>CM077505.1:37441613-38116543 GCA_039654745.1 Houttuynia cordata | reverse complement strand
TCTTTCAGGAACTTGGCATAGGCAGGTACTTATTTGATGGCATATAAGAGGGGAAGGTTGATCTTAACCTGCTTGAACACCTCTAACATTTCCTCCATTCGTTGGTGGGACTTACTAAACGGGGAGGGTTGGTTGAGGCATTGAGGGAAAGGAGCCCTAGGGATATAGGATTTTTCATTGGTGGGCTCAGCTGGGACATCCTTCTGTGGTGGGAGACTAACAGGATCAGGCATAGTAGGAGTGGGTTGGTTCTGTTTCTCAAGGGGAGTGTCCTCACTCGCAATTGTTGGGTCCCGAACCTGATTGTCAACTTGTTTACCATTTCTTAGGGTAGTAACGGCTTGCACCTGCTCATTTGGATAATGGGAACCTTCAACGGCGAACTGGCCTCTAAGGTTCTGCTGTGGTTGGCTGGGCAAGGTTCATACTTCCCTACGGTTCATAGATTGGGCCAGCTGTCCTAATTGGGTTTCTATTTTGGCAATGGATTGTGTATGGGAATGGACAAGCTGGGCCTGGGTTCTTAGCTCACCTGTCAGCTCTCTGTGTTTGGTTTCTATCTTGGCGTCCACCTTGGCTTCCATCGCATTAAAAGCTGAGAGGAGGGTAGATTGGGTGGCTAGCATTTGGCTCATCTGATCTTCGAAGGATGGTTTCTTATTGGTTTGGCCAAATGGGGGATTTGTGGCTGGTTGGTAAGACTGAGTTGGGTTCGGGAATTCTTGTCTTGGGGCCTGATTGAAAGTGGGCCCCTAGTTGGGTTGTTTCCAGGTGAAATTGGGATGATTTCGCCACCCCGGGTTATAGGTATTTGAGTAGGGGTTATTGGCTCTAGGATAAGTTTGTGCAAGGTTGACGTGCTCCTGGACAAGATCTGGATACTGGGAGGCTGAGGGGCAGTCAACAATAGTGTGCATAGGGCTGGCACAGATGGCACAGGCATCTTGAGAGGTTGGGGTATAAGGTGGAGTCTGTGAGAAAAACCTGTCAAACCTCTCAGTAAGAGATGCCACTTAGTGTTCTAGGTTCGTGGTAGCTTTAACATCATACATGCCTCCCCTTGAGGCACTCCTGCCAGGCATATGGCCTTCACATCTATAGAGGGTGGCACTGTGTAGAGAGTTTTTGCTCAGGTCTGCTAGTAGATCCCAAACAGCATCTGGGGTTTTCTTCATTACTTTAAAGGAGCTATGAATACTACATGGTTACGACATGGAATTCTTTAGTGTTGAATCTGGTCAGGAAGAATAAAAACAACCTTCGTGGAAAGATTCATCTTCAAAGCATTTTTCCCTTCCTGACCAGATTTGGGATTTTAGTTTCCCAATTCCTTTTATTGAGCATAATGATGCGAATCGGGCTTGTTGTTTTTAGTATGTAGTTCAACACTCTGCGCTTCTCTTCGTACCTTCACTCGATCTGTAGCATCTTCCTCAAGACTCTCCAACTCTTCACAATCAACCCTAGAGAATCAAATTGGTCTCTCAACTATGCAAAGATATAAGCATGAAGAAGCAATTGATCTAAGGTGTATCATTCTCTCTTAAAGCCAATGGAATATCACAGAGGTTTCTTCTCTCTAAATATCTCTTGAGAAAACCTAGCCTCCTCTGTCTTTTGACACCCAATATGCTCTCTTTTATAGGAAATCAATTCCTAGGGTGAGTTTGGAGGCTGAAAAAAACCACCTTTCAGGCTTGAAAAAAAGATCAGTTCTAAAAAATGTTTGGTTAGTGAAAATGCTAAAAGTGGTCGATGATGGTGACAGGTGAAATTTTCACATTTTACCCATAAAAACTTGATTCTCACAGAAGTGTGAATCAGGTTGATGAATTGGTAGTCGGGCGTCTTCAATGAAAAAAAATCAGCTCTCTCTCTCCAAAATCATGAGGCAAGGTTCGTCCCCCCCCGGTGTTCACCTGCCATAGCCGAGGAGCCCCCCACCCCGATGCTGCCCATTGAGCCGAGAGTGCCTGTGCCCCCCACCTCGATGCTGCTACCGTCCCGTTGAGCTGAGGGTGCCCTTGCCCCCCTCCTGGGCAACTGCTTGGGTCATCCAGAGCCCCCCCTCACCCCAGCCTACGCCGCATGGAGCCCCCTCCCCCTGTGTCATATCTTCTTAATTTTTAGTCCGTTTTTTGACATTTTTTCATCATTATAAGAAAGAGTACTAAAAATGAGGAAGAATAAAGAAAAGGGCAAAAACGGATCAGAAATAAATAAGAAACGCATCGTTGAAGTTTGTCCCATTAAAAAGTTATCGTGTAATCGACTATAGGATTACTAGTGTTATCGTGTAATCGATGACACAATAACTCCAACACACAATAACTAGGCTATCGTGCGTTGGATTATACGATAGCTATGCTATCATTGAAGTGATTACACGATACAGTGAGCTATCGTGTAGTCCTCCATTAAAATAGGACAAACTTTAACAATTTATATTTCCCTCATTTTTAGTCATTTTTGGGAATTATTTTTTGTTCTTCCTTATTTTTATGTTCTTTTTGATCATTATGATATCCTAATGACCTTGATATCCTATCAAAAAAATACCACAAAATCCATGATAAATAGTACGCGGTGGCTCAACATATTTATGATATGATCATTATAAGAAAGAGCACTAAAAATGAAAAAAAATGGCCAAAATGGATCAGAAATGAGTAAGAAACGCATTGTTGAAGTTTGTCCTACTAAAAAGCTATCGTGTAATCGATTACACGATAGCTGTTTGTAGGAATATTCCTTTCCCAACACAAAATCAGTGTGATTTATGTTCAGTTCCAAATATATTTCACCTTTCACAAATCAGTGTGAAAATTTTCACTCTGACGCGTGATAGTATGCCATTCTATTTTAGCTTCCAAATGCACCCCTAATAAGAATTAACAGGAAAAAAAATCTGCTCAAAATTTGACATTCCCGTTTTTCATGGAAACCTCTGACATGTCAAAAATTTTGTGCGATACTCGCAAGTACAAAAATCTGACAATTGTGCAGCTTTTCATCTTCTGTTTAAATTAAATTCACTCAACTCACTCAAGCCCAAACTATAAATATTGTAATAACTCTTTGGGTGTGACTTGTGTGCAATCTAGCTATAAAAACTATGAGGTTTCATCTTTATTGATTCTCAGCTTGAGATCTTCAATGACTCAATCTAACACAAGAAAAATTCAAAATTTACACTCTTGAGTGACATAGTTTTTGCTCAATGAAATGTGCCAATACATACATATGACCATTTGGAAAAGTTTAAATGAGATCGCTCTCATATAGCTTATATGAGGCCAATTTAATTTTTAGCCATTGGATATTGATCTGGCGGTTACAAACAGCTACAAGGAACTCACCTAACCACTGATTTGACTCACTCACCTACCCACTAATTTGATACCCACCATCGGATCGAAATCTAACAACCCAAAAGATTGGCCTCATGCTCCTTGTATGAGAACGATCTCATGTAAACCGTCCTCATGACCAAATATGGTACAAGTTTCATAAAGAAAAAAATTTCCCTGCTTTGACTACAGTAAGTTATAGTATCATGTTATAAGTCATCACTAGTCTTCACCAGAGTACAAGACTGTCTAGTGTGTGTGTGTGTGTGTGTGTGTGTATATATATATATATATGTGTGTGTGTGTGTGTGTGTGTGTGTGTGTACATATTTCCATCAAGAGAATAGTTGCCAAATAATGGCTGCTCATATGTAGACTCAGGCATCCTAGTGGTGTGGTCCGGTAGTGAAGAAGGAAGAGTGTCGTTGGGCTACATGGAAGACGGAAACTCGCTGAAGACCAAGGGACATATGCTGACGTATAGGAGTCTCAATAACTCCGGCTTATGACTCAATTTGCTTTAGTGTAGGCAATTAATTAGATATTTGTAATTAGATAGTTCCTATCTTTGTGAGCAGAAGTTTGTACTGATGTAGGTTAATGTATACTGTTTTGTACATTGTATATTCCAAAATCCATCATCACAGCCTAAAGTAGTTTTGTTGTGACCTGGAGCAAAGATCTCAGCATAAAAAGTGTTTAGCAACCAATTAAGCCTTTATTCCAAGAGGGCAAAATACTTCCAAGTGCCAGAAAGGAAAAAAAATGAATATGTGTCTTCCTCATACATCTCCCATTTTTAAACTAAACCTTATGAAGAGAACGAAGAATAAACAAAGAGAAGGATAACAAGGAGCAAAGCCATCATACCAATTAGAGGAATCTCCAGCAGGACTACAAGATGAGGAAGCAAATGTGGGAGCAAGTAGAGAAGGAGGCACAGAAGGAACTTTAGCAGGGGCAAGGCAGTGCTTGCGTTTAAACATCCCATTCTGTCCTAGAATGTGAGAGCAAGACAACTCATGAAGAGTGCTCTCATGTGCCAATATACACTGAAAAGCTGATGATAAATATTCTCCACCTAAGTTAGATTTAAAAAAGATGACCAGCGAAAATTGAACACTCTTTGGAAACACGTAAAATGGCTATTTTGGAAAGGTTGCAACAAGAAATATCCCCAGCATGTATGACACAAATCGTTGCGGAAACTAGAGCAACAATGGAAACTCAATTATGTGATCTAGATCATAAATGATTACCTAAATGTACCATGAATAAGGATGATCACTCAGAACTATGACGCAAATGCCTTAGAGTAGCATATCCGGAATAGGTAGCTGATACTCTAATCAGGGTCCAGACATAGAGGCCCCAAGTCTTTATATCCTGTAGCACACCACCAGGATAAGAAAATACAATCTAGTAACCAATGTCACTTAGTTGAATAATGGATAAAATACTAAATTGGCCATTTGTGGATGTTGTGGATGGTGGATTGTATATAAATCATCGTTGCTTTGAATGATGGTTTTGTTGCTAGATGTTAGTTTTGTTTGGGACATAAAAAAATAGGATTTTAACCACATACTATATAAAAATAATAAGTACCAATCGGGAAAGAGGAAAACTTATTTCTTGATCTAGTTATTTGACATGCCATGCAGGTGCTAGCATGGCGCCTGCCTTGCGCGGTTTTTTTTTTACCCTGACCCGAAAGGCGTCACTTGAACTGAAAGGCGTCACTTGAGCCTGAACGGGGGACGGTGGGGCACCGGGCTCCAGAGATGCCGACCTCATTGCCTTCAAACTACTCAAAGCTTCCTCCTTTATGCCCTTCTTCGTGACCCCGAACGACCTTACCGTCTAGCATCAAAACCCACAAAACCACGGACAGCGAATCAACAGATATTCAACACAATACAAACTAATGCTACAAGAAAAGGAAGGAAAAAGAAAAACCAGTTCTTTGACGCGCTTAGCGTGGCGGTGGAGGGAGCGGAAGAGGAAGACGGAGATAGCGCCAGTGAGGAAGACGCTTGTGGCGACTTGGAGCGGGGAGGCACAGTCGAGGTCGCCGAAGAATAGAGGGGAGGAGGAAGGGCTCGACCGGGCCGTTTTCCCTGTTGTAGCGTCTGCTCCTCTTCGACGACCGGGCCTCGCATTTTTGCCGGAGGGGTGGATCGACCAAAATAAGAAACAACAGGGCATAAAAAGGTCATGGGAGGGTTTCTTTTTTCTCGACAGATTTTTGTCTGCCGCAAATATCAGACCCGCAGAAAGTTTTCCGCCGTTAATATCAGTCGTAATAAATCTCAATACCGACGGATCTGTTTTCGGCAAAAATAATCCGCCATTAATGGTTCTCTTTTTACGACAGATTTATTTCTGTCGCCAATGATAGATATTATCAACAGATTTTTTTCTGTCACAAAAAAAGCCGTCGTTAAAAGCCAAATTTGTTGTAGTGCCTCTTGTAAAGAAGAAATGCGTCACTTAACTGACGTATTTCCTTTTATTTAGAAAGTCCAGGAAGGCATCACTTAAAATGACGCCTTAGTGTACCAAAAAGGCGTAACTTGAAGCGACGCTTTCCTCTTCTAAAAAAGGGATCTTTTCAACCGACGTCGTTCTCCTTTACAAGAGGAAGGAGCCACTTAAAGCGACGCCTTAGCGTCCCTTAGCATATTTCCTAAGGCAAGCCTTATCGTGGCAGATCTGGAAAGGCGTCACTTGAACCGACGCTGACGCCTTCCTCTTCTAAGGGGGTAAGGTGTTGGTTCATCTTTGAAAGGCATCATCCGGAAAGACGCATTTGTTTTATTTTTGTTTTAAAACCACTTCCCCCCTCTCGAGCTCGGCCTAAAAATGCTACCGAGCCCTTCCTCCCTTGCACCCTGCCTCTCTCTTCTCCGGCCAGTGCCTCCCCCCCGGTACTTCTCCAGCCATCACCTCCGATCTCTCTTCTTCGGCCAACACCTCCTCCCCCCATTCCCCGCCCTCTCTCTCTCTCTCTCTCTCTCTCCATTTTACGTCTCTCTTCTCCGGCTCTAACACAGGCCATGAATATGAATGAAGAATGCATTTTACCTGTTGAGCCCCAATATCCGATGGGCCAATTTTCTGATGAAGGGATCTGTTTTTCCCCTGATTTTGATGTTACATCCCTTCCTAATGCCCAAAGGTTTGACAACGAGCTTGAGTGGGCTTTACATAACGATCAAGAGGGTGTAGAAATTAAAGAAGTGAATGTGTTGATAGAACCAAATTTTCAACCTCCTTCTATATCTGAGGAGTTGCAGTCTACGACACTATCACCAGAACCTTCTATTCTTGAAACACCATTCATACCATGTCTTGACCAATCTAACTTTTTGTTTAATGAACATAACTTAGACTGTTTCATAGATAGTTTAGTTGATTCACTAGTTGAGGAAGTTTTCCCAATTTTATTACTAGAAGAGGCCCCTAAGGCCAAAATGGTTGATGTGGGGGAGGAGGTTCCCTTTTATATTAAAATTCTCTAATGACCTTCTTTCATGGTTAATGCAGGGACCCCTCTTTCCAAAGATTCCCTACCCACCACTCCATCCTTTTATTCCACGATGTGCTCCATACTTAGGCAACAAGGATAGGAGTGTGTGGTGCAATCATTTAATTGATCCAGGTTGATGACTTGATAATTTGGCCCCTGCAGAAGACCGTGGCTCAGTCTGGCTAAAGACGTTAAACATAGCGCTTGGTGGGAGGCAACCCACGTATTCAGGTGTATTATCTGCTTTATTTGATTTTCTTTGTTATATGCTCATTGTCATGCTATATTTTGTTCACATTGAGGACAATGTTCATAATAGGTTTGGAGGAGGGAATAGTGCTTGCATAAAAGAAAAAAAAATTAGAAAAAAAATTAGAAAAATAAAAAATAAAATTTTGATTAGTTTTTAAGTTGTTTGTTAGTACTTTTTCATAGGTTTTGATAGTTTATCCCGTAATGATGCATGTTACAATTCTTAGGAGATTAATTTACATTGGAAGTGTGAGTAAGTATACTGGAGGATAGATACACTTAACTGAGCATATCTTTCTGTTATAGTCCTCTTGGAATAGGTGCTTGAACTAAGAAAATTCACTTACACACACTAGTTACATAAAGTAATACCATCTAGAAATTTGTTGAATGCTAATTTACAGTGGGATGTCTTTAGTCATAGTCATTGGATGATGTGTAGTTGTCTGTTGAGCTTAAAAGATCATGATAGACCATTTACTTGGCTATGGCAAGGGATTGGAACCGGAAATAGGTTGAGAGTATAATACAGCCTGGATAAAATAAAGATGTGCTGAAAATATGAATGATGAAAATGAAAATGCGAAAAAATGAAAACAAAATGAAAGAAAAAGGGGCTGGTTGACTTTATAGGATTAACTTAGGCTGATGCTCGGGCCCGAAGCGGTCTCTTAAAACCTAATGCCCTAAGCCAAATTAGCTGGGAGTCATTGGCCTGAGTCATTGCTAAACCTAAGCATCTTGAAGTCAGGCCTTACACAGTCCTAGCGGAAAAAAAAAAGAAAAAAAAAGTCTGTGGTGTATTATCCTCTCAAATCTAGAATGTTGGACCCGAAGGAGGCGCGCAGATCTGTGCTATCATGAACCTAAAGATGACGCTGACTATGTAGATTCTGATGTTCTTTGGTTAATGGGTAACACTGGATCTGTATAAAACAAAAATTTAGAATGTATTGCTACAATGTTCTACACTTTTACTATTTACATTATCATGCTATATTATATTTGAGCAGAAATTTCCAAGATGAAAGTGTGGAATAAAACCACTTACTTGAGGGCTTCTATATTCCTGTTGATTATTAACCAAGTACGTGTGGTTAATTCTCTTAAGCATTGTAGTTTGTATTTGTCGGGATAATAGGTTTGTATGTTTTGCAATATTTTATTTATTTTTACTTTATTTTTGCACTTAGGCTAATTAGATTAATAAATACATGTTTGTGGGTAGCATGGCTGCAAACCCTCACGAGACAACACTCGTCCTACTAGGGCCACCTAGAGGTTTAACGGCTTGTTGCATACGCTCAATGCAATCGTGTTCCCTACGAAAGTGGTGTTTACTTTTCTGTATTAGTTTCTTTAGTTGTTTGTTTGATTTTGTTTTGTTTTGTTTTGCTAGGGACTAGCAAAATGTAGGTTTGGGGGTGTGATCTACACATGAAATATGTATTATATTATCTCCTAAACTTATATTTATGCTAGTGTTTGATTAAGAATTACTACTACTTTAATATAGTTTTTGGTTTTTGTAGGAAACAAGAGTAATATACAAAAATGAGGTGAAAACGGACTTCAATGGTTAAATCTTCATAACTTCGTGTACGCATATCATATTGGACTGATTCAAGCTTCATGTTAAAGTTCAAGAAGTCAACTTTCCAACGCCACCGACCGCGCATAATTCGTAGTTCGGAGCAAAAAGTTGTGACCATTGGAAAATCGTGCTGCAAAATGAATAGTAAACCGATCGATCGGAAGTGTACGCGATCGATCGTATCTACTGGAATTTGCGTATTGATGCAAAGCGATCGATCGGCCAGAAAAGTGATCGATCGCCGTATACGCAGAATTGAAATAAGGCCTATTTTGACTTGGATTTGGAAGGGGATTTGAGGGTTTTCCTTCACCCCTATATATATGCCTTAAGGGAGAACGTATTGGGCATTAGAGAATAGAGTTTTGAGTCCCTTTAGAGGCTAGAGAGGAGCAAGAGAAGAGATCTTTTGGAGCAAAGAAGAAGAAGGTTTCATGACGATGGATCTACATAAACAGGCTTCTCTTTTCTCTCTTTCTATGTGTAACTAAATTCCTTGTCAAGGCTTGATGAAGCCCTAGATGTGTATTGCTACTCTTGATAGTTTAATTTTATAAAGTTGATTTTGATTTATGCTTAATGCGATTTCATGAGGATTCTTTTGAGTGCTTGATCATAGACTTGATTGATTATGAATGGAATTAGATATTGTGATTGATTTTATGCCCGATCAAGGATAAGACTGATTGCATTATAATAGAGTTGTGATTGATTCTATGCCCGATCAAAGATAGGATTGATTACACAATAGTGGATGAACTTTCGTGTCCGATCAAGTACGTTAGTGAATTCATTATTAATTCGTGTGTCCGATCAAGAACATGAATTACCATATCATGTCAATGAATGCTTAATAATAATTGAGAGTAGTAATTGTATGTCTAGTGGTAGATTCTCTGCCTTGATATTTTCTCCACATTGATTAAAACTCAGCTTAGTAGTTAAAGTTCATAGCTTTATTTAGATTAAACAAAAACTGCAACTTTCTTCTCTTGAATTTGGTAAAAGATTAATCCGTCCCTGAGGTTCGACAACCCTTATCAATACTCACCGTAGTACAATTGCCTTGTGCACTTGCAAGGGTTTAATTTTAAACGATCATAGTTTCTTTTCTCTCATCTTATATTTTTACTCTAGTTGGTGTATGGATATTATTGTGTAATCATTGTTAATTCAATAAAGTTTTGTTCTTTGTACTCGAGAGAGACAAAAGTAAATTCTTGTGAGTTTCAATCCGAAGAATACTTGTATATCCGAGAGGAACGTAAGTAGACTGAGGTGTTATATATCAATAAAATTTCATTGGTTTATACTCGAGAAAGATAGATCACAATTCCATGTTATAACCGTTTTATGTGTTACATCCGAGAGGAGAGCACTATATTTTGAGTTGACAAGTGTATGTCCGAGAGGAATATACTAGCCAATTGGAAATCTTTATTCAAAAGAGAGAGAGAAACGATACACTAGTTTATTGTGGTGGATTCGAAGCCTTATTCTTCTCCACATTGATTAATTCTCACTTAGTTTAGTTAAAAGTTCATTGCTTTCTTAGTCTAGAATCAACATTGCTACTTTCTTTTGAATTTGGTAAAAGATTAATCCGTCCCTGAGGTTCGACAACCCTTTTTAATACTCACCATAGTACAATTGCCTTGTGCACTTGCAAGGGTTTTAATTTAAATGATCAAGTTTTTGGCGTCGTTGCCGGGGACGGCACAATAGTTTACTAAATTCTTAGCATAGTTAGTTTTAGAGTAGTTTAGTTTAATTTAGATTTCTTTTCAGTAGCTTAATTTCGTTTTTCTTCTTTTGCAGGATTAAGAGAGGACGTTGACTTTCGTCATCGTTGGAAGGGCCATCCCTTCCCACTGTTTGCACTCTCTTAACCATCTTTTAGAGTTATTTTGGGTGCTTGGTGTTTTCAATTTTCTTTGTGGGATTGCATGACGTGCTAGTTATCGCTATTAGGTTGCTAGTTGTCGCTATCTAGGACTGATGCTTGCTAGTTGTCGCTATTAGGATTGCAAAGGTTTTGTTTGATTTTTATTGTGCATGCATGGTCGTCGCTCCCTGAACCCCGACCTTGCCTTTGATCCTGATCCTGAGCGCCTATATAGAATCTGTAGAACTCCTAGCAAACCAATCCCTGAAATCCATCCAATGGCGGACAACATGAACCCTGGGGGTGGGAATGGCCTAAACCAGAATCCACTAATGCCTCATGCCCGTATGCTACAAGACTACTACCGTCCCACTGCCTACACCTCCCCTTCTTGTATCCTACTTCCTGCAACCGTGGCTAATTTTGAAATTAAGCCAAACATCATCTAGATGCTACCCACATACCATGGCCAATTAAATGAGAACCCCTATAGGCACCTACAAAATTTCCTGGAGGTTAACACAACCTTTAAACTTACACTATCTGATGACCAGGTGCGCCTTAGGTTGTTCCCTTTCACCTTAAAAGATAAGGCCAAGGAATGACTATACTCTCTTGAGCATAACTCTATTTCCACTTGGGAGGAACTTCAGGCCGAATTCCTCAAGAAATACTTTCCTGTGGGACGGACCAATAAGATCCGCCATGAAATCATCACCTTTAGCCAGTTACCTAATGAACAATTCCATGAAAGCTGGGAGAGGATGAAATCCTTACTCCGGTCCTGTCCCCACCATGATGTGCCTAAGTGGCAATTAGTACAGAGATTTCATGAGGGTGTGTGCGATCAGCACAAGACCCTAATAGATGCCTCATGTGGAGGCACATTCATGAAGAAAACCCCAGATGATGCTTGGGATCTCCTAGAGGACCTGAGCGAAAACTCTTTACATAGTGCTACCCTCTATAGATCGGAAGGCCATATGCCTGGCAGGAGTGCCTCAAGGGGAGGCATGTATGATGTTAAAGCTACCACAAACCTAGAACATCAAGTGGCATCCCTTACTGAGAGGTTTGACAGGTTTTTCTCACAGACTCCAACTTATACCCCAACTTCTCATGATGCCTGCACCATTTGTGCCAGCCCTATGCACACCATAGTTGACTGCCCCTCTGCCTCTCAATATCCAGATCTTGTACAGGAGCATGCCAACTTTGCACAAGGATATCCTAGAGCCAATAACCCCTATTCAAATACCTACAACCCGGGGTGGCGAAATCATCCAAATTTCGCCTGGAGACAACCTAACCGGGGCCCAATTTTAATGAGGCCCCAAGACAGGACTTCAAAAGCCAACCTCAACCTTATCAACCATCTTCGGCTCATCATTTTGGCCAATCAAATAAGAAACCATCCTTAGAAGACCAGATGAGCCAAATACTACCCACCCTAACGGAGATGAAAACCGACTAAAAATCCCAGGCCTAGCTTGTCCATTCTCATACACAGTCCATTGCTAAAATAGAAACCCAATTGGGACAGCTGACCCAATCCATGAATCGTAGGGAAGCAGGTACCCTGCCAAGCCAACCACAACAGAACCCTAGAGGACAGATTGCCGTCGAAGGTTCCCATTGTCCAAATGAGCAGGTACAGGCCATCACTACCTTAAGGAGTGATAAGCAAGTTGATAATCAGGTTAGCAACCCATCCATAGGTATTGCGAGTGAAACAACTTCCCCAGATACAATTACAGAACCCACTCCTACCACACCTGTCTCGGTTAGTCTCCCACCACAGAAGGATGTCCCAGCTGAGCCCACCAATGAAAAATCCTATATACCCAGGGCTCCTTTCCCTCAATGCCTAAACTAACCCTCCTCGTTTAGTAAGTCCCACCAACGAATGGAGGAAATGTTAGAGGTGTTCAAGCAGGTTAAGATCAACCTTCCCCTCTTAGATGCCATCAAACAAGTACCTGTGTATGCCAAGTTCCTGAAAGACCTGTGTACCCAAAAGAGGAAAACCAAATCCCATGTCAACCAAAAGGTCTTTTTGACCAACCAAGTAAGATCTTTACTTACCAGTGATATGCCACCTAAATTTAAGGACCCAGGTGTCCCTGTTATTCCATTGTCATAGGTGACCATACCATTAGCCGAGCTCTCTTGGACTTAGGGGCCAGTGTCAACCTCCTCCTTTACTCAGTGTATGAACAACTTTGCTTAGGAGAGTTGCAGCCCACCTCAGTCACCCTTCAGTTAGCAGACCGATCCATTCGCAGACCTAGAGGTGTTATAGAAGACGTTCTCGTTGGAGTTGACCGGTTCTATTTTCCTGTTGATTTTGTCGTCTTAGACATGGAACCAGTTGCCAACTCCAAATCCCAAATTCCTGTTATCCTTGGCCGCCCTTTCCTAGCCACAGCTGATGCCACCATTAACTGTAGGTCAGGGCTCATGAACGTCTCATTTGGGAACATGAAAGTTAAATTAAACATTTTTAGTGCTTCCCAACAACCCTCGAGTGAAGCTGAGTGCCTTATGGTTGACGACCTAGATGACCTAGTCCAGGAGTACCTTCCCTTTGCTGTGCTTAAGGATGCCTTCGAGCACACCCTTTTCTATGACTGGATCGATACTTATGAGGGCACACCTGACCTTGAGGAGGTATATCACCATTTAGTAGCCGCTTTATACCCTGGACATATCCCATGGAGACCCCACCCCGACCCTCTCCCTGTGTCTACCGCCCCACTACTTAAACCCTCCATAGAATCCCTACCCATACTTGAACTAAAAACCCTTCCTAGCTCCCTCAAATACGTCTTCCTAGGACCCAACAACACCCTTCCTGTAATTATCTCATCTAGCCTATTGATTGTTTAAAATTAAACCCTTGCAAGTGCACAAGGCAATTTTACTACGGCGAGTATTAAAGGGTTGTCGAACCTCAGGGACGGTGAATACTTTACCAAATTCAAGAGAAGTAAAAGATGTAATTTAATTAATATTAAAGAAAGCAATGGACTTTATCTAATCTAACTGAGATTTAATCAATATTGAGAAATATCAAGGCAGAGAATCCACCACTAGACATGCATTTACTACTCTCAATTATTAGTAAGCATAAGTTAACATGATATGGTAATTCATGTTCTTGATCGGACACACGAATTACTAATGAATTCACTAACGTTTTTGATTGGACATGAAAGTTCATCCATTATTGTGTAATCAATCCTATCTTTGATCGGGCATAGAATCAATCACAACTCTATTATAATGCAATTAATCTTATCCTTGATCGGGCATAAAATCAATCACAATATTTAATTTCATTCATAATCAATCAAGTCTATAATCAAGCACTCAAAAGAAACTCATGAAATCGCATTAAGCATGAATCATAATCAACTTTATAGAATTAAACTATCAAGAGTAGCAATACACATCTAGGGCTTCATAAAGCCTTGACAAGGAATTTAGTTACACATAGAAAGAGAGAAAAGAAAAGCCTTTTTATGTAGATCCATCGTCATGAATCCTTCTTCTTCTTTGCTCTAAAAGACTCCTTCTCTTGCTCCTCTCTAGCCTCCAATAAAGCTCTAGTTCTCCCAGGTTGAATGCCCAAAACGTTCTCCCATAAGGCCTATTTATAGGAATGAAGAGAAACCACGAAGTCCCCTTCCAAATCCAAGTCAAAATAGGTCTTATTTCGGTTTTCCGCAGACGGCGATCGATCGCTCCGTATTGACAATCGTTCGCTGGCCGATCGATCGCAATTCCTTCGTTATTTTCCTCCGATCGATCGCTTTGCCGATCGACGCCGTATGTTACCGATCGATTGTAGTTACTGTCTTGCGCGGATCAAAAATTCCAGTAGATACGATCGATCATTTTGAGGCCGATCGATCGTTTCCTTTAATACACTGCTTTTACGGGTCTCGCGATCGATCGCATTGATAGCCGATCGATCGTTGTTACTGTTCATGAAATTCAAATGGCTATAACTTTCTACTCCAAACTCCGAATTGTGCATGGTTGGTGGCGTTGGAAAGCTGACTTCTTGAACTTTAATGTGAGACTTTAATCAGTCCAATCCGACATTTGTACACGAAGTTATGATCATTTAACCATTTAAGTTACTTTTTACCACATTTCTGTGTATTACTCTTGTTTCCTACAAAAACCAAAAACTATATTAAAGTAGTAGTTATTCTAATCAAACACTAGCATAAACATAAGTTTAGGAGATAATAAAATGCATATTTCATGTATAGATCACCTATCTACTGCCCAGGAAACCCAGTTGGTGGAGATCCTTACCACACACTGGCGAGCTATAGTGTGGACAGTGACTGACCTCCGGGGTATAGACCTCTCTGTGTGTATGCATCGCATAAACCTGGAGGACCAGGCCAAACCTTCTAGGGAGGGGCAGAGACGGTTGAACCCTCACATGAGAGAGGTGGTGATGAAAGAGATAGTGAAACTTCTAGATGCAGGTATGATATACCCTATCTCTGACAGCAAGTGGGTGAGTCCTATCCAAGTTGTCCCTAAGAAATCGAGCATCACGGTGAAACCAAACTCAGAGGGTGAACTTGTGCCAATAAGAGAGACCACGGGCTGGCGGGTGTGCATTGACTATAGGAAGTTGAACTCTAACACCCGTAAGGACCATTTCCCTCTTCCATTCATTGACCAAATCCTAGAGAAATTAGCGGGCCAAGAGTTTTATTGCTTCATAGATGGGTACTCCGGCTATAACCAAGTGCCAGTTTTTCCAGGGGATCAGGAAAAGATGACTTTCACATGTCCCTTCGGTACATTCGCATATCGAAGAATGCCTTTTGGTCTTTCTAATGCCCTACTACATTTCAGCGATGCATGATGTCCATCTTTTCTGACATGATTGATAAATTTTTAGAAGTTTTCATGGATGATTTTTCGGTGTTTGGCGCTTGTTTTGATGAATGCTTGCACAACCTTGCTTTGGTTTTAAAACGCTGTGAGGAAACAAATTTAGTGTTAAGTTGGGAAAAGAGCCATTTCATGGTTCAACAGGGGATTGTGCTTCGGCATGTTATATCAAAAAGGGGTATAGAGGTTGATAAGGCCAAGGTTGACCTGATTGCTAATTTACCACCACCTACATCAGTTAAGCAAATACGGTCTTTCCTTGGCCATGCAGGGTTTTATGGCCAATTTATCAAAGATTTTAGCAAGATATCACGTCCATTATGCCACCTTCTCGGTCAGGATGTGCCATTTGACTTTGATAAGTCGTGTAAAGAAGCTTTTACCACATTAAAAACCCTCCTCTCTAGCTCCCCTTTCATTAAGCCCCCTGACTATACACTGCCCTTCGAGATAATGTGTGATGCATCTAATTTTGTTGTAGGGCAGTGTTAGGCCAACACATCAACAAAATTCCTCATGTCATATACTATGCTAGCAAGACACTCACTGATGCTCAATTGAATTATACTACCACAGAAAAAGAGTTGCTTGCTGTTGTGTTTGCATTAGATAAGTTCAGGTCATATCTCCTGGGTAGTAAGATCATCATTTTCTCTGATTATGCAGCCTTGCGGTACCTTCTTTCCAAGAAGGATGCTAAGCCAAGGTTGATTCGTTGGATTTTACTCCTCCAGGAATTTGACTTTGAAATTAAAGATAAAAAGGGTTCTGAGAATGTCGTGGCTGATCATCTATCCAGAATTTCTATTCCTGATCTGCATAGCCATGACCCTCTAAGAGATTCATTCCCTGATGAGCAGCTCTTTGCAGTCTTCACTACATCTCCACCTTCGTTTGCACATATTGTGAATTATCTTGTTGTGGGTCAAATCCCAACCTTTTGGTCTAAACATGATAAAGACTTATTTTTCTCTCGAGTTAAACATTACTATTGGGATGACCCTGACCTGTTTAAGATATGTGCTGACCAAGGCATAAGACAATATGTCCCTGAGAGTGAGTTTCATAGCATCCTATCCTTTTGTCACTCTCATGCCTGTGGTGGACATTTCGGTGGTAGGAAAACTGCGGCCAAAGTGCTTCAAAGCGGTTTTTATTGGCCAACTCTATTTAAAGACACCCATGCTTATTGTCAATCTTGCGATAGGTGTCAAAAACTAGGAGCTTTGTCTAAAAGGAGTATGATGCCCCTATAACCCATATTGATTGTTAAAATGTTTGATGTATGGGGTATCGATTTCATGGGACCTTTTCCACCATCTTTTGGTCATACTTATATTCTTGTTGCTATGGATTATGTGTCTAAGTGGGTTGAAGTTGTTGCCACTAGGAGCAATGATCATAAAGTTGTGCTGGAATTTTTGAAATCTAATATTTTCAGCAGGTTTGGAACTCCTCGTGCTATCATTAGTGACGGAGGTTCTCATTTTTATAACAGGTCTTTTGAGGCTCTTCTCAAGAAATACTCTGTCACCCACAAGGTTGCCACACCATATCATCCTTAGACGAGTGGCCAAGTGGAGGTCTCCAATCGCCAAATCAAGCAGATTCTGGAGAAGACGGTTCGCCCCGATAGGAAGGATTGGTCCTTGAGACTGAATGATGCATTATGGGCCTACTGGACAGCTTTCAAGACCCCTATTGGTATGTCTCCTTATAGATTGGTATATGGCAAAGCTTGCCATTTACCTGTTGAGTTGGAACATCGGGCTTATTGGGCTACTAAGGCCTACAACTTTGATATGGATAAAGCCGGTGAGCAGCGAAAACTCCAACTGAGTGAATTAGAGGAGATGCGCTTGGATGCATATGAGAATGCCAAACTCTACAAGATGAGGACCAAAGCCGTACATGACAAGATGATATTCAGAAAGTCCTTTCAGCCTGATCAGAAGGTACTACTTTACAACTCTAGGGTGCTTATATTTCCTAGGAAGCTCCGATCTCGTTGGTCTGGGCCTTTTATTGTCAAAGAAGTATTTCCACATGGTGCTGTTGAGATCCAAAATCCAAAAGATGGGAGTACATTCAAAGTTAATGGCCACCGTCTCAAACCCTATCTCGCGGTTGATGGTGAGCTGGGAGACGGGATGGTGTATTTAATTGATCCGATAATTACAGAATGATCGTGGCTCTGTCTGGCTGAAGACGTTAAACTTAGCGCTTGGTGGGAGGTAACCCACGTATTCAGGTGTATTCTCTCCTTTCTCTGATTTTCTTTATTATATGCTCATTGTCATGCTATATTTTGTTCACATTGAGGACAATATTCATAATAGGTTTGGGAGAGGGACTATTACTTGTATAAAAAAAATTGAAAAATCATAAAAATTTGATTAGTTTTTAGGTTATTTGTTAGTACTTTTTCTTAGGTTTTGATAGTTTATCCCGTAATAATGCATGTTACAATTCTTAGGAGATTAATTTACATTGGAAGTATGAGTAAGTATACTGGAGGATAGATACACTTAACTGAGCATACCTTTCTGTTACAGTCCTCTTAGAACATGTGCTTGAACTAAGAAAACTCACTCACACACATTAGTACATAAAGTAATACCATCTAGAGATTTGTTAAATGCTAATTTACAGTGGGATGTCTTTAGTCATAGTCATTGGATGATGTGTAGTTGTCTGTTGAGCTTAAAAGATCATGATAGACCATTTACATGGCTATGGCAAGGGCTTGGAACCAAAAATAGGTTGAAAGTATAATACAGCGTGGACAAAATAAAGATGTGCTGAAAAATATGTGCTGAAATGAAAATGCGAAAAAATGAAAACAAAATAAAACAAAGGGGCTGCTTGACTTTATAGGATTAACTTAGGCTGATGCTCGGGCCCGAAGCGTTCTCTTAAAACCTAATGCCCTAAGCCAAATTGGTTGGGAGTCATTGGCCTGAGTCATTGCTAAACCTAAGCATCTTGAAGTCAGGCCTTACACAGTCCTAGAGGAAAAAAAAAGAAAAAAAAATCAAAGTCTATGGTGTATTATCCTCTCAAATCTAGAATGTTGGACCCGAATGAGGCGCGTATATTTGTGCTATCATGAACCTAAAGATGACGATGACTATGTAGATTCTAATGTTCTTTGGTTAATGGGTAACACTGGATCTGTATAAAACAGAAATTTAGAATGTATTGCTACAATGTTCTACACTTTTTACTATTTATGTTATCATGCTATATTATATTTGAGCAGAAATTTCCAAGATGAAAGTGTGGAATAAAACTACTTACTTGAGGGCTTCTATATTCCTGTTGATTATGAACCAAGTACATGTGGTTAATTTTCTTGAGCGTTGTAGTTTGCATTTATCGGGATAATAGGTTGTGTGTTTTACAATATTTTAATTTTTGCTTTATTTTTCCACTTAGGTTAATTAGATTAATAAATACATATTTGTGGGTAGCATGGCTGCAAACCCTCACGAGACACAACTCGTCCTACTGGGGACACCCAGAGGTTTAACGGCTTGTTGCATACGCTCAATGCAATCGTGTTCCCTACGAAAGTGGTGTTTACTTTTATGCATTAGTTCCTTAGTTTGTTTGTTTTATTTTATTTTGTTTTGTTTTGCTAGGGACTACCAAAATATAGGTTTGGGGGTGTGATCTATACAGGAATTATGGATTTTATTATCTCCTAAACTTATGTTTATGCTAGTGTTTGATTAGAATAACTATTACTTTAATATAGTTTTTGGTTTTTGTAGGAAACAAGAATAATACACAGAAATGAGGAGAAAAGTAACTCGAATGGTTAAATCATCATAACTTCGTATACAAATGTCGGATTCGACTGATTCAAGTCTCATGTTAAAGTACAAGAAGTCAACTTTCCAATGCCACCAACCACGTGCCATTCGGAGTTCAGGACAGAAAGTTATAGCCATTTGAATTTCATGAACAGTAACAACGATCGATCGGCTAACAATGCGATCGATCGCCTCAGCCGCAAAAGCAGTACATTGAAGAAAACGATCGATCAGGCCTCAAAACGATCGATCATATCTACTAGAATATTTCAATCACGCAAGACAGTAACTACGATCGATTGGTATTATACGGCGTCGATCGGCAAAGCGATCGATCGGAGGCAAATAACGAAGGAATTGTGATCGATCGGTAGGCGAACGATCGGCAATACGGAGCGATCGATTGCAGTGTGCGGAAAACCGAAATAAGACCTATTTCAACTTGAATTTGGAAGTGGACTTCGTGGTTTCTCTTCAAACTTATAAATAGGCCTTATGAGAGAACGTTTTGGGCTATTTTGGAGACACTCTTGGAGGCTAGAGCAAAGGAGAGAAGAAGAGATGAACATGAAGAACACGATGGTGATTTCTCTTCCGATGCGAGGCTAAACACCTTTCCAAGGCGTAGATGAAGCCCAATAATCTGGTTGTGTAGTTTCTTTTCTCTCATCTTATGTTTTTACTCTAGTTGGTGTATGGATTTTATTGTGTAATCATTGTTAATTCAATAAAGGTTTGTTCTTTGTACTCGAGACAGACAAGAGTGAATTCTTGTGAGTTTCAATCCGAAGAATACTTGCGTATCCGAGAGGAACGTGAGTAGACTGAGGTGTTATATATCAATAAAATTTCATTGGTTTATACTTAAGAGAGATAGATCACAATTCTATGTTTTAACCATTTTATGTGTTACATCCGAGAGGAGAGCACTATATTTTGAGTTGACAAGTGTATGTCCGAGAGGAATATGCTAGCCAATTGGAAATCTTTATTCAAAAGAGAGAGAGAGAAACGATACAGTAGTTTATTGTGGTGGATTCGAAGCCTTGGTCTTCTCCACATTGATTAATTCTCACTTAGTTTAGTTAAAAGTTCATTGCTTTCTTAGTCTTGAATCAACATTGCTACTTTCTTTTGAATTTGGTAAAAGATTAATCCGTCCCTGAGGTTCGACAACCCTTTTTAATACTCACCGTAGTACAATTGCCTTGTGCACTTGCAAGGGTTTTAATTTTAAACGATCAGTAGTTTAACCATCAAACTTATATTTTATTTGATGGCCTCTTATTGATGTTGTTAGTTTTCTTTATAATAAATTAGGCACCCATCTCATGCTCATGAAGCCATGAATTTTGGCATAGCACAAGGTGGTGAATGATTTGGTACAGAAACCTCATTTCATAACCCTTATACCTATACTAGTTCAAATGGTTGGGAAGAGGGAAATATGAATGATGAAGAAGACAATGGGGTCAATGAGGAAGACGTGTGGTCAATGAGGAAGAGATGCATAATTCGGTGGCTAATGATGTTGAAGGCATATAATGAGAGGATAGTGTGCAAGGGATGGTTGATAATGAGGGAGATGAATTGGTGGACAATGCAGTTGCTACAGATAACTTAGATGACTTCGAGGAAGAGTTGCCGTATGAGGAGATCTATCAGCTGGACTCATTGCCTTTGACTTGGATATGGCCTTTGACCCATTGATTTTAATCATATCCAACTGATATACTTCAGGAGGTCTATTAGCTGGATGTGACTAGATGGTGGATTTTCTGGTTTTATTCACCCATCCACATCTATCCCCTGGATTATGCCAAAGCAAGCCCTAATCGGTTTTTTGGGCAATCCAGCCTAGATTACCCTAAAATGCAGGCTGGATGGGAAGTTTTTTCGGGACCCAAAATGGTGTAGTTGAAAAACAAGGAGATGTGAGTACAAAATATGCATTGGTTTATTCTTGTACAAAATGTCAGATTTTTGTGTACAAAATATGTATTGTCAGAATATTGATGAGTCGAGTTTGTTTCCGGAGATTGACTTGAATATTGGAGCAGTTGCAAATGTTTACGAACCTCAAGGTGAAGAATCAAGTGTTTCCATAATACAAGGTAAAATCAGGTAATGATTCACTCACAAATTTTTACTTAAAGAATTTTGATTATGAGTGAAGAAAATGAATTAAATTGAAGTAGCTTGAAAATTTTCATTGAAAACAAAGAAATATTTTTCCCAATTCTATTTGCTCAATCCGACCTATATGCGATTGATCAAAATGAATTTGTCAAGGAAAATCTCCCAAGGTGATTTGCTGTCGATCGGAAACTAACTGGAATCTTCCAATCGATTGAAAGCTAATTTACGTACAGAAGTTTCCTAGAAGGAATGGCAATCAATTGGACCTGCTTTACAAACAATTGAAACAATATTCTTCAAAATAAATGGTCAAATCAGGAAGAGATTTGTTTCCAACTTAAGGATAGACTCAAGCTGTAGGAAGAATCCGCGATATAAATCTACTTTAACTACGAAATTTGAGAGAGAAACTTTAGTTTATACCAAATTTTTTCGTCTATAGACTTTGATGATATGAAAGGCATGAGCACTTTTTCCATTGATTCTTCATTGGATCTAGTTCTCATTGCTTGAGTGAATTTGAGTCCGCAATTTGAGTTCACCAGAGCACAATAATGGCACACAACAAAGAAGATTGTTCTGTTGATGTGGAGAAATTGATCGAGACTGTACGTGGGTCAGACTTGAAGCAGAGATAGCATGACTTGAAATCGGCACCTAGAGTACCGAAAATGCCTTTCTTTTACGTTTTTTTTTTGCTTTTTGTATCTAAAATGCTTCATTCTTCCCAAAATTAGAGATTTACGGGAGCATCAAGTTGGGAAAGAAGACATTCTGGCAAAGGTCCATCCATCATCATGGTTCAAACCACCACCGACGCCATCCAACCCGGAAAAAATAAACTTTCATGTCGAAAAACTATAAAAACAGCGGGAAAAATGAGAAAAAATCTATGATGAAGGGATTTTGTTGTAAGAGCAACAGGAAAGCCCTCCCAACTACAAAAAATAAGATTTACATGTAAAAAAACACATATAAAGGTCACCTATTGGTGCTCGACCACTCTTTGACATCAAATAAGAAGATAAAAATGGGCAAAAGCATGAAATACTAGTTGGTGAGTGACAAGTTCAATTTATATATCTTTCTGTGATCCTCATAAAATAGAAGAGGAGGAAAAATGAGGAAGAACGCAAAAAATGGGCAAAAACAAATGAAAAATGAGCGAGATATGACATATTGAAGATTGTCATTTTATCGTGTATTCAAATACATGATATCTTCAAAATGTCATAACTCGCTCATTTTTCATCCATTTTTGCCCCTTTTTTATGCGTTCTTTCTCATTTTTCCTCCGCTTCCATCTCATGAAGATATATTAGAATTAAAAAATAAAAAAATAAGAAGAAAGAAGAAAGTGGAAGCTTTCTGATGTCCACTTTCTTCTTTCTTCTTATTTTTTCTTCTTTTTTCATCCTAATAAATTTTCATGAGGTAGAAAATGAGGAAAAATAAAGAAGAACAAAAAAATAGGTAAAAATGGATAAAAAATGGGCGAGTTATGACATTTTAAATATTGCAGTAAAATCGTGTCGTATGAGCCGACGACACGATTTTACTGCAATTTTGAAAATATCATAACTCGCTCATTTTTTATCCGTTTTTGCCCATTTTTTGTGTTCTTCTTTATTTTTCCTCCTCTTCCACATCATTAGGATCACAGAAAGAGTTATGATATTTCAAAATATGACTTGAATCATGTCGTGTCTTCGACGACACGATTTTATGCTCATTTTTTCTCTGGACGTCGAAAAGCTTCCACTTTCTTCTTTATTCTTATTTTTTATTATTTTTTTATCATAATATATCTTCCTAAGGTGGTAGAGGAGGAAAAATATAGAAGAACGCAAAAAAATGGAGAAAAATGGAGAAAAAATGAGCATAAAATCGTGTCATCGAAGACACGACTTGATTCAAGTCATATCTTCAAATGTCATAACTCTTTTTGTGATCCTAATGAAATGGAAGAGGAGGAAAAATTAGGAAGAGTACAAAAAAAATTGGCAAAAACTGATAAAAAATGAGCGAGTTATGACATTTTGAATATTGCAGTAAAATTGTGTCGTATGAGCCGACAACATTATTTTTCTGTAATTTTAAAAATATTATAACCTGCTCATTTTTTTATCAATTTTGGCCTTTTTTTTATTCTTTTTTATTTTTTCTCCTCTTCCACTTCATTAGGATCAGAGAAAGAGTTATGATATTTCAAAATACGACTTGAATCAAGTCGTGTTTTCGACGACACGATTTTACACTCATTTTTTCTCCGAACGTCGAAAAACTTCCACTTTCTTCCTTATTATTATTTTTTCTTCTTTTTTGCATCATAATAGATCTTCATGAAGTAGTAGAGGAGGAAAAATATAGAAGAACACAAAAAAATGGAGAAAAAATGAGCATAAAATCGTGTCGTCGAAGACACGACTTGATTCAAGTCGTATTTTGAAATATCATAACTCTTTCTGTGATCCTATTTTAACCTAGTTTCGGCTAGGCACTATGGTGTTTCTTGCAGGAGATAAACGCATAGGACCACAATGATAAAGTAAAGACTTAGAATGAGAAGATGTGCCATTGATTCTAACTTTTCGCAGAAGTTGCTTGAGCTGTCACTCACTCTCCTACCCAAGTAGGCTTATGGTTGAAAAGGTAGTTCTTCTTTAATCCAATTGAACATTATTCCTAGTCCTAACAGAGGGAGAGGCTCTTACACATTAGATAATGTCTGAGTTAGCAAAGGTATACTAAATCGTAGGATGCCTTTACTACTAAGCTGTTTAATGGAGGAGAAAACTGGTATGTGACCCTACCGAAAAGCACAAACTGGTTAAAACTACTGCAGATAGACATGTGTCAGTAGGATGTACAAACCTAAGCTGAGATGATGAGGTCTTGCAAGGCTGAATGGAGAATTATGCCTTCACTCCTTTCTCATGGCAATAACTACATAGATGCCAAGAGCCCTTAGGCTTGAGCTCATAAAAAATGTCCTGGTAGCAATTTTGACAAGGTTCAGTAGGAAGTACGGTGATCCCTTGAACCCAATTTTGAAAACAAAGGTACCATATACGTTGTCATACCATACATAAACCAATCAACGAGAAAGCGTCCATACCACGGAAAACTGATATAAGCCTAAGATATGAACAACTTAATGAGCAGCCATGAGTAAAGAAACTTTGCAAAGTGATTGATTGAATTTTTAACTATTTTTACTCGCAATCGCACGAGACTCAGTATAGTCTAGTGGTAACGAGGTCGAACCCAAAGGACTTGGTTGATTAATCTAATTCTAATTTAAGATTGAATTTTTATGATTTTAATTAACTAAAGAAAATAAATTTTACTGAGAAATCAAATGATGAGAATATCAAAGCGTCGAATCCACCACTAAACATGCAACTACTACTCTCAATTATTATTTCCATAAGATGATATGATATGGTAATTCATGTTCTTTGGTCGGACACACAAATTACCAGTGAATTCACTACACGTTCTTTGGTCGGACACGAAAAGTTCATTCACTATGAATAATATATTAATTCTATCCTTTGGTCGGGCATAGAATCAATACAAACCTGTTATTATCTAGACACAGGAAATATCAATATCAAATTTCAGTCATAATCATACCAGTCTATGGTCAAGCACTAGATCGAATTATGAAACATGAAATCGCATTAAGAACAATCATATCAACTCCAAATCATTAAACAATTAAGAGTACTAATACATATTTAGGGCTTCATTTAGCCTTGATAAGAAAATTAGCCAGACATGGAATAAGAGAAAGAAATAGCCTGATTTGTCGAAGAAGTCATTTGCACTATTCACGGTCACTATTCATCATCTTCTCCGGCGAACTCGCACTGTTGCAATTTCAAACCAGCACTGTAGCACTTCCAAATCCGGCCCAAAAAAAATCACAGCTTTCTCCCGGCGTTCAACTCTCCTCTTCTTTCCGGTCAAGACCCTGCCGGAATCCGGCCAAAATCACGACGATAAGGTTCTGTTTCCTCTGTTTTTCGCTGTGTTTTTCTCTCTGTCTGTCGGCCGCTCTTCCTAATCTTCTCTCTGTTCTCTGTTGGCTTGGGTTTTTATAGGCCTTCCAATCCAAGTCCATTTCCCAGTTGAAATCGAATCGATTTCAAGCCTTTCCAGATCGAGCACAAACTGCCTTTTTTAGTTCCGGCGAGACTCTGTTTTGATTTTGGTTTCCAAATTGAGAATGCCTCCCTGTCATTCCGCCGTGGTCTCCTTGCCGACTTGCCGCCGGAGTTCTCAGTCACCGTCGAGCACTTCCACACCATCTTCGGCGCCGTCTCGAGCTCCGTCCGCCGCCATCCATGGCTCGGGTCCATCCTCGCCACCGTCGCCTTCAAATCGATTGAGCCCAGATACTCTGCCGTGGCCGTCTCGTCTCTCCCTCGCCGTGACCGTCGCCGTCGAGACCCAGCCGCCGAGGCCCAGCTCCTCTTTTCCGTCGAGACCATAAAAAACAGAGCATCGCTCTGTTCTGAAACAGACGAAGGCCCGAGCGCCCGAGCTTCGGCTCGGCCGTCTTCAATTTTTTCTTTCTGAACCGAACCGGTTCAGTTCAATTTATTTTTTTTTTCTTTTTCTTATTAAAAAACCTCCGTATTAATCTCAGCCGTCCAATCTCATCTTGACGGTTCTTCTATTTAATCGTGCCTCTTTCGCGCGCGATATTTCAAATGATCATAGCTTTTTGCTCAGAACTCCGAATTGCGAACAGTCAGTGGCGTTGAAAGCCGACTTCGTGTACTTTAACATGAAGCTTAAATCAGTCCCATCAGATATATGCAATCGAAGTTGTAAATATTCAATCATTAGAGTCGTGTTTTATCCCATTTCTGCGTTTTGCTCTTGTTTCCTACAAAAACCAAAAACTATATTAAAGTAGCAATAATTCTAATCTAACACCAGCAGAAACATAAGTCTAGGAGATAATAAAATGCATATTTCATGTACAGATCACAAAGTATAACTTAAGTAGGGGAATTCATATTCCTCTTCATGGGTAAAGCCTTCAAATAAATGATCTCTTCGTCCTCAAGTTCTAACTCCCTACTATGGCGGTTTTCATACAACTTTTGCCTGTCTTTAGGAATGGTCAACTTAGTTGTAATCTCATTAACCTTTGTCAGACATTGCTCTTTAAGAATTTTCCTTTCACCTACCTCATCCCAACTAGTACGTGTTCGACATTGCATCCGTACAACGCCTCATATATAGAATGCCACTTCGATACTAGAGTCATAACTATTGTTGTATGCAAAGTCAACTGTAAGAAACCGTTCCAACTTCCTCTCCATTCCAAGCCCTGCGTATTTAGCATATCTTCAAGAGTTTGAATCATTGCTTTGACTCCTAGCATGCTTCTAACTAAAACGACAAGTACATAAATTGAATTTCATGCTCTTAGTATCATTGAAGTGGAGGCTAGCGATCCTACATCAAAGATCAAAAAGTAGTTCATTTCCTCTTTGGTTTGCCCTTGAGAAGAATATCCTCCTCCTCCCATTTCGCTGCTCCATGAGGCTTCTCGGGTTTCTCCCATTATTTCCAAAACTAAAAACCCTTCATCTCTCCATAGAGTTTTATAACCCAAGAATCCAAATCTGGGAAGTTCTAAAATCTTAATTGATTCTCCAACCCCGTTCCACATGTGACTTAGACATCTGTTCTGATGTTTTCGAATGTTCGAATTTTTTAATTTATTCTTCTATTTATATAATTCAACCATTCTAGACTATTGCAGGATCCTCGGCTTCATCGTTATTTGAATGAATAATTATAGTAATCTGTTTGAAGTTTGAACCTAATGTTGTATTAATAATAGTCAAAAGTTCTATCCTTGAGTTATTTTTGTCACGATTTTTTACTGCTCTTTATTTTGAATGATGTATTGATTTATCAAATTGGACAGATTTCTGCTCAATTTTTAGTACAAGTAAAATAAATTTACAAAATTAGATGTGTGAAAGCCAATTTAGAACCAACAACTCCTCTTTAAAAGAAGAATGTAGCTCTATGGACCCATGAATCTTGTAAATACATTGTTTCTCATCAACCCAGGTAAGATACATGAAACGCTCCATCTGTACCTCCTCATACGTCACACCCCTTATTTCCTAAACTCATTTTATACAAAGCAAAATCTAGCTTAAATCTTTTGAGTTCAATAAGTCAATACATCATTGGAAAGCAAATCCTTTGATCAAAAGAAACTGCCATGGAAAGAATAATCGCTGATATATCATCAATATATCTATGATATTTCAGTGTCGGTCATGAGGTCAATAATTGATACAATGTCAGGATTGTTTTTTAGAAAATCCAATTTTTGCGCCATATATCAGTGAGAATTAGCATATATCGGGGAGATTACCGACGAAATTGAAGTACTTATTTTTAGTTTTACGCATTTCAATTTCATGCGTTTGATGACCACTTGACCATCCTTTTGGACAAAAAATGTTAGCACTTAGTAGACAAAGAAGCTGACATTTCATATATTTTTACATGGGCGAGTAGGACCCACTAATAACTGATGAAATGTTACACTCCCTCCGATAGGACACCTATGCAGATTTATAAAAAAAATTGTTAAAAAATACTTTATATATTTGAGATTTGTCACGTGAGAACCAATCTCACATTCGGATGATCTCCATGCCCCATCAAATCTCCCTCTTTCTACATGGCACATGATGCAAGCTCGGAGGCGAATACTGTGCGACGGGCTAAAGTCCCTTGCACCGTTAGCCACCACTCTCTTATTGCCATGCTGCGCAATAGAAGAGAGCTTCCGGTCCAGGGGTGTTAGCCCACTCAAAAATCCAACTCGTCGCGCACCGCCTCCAAACCCGCGACTACTTTATACATTTGAGATTTGTCACATGAGAACCAATCTAAGTGCGTTCAGAGATTGAATCTTACCTTTGGATGATCTCCATGTTTAACTCCCCAACCCATCAAATCTCCCTCTTTCTACGTGGCACATGATACAAGCTCAGAGACGAATACTGCCCACCTCAATAGCCACCACTCTCTTGTTGCCACGTTGCGCAACAGGAGAGAGCTTCCAGTCGAGGGGTGTTAGCCCACTCAAAAACCCAACCCGTCGTGCACAGCCTCCGAACCCGCTGCCCATGCCCCAATTTCTCCCACCCTCCCTCCCTCCCTCCCCGACGATGGCAAGATGGGGTATCTAGTAGGTTAGAGAAGGGGTGGTAGCGGCAGAGGCAGTAGTAGAGGTGGGTCGCTTGCGAGACTTGGAGGCAGACGAAGGTAGCACCTTGGCCCGGCAAAGGGGGGAGGAGAAATTGGGGCAGGTGTCGTTGGTTCAGTGGCGGTGCACAACGGGTTGGATTTTGAGTGGGTTAACGTCGTTGGACCAGAAGCTCTCTCCTGTTGCGCAACGTGGCAACATGAGAGTGGTGGCTAACGGTGTGGTGGGCTTTGCCCACCGCATGGGATTCGCCTCCTGCAAGTTCATATCACCAACCCCTCCCCACAATCTTACAACAATTCCTCTTGAAGAATAATAAATCACATGCCTAAAACAACGAGTGAAAATATAAAATTGAACACATATAGGGTAGTTACGGGATTTCAAGTCCTTGAAAAGGACAGGTGGAGAAAAGATTTGGGGAGAGGTCATGTGACCTTATGCCAGTCCCACAATTCCATAAATACGAACTCTTTTTCAAATGTACACAATAATTTAGATTTGATGGAGTATGTTTTAAATCCAAATTCTATGTTTGTTATGTATTTAAGTATATTCTTTTAGTGGTTATTAATAGATTTTATAATTTTTGTAGGATATCAAAAGTTACACATTATTTCACTTAGGGGCCGTTTGGGGCATGATTATTGCAAAATATCCAGACTGGATATTGGATATATACTGTAGCATCCATGTGGATTTTTACATCCAGCTGAAACACCTCCTGAGGTGTATCAGCTGGATATATAAAATATCCAGATGCTACAGTATAGCAAAACATCCCATCTGGATGTTTTGCTTTTAATCACGCCCCAAACGGCCCCTTAATAAAGTGCGAAAAAAATTCAACTTAACTTAAGGAGAAGCACAACGACTTTTGTAGAATAATCATAACTCCGTCCACATATGTTCGATTTGAATAAAATCTTGGCATATAAAGTTCAAGAATTTAATCGAGCGTCGTCCCCAAACAAAAGAGCTCGAAATGGGCCTCTTGTTATATGGGCCGGTTTACGCAACTGATGTATCCGGTTAAGGGCCCACCCTTATGACTTTTTTACCTCCAATAGCCGGTTGCTTATTCCACTCACCCTCTTACAATGGGGACCTCATTCTTCCAAAGAGCACCTTAAAATTTCCTCACTTGATGAGTTGGTTCCAGCTTTAGGGTTACCATAATTTTTAAGTGGTGACAAAATGCTCCTTCCTTGATCCCTACAAAGCTCTGAGTTCAGGTTAAATACATGCTCTCAGCAGCGGCTTATGCAGCCAAAGCCCATTTTCGAAAACAAATTCGCTTTTCCATAAGGCAAAAGCGGCTCAAATGAGCTGAGCCAAAAGCAGCTTTTCCCTTTCTTGGTTATCGCGACGGCCTAGCACCGCCGCTTTCCGCTCTTCTCCTCCACCACCGCCGCCTGGAAGGTCGCCACCGCCGTCTCCGGCAGGGCAAGAACCATCATCACATCCTCGACTACGCCCCCAGCTCCTTCATCCTTCACAAACCCTAGGCCATAGAGTCTCTGCTTTTCCACGCTTCAGGGAGGCAGTCGTCGCAGTATCCACCACCTTCGTCGCCGTTATCAAGGTAATCCACCATTGCTACAGGAAAATTGTTGCAAAATTTTCCTTTTTTTTGGGGGGGGGGGGGGGGGGGGGGGGGTGTTAGACAGATCTTGAGCATGCTGCAACAGGTATCTTGCATTGATTTGGTCTCTCGCCGGCGGGTCTCAAGATTATTCAGTATCCAACGCGTCATGTCTTTAGCCTGGAGAGGAATGGCGTGCTGCTCTTTGTTGACGCCTTTTTCTAGGCCGTACGAATTGTAAGCATTGTCCTGAAACTGAAAATCGTTTTTGTTGTTTTAGTTCTTGTGAATTTCTTTTGTGTAGTTGCTAAGATTGATAAATGTTGGGATTGGAGGAAATGGATTAGGGAACGTGGCCTTGATCAATGTATTGGTTAGCCTTAAGAAAGACCTTCAAAAAGCATAATCATAATTAAGTAGTGTATTCGGAAATAACTTGAGGTCGGCGACATAGGTCTTTCGCCTTCATTCTAGCCTGTTTTATGCCAGCTCTTTTGTAAGAGATAACATAGACTATGCTTTCCTATTAATTCGATACAAGTTCACTCATGTCTCCCTCTTCGTCCCATAGCATCATTTACATGCATTGCTTCCAATTTTCTCCCTCTCTTAGCATCAATTTATTTGCATTCATAACCTTAGTACTGGGTATGTATTGATTTTCTTTTTATATTCCCATGCCAACAAAACCTACACTCCTAGCTTTTACCCTAAAGGTGCAGCCCTTAACTTCTCTCAAACATACTAATTTGTTAACCCTATCTATTCTAGTTATCTTACACATCCACCTACTAGATTCCATTGTTGATTGCAACAAGTTGAAGGTGTTCATCGGTTGATTTTCGAAGATTGGAGAAAATAGTATATGCTAAACTGTTTTAATTAGGTAATTAGCAGATTTTACTGAAGTGATAAAAAAGATTACCCAATGTGACCTTGCTAATAGGCTGGCTAAGAAAATTGCTCCATTTTCCCTTCATTAGACAAACACAGCATTTTGTTGGCTTCAGTTTGATTTTTGGACTAGCTAGATTTTAGGGGTTTGCTTCCTGTGATGTGGTTGCAACTTGCACGAATTTCAAATTGAGCTGTAAAATTTTGAGTCGCTGCAAACTCTTTGCATCATTTACTAATATTACTCTCATGTAAGATTATGAAAAGGCATGAATATGATGAATGCAGGGGATCCGTGATTGAATGAAGATTTGTTCTTACCCGTTCTCTATGAGTTTTTTACTTTGTTCTCGTTGAAGCGTAAAGAGAACGAAAGCCACATGTACAGCGTGATGAAATCATTAGACAAGAGCTAAGGAGACGAGCACGAGACAATGCTTTCCATGTTAACGTGAATTTACCCATAAGTAGGAATCTCAGCTCAGAAAACCATTTGTCCTACATGGCAAGCTCCTCGTCATTTGATATCCGAACATTCAATCATCGGAAATCTTGTCATGGAAACCGCTTATCAGAACACATACCTCTACAGCAACATTACCACAATTATTCCACTTGGAGGTCAATCTTATCTCTGTACAAAGTTGCATATTACACTCATAAGAGGATAGTATGCCTTCATTGTTCCTTACGGATTGGAAGAAAATTCCATCAATGTTGAGGAAGGTCAGTGCTATGGTGGCTTCTGTGAAGGGCCTGTAGATCTAATTATTTACTAATTTCTCCTGGAGACCTACATGCTCTCGGATTTTGAGGCCACTGAATGTTTCCCAAGATTGAGATTGAAACCCTTGCTGACTAAAGTGTTTAATTCCTACCTCAAGAAGTATTTGCGCTTTGCAAAACAAAACAATTCCTTCCCTCACTTGGTCCAAGTGGTTGGCACAGCACCACATATTGCATCACCACGGGCTTCACCCCTCCTCGCTTGTCTATGGACGACTACCATCCCTACATGCTGCTCAAGTTCGCGATTAGTGAGGCAGCTCCTACAATCACGCTATGAGGTCTTTAGTCATTGAATTCATTCGTACACAACCATCACCATTTGGATTGACAATTCTAGGCGGTTGACACAGTTTATCAAAGCTAGCCCTATTCAGAATCACCTCCGTTGAGACCTAGTGTTTGTCAAGCTCGTGCACCACTTCCATGGACCGATTTTGAGGAGAAAGAGTCAGAGCAAGAGGAGGCAGGGCAGGTTAGGTTTGAAAAGTGGGTTGGTGGAGATGAAGTCAAAGAAAAGGAGGAGGGAGGGTTTTCATTTTCTACCACAGTGGGCTTTTTAATGTGGTATAAGTAAAAGAAAAAATGAAATTTAACTGGCGTTGTTACGGCTAGTACCTTAAGCTTAGAGAGTGTAGGTTGAATTGATATAGTCACGTTCAAAGGAGAGCTAGGCCCCATAAGAAGGTTGGAGGGGATGCAAGTAGAAGAGGCCACAAGAAGGAGGAGAGGACCTGGATGGAGTTAAGGCGGAAGGATATGACTCTGCCATCTCTTACAAAAGAATTCGCACAAAACTGGTTACTGGCTAGCTTGGAGGCATAAGATCCAAATGGCAAACCTTAAATTGTTAGAAAAGGTGCTTCCTCACCATAATTATGATTCCTTGAGTTAGATGCATGGATTAGATTAGTGAATATATTGGACCCTTTAGCTAAAGATTGTATTTAAGAGGGCTGTTTCCTACCTTTTAAATGTAAACATACATTAGCCTATCTTTTTCTCTCTCTTCTTTTCCTCTTCTCTCTGCCTGTGACACTAGACTCTTTTCCCTCTGTGCATTCCAAGTGGTTGAGTATATTTTTCCATTCCTTCTCTCCTCCACTCTTCCCAACAACTCTCACCTTCCAATTCCACTGACTAGCAAGGCAGCACTCAGTTAGCTTATGTTCTTTAATTGAAGTTAAAAGACAACAAAGCTCAGGAGAAATCTGATGATAGTGATTTAAAAAAAAAGATTTCCCATTTAGATATGAGGCATAGCGTAATCCCAGACAGGTATGATGCTTTCATGAATTCCCCGAACTATCTTTAATCAAACTTCTAACTATGATGGCCACTCATTACCAAGGAATTTCGTATCGGATATCGGTTGACCAAAGTGACAAAATATCGGAGATATTTGTAAAAAAAATATTGGTTGTCTAAAACTAGTTTTTACTATATATTTTCATAATCTAACTTCTAAAATGAGTTATACTAATTTAGACAAAGCATAGATTTCAAAATATGCATCAAAATGCATATTAGGATGAGAAAAAAACGGAAAAGTTGTTTTTTTTCCTTTTTTTTTAAAACGTTTTTTAAAAAAAATGGCGATATTTTAAAAAATTGAAAAAATGATATTATACCGTATTGTTTTATCGGGTGGGGCCCGATATTGATATATCGGCGATATATTGCCGATACGGAATTCCTTGCTCATTACCACCAGTTGGGGCCGATCTCTCTGTTTGGGGCTGTGGCTTTGGGTGGGGGGGGGGATTGTGGCTTCCTGCTGTGTGACATGGGGAAGCCAGCAGGATGCACCACCATCAGTATAGTGTGTTAATGAATGGAATGTGACTAGTGGTGCGGAAAGGCTGTTGCCATGCCTAGGGTATAGATCTACCCTGAAGGGATTGGGAAGGATGCTCATTGGAGCGTCATCAGCAGGAGCAGCTCCTCTCTAGCCTCTATCAGTTCCTAGATCTGGCATGAAGATTCATATTGAACTTCCTCTTTAGTCTGTGAAAATTGTTTCTCTATATTTTCCCTACTGTCCTTCACTCCTTGCAACTACCTTTAGAAGAGGTCTTTCAAACAGCTAAGAAAATGAAAAATACCCTACTTAAGCAAATAACTAAGATGATCAGCTAATAAATGTCCTAGAGAGGGGTTCAAAAAAGTCGCATATTGCAATGGAAAGTTAAACACATGTATTAAGTCGCCCAGTGGTTACTAAAGCATTACTTAGCACATGCTTACATAGATGGGCCATGATACATGTTCATGCAATCCCTCTAGATTCAATAATCACCTGTTTGCGACTTTCCGTCCTATTGTGCATTTGTTTTTGCTCGGTTCTATTGTGCATTTTTTATTTGCTTCAAATTACAATTGACTTCTGCAGCTCATCATCTTCCCTAACAAGAATGAAGAATGTTGATGTTTCCATCCTTCGGTTCGCCATTTATCTAGATTCCTCACTTGTGGTAAATGATCAACTAAATAGGTTTTTAAGATAATAGAAGGCAGATCATCACATTGTTATGGTATGGTTTGGTAATGAGCATGGTTGCTTGTAGTATTAATATTATACCTGTCAATCTGGAATTGAGAAGAGGGGGCCGATGCACATGAGCATTACACCCCATATTAAGTGGATTGCAGTTAGAAATTAGTGGCAGGTGCAATGTACTTTTACGAATTGATGTTCCAAGCCAATTTGCTTTAATATTACTCATATCTTCTGCACCAAAATCGTCTCAAGTAAATAATCTATTGTCCTGTAGGTTGCTCTAATTGCCAATTATGGAGCTGGACTTGGTTGAAGATAATAATGGCTTTCCTATACAGGGAAATGGTAAACAACTCATGCCTGTAGTAGGGGGGTCATCAGGTGAAGGTTTACCTTATGCCCCTGAAGACTGGCCTAAAATTGGAGACAAGTGGAAATGGAAGGTTGGATGGAGGACTTCCAACTCTGGCTTTTGGCATGATAGATATCTTTATCTTCCTGTACGCCTTCAAAAGCTATTGGGCAATAAGCGAGTATTTGCGAGCAAGCAGGCAATCAAGACATTTTTGCGGAAAGAATTTCCTGATGCTGATGTTAATTCTTTCTTTGCATCATTTAATTGGAAGGTCCCTTGCTCTATTGATGGTCAAAGAGGTAGCTCTTGCTCCTTGCTCTCTCTCTCTCTCTCTCTCTCTCTCTCTCTCTCTCTCTCTCTCTCTTTCTCTCTCTACATATATACATGTATATATGTAATAGTGTGTGTGTGTGTGTGTGTGTTAGATTGTTGCAAATAGCTCTACTCAAGTGTGAACATTTTATTTACTTGCTGTATTGGAAAACAATTGTTTCGAAGCATGCTAGCGAGCATTTAAGTTCTTTCTTTGATCTTTTGACAGAGTTAAATATTCTCTCTCTACATATATACATGTATATATGTAATAGTGTGTGTGTGTGTGTGTGTGTGTTAGATTGTTGCAAATAGCTCTACTCAAGTGTGAACATTTTATTTACTTGCTGTATTGGAAAACAATTGTTTCAAAGCATGCTAGCGAGCATTTAAGTTCTTTCTTTGATCTTTTGACAGAGTTAAATATTCTCAAGCAGGCAGGAAAATATTGTGTGTTGATGATTTTATGTTTTAAGCAATTTTTAAGTGGAATATTTCATGTTAATTGCAGCTTAGAAAGTACCAGTCACTTCTAAAATGTAAAATGTTGATTTTGGCAACCATGCTTGAAGAGGTATAGGGACAATCATCAGTTTTGGAGATAATTTTCTAGATATTGGGGGGGAAACAGTCTTCCAGTAGTTTTTAGGTCTTGTTTAAAGATGTCCCCCTTTTTCTGAGTTGTTTTAGAGGTGTCCCTGACAAGGTTTTAACCATGAGATCATTCATTTAGATCCTACGTTTGAGGATAGGCCTATCTGTCACGTGGATGTTGGAATACCATGTGTTTTTTGCAATAGTAGTACATAAATAGTGAAATTATATATCATCTCTTGGTAAAAATTGAACATAAGCTGTTGTAGGGACCAGAATGTGGTATGTGGCAGGACTGGAGAATTGAAAGGATCACAATTCACAGGCTTCTTGACTCAATCTTGTTTGATTCCTGTTTGAGATGTAGATTTCACTTAGACAGTCTTTATCTAGTATCATTTTCAACATGGAATGGGTTTTGTTGGATTGTCTGTCTGCATTTGTTTGTTTGGCTGATCTAGGTTTGATTACACTCTTAGGCTGTTAGTTAGCAGCTTGTGCTTCTGAGGTCCCGGTTTTGGAGCCGGGTAATTCCCGCCCCACCTATGCAGATTTTGTGAATGTGCATGCACCTGCATCTGTTAAAATTGTATTTGCTTGTGCATGGGGATGTTGGATAATCTGCAACTCTGTTTGTTGGACTGGCCTTGCTAGACATTGTTGGGCTATTCCTTAACAGCTCAAGCTTTTGAGGCACTTGGTATCTAACAGTTTCATATAAGAAAGTCTACCTAAAGAAAAGTAAAGAGTTGGACATTACTGGCGACAGCTAGCTCTGGGCAAGCTGTTGGAACTGCAGAGACTACAGAAAGCCGTTGCCCAACCCCTTCTCTCCTCTCTTGCCAGTCGTTCTCCCTCTTCCCCAACTTCTTCTCTCTTCAATACACTACCAAGACAATTGCTGATACCTCTCCAAATGTTTCTGTGATCTACCAAATATCTTTTCCAAGCGTGGAGGTCTTTTTCGTATTCATATCAGCAGATCTACTTGATGTTTCTTTGCAATGGGATATAGTTGAAAATTGATTTAATAATTCATGTCAAAGTCCTTTTTGTTTCTGAGACATTAAAAAGTTAAATATTTGTCAGTTTTTACTTCACCTTTACTTCTACACGATTTACAATACTATATAAAATTTAGGAAAAGGGGGTAAAAATAGATATATTTTTTCCAGCTTTCTCTTTTCTGTTTTGTTGTTGGGGGTCGGTTGGGGGGTGTGATGCAGAGAAGGTGCTATTGGTGAATATCTACTTGCATCTGTCTCTCTTTAGGTGCCTTATTCCTTGATAGATTCAACTTCAGAAGCTGCTACATATAACTACATGACCTGGTATCTGGCCATTATGTTCTTCTCTGGACCCATTGGAAGTGTTTTCATGACCTACTCTATCATGCATATTCATACCTAGGAAGGTGGAATTATCCAAAAAAAGACCTAGGAAGGAGGAAGAAAAGTCTGAGTGCTACCACAGCCGCCAAATTCAAACTCGAGGGAGTCAAATTCCTTCCTTCCCAGGATAATGATGTGAACAGCATGTTGAGCCACATTCTTGAGGAACCGAACCCATGAAAGGGGCTCATTTGAAGTGTTGAACAGCGGGAGTTGGCCAAGTCCTTTGGCTGCAAAAACACAAGATCCAAGTTGCATAGGTGCCGAAACAAGGTGCGTGAAACCAATGATGAAGATCACCTACTTCCGCAAGTTCCCATAAGGTTATAATGTTAGTAAGTAGCTGACCAAAGTTCAACCCTCTTGGAAAGGTTAGTTTTAATTCATATAGATAGGGCTTGTTTGGTAGTAGCTTTCTGGAGTGGGAAAGCCAGATTTTAGGGAAGAACTAGAGGGGAAGAAGCAGAGTGTTTGGTTGGGAAGAATCAACTTTTAGAGAAGAATTTAGGGCCCGGTGGCATATTTTGTAAATAAACATGAAAGGCAGGGGCACATAATAGAAAAAAATGCATTTTTAAAATGAAAATGCATTTTTTCCTATTATGTGCCCGTCTTATTTACAAAATTACAAAATATGCCACTGAAAAAAGTCAAAGAAGTGAGGAATCACTTCTTTTGGAAAATCATGGAGAAGCTGGATTCTCCTAAAAGTTGGGTATGTAGCTGCTACCAAACAGGCCCTTAGTTGTGTTTGGTGTCTTTTGAAAACAGTAATCTCATTTATGAGAACATGTCTTGCACTCCTCCATTGTCTCTCTTTGTAAGCCTATATTAGGCCTAACATTAAAATGAAAAGGAAGCTTGTGTTTTGACACAAAAAAAAATGTACAGATAGCATGCTGCTTCTCCTTGTGTTGGTGACGACTCCAACATCCCTTCAATGAGGACTCTGAGTGTGGCTTCTGGTGAGGACTCCGGGAACCACCACAACCCATATTGTCAGGTGTCAACTCTGGCAGAGGAACTCACGGTGTGGACTCTGTGAGCATATATCTCTCCACACTCCTCCGTATCCACCCCTTCATTCCCTTCTTCTTGCTGCCATGGCTCCTTCAAACTGCCTCTCATAGAGCCAACTAGGATCTCTCAACTCCCGGCAATCCATTCACACTCCATCCTGCATCATTTCAGTTTTTAGTACCATTATTCATGTAACATAGACTTGTTATGTACTTCTAGACGAGTATACTTTGATAAAGAAAATGCCATTGCATGGGTATTTTTTGGTTAGGAATTAAGGAGGGGGAGACAAATGTATATAAGATAGCTAAGTTTAGAGAGAGGAGAAGTAGGGAATTAGATCAAGCTAGGTGCATTAAGAGCAAAGATCAAAGTGTGTTAGTTAAAGATGAGGAAATTAAGGGTAGATGGTGGTGTTATTTCATCGTTTATTGAATGAGGATTATGTTAATGGTCATGACATTAGGTATAGTCCTTGTAAGGATATAACCTATTTTAGGAGATTTAGTATAGATGAGGTAGGAGTGGCCTTAAAGAAAGTTAAGCCTTAGACCGGCTGGGATTCCTATTTAAGTTTGGAAGTCTCTTGGGTTTGTTGGAATAATATGGTTGACTAGATTGTTTAACAATATATGGATGTCAAAGAGTATGCCAGACAAGTGGAGTAGAAGTATCTTTTCATATACTTATATAAAGATAAATGTGACATCCAAAATTGTACAAATTAGAGGGGTATAAAATTTGAGTCATACTATGAAGTTATAGGAGAGTGGTAGGACATTTGCTGAAAGTAACTAAGGTAACTGAAAACCAGTTTGGTTTCCTGCCAGAGAGATCAGTAGTTGAAGCTATATTTTTGTTATGGCAATTAATGGAGAAGTATAGGGATAGGAGATAAGACCTCTATATGACCTTCATAGATTTGGAAAAAGCCTATGATAGTCCCTCGAGAGCTTATTTGGAGTGTCTTGAAGAGAAAAAGAGTTATAAGAGGACTCGATATGTGTGATGGAATAGTAACTAGAATAAAAGCAAGTGGTGAGAAACAAAGGAGACCTTGGTTGCTGTAGGTCTACATCAAGTGTCAGCCTAAGTCCTATTTTTTTGTTTTAGTTATGGATGAGCTAACTGATATACAAGATAGGGTACCTTGGTGCATGCGTTTTGCAGATGATGTAGTTTTAGTTGATGTATCTTTAGTAGGGTTAGGCTTGCATATGGAATGGACTGTTGTGCACCAAAGAAAACCCATGTAGATGAATTGAATATAGTGGAAATGAAAGCTCTAAGATGGATGTGTGAGATAACTAGGAGAGATGGGATTAGGAATGAGTGTATACTCGAGAACTTAGGGCTAGCACCTTCGGTGGAGAAGCTTAGAGAATGCAAATTTTGTTGGTATGGGCACAAATGAGGAGCGATGATCCTTTGGTAAGAAGGTTGGAAGGGATGGGTGTAAATGATGTCAAAAGAGGGAGAGAGGGAGAGTTAAGAGAACTTGGATGGAACTAATTAGAAAGGATATAGATGAGCTATTTCTTATGAAAGAGTTGGCTCAAAATAGGCTAGAACGGAGGATTTAGATCCATCTCACCGACCTCAAATTGTTGAGAAAAGGCGCTACTTGATTATGATTATTATGTTTTCTAAATACCCCTCAATACTGTTACCACATTCATATTCAAATAAATTACCCTATTGTTAAAACTTATTGGTCATTTAGGGTTGCCTTACCTGTATCCGTGAACTCTCTCTAGTAAAAGTAATTTAATGCCACCTGTTACCTGCAAATGGTTAATCAAAGTAACTAAGGAGTTTGTTACCTGCAAATGGCCGGTTACGATAGGTCTTCATCAAGGGTCAGCCTTAAGTTCGTATCTTTTCGTTTTAGTTATGGATGAGCTTACTAGTCATTTGCAAGATAATGTACCTTGGTGTATGCTTTTTGCAGATGATGTAGTTTTAATTGATGAGAGTAAAGTAGGTTTAAATGCGAAATTAGAATTGTGGAGGGATGCTCTAGAATCAAAAGGTTTTAAAATAAGTAGGACTAAGACAGGTGCATAGAATTTAATTTTAAGGAAAGTAGAACTATAGATAGAGCCCTAGTTGAAATAGATGAGCAAGAAGTGCCAATGTGTGATCAATTCCGTTACTTAGGATCCAGGGATATTGATAGTGATGTGGTGCATAGGATAAATGCGGGGTGGGTAAAGTGGAGAGCAGCCTCGGGAGTGTTGTGTGATAGGCAGGTTCTAAAAAGACTTAAAAGGCAAGTTCTATAGGACGGCCATTAGGCCTGCAATACTCTATGGAGCGGAGTGCTGGGCACCAAAGAGGAGTCATATAGATAAGTTGAATGTAGCCGAAATGAGAATGTTAAGGTGGATGAGTGGGATAACTAGGAAAGATAGGATTAGAAATGAATATATCTGTGAGAGCCTAGGAGTAGCGCCTTTAGGGGAGAAGCTGAGGGAATGTAGGTTGCGTTGCGTTGGTATAGGTATATGCAAAGAAGACCTTTAGATGGATGCATGTAAACGATGCTAAAAGAGGGAGAGGGACACCTAAGAGAACTTGGATGGAGTTAATAAGAAAGGATTTGACTTTACTATCTCTTACAAAAGAGGTAGCCTAAAACAGGCTGGAATGGAGGAGTAAGATCCGTGTCGCCAACCCCAAATAGTTGGGAAAAGGCACTACTTGATTATGATTATGATGTTACCTGCAAATGGTCTGAGATTTTCTTGTGGTTGTACTTCAACATGCTGGGTTATAATTCAGTGTGGGGGTCACAGTTCTAGGGTATCTCTTGTTCTAAGTGTGTTTTACATATTGAAATATGTTTTGCAGCATTTACTATGCATATGTTCACATTCTGACTATTCTTCTTTTTTTTTACAAAATACTGCAGATATTAACAGTCCCAATTTCTTAGTTGCTAAACGTCCAAGCTCAGAACTTTCCAATGGGACCGAGGGCTGTACAGCTGGTAATAAGATTTGCTCTGCTCGACAACAGGCTAGAAACTTATCTTCGGAAGAAATAGATTGTGATATATGCTGCAGTGAACCTGGCTTTTGTCGATATTGTTGTTGTATACTTTGTTGTGGCATTATTGATTGGTCGTATGGGGGTTATAGTTTCATTAGATGTGAAGCAAATGTGTATGGAAAATGTATATGTGGCCATGTTGCACATTTGGAATGTGCCCTCCGTTGTTACATGGCAGGGACTGTAGGTGGGGACATTGGGTTGGATGTGGAGTATTACTGTAGACGTTGTGATAATAGGATGGACCTGATAGGCCATGTGAAGAAGCTGTTGGAAACTTGTAAATCTGTGAATTCAAACGAAGCTATTAGAAAGATGTTGCAATTGGGATTCTCTATATTGCATGGTTCACAACAAGCAACTGCAAAGAATTTGGTGAATTACATTCAGCGAGTCCTAGAAAAGGTATAACAATGTAAGACACTCTTGTTTGCTGTAGCTTGATCCTTTTGCATGGTCACAATCCTCTTTTTTCTTCTTCTATGGTCATGATAATCTTATTCTAGGGTTACTCAACATCGGCATGATTGTCTGACATTTTATATCAGCTTCAGCATGGAGTCGATCCTAGAGAACTATGGGAGGTGGAGGACAACATTGTACCAATTGCTGGATGTAAGTTGTTTGTTTTAATATATTCATTCTTAATCATTGTGCCATGTAGATAATATAACCATTTCTGAAAGGTATGATTCACAGACCCTATGCCAATGGGATTCACTCCTGGTACCTCTCCCACAATTAGGAGAGATCTAACCAGCCTTACTTGTGCATGTAGATAATTTGCTTTTGATAATATAATATTACGTATTTAATGTATAGAGAAGTTTAATTATCACCAGCACCATTATATCCTACTTTATCTCAGATTGGAGACATGGTTCTGTATTCTCTCAACCGTGGGCCCTTTCAATGTGCAAACTAGCTATATACATGTCTTTTCTCATCAATTTCAGCATGTTCTTCTCAGTGTTCCTTTCCTTCAAACCCTTTTTGAAAATTTGGCTTCATTCCTTAAAGCATTGTCCCTCGATACCTTTGCAGCCAAACCATCTCACACCTTTGAATGAACAACGGCTGCCTGAAACAATTGAAGTCACAGGACATCAAAATGGTTCATTCAGTTTGAAAAAATATTATTGGACTTCATGGTGGCCCAGTCCATTCGAATTAGGCACAGGTCCTCATGGCGGCTTGCCATTGAAAACAAATCTATTGGACTTCAGGTTGGCCTTGTCCATTAAACTTGTCTGATTTCTAATTTCTCCATTCAGTTCAAAGCATATTATTGGACATTTAGTTGGGCCTATCCATTTCAAACAATTCTATTGGACTATAGGATGGCCTAGTCAATTTAAATTGAATTGTATATGACCTCTATTTTTCTCTATCATTTTAAGATTTTGGTTTACAGTTGGCTTGATTCGTTCTGAACAGTAGTTATTCCTGAATGTTCATTAATTATATGCTCCCGCCCTCTGTCCCACATTATTAGCTCCATTGGTTTTTCAAAATTAACTGTTTAATTAATTGGTTTTCCAGAATGAACTACTCAATTAATTTTGAACAAAAAGTGGAGCTATTAATGTGGGACAGAAGATAAAATAGAAAACCATTCTGAGGTATTTAAAGCTGAAGATTGGTGCTTTGACATTGAGTTCCCAAAATAGTGTTTCGGGGATTTTCTAACGAACTCTAGAAAAAGTGATGAAATTGTTACCAACCCCAGTTGTAACATGTGCCACTGCTTTCTTGTCCCCTCTTCTCCCTTCTCGTCTACACTGCCTGGCGCCTGGCCGTGGGCTGGTCGTGTCAGCAGCCAGAATGCAGCAGCCAGAAAAGTTGCAACTTTCTGGCAGCGGCAACAGCAATTAGGCTGGCCATGTCATCTGCCTCTAGCGGCCAGGCATGTGATGGCTGATTGGCAGCCACTGCTTGCCCTTGTTTTTATTACCCTAAAACTAAAGCTGGTAGTAAGGGTGGACAAAAACTTAAGTTTTCACCTTATTGAAGTAGTCTAAATGACCTTGGAGTGATTGACGAGTAAGTACATGTCAAAGGATCTAGCACTTTTATCATGTTTCTTTACCATGCTATGCATATTCAAAATATTGGTATAGTGTATTGATCAAATGGGATCACAATGTCACTTGAACCAGACAAGCTTTATAATAATGTTCTAAACTGCAAAGTTGTGCTCATAATTGAATATTAGAAAAGGCAGCACGATACCATAACATTGTTGGTGTAATACTTTTTACGAACCCATTTCTGTCCAACCACAGGTGATACATCTGATCTTCAGAACTTACCCTTGGAGCAAAATATTGCCGGGTTTGTCAACAGTCCACTTCCCACAAAAGAATTTGGAGAAGGGAATGTAAAGGACGTGTACATAACTTCTGACTATCAGATTGAATCTCGGAAATTTGAAATTGAGATTGACCAGGTGCTTCACTCACTGAGAAACTCTCAGAAATCAGAGTTTATACTTGCAGAAAAAAAGCTGTATTCCCAAAAAAACATCCTTCTCAGTTTATATCGGCAACTTGAGCTTGAAAGATCTGAACTTGTGAAACATAAATATTCCCCAGACAAACGAGGGTCAGATGCTCTATTGTCCAATGTCTTGAGCCAAGTGGATCAAGTTAAACAAGAGGTCGTAAAACTTAAGCAGATGATGGAAATCAGTAATGGATTTGGTAGAACTTCCAAGAAAATTTTGTCTGAACATTTTGATTTGAATGTTGAAGTTGATTAGCTGAATAAAAATGATAAGTGTTATATAGACTATTTTTTTTTAGAAGAGAATTGGTGGTTTGATTTTCGTTAGTCACAGATTCTGTCTGTCTCCTTTGGCACGACAAAATAACAACCATTGCTGTGGAATCATGCTGTTGTGTACGCCTTCTGTCCAAAGATGGCTTTGGAATCCAGACAGGTAATTTTGGACGGAGGGAGTATTATGTACACAGACATTGATTTACTAGAAAACATACTATGGTCTATTGAAAATATCAAGTGCCTATTCTTAATCCAGAAATTTTCGGTTGCTCATGTTTGTAGTTTATGAATTTTCTTTCTTCTAACTGTACTCTTGATGCTCAAGAAAAGTAGGATGTTCCATTCCAACCATTGGAGCTCATAAAAAGCTTATTTTTATTAAACAAAAACTGTTGGACTGTTAGTGGGTCAGTTCGTTCCAAATTTTAAGGCATTGCCTTTTAGTTCTTGTTGTAGCTATATAGATGAGATTGTAAGTTTTAGAAGATCCTATCTAATTCCTCCATCTTCATAACCCATGTCTCCCGGTTTGCTAAAATGGCTTTGTATGCATTATTCATCTTCTTGGCTCCTTTTACCCCTCTTCCCGTGTATGGCCAACAGATTGTGGATTTACTGTTCCTCTTTGTTGGATCCTGGACTAGTGTCGTGCGGAGTATGATGATGAACAATGCAGGCTATTTGCATTCAAGCATAAAATCTTTTAACAGAAAAGGAAAAGCTTCCATTATGATGGACAAGAGCCGGGGCACAACTTTGGAATAAAGGTGACCTTGAACAACAGGATCGAAAGCTTAGAGTAAAAGCTTCTCATAAATATTAGATTCTAATTTAAAAATACATCACGAAATCCCATCTTGAAATTATAATTATAATCATAATCAAGTAGCATATTTTCTCAACTATTTGAGGTCAGCGATGTAGATCTTATGCCTCCATTTAGACATGTTTTATGCCAATTTTTTTGTAAGATATAGTAAAGTTAATTTTTTTTATTAACTCTATTCAAGTTCTCTTTTGGCATCTCTTCTAATCTTCTCACAGGGACATCTACTGGTCTTCTTTATGTTCATATCAAAATGATCTACATTTCATCAGCTCTCCCCTAAAGGAACTACCCATAAATTCCCACAAATATATTTATTTACAATCCCATCTCTTTTAGTTATCTCACTCATCGACCTTAGCATTTTCGTTTTAGTTATAATTAATTTATCCATATGACTTCTTTTTAGTGCCCAACACTCCACTCCATAGAGTATTTCAAGCCAAATAGAACTCACTTTTAAGTTTTCTTAGAGCACGCCTATCACATAACACTCTTGAGGCTACCTTCAATTTTATCCACCTTGTATTTATCCTATGCATTACATCACTATTAATATCCCCTTCTTTTATGGATAATGAATCCTAAATAACGAAAATTATCAAACCTTAGCACTTTTTATCCATTTATTTTAATTAAGGTTCTACCTATAGTTCTATCTTTATTAAAATAAAATTTCATACACTTTGTCTTAGGGTCCGTTTGTTTCGGTTGAATCTGAATCTAAAAAGTGATCTAAAAATTCTAAAAAGCCACTAATCTGATTTTAAATATGAAGCTCAATTTGAAACTGAATCTGAAATTTAAATAGACTTTCAGTCAACTGCAATCTCAAACGGAACAAGAAAAAGGATGTACAATTGAACAAACTGTCCATATTGCAGGCAATTGATGCCACTTCGGAAAAGTATAAAATCGACCACCGGAAAGGTATGATCATTGCTGGAAAACATAGGTTTTTGGTTCCTGAAACAAAGGATAACAAAAAGGTATTGTCTAGTGTGAGTTTTAGGAGGTTTGAGATGTGAATCTGAGTGGCACAGTAAGGACATCATTCAAACCGCCATTAAAAGAGCATTTCAAGCTTGGATTCGTTAGGAAACATGCAGATTGGCTTTCCAACAAGATCCATTAAAGTTTTGGTGATTATAAGACGGATTTGAATGTATCAACTTGGGAGTTTGAGGACTGATTTTAAGAAAATTGAGAAAAGATTCATGTTTAGAGGAGCTTACCGTAGCCCGCAATTGAAGGTCGATAATGGAATCAGTTGTGGCCAAAGTTGGCGAAGCTTTTCCGGAATTGCGTGAGAGATGCTTTGGCCGGGTGAAGCTGTAATGGAGAGGAGGGAGGACTATGGTGATGTGGAGAGGTTCTGCCCCATGAGGGGAGAAGAGGGTTGGGTGTTGGAAACAGAGATTGAGGATCAGGATCACCATTCAGAAAATTCTAATGTGTTTTCCTATATGATTTTAGGCCTCCAAAATACGCGTAGTCTGATTTTTCGGCTAAACCAGCTGGTGAATTCAGTGTCCTAACAAACAAACTGAAAAGCTGGCTTTTAGCCAACTTATCAGCGGCATAAGCCAAACAAACAGGCCCTTAGTCTTACATATTTTGAAACATTTTGATTTTAAAGCTTCCCTCCATAATTATAGTTTCACATTCAAACTTATTTTACTCTCATAAACTAATACTACATCATCTGTAAAAAGCATATACCAAAGTACACTATCTTGCAAATAACTAGTAAGCTCATCCATATTTGATTTATCATAACCGAAAATTCCTTAGTTTTCCCCCATTTTTCATACACTAATCACAACCCTCTCATACATATCCTTTATAATATCTATGTAACCTCTTATGCCTCCCTTCTTTTTCTTCAAAACATTCCAAATGAGCTCTCTCAACACTATGTCGTAAGCTTTTTTCAAATCTATGAAGGTCATATAGAGGTTTTATTTTTTATCCTTATACCTCTCTATTAGCTGTCTTATTAAAAATATAGCTTATGTTGTTGACTTCTCCGGTATAAAACCAAATTGATTCTATGTTACTTTAATTATTTTTCATGATCGACCTTCTATTACTCTCTCCCACAACTTTATAGTATGTCCAATAAGTTTTATACATTTATAGTTTGTATAACTTTGGATGTTCTCTTTATTTTTATATAAAGGTACGAGAGTTCTCTTCCACTCCTATGAAATCTTCTTAGACTTCCAGATCTTGTTAAATAAACTAATCTACTAAGTTAAAAGACAACTATCATAATGTCTTATACTTTAATAAGAATTCTATCTGGTTCTAGAGTTTTGATTTTCATCTTTTAAATGCAACTCTTGCCCCCTCTGTGAAAACTCTCCTAAAATAGGTTATTTCTTTATATTATCCCGTGAACAAGTGGGCTAAATCAACATGGCTGGATGAAGCGAAAGTCTGTTGTTATGCTGCGTTCAAGCAGGCTGGGAAAGCATTATTTCATCTCCTCTAGTGAGGCATTTTCTTCATCCAGGGAAAGAACAATGATCGATTTTTCTTCTTGGCTCAGGCTGATGGGAAAAGTCAAATAAAACTGGGAAATGAGTGTCCCTGGGGAGCAGGCAGTGGTAGTTTGGGACTTGGTCCAACCCCCTCTGGGTCAGGGCCCAAACTTCACCCTTACCGCCTTCCGGAAGCAGAAAGATTGTGTGGCTTTTGTTGACATTCGACTTCAACATGTGCGAGAAGAAGATTGAGAAATGCAGTAGTAGCTTGGTCGGGAAATATTTCACAAGCAAAGCCATCAACATTTGTGCGGTGAAGGTGCACATCTAGGCCGCCCTGGGCCTGGAGATAAACTGCAATTCACTGGAGGAGAATCCTAGGGTCCAGATTCCATTTGAACATCTTGATATGGAAAAGATCATCTCTTCGGATCTTGGAGTTTTGGGAACTGCCTCTTTTTGAAACCATTGGAGCCGGGAATGAAGGCAAAGAATATTGCATTTACTCATTCCCAATTCGCCACCATTCAGACATGGGGTCTTCCCTCATTACTACTAGTGCGCATGTAGAATTGCTTGGTCTTTCCATGGAAAGTATCCTTTCAATCATTCAGCCTGCCAACCCATCTGTACCAAGATCATTAAAAAGCCGGTTGCAAGTGGGAGTTTATATTAGCTTTATTCTCGTACAAAACTATGTCAATTACATGTAATTGAATCTATGAAATTGAGTCAATTAATGATGAGTTGAGTCCTTTCTCGGAAATGAAACACTTGGAGATTGGATTGCAAATGTCATGTATTCAAGGCTAAGCTTCAAGTGATCTTGGAATATGAGAATACAAGTATTTGATCTCACACACAACACTACGTTTCTAAGTTATTTACTTGTGTGAAGAAGTTATTCGTGAATGGTTAGGCTGAAAAATCGTGTATTAGAAGTCATTGTACATTACTGGGATCGATCGGTCAGAAACTACCATCAATCGGGAAAGGTTTGTGCATAAATATTTCCCAAGACGGGTTGCTATCGATCTGAGCCAATTTGCGATCATGCAAGAAAATTGGCACGGATGATTTGCAATTGATCGGACAATTACTGCAATCAATCGGAGTCTCGCGGTTTCCCATAGCACGCCAGTCCAAATCCTGGAAGAAATTTTGTCCAACTAAAAGATATACTCAAAGCTATGGTTTGGACTATATAAGCCCACCTTATGCACGAAAAATGAGAAGAAGAAGAAGAGAGGCATTGGAGAGAGAAAAATCATAAATTCTTAAGAGCACGTCCTCTATATGCCTTTGAACCATTGGGAGAGAATTTTGTCAAAACGGATAAGCTATTTTTTTATTTATCATTGAATAAAGCTCTTGTTCTTGAGTGAGTTTGACACTGTACTTCGAATTCACTAGAGCACAACATCATAACACACAAGCTTTTTCGAGATGGATGTGACAGAATTTGATCTAGACCCTACTTTAATCAAAAGTTGATTCAAGAAGGATGCGCATAGTAGTCTGTCATGCCCCCTAACCTTAACAAGCCTAAAGGCATGACAATTGGTCCATTATTAATGGACCAGCAATGAGTGTGTAAGGTATTTAAAAAAAAAGTGAGAAGAAAAAGATGGATTCTTAACACAATAGCACAACTCATATAGTCATTAACTACTACTAGCATCAGTTCCTACATAGGTCCATTACATTATAAAACAAACTTAAGCATCCACTCCAACAATCTCTACTAAGTCTCTTACATATTTCAAAAACAAAAGTAACCATCTAATTTAACAACACTAATTAAGTCTTTCGCTAACAAAAGTCTAGATCAAAATATGCTTCCACTAGGGTTCCTTTCATTCTTCAGTTATTGGCATCCTCTACAAACAGTTCTTCCTGAGTACCTATGTTTAAACAAACACGGGAATCCCATGGAATTTCCAAAAAGGAGGTGAGCTTACTCCCAGTAAGGTTTGAAAACCAATTTAGCTAAAACAAGAAATTGAGTGCTTTGTAACAATATGCAGTATATTTACCATGTAATACATCTACAAGATAAACCCAAAGATACCTCTTTAAAGCTCACAAGACCATGAAATTGGGCAAGATACCATGTTTGCAAATAACTTTGACCAAGAAAGATTATACAACTACTTTTATCTAAGCACATATGGATGAACTTCTGGTCAAATCGGTGCATACAGACAAGACCAATAAATGCCGAGCTTAATTCATACATGCTCAACACTAATTCAATTACCTCACCCGGGAAGAAAATACCACTCCTTTCAGAAGCAATACATGTTCCTTTTGGAACGTTACCTGTCCACATGGACGTAAAACAATTATTTATTATTGTAGAAATCTCTTGAACAAAATCAAGTAACCATAGATGAGATTAATACATCATATAAGTTCATACTGTCTTTGACAGAAAAATTAGTATATGCATGAAAACTTCTGTTGCATGATCTTAAGTAGTACTATACAAATTCTGAGCATAGTATACATACTACTAAGAAACAAGTTCCTCTTTCAAATCAAATAGATTATGTAGTTGAACAACAATAACTTGCATCTATAAAAACACAATGAAAACTGCATGGACAACTCTACTCCTCAATTAAAAACTTTCAAAGCTCTTTGAATCTATATACTAGCTAAAACTCCTTACCTTAGTTCTTCTAGTGAAGAGTACGATCCTTCTACCGGTGTGTTTATCCTACATGTAAAATTTCAACCTTGTCAATCCCCTAGGTATAAACCACAACTCCTAGTGTTCTTAGAATGAAATCTAGGTTCAGAAAATGATATGTAAAATCTGAGAAGAGAGGAGTTGGATTTTGGGATGTAGGATGTAGTAGAACTCAGATTTTTGGCGGGGTTTAATAGCTTACCCTCTTGAAAAACTTGGGCAAAGTTGGAGAATGGATCTTAGAAGATTGTGGCCAAAAACTCTTGTTTGTAGAGAAGGTTGATCTTGTTGAACCAAGGACTAGGAATGGGAGAGATAAGAGTGAAGAGTTTTATGGTGGTTGATTTTTGGTGGTGACACCAAAAAGTAGGCCTAGTCAATAGGATGCTGGCAAGGAATTTGTTTTGACCAGTGTACAACACTAGAAGAATGGGTGGCAAGCTTACAAGAGCTCTATTCCAATGTGGAGACAAGGAAGAAATGGATGTATCCGATTAGTGGTTGTGGGTCCCATCGGAGGCCCACCATGAGTATATAAGGACCAATTAGAATCTGAATTTTCCAACATGTGTGGTTCATACGAGGTACTTCCTAGGTTTAACACGAAATTCACCTAATCTAATTAAACTTGAACTAATGCTAAGATAATTAAATATGAAAGATAGCGAATCTAACATAGTTATTTGCATAAGAAGGAAGAAGGTCAGATCAAGTCGTAGAAGTGTTATGAAAGATAGCGGATCTAACATAGTCGCTTGCATAAGAAGGAAGAAAGTCAGATAAGTCATATAAGTGTTGGTGTCACAGTCCAAGTTTTTTAGAAAATAAATAATTGTGCGATAAATCTTCAGAATCTTGCGCGCAAGTGGAAAATACAAATTCTTTTAAACGACATGTGGACTGCGACTTAATGATGACTCTGGAACGAGCTCTTTACACATGACCTGGCGCCAACTTTGGTTTCCCATATCACCCGGAATCTCTTTCTTTCTCCCATATGACCCGGAAAGTACCCAAAATACCCTTAGGTTAGGTATAAGCACCCACACTAAGTTTTTCAGTCGGAGAAGAAAGCATTTCGTTCGGCATCTCCGCCCATATCATCGCCGGCGCCGGCGCCGTCCAAATCAGAAAAGGTAATCTTCACGCCAAAAAGCGGGAAAACTAGCGGGATGAATGAATTTTGATGTAATAGTAGCGGGGAAGCCCGCCCAGCTATAAAAATTAAGATCTACATGTAAAGAAATACATATAAAGGTCACTCATTGGTGTTCGACCGCTCTTGGACATGAAATAAGAGGATAAAAATGGGCAAAAGCATGAAATACTCGTCGGCGAGTGACAAGTTCAAATTATATATCTTTCTGTGATCCTAATGAAATAGAAGAGGAGAAAAAATAAAGAACGCAAAAAAAATGGGCAAAAACGGATAAAAAATGAGTGAGTTATCAAATTTTAAAAATTTCAGTAAAATCGTGTTTTGAAAGACACGACTTGCAGTATAGTCGTGTACTCGACGACACGACTATACTGCAAGTCGTGTCGTTCAAAACACGTTTTTACTGGAATTTTCAAAATGTCATAACTCGCTCATTTTTTATCCGTTTTTGCCCATTTTTTTTGCGTTCTTCCTTATTTTTCCTCCTCTTCCACTTCATGAAGATATATTAGGATGAAAGAAAAAAAAAATAAGAAGAAAGAAGAAAGTGGAAGCTCTTCGTCAAAAAGCTTCTATTTTTTCTTTCTTCTTATTTTTTCTTCTTCTTTCATCCTAATATATCTTCATGAGGTGGAAGAGGAGGAAAAATAAAGAAGAACGCAAAAAAAAATGGGCAAAAACGGATAAAAATGAGCAAGTTATGACATTTTGAAAATTTCAGTAAAATCGTGTCGTCGAAGACACGACTTGAATTCAAGTCGTGTCTTCAAATACACGACTTGAATTTAAGTCATGTATTTCAAATAATTTTATCAATGCATCTATTTGTCTTTTGATTGCCAAGTATGTGCCTCGTTGATATATTAATCAAGTGAATGAACCCTCTCGTGTTAAATCATTATTATAGGTACTTCTCATCCTGGGTATCTGGGGAGGCAAAGGTCAGGGTAAATCCTTCCAGTGTGAGCTCGTCTTTGCCAAGATGGGTATCAAGTGAGTTTAAGAGCAGCTTCTTATTTTTTTTAAGACCAAGTTAATTCTTATCAATCGATCAATGAGTGCAATCAGCTTAATTTGTGGATGATAGCAATATTAACTTGATTACATTCCAAATTGCAGCCCCATCATGACGTAGGGGAGTCGGCCAAGTTGCTCAGGCGGAGGGACCATGAGGCAGCGGACATCATCAAGAAGAAGGGCAAAATGTGCTGCCTCTTCATCAACGATCTGGACGCCGGAGCAGGGCGACTAGGCGGGACAACCCAGTACACAGTCAACAACCAGATGGTGAACGCCACCCTCATGAACATCGCCGACAACCCCACCAACGTGCAGCTTCCCGGCATGTACAACAAGGAGGAGAACGCCCGGGTGCCCATCATCGTCGCTGGCAACGACTTCTCCACCCTCTACGCCCCGCTTATCCGTGACGGTCTGATGGAGAAGTTCTACTGGGATGGAGCATGAGTCGAGGGACGGCCCGCCGACGTTTGAACAGCCCAAGATGACGGTGGAGAAGCTGCTGGAGTATGGTAACATGCTGGTCGCGAAGCAGGAGTCGTGTCGTCGAACACACGACTTGAATTCAAGTCGTGTCTTCGACGACACGATTATTTGTGAAGTTTTCCCGTGTGTTTTTTTATATATAGGTTTTCCCATGTTTTATATGCATAAGCATAAGGATAAGTCGTAGTTGTTTTACATTCCTCTGTATAATCCCCACTTCTTTCTTGTCTGCTTCTTCTTGGATGTAGTTTGGAGAATCAGAACCTTTTCTACATGAAGTTGGTAAACTGCAATCTTTCCATAACTAGTTTGCTTCTTTATAAGATGTGGATGGTGGGGGAGATGTGGATTTCTAATCTTGTCAGAGTGAAACCACTACATTGTATTTAGAATTTTCATTTCCACCTCCGTAATTTATACTCCCTCTACATGTTCTATATTAAGAGTCCTATTTGGTTTTCACAATTAATCTGTAAGACTCGGACATTGCAAACAAAATGCAGAATACTTTGTTCCATATTTTGAAAATTGCAGTAAAATCGTGTAGAAAATAAACACGACTTCAACATTTATCGTGTATGCGACATACACGATAAATGTTCAAGTCGTGTATTTTCTACATGATTTTACTGCATCATCGCGGTTCAAATCACCGTCAGTGCTGTCCAACCCAAAAAAAATAAAATTTTAATGCCAAAAAATAGTAAAATCAGCGGGAAAGATGAGAAAAAATCTATGATGAAGAGATTTTAATGTAAATACAGCGGGGAAGCCCTCCCAACTACAAAAATTGAGATCTACATTTAAAGAAACACAGATAAATGTCACCCATTGGTGTTCGACCGCTCCTAGACATGAAATAAGAGGATAAAAATGGGCAAAAACGTAAAATACTCGTCGGCTAGTCACAAGTTAAATTTATATATCTTTCTGTGATCCTCATAAAATGGAAGAGGAGGAAAAATAAGGAAGAACGCAAAAAAATGGGCAAAAACGGATAAAAAATGAGCGAGTTATGACATTTTGAAAATTCCAGTAAAAACGTGTTTTGAAATACACGCGATGACACGACTATACTGCAAGTCGTGTCTTTCAAAACACGTTTTTACTGGAATTTTCAAAATGTCATAACTCGCTCATTTTTATCCGTTTTTGCCCATTTTTTTTGCGTTCTTCCTTATTTTTCCTCCTCTTCCACCTAATGAAGATATATTAAGATGAAAGAAGAAGAAAAAATAAGAAGAAAGAAAAAATGGAAGCTTGAGCTTCCACTTTATTCTTTGTTCTTATTTTTTCTTCTTCTTTTATTGTAATATATCTTCATGAGGTGGAAGAGGATGAAAAATAAGGAAGAATGCAAAAAAAATGGGCAAAAACGGATAAAAAATGAGCGAGTTATGACATTTTGAAAGTTCTAGTAAAAACGTGTTTTGAAATACACGACTTGCAGTATAGTCGTGTACGCGATGACACGACTATACTATAAGTCGTGTCTTTCAAAACACGTTTTTACTGAAATTTTCAAAATGTCATAACTTGCTCATTTTTTATCCGTTTTTGCCCATTTTTTTTTGCGTTCTTCCTTATTTTTCCTCCTCTTCCACCTCATGAAGATATATTAGGATGAAAGAAGAAGAGAAAATAAGAAGAAAGAAAAAATAGAAGCTTTCCGGCAAAGAGCTTCCACTTTCTTTTTTCTTCTTATTTTTTCTTATTCTTTTATCCTAATATATCTTCATAAGGTGGAAGAGGAGGAAAAATAAGGAAGAGCGCAAAAAAAATGGGCAAAAATGGATAAAAAATAAGCGAGTTATGACATTTTAAACATTCCCATTTTATCATGTCATACAAGACACGACTCAATTCAAGTTGTGTCTTTTGGAGACACGACTTGGATATTTTTCGTGTCTTCGACGACACGATAAAATAGAAAGTTTCAAAATATGATAACTCGCTAATTTTTCATCCATTTTTGCCCATTTTTTTGTGTTCTTCCTTATTTTTCCTCATCTTCCCCTTCATTAGGATCACAAAAAGATATATAAATTGAACTTGTTACTCGCCGAAGAGTATTTCACGTTTTTGCCCATTTTTATCCTCTTATTTCATATCCAAGAACGGTCCAACACCAATGGGTGATCTTTATATGTGTTTCTTTACATGTAGATCTTAATTTTTGTAGTTGAGAGGGCTTCCCCGCTGCTCTTACATCAAAATCCCTTCATCCCGCTCGTTTTCTCGCTTTTTGGCGCGAAGATTACTTTTCCCGATTTGGACGGCGCCGGCGTCGGCGATGATATAGGCGGAGATGCCGGACAGAATGCCTTCTTCTCCGACTGAACACGAGTTTCTCCGGGTACCACCTCAGATTCCGGGTAATATGGAAAAACAAAGAGTGTGGGTGCTTATACATAAACTTAAGGGTATTTTAGGTACTTTTCGTGTCGATTCCGGGTCATATGGGATTTCACTGGAAAAACCAGGTAATATGGGAAAACAAAAGTTGGCGCCAGGTAATATGGAAAAAACTCCTCTGGAACATATAGTTAACCTATAAATAATTTAAAGTCAACAATGCATATAATACAACACAAATGCTAGTAAAACTTCAACATTCCAATTTATCATTCATATGTCACAATCAACCACATGCTTACTCAAGAGCAGTCATCATGTCCTTATATGACATTCCTTCTTTCATGCCTTCCCAACAATTCGCTTTGCCTCATATCGGTTGTTTCAAAAGAAACTATGGGTGCCTTCAAGTCCTCTAATTGGTATCTTCAAGCCTTTCTAGCTAACGGAACTCATCATAGAGTGTACCAGCTCGTTCATAGGGTTCCCTTCAACTTGAGTCGACCATTGAAGTCACAACAATTCAAATTCTCACCCGTAGATGATCTCCCCCTTCTCGGTCTATCGAGGATAAGTAATTCAAATTCAATTTTTTTACAGAAGTGCGGATATACTCTAACGTCTAGTAATAGAGTTTGAATGTGCAACAGATATGAATTTGGTGCCACATGTTCTTGAGTTTGAATTTGAGATAGTTGTGCAGGTAATGAAGGTGATGACCATAGTGGGAGGTTTATAGGCTACATGACTTTGATGGTCTCACGGATGCATTGGACAAGAATCAGGGTTCATAAAAGGTTGTTTTTTGTCCTTGTCGTACACATTGGACCACCATGGTGTTTTTGGTTCTTTCTCTTAGCATAAAGGTGTAGGTTTAATTTTCTTATGAGGGGTGTCCTAGTCATTAGGTGATTAATGCTAAAACAACCCTAGGAGTTATAACTCAGCTAGAAATATTGGGAGGGCAACCAACCTCTTAGGGCATTGTATCCCAACCTCAATCCCTTCTGGGAGGTACAAGGCCCAACCATCATATGCACTGGGTTAAATATATTATATCAATTAGAGGAATTATATAATTGTGACTTAATGAATAACTTGTCAAAGAAATTAAAGGAAGTTTTTTAGTTTTAAAAGATAAATGATGCTATCTTGTTCATTCTGCTTGTGTCATTTGTACTGGGAATTTTTAAGTCAATTTATGCTATCTTGTATCTGATTTAAGAGGCACAAGCTAATATGTATTGTGGACATTTTGTGCCTTTGAATTGATATTTAATGCATATATCTTTTAGGGGGCAGGTAGGTTATTGCAAACCCAAGTGCCACCAGGTTCTTGTGAGCCCTTTATTCGATTTGCATAATCACGGCCAAAAAATGATAGCCCGACATGCATGCACCAGGCACATAGGAGAATCAAAGCTAATAGGTATGGTTATAGAGAGAGAGAGAGAGACATAATTTCTAATAAAGAATGCAACAACCCTAATTAAAACAAGTTTTGGGGACTGTTACTTAAAAAGTAAGGGTTGACAATATGCAGAATTACAACAACCGACAAAGTGGCATCAACACACGGAAGAATCCATGATGTAAGTGTCAGTGGTATTGCAGAACTTGAACAATCGACAAAGTGAGATCAACACATCAAGGTGTCGATGGAGCAAGTGTCGATGGTAGTGCAGATTCGGGCTAATTCACAAAACTTCTGTTTAAATGCAAACTTTTATTATAAATAGTCTTTTTTCGACTGGAAACGACCTATTTGGACTCTAAGGAAGCCCTAGTGGACAAGTCATTGGAGGCTCAAGAAAATTCAATCTTTGTCGGAAAAAAAAGAGGAAGAAGCCTTTCAGCCAAGTCAAAAGTAGGATCTCTAACCTCAACCTTATGAAATTAATGGAATTAAAGGTATGAAAAAGAGTGTTTATGGCTGAGCATGTATTGGTCGTCATGGATTTAACATGATTAGGAAGTATAGTTTTCCTTTAATGATTGTGTACAATATTTTCATGTTTTGAATGGTAAAAGTGTGATTTTTATGCAAAATGATTGTATGGTATGAATTGTTGCATGTTGAATGTTGAACACCTTAAATTGAATTGAAATTGAGATTGTTATGCCTTGATCTATGTTTCAATAAGGAAAAGAATAGAAGAATTAGAACTGTCGGGTCATCGACAAATCACCATCGACTAATGTATGTGTCGATGATTGTCGATGGACTATCAGATAGAGTATTGCACTTCGTGCAAAAAAAGAATTAAAAGCAAGTGTATGTTGTATGAGAGGAATGCACGAATACAAGATATTCTATGTAAATGTCATAATAATTGTGGTATAAATCATGATGTTTGAATAATGTGATCTCCATGAAGTATGACCATACATATTGTACATTGATATAGGATCGGCTAATTCACATAGAATATAGCCTTTGACAGTAGTAAATTTACGTTATAACGTGTAGTTGAATTCTCGACTAAGAATGGTTCAAATGAGTTATAGATGACTTGTAAGATATATAATCATCAAAACATAAGACTTAAGTCACTAATAGGTTATTATGGAAGAATGATGTCAAATTTTTTTGTTATACCAAAAGAGTCAGTTACCCACAGTTCATCAAAAACCAAGAAGGAAGTAAGGAAAGAATACGACGTGCTACAAGGCAATCGTGCCAGTTGGAAGACACAAACCCTGTATTGAGGTTGACCATCTTAGATCCATAAGAGATCTGTATGCATTCATGGGTTATGGCGAAGTTCATGGCGCCTGTAATCCAACCCAAACGGATCCATGAAGTCCCTTCGTGACTACTAGTTATCATGGTAAACTGTAGTTGAGTTGAAAAAAAGAAGGAAATTAGGGTATCTATTGAGAGTAAACCCTAGTAGATTGTAGATTGCAAAGGTAGATAGTTGAGGTAGTGCACAAACGTCAGGAACCTCATCTACTCTTAGAGTAAAAAGAAAACCCTAGAACAGACTCTACTTAGTGTATGGCACATAGGACGCTTGTGTTGTTCTAATGAATGTCTCCAGTGAGTATCATTGTATATCATAGTATGACAATAACTATTATATTATTGTTGTCATCCTACTGCTTATGTAAATACTCAGCTGCAATTTTTTACAATTTTGCAAGTACTCATGAGTACATGTAGAAAGGCAACAAAATATTAAGTATTGTTATATGTGCTTTTATTATTTAATGTAATCTCGTGAGCATGAGCTTGTGCACGTATGTATGTTTATTGTAAATCTGGATATGGATAGTACGATTGCACTCTTGGCAGATCCAGAGTTCTTATTTTAGTATTTTTTTGATATTGTAATACTTATTAACCGTGGTATTACAAAATGAATTTTGAAAACCCAGACTAATGTCCCAAATACATTTTACCTATGTGGTACAAAATAGATTTGTTGCATCGCTAGTTTTCTTGCATAAAAAGGAAAATTTGTGTTTGAAAATTAAGGGTGTGACAAAAAACTGATAAAGGAGTTGAAGCAAAAATATGTACAAAATGAAAAATCATTCATCATTAGAACACCCTAAAGTCCAATTGGAACAATCACCTACCACTGCCGACTTCACTCTATAACTTCTTCAATATGTTACCATATAATCATCCACTCGTCACATGATAGCACAATTTATGTCTATTCTATGGTAGGGGCCATTTGGGGCATGAAAAATTAGCTTCATCCAGCTAAACAATCCAGCTGGTTAAGGATTTTTGGGATAATCCACTAACCAGCTGAAATACCTCATGAGGATTATCCGCTGGTTAGTGGATTATCCCAAAAATCCTTAACCAGCTGGATTTTTTCAGATGGATGGAGCTAATTTTTCACGCCCCAAACTGTTATCTTGGATTGGCACGTATTTTGGCAACCTAAAGGAAGGGGGGGCGTTAGGAAGAAAGTAAAATCACCTTGTGATGGTGATGTTTTGGGAAGAGGGAAATTGGACAAAGCAGTGCTAAACACGAAAGCATGTTGCTTTACAGGAGATGTAGGGCTGTTAAATGAGCCTTGAGTCCACTTGAACAGCCCCGTTCAAGTCTGTTTGGCAAATTTGGTTGGGCTATTGGTGGTCTCAAATTTATTAGGCCGGGCTTGGGCTCCACCATTGTTCCACCATTGAATGGGGTTCTGTTCAAGCGGAAACCTGCTCCAATTAAGCACATCTGAAAATAATACTACTAATTCAAACTTAACTTAAACACTCATTAAATATTCACCTTAATCCTAATTTAAGTATGTGTATGTGCGTTCGACGTAGCTTAACCAATTGATCTTCAACATTAAGCCTTCAATTGAGCTTCTTTACGTCTTTGCAGCTCCAATCTTCAAAGTATTAATTTTGGAACACTTGACTCAACAAAAACACATGTATTGAATCAATTCTTTGTTCAAACTCAAATCATCATTTAAAAATTGCACATGCATTGATATAGTTTTCCATAGGAATAAGTCAATGTGCTTAACTCACACATTTAGACAAGTCATTATGGTTTGTTATGGAGGGCCCCATTCATAGGCCAAAGGCAATGTTGTATGTTATGGGGTCAACTAATGAGATCCCAAACAAAGGTTTTTACTATTTCTTTATATTAAAAGATTAAAAGATAATTTTTTACTATAAGTGTAAAGAAAAGGGAAACAAAACCTCTTGAAAGCCTGCATAGGTCTGGGCCTGAGCTTGGCCCTCTAGCCCAGTTTTATCCCTAGTTATCATACGGTACCCTACCTGATTCACATCTTGGATTGGCTCCTTCAACTGAGGAGCTTTTCCACCACATCATAGGGTATAGGTTGGCGTACATCATTTTTTTCATAAGTTAGCATACGTCAGTTACCAAGGCGAGAGTCACTAGGGTTTTCTTGAGAGCACTGCCTGATGAGAGTCGCTAGGGTTTTCTGGTGCCTTGTGGTGTCCTAGTCAGCCAAGGGGTTTTCTGTTCGGCCATGCAGGAGGCCAAGCGAAGGTGGTGATTGCCGAGAGCAAACCAAGCTCCGAGGTGGGTGACGCCATTGTGGCTACTCTTCACCATCTCCTCCCCCGCCCCCAAGCCTTTCCTCTCCCACCTCCTCCATCTCGTCTCCTCTCCATCTCCAAGGAGGAAACTTCCCCCATATCCATCCATCCACTCTACCCTCTTTTGCTCCTCTTTTTCCCATCTCCACCTCCAATATCACCCGGTTGGCTCCCACCCGCCTCCATTCTCCTACTACACCAGCCTTTCCACTCCCTCAGCCCCCCTCCCTTCCACCTCAAATTGGTTGTCGCTGGCAATTTATCCTACATTAGATTTGTGCTTTTGTATGAAAATGGTGTTTGGAAATAGTGTTTCTCCTCTTCTCGGTGATGTTTGGGCCCTCCATGGGCTGTTTGGTCGTCAACCCATGGTGGCAAGTTTGGAGTCTTTTATGGGTTTGTTGGTGGTTGTGCCATCAATTGCGATTCGATGGCCAGTCTTCTCCATAGGCGTGCTCCATCGGTCCACAAAGCTGATGGATAGAGATTAGGAGACTCTTGGTTGATATGTTCAGGATTGGTGAAGACTTTGGATAAATAGAATTGTAGAAAGCAAAATATTTTTATTCAACTCTTATATGTTTCTTTTTTACATTGGACTCGTATAAAAGAACTATTGTAGTTTTTCACAAAATCTGTAATTTGTTGAGGAAGGTCTTTGACTTCGTTATGTGCCAGGTCGTTGATGACAAAAGTTTGACAGCCCTCCTTAAGATGATGGGTGTGGCACAACCATCATCTTAGTTGTTAGATTTTGATGGTGTGTGATGGACAGTAGCTTTGTAAACAAATCTATAATTTGATCTTCAAATGAAATATGGTGGACTATATCCTTTTTAGAAAGAACTTGTTCATAAAATAAAAGGTAATAGACTTCTATGTGCTTCGTGTGAGCATAGAAGACCGGATTTGAAGCTAATGCAATGGAAGAATGATTGTCGCAGCACAAGTAAGGAGTTGTGGATGGAATGAAAATGTCGAGAAGCATTTTTAACTAACTGACCTCAGTAGCAACTTGAGCCAAGGCACGGTATTCGGCTTCAGTGGAACTGCGGGTTACCGTGTTTTGCTTTTAGGTAGTCCATATGATCGGAATAGTACCTAAGAAAACACAATATCCATTGACCAAGCGCCTATCATGCAGGTCCAACCCAATCGAAGTCACTGTAGGCATTTATTTGGAGTGATCCAGGTTCAAACTGTAGTCCATAAGGAAAAGTGTTGTTGATGTAGCGCAATATGCGTTTCACATATTGAAAATGAAAGGCTAGTGGGGCGTGCATGAACCGACATACACGGTTGACGGAGAAAGAGATGTTCAACCATGTGATAGTAAGATATCACAATCCACCAACGAGACTTCTAAACAATGTGTGGTCTCCAAAAGGTGGATCACGTATGACTTGGTTCCTCCTACTTTTGGTGGCACAAGGCGATGGTGTAGAATTACATGCATTCATGTGGGCTCGGGCTAGTAGATCCAATGCATATTTTCGTTGATGCAAGACAACGTTGGAACCCACTTTGGGAACTTGAATTTCAAGAAAGTGGTATAAGTCTCCTAGATCTTTGATGTGGAATTCCTGTGCAAGAAGCTTGATAATAGATGATACATATTGTGAGTCATTTTAAGTAATTATAATATCATCTACATAAATCAAAATAATAGCAACACTGGCGTTGGAGTTGCTAACAAAGACAAACTTGTCGGCAATGCTCATGCAAAAAGTGTGAAGTTGGAGGAAGTTTGAAAACTGAGAGTACCCAGCTCAGGGTGCTTGTTTGAACCCGTATAGGGCCTTTTGAAGCATGCACACATCTTTAGGGCGAGATGGATTTACAAAGCGTGGAGGTTGGCACAAGTAAATTTCTTTATCAACATGTCCATGGAGAAAATCATTTGAAACGTGAAGTTGACGAATCGTCCATTGGTGGTGAAGAGCGATGTCGATGAGCACTCAAATGGACGGATGCTTTGCCACTAGGCTAAATGTGTCGTGGAAGTCAACTTTTCTTCTTGACGGAAGCCCTTGGCGACTAGCCGAGCTTTGTGACGTGTAATGGTACCATGAGAATTGTACTTGAGGCGATACACCCACTTGCAACTAATTATATTGGCACTGGGTGGTGTGGAAACTAGGAGCCATGTATTCTGGTGTTGTAGAGCGGAAATCTCTTCCAGCATAGCCGTCTGCCACTGCTAAGATTGGGCCGCATCATGGTAGGTTTGGGTTCGGAGGTGATGGTTTTCAGGGTGTGAAAGGTTAGGCGTTGGATAGGTTTATAGATACTAGAACAGGAACAAGTTTGATATGGATGTGGAGGTCGGAAAGAAGGAGAGGGAGAGGTAGAGGAGTTTGTTGGAGTGTGTGGTTTGGGTGGAAGATGAGAGGATAAATGTTGGTGTTTGGATATATTTGAGAAGGAGGTTCCATATTGGGTGGGGTTAGGTGGGTGGTTGGAATAGGAGGTGGTGATGACAGGAGAGAAGGGTGAGAGAGTTGAGTTTAACTTGCTGGATTGGGAAAATTTGGTTGTTGGCGGGAGGATATATGGGGATCACGTGGTTGAGTTGTTAGAGGGAGAAGTAAGTGATATGTACAAAATATACGCATTTTTATATGCCTTTCTACCTATATATTAGTCATAATTTCTAGTTAAAATAAGGATAAATATTGATTATCAGTGTTATGTTTGTAATTAGGAATTTAATAAATAATTGTGCTTAATCGATGTATTTAGATGCATGAATTGGATTTAATAGAATTATATTTTATTATGCGTCTAAATTTAGTTTAATTTTATTTAGGTAGGTTTCATGAACTCAGAGTTGTAGATTATTGAGTTATTGCACGTCAAATGGATTTTAATGCAAAGAGATCAAAGATCCGATGAGTAAGGAGGGTTGGCGGGTTTTAAAGAGCCAATTTATTTAAAACATTGAGATCACGTGCAGAGAAGATCTAAGTCGCTGATTTACATCCAAGAAGAAGATGGGCACTGATTTAAAGTACAAGGCGTCCAAATGAGATCCAACTGTGCCTGCTGCTATAATGGGTCTTAACCCAACCGAAAGAAAAAAGAAAAGAAAAGAAATAAAACTCAAAATGAACCGAACCGGTTCAGTGGGCGATCAAAAGAAAAAGGAACCCAAGACGATTGCTCGGGTGTTCTAGCAGAAGCAACAGAGCGCTGGAGCTCTACTCGAGTGCTAATGAAGAACAACACGACGAGAGGAGAGGCCGACTGCGAGCACTCATGAAGAAGAAGATCGGGGCATGGGGTGCTGGCTCGATCGGGAGCACTCAACACTCGAGGTCGATAGTGGTTCCGGCACGATCAAGAGGAGTCCGAGAAGGAAGCCGACCGAGAGCATTCACCGTTAAAAAGTTTTGATTTTTTCTTGTTTTTCATTCTGTGTTTTTTTTCATTCCAATGGCTGTTGTTGTGCCTTGGATCTGTGTCGACTTGTTCGAAGGGTACCAGGGAGAAGAGGGAACAAAGTTTGTTGCTATTTTTTCTTAATTCAAAATCTTGTAAGTTAATTTATTTTTAATTGAGATGAATTCCATTGCTTTTGTAGTTCAATTCCTTAGCTTGAGTAGCTAATTTCCTATCTAGGGCGGAGATGAAGCCATGATTAATTGTAGGAGTCTTATTCATATAATGCAATTTCTATCTAAATTAATGAGTTTTAATGGTTGTTCTTCTCAATTCAATTGCATCAAATTCTAAGTTTGATATGTTGTTGTTGTGAACGCCATACCAGGCCTGTATGCATACGTCAGCGGGCCAACGTCTGCAGCAGCCATCATGCTAGTAGGATAGTTGATTAGTATTGCGTATCTTATTGTAATCAGGCCCGTTTAGGCTAATTGTTAGGTAACAGGTTGATTGAGAATAATTAGGCCAATTAGTGGCCCATCAGTTTGGCCAGATGGCGCGCGCCCCAAGGCAGATGCGCCATCTCTTCCCTTTATATGTTGGACGTCTTCCTCAGTTGGAGGTTATGCAATAGAAACCATTTCAGTTTATTACTTTTTCTTCTTCTTTTCACTTTTATCGTCGATCCATACCTTGTGACCATTGCCGATCACAACATTGGTATCAGAGCGGTGACGATCTGAGAGCAATCATGCCTCCTCGCAAACAACCACTGGGTATGCCAGAAATCCGGGAGGAACCTGAGGCGGTGAAAGAGGTGACTAGTCCACGACCGATGACGGAATCTAACCAGGAGGTACTGATCGCCATGATCAGTGCGCTTGGTGTTCGACTGCAAAATTTGGAAACGATCCATTCCCAGAACCAGGCGCAGAACCCGGCCAGCCAGACAGCCACAATCACTCCTCCACCGCCACCACCAGGAGGTTTTGGTGGTCCAGTTCGACAAGGGGGGTCCAGTGTGTTTGGCGGCTCTACACAGGCCCTGCACGCTGGGTCTTCCATCGCACATGGAATCCAACTGGGTTCCTTTAACCCATGCGCTGAAGAGGGCAGATCTGGCCTTGAGGGACGAGGCACTCAAGGTGTTCGAGGAAATGACACAATGAATCCGCACCTGCGAAATGTCCAGCGTGAGTTGGACGCGGATTGGGAGGAGTCTCTAGGCTATCGTGGAGGCGAGAGGGGTAGCGCAGAACCCAGGTTGGCGCGGCTCCAATTTCCACGATTCAATGGTGAAGAGGACCCCGTGGAGTGGCTATACAAGGCAGACAAGTTCTTCACCTATCAAGGGACTTTTTCAGATGCCGAACGACTGTGTGTGGCCGCTTTTCATTTAGATGGAGACGCTTCGGTCTAGTACCAGGACTTTGAGAAGGAGGTACGATTCCCTACTTGGGCGTCGTTCTCATATGAGTTGTGCATCCAGTTTGGGCCGAACGAATTTCAGGATTTCAACGAGATGCTCTCCACCATCCGGCAAACATCAACCGTGAGGGCGTACTATTCGGAGTTTATGAAGATTGCGAACCGCTTGCCAGACTGGCCGGTCGCAGCATTGGTTGGCACTTTCAAGCGCGGCTTGAAACCGGAGATAGCGGACGAAATGCGGTATTTTCCTTGTCACACGATGAGAGATGTGGTGCGTCATGCACGCATCGAAGAGGAGAAGCTGGCCAGACAAAGGAGGGGGGGGAGTGGGAGTTTCCCAGCAAGGGCCCCTGCTGGCCCAACGCTGGGGCCACTGCCGTCTCCTGCTCCAAATCTCAGTCGACCTATGACAACTGGCTCTGTTGTTCCCCCTGTTCGGAAACTCACAACTGCGCAGATGGAGGAGCGTCGCGCCAAGGGGCTATGTTACCGGTGCGATGAAAAGTTTGTTCCCGGGCACCGGTGTGCAGTACGGGGGAGTTTACTCATAGAAGAAGTCAACGAGGATGTTTCATTCCAGGCCGATGAGATAACCCCAGAGTACCCCGACGTGCAGCCTGAGATCTCTGTGCACACCTACTCAGGGACCTTCACCCCACGCACTATGCGGGTACAGGGACTCCTCAAATGACAGGAGGTTGCGGTATTGATTGACAGTGGGTCGACCCACAATTTTATCAACGATAAGGTAGCACAACGATTGGGTTGTTATGTGACCGATGCTAAGCCTTTTGACGTGCTCATTGGGGACGGTAAACACCTCAGGAGCTCAGGGGTATGCACCCAGGCTGCCCTTACTATCCAAGGCCACACTTTCATCACAGACTTGTTCCTCCTACCGACGAAGGGGGCGGATGTGGTCTTAGGGGTCCAATGGCTACAGGACCTCGGGGATGTGGTCTGGAACTTTAGGGATCTTATTGTGGACTTCGAGGTACACGGACAGCGGGTTCGACTCCAAGGGGCCCAACCAAGTGCCTTACATACGGCCCAGGCTGTGGGGTCGTTCTTCAAGTTCACGCCACAGGGGCTACTGTTGCAGCAACGGGCCATGGTGGACGTTGTGCAAGCTGACATACCGGAGGATTTGCGCTCCTTGCTCGACGATCATGCTGATATATTCTCTGAGCCAACAGGCCTGCCCCTAGCCCGATCACATGACCATGCCATTCCTATTCTACCAGATGCCGCACCGGCCAATGTGCGCCCATTCCGCTACCCTCATGTGCAGAAGGCGGAGCTTGAGTGCCTGGTACGCGACATGCTACAGTCCGGTATTATTCAGCCCAGCAACAACTCCTTCTCCTCACCGGTTCTATTGGTCCGCAAGAAGGATGGGTCGTGGCGATTTTGTGTCGACTACCGCGCCTTGAATGCTATTACCGTCAAAGATAAGTACCCAATTCCAGTTATAGAGGAGTTGTTGGATGAACTGGCCGGCGCCAGGGTGTTTAGCAAACTCGACTTGCGCGCCGGATATCATCAAATCCGCATGCAACCGTCGGATGTTTACAAAACTGCATTCAGGACACATGATGGTCATTTCGAGTTCTTGGTCATGCCCTTCGGTCTGACAAATGCTCCTGCTACCTTCCAAAGTCTCATGAATGACTTGTTCCGGCCCTTTCTCAGAAAGTTCGTCCTGGTTTTCTTCGATGACATCCTCATATACAGCCAGTCGTGGGACGCACACTTGGAACATTTGCAGTCAGTTTTCTCCATTTTACGGACTCATTCCTTATTTCTTAAACGGTCGAAGTGTTCCTTTGGTAGTAAGCAGGTGGAGTACTTGGGCCATATCATTGCGCACGAGGGAGTTTCCACTGATCCCGCGAAGGTATCCGCCATGCTGTCATGGCCGGCTCCCACATGTGTCAAGGGCCTCCGAGGCTTTCTGGGGCTGACAGGATATTATCGCATATTCATCAGCCAGTATGGGATTATTGCCAGCCCACTGACCGCATTACTCAAAAAGGGGGCCTTTGCATGGACAATATGATGCCACTTTGAATCGTAGCCATTGGATCTTGATCTGACGGCTACAAATATCCATAATGATCTCACCCACTCCTTGATGTGACACACTCACCTACCGATTGATTTAATATCTACCCTCCGATCGGAATCTAACGGCAATAAAAATTGGCCTCATGCTCCGTATATGAGAACGATCTCATGTAAACTCTTCTCTTATATAAATAAATAAAAAGTTTTTATGAGCTACAAGTTACATGTGAACCGGAAAATCTGAGCCATTGGATTTAGATTGACAGAGCTCAGGGCCTACCGCGTGATTCAGACCTGCCTGCCCCATCCAGCAAAGTCAAAGCCCACCGCCAGATGGACGTTCTCATATCGCCTTGACTCACACACAACATACCGTTGGTCGCCCACTTTTCTGACATTTCCAGTTGAAGACGAGAAATTATTAAGTACACTTTGCGTACAGGAAACTCACGCTCACCACCACAAAGGGATTGATACGACCTTGCTGATTATTTCGTGTCAATCACCAATTGGTGATGAGCATAAAATCCAGGTACGCAGTGCGCACCTAATAACTTCAGGCGATCTGGGTCCCATCCCAGCCTCTCAATCCCACCCCAGGCTCTTACTTCGCAAATAAATTCCTAGGGCCCGTTTGGTTGGCCCAAGAAGCTGGATTCTTATAGGGTGCGTTTGTTTGCAACTTTCAGGGTGAAAAAAAGCATATTTCAGCCCTGAAAGGTGAAAATTTTCACCTTTCAGGGTGAAAAGTGTTTGGAAGCTGAAATGGTGAAAAATGGTCGGTGACGGTGATAGGTGAAAATTTTCACTCTTTCACCTTTCAGCCCTGAAAAGTGTTTGTTTGCTAAAAGGCCGAAAATTGGCCCTGAAAGGTGAAAGGTGACAAATTTTCACCTTTCACCCTGAAAAGCTGATTCTCACCAAAGTGAGCATCAGGCTGACGAATCGATCGTCGCACCTCTTCGACGAAAAAAAAATCAACTCTCTCACAAGGTTCGTCCCCCCGGTGAGTACCTCCACCCCGATGGTGCCCCGTTGAGCTGAGAGAGGTTGTGCCCCCCGTCCCCGCCGCTCATTGAGCCCCCCTCCCCTTCGGTTGCCGCCGCCGCTGATTGAGGCCCCCACTTCGTCGCTGCCGCCCCGTTGAGCTGAGGGAACCCGTGCCCACCCCTCCCGGGCAACTGCTCGGGTCGTCCAAAGCCGGTCACCCTGGTATTTAGCCCGACACCTCCGCTGCCGCACCGTTAAGCCAAGGGACCCCCCCCTCCCCGTCATATCTCCCTCATTTTTAGTCCGTTTTGGACATTTTTTTCATCGTTATAAGAAAGAACACTAAAAATGAGGAAGAATGAAAAAAAAATGGGCCAAAACGGATTAGAAATGAGTAAGATATGCATCGGTGAAGTTTGCCCATTAAAAAAGTTATCGCGTAATCGATTACTCGATATGCAGTACTATAGTGTATCTAATTACTCGATATGCAGTACTATAGTACTATAGTGTACCAAATTACTCGATATGCAGTACTATAGTGTATCAAATTACTCGATATGCAGTACTATAGTGTAACCAATTACTCGATATGCAGTACTATAGTGTATCAAATTACTCGATATGCAGTACTATAGTGTAACCAGTTACTCGATATGCAGTACTATAGTGTATCAAATTACTCGATATGCAGTACTATAGTGTATCAAATTACTCGATATGCAGTATAGTGTAACCAGTTACTCGATATGCAGTACTATAGTGTATCAAATTACTCGATATGCTGACGAATATTCCTATCAGTGTGACTTATTTTCAATTCCCAAACATATTTCACCTTTCACAAATTAGGCGTGAAAGTTTTCACCCTGACGCCGAATTACTTTCAGCTTCCAAACGAGCTGTCACCAATTAGGAAAAAACACCCTTGATTATTTTCAGGCTGACATAAATTTTCACCTTTCACCATGTCAGCTTCCAAACGCACCCATAGAATCCAGCTTCTTTGGGGAAATCTCCTCAGGAGGAGATTTTCCCAAAGAAGTCATATGAGCTTCTTGCGATAGCAGTTGATGTAATTTCTGAAAACTGATAATGGTACTTTTAAAAAAAAAACAGAAACAGAGCCATCATGATTTAAAAGAGTCCCTGTCAATTTTTGAAAATTACACCACATGCCATCATTACTTAAATTCCAAACCAAACACTAATTCTACTTCATTTTGAAAATCCAACTTCACTACTTCTAAAAAAAGTCATAACCAAACGGACCCCTAGTCTTGCCATTTCTTCAACTTTGCTTCCTTTCCCTTCCTCGCAAATCGCAATTCCTCCTCCAAATCCTCATTCCTTGCTTAGTCTTTGATCATCTCCTCCCCGATTCCGGATTTGGGTTCTTCTCGATCTCCGATTTAGACCTAAGTTATTGGCTTACATCGGCCATCGCTATCCTTTAATCGCCGCTTCATTCTTGTGAGTTTTTTTCCTTTCCTTTTCTGGCCCGCTAATTTTTCAGTTGTTCTTTGATTGGTATGGGTTCTTGGAAATATATTTCAATTTTTGTTTATGGGTACTTATTTAAGATCAGATTAAATTAATCTAATTTGATTCTGAATGCTTTTCATGGTTGATTTTTTTTTCATTTCTTTTCTGGTGGACTATTTTTTCATTTTCTATTTGATTTCTTTAACTTCCTGTGATCCAGTTTGAATTTTAGTTCATGGATACTCATTCAAGATCAGATTAAATTAAGCTAGTTTAGTGCTTATTATTAGTTGCTTTGCTTGATATGTTTCTGAATGCTTTTCATATTTGATAATTTTTCAGTTGCTCTTTGGATTTCTATTGGTTCCTTTATTTGATCATGCGTACTTATCCAAGATCAGAAGAAATTAGGCTAATTTTGTGCTTTTTGTTAGTTGCTTTGCTTTTATTGAGTTTCTAAATTTCTTTACAATTATGACACTGTACCTTTGTGTTTCAGCTGAAGATTGAAGTGGTTGCTATCTGATCTGAATAAAATGGGAGCATTTATGTCAAGATTTTGGTATATGTTATTTCCTGCAAAAGAGTACAAGATTGTGGTGGTTGGATTGGATAATGCGGGAAAGACAACCACCCTTTACAAGTTGCACCTTGGGGAGGTCATCACAACACACCCGACTGTAGGGAGCAATGTTGAAGAGATTGTTTATAAGAACATTAGGTTTGAGGTATGATTTTTATTCTGTCTGTGTATCTACATATGTTATTTGGTGTAGAATGTCTAGGTGGCTTCGTATGAGTGATGCATAAGTGTTCCTAGGATTCTTAAACCTGGTAGATGCGGAGATTGTGATATCCTGTTTTTTTTATGAGAGACCCCAACCATATGGGTTCGTCTCAACTGGTTGGGCTTCGTGGGTTGGAAAGGAATGTTTATGTGCTCCAGTCACTTCCAGCTTGGTGTTTTTGTAGCAATATGAAAAAAATGTCTGGAGAAGAAGGCCGCACTGGAGTAGGGATGGATCTTTTTGCATTTTCTTTCTGTATTTATTGAAGTAGTGAAATGAGGATAAATATTAGCTAAAACATCAATATGGCGTTGGATAAGAATTAATGAGTAGGGAATGTGCACATCTACCTAGTTTTGTAATTGGAACTATTAATTTTGTGGATTGTTCAGATGTGATTTCTGATCAATTACTGCACAGAAGCTCTTATTGTTTGATATTTTTGAATATTTTTATGCTATCTTAGATTCTTGTAAAATGTTGTAAGTCATTGTGGACCATGGAGTTTTTCTTGCGGATCTTGCAAAGATCTTGATGCGATCTTTATCTTACCTAGTTGGTGAGTCAAAAACTTTAGAAGAGGATGTCTTCTGAGATTTTGCTGCAATTTTTTGGTGAAATTTCACTTCATGTTAAACGTGAAATGACCAGTCTTTAATTTGATGTGTTTAATTGATGTATGTTTGCTATTCATATGCAAAAACAACAAAATATCTTAAGAGATCACCCAGAGGTACTTTTCACCATCTAATTTATCATGTGATCATTTTAATAGCCTTATAATATTGATTTCAATATATTTGATCCTAGTTATGGCCCTCTTAGACTCTAATGCTCTTCTTTGTAACTCCAACCTATTATTAACTCCTCTAAACATATTTTTTATTGTATCATTTGCAAAAGGCATAAAGGGTCAGCCTTAAGTCCTCATAAAGGATTTGTATGAGGGGGTTGTGACTAGTGTGTGGACTATTGGGGTGACCAGTTACGGTAGGTCTTCATCAAGGGTCAGCCTTAAGTCCTTATCTTTTTGCTTTACTTATGGATGAGCTTACTAGTCATTTGCAAGATAATGTACCTTGGTGTATGCTTTTTGCAGATGATGTAGTTTTAATTAATAAGAGTAAAATAGGTTTAAATGAGAAACTGGAATTGTGGAAGGATGCTCTAGAATCAAAAGGTTTTAAAATTAGTAGGACTAAGACAAAGTGCATGAAATTTAAATTTAAGGAAGGTAGAACTATAGATAGAGCCTTAGTTGAAATAGATGGGCAAGAATTGCCAAGGTGTGATCAATTCCATTACTTAGGATCCATTATCCATAAAGAAGGGGATATTGATAGTGATGTGGCGCATTGGATAAATGCGGGGTGGGTAAAGTGGAGGGCAGCATCGGGAGTGTTGTGTGATAGGTGGGTTCCAAAAAGACTTAAAGGCAATTTCTATAGGACGGCCATTAAGCCTGCAATACTCTATGGAGCGGAGTGCTGGGCACCAAAGAGGAGTCATATAGATAAGTTGAATGTAGCCGAAATGAGAATGTTAAGGTGGATGAGTGGGATAACTAGGAGAGATAGGATTAGAAATGAATATTTTCGTGAGAGCCTAGGAGTAGCTTCTTTTGGGGAGAAGCTGTGGGAATGTAGGTTGCGTTGGTATGGGCATATGCAAAGAAGACCTTTAGATGCCCCTGTGAGAAGATTAGAAGGGATACATGTAAACGATGCTAAAAGAGGGAGAGGGAAACCTAAGAGAACTTGGATGGAGTTAATAAGAAAGGATTTGACTTTACTATCTCTTACAAAAGAGGTGGCCCAAACAGGCTGGAATGGAGGAGTAAGATCCGTGTCGTCGACCCCAAATAGTTGGGAAAAGGCGCTCCCTTTACATATTTATAGACTCTAAACTATAGTCCTAATTGACATAGGAGTCTAATCCTAGAAATCCAACTAATGAAGTAATCCTAACCTAATTAGAATAGGGTCATAACATTCCACTAACGCTTCCGCATCACCTCGTCCTCGAGGTGCTTATCTTTTTGCACCGAAGACGAGAATGCGTGAGGCTCAACTTCACCAATATTCCTATAGACGAGGTGCTAAAAGTCCGCTTATGGAGAAAGCTCCGAATCAGGAAATAGGCTCACACAATATATGGCCTTTTGACATCTGTTTTTTTTCTTTGAAAGAGGGCTGAACCAACCCAATGGGTAGATCTTGAACCAAATTGGAACCGGCAGGTTTGAACCAGCCCAAGGGGTAAGCTGTTGAACCAGCCCAAGGGGTAGGCTATTGAACCAGCCTTTGAACCAAGCCAGCCTGGTCCCATGATAATGACCCACCCCTGCAGAAGCACGAGGCTCTGCTTCTGCTTTTCACAGGGGAGTTGAAGGGCGCCAACGGAGGCAAGCTGGGCGGCCTAAAGGTGGGGGTTTTGGTGGCGGCTAAGGCTGGACAGAGATCCCCGTCAACGGATCTGGAACCATCCGACGTCCGCCGGGGTCGATTGGAAATCTGTCAGAAGAAGGCGACGGCCTTGGCAGAGGTAGGCCAAAGGTCACCGTCGCCAGAGGACTGCCGCTGGGGTCGACTAGAAACCCGTCTGACAGAAGAGGCATGGGGGTTGAGAGAAACCTGTTGGGCTCCATGGACGTATACAAGACAACTGTTGCGTGAGGTCTCTCCGGCAAGACAAGCGACACCGTCATCGGAATGCCTCCACTAGGTTCGATCGGAAAAGGAGGCGAGAAAAATTTGGAGCTTGAGATGAATCCTGTTGTTGCAATATGTCGGGTGTGACTAACAGATGAAGAAAGTTGGCTTTGGAAGATGGTCCTGTCTGTGACTTCAGCTGTGTCTGGCAGCTCGTCAACGGCCGGTCCAGTGACGATTTGATCGTCGGTGTACATAGGAGGTTGTGGCGGCAGATCTGAAGGTGGTGGCGGCAGAGTTTGCAACGGTGACGGCAGCGGGGATCTACAACAGCAACCGCGACGACGGCGCTCGGGTGTGAGACACGGTCCGGCCTGGCTGGAGGTGGTGGCAACCAGCGCTCCTTGTGGGCCTTCTAACTCCGAACATGTTCTTCGTTTTGAAGTTGCCATTGGGCGTGCATCTCTTCATGTCGTCTCTTTTTTTTATTCCCCTAGCCATGCATTGGACTATATATAATTAATTGTTTGGTGAAGCTAACATGAGTAGCCAAATTCAAGAGCAACACAAATGCCTCTTTAAGTGCTTGTTTTCATGAGAATTTATTGGAGAAACTTGTGGATGTGATTGGTACCCTTCAGCACGAGTGGGAGTTTGAGTCGTTAGAGTGTCTGAAGGATACATTGTATGTCCATTAAAACATTGCCAATTAACAAGTTTAGAAAGGGTAGGCTCTCTCATTGAGTACTGAGAACTAAGAAATAACCCTACGGGAATGCTTTGAGTTAGCTTTTGCTTTATCAATGTTGAACTTTTCACGAGGTGCCTTAGTATGCGAGTTACTGAACTGATGGGTACATGACTAGGAAGAACAGTTACTTAATTATTCTATAGAAGGGCAGCTCTCGATGTGGTAGGTTTCTTTTTTTAATGGCAACTGTTTTGATGCCAAGAAGCAAGTGAGTGGACGGAGAAAGAATTTTTGTTATAGGATAAGGTTTAAGTGGTGATCAACTGGCTTGAGGTTAGTGTATGATCCATAATTAGAAGATTTTTCCTTTGTGTAGAATAAGTACTACACGTGTTAAATCTTTAGAATGCCTACACACAATAAATTGTGTTCATTAAGATATCTAAGGAGATTATGGACCATGGTGTAGTAAATCTGTATGTTTTACGATGGGAATATTTGCATATTAACTATCCCCATCCTTTAACCAAAGAGTGATATAGGGTGGGGAGGAAGGTCGTAACTTCTCGGGCGATTAAGTAGGGGAAGGGGGTCTTCGAAAGGCGGAGCGAGAGGAAGGCACGTAGGGAGTGCGTAAGTTGAGGGAGGAGGGAGGGAAGAAATAGATATTGCGGGGAAGAGTTGACGGGTGCGATCATACCAGCACTAATGCACCGGATCCCATCAGAACTCCACAGTGTTGCACCCCTTTTTCATCGGAATTTTTTTTTTCGAGAGGAACAATGGGGCGGGGCGGATTTTGCATGTTTATTTATTTGTTTTTATTTATTTTTTCGTGGTTGGAGACAAGGGCGGGGAAGAAGGTCGTAACTTCTCAGGCGATTAAGTGGGGGAAAGGGGTCTTCGGAAGGCAGAGCGAGAGGAAGGCGCATAGGGATGGGTGACCTCCAGGGAAGTCCTTGTGTTGCACCCCTTTTTCATTGGAAATTTCTTTTTTTTCGAGAGGAACTATGGGGCGGGGCAGATTTTGCATGTTTGTTTGTTTGTTTTTATTTATTTTTTCGTGGTTGGAGACAAGGGCGGGGAGGAAGGTCGTAACTTCTCGGGCGATTAAGTGGGGAAAGGGGGTCTTTGGAAGGCGGAGAGAGAGGAAGGCGTGTCTTCCATGAATTAATGTCTTTTGCTGACTGTTTTTGCCGTTCAATTTTTGAATTTTAAAGAATATGCAGATTATAAAAAGAAAACATATACACAATTTTAAATCGTAGATATCACCTTAGTGTTGTAGAAGATTTGTTACTTTTGTAGTTAAAGAGGTCGGTTGTAATTGATTGCCTAGAAAGTGAGACAGAATTTTAGAACTGAGGCAGAAGTCAATGGTTGTGAGAGAATGCAACTTCCTTCAAGGCCCGTTGTGTCATGAAAGAAGCTCCAAGATAACCTGGATTGCCAATGGTTGTGCAGTCACATTATTGATGGTGGGAATTACTGCTCATGAACAAATGCATTTAGCTGTCTAATGTGTCCATTGAATGAGTACGTTTGACCTATAATATCATTGTTTGCTTATGATAGGCAATAAAGCAATTTTTACTCAACTTTCAACTGATGAAAGTTTGAAATGTAAGTTAGGCTTTCAACTTATCTTTGCTTTATTGGTTAGTGCTTATGAGAATAATAAAGAGTTGAGCACTCAGGCTAAGTAATTGATTTCCCTCTGTCTGAAAAAAGTTGGTAGAATTCACCTTTTTCTGTATCCGAAAAGAGTAGGTGCAGTTAGACTTATTTCTTAGCCACGGAGGAGCTTTCCCACTGCTGGATTCACTGTAGCTTTAAAAATTCCTTTCTCCACACTGTACTTGCTTTTTCCGTCCGGAAGGAATATGTGAATCTTCTGTTATAGATGTAAGTATAGTAAAACAATTAGCATGTATCTATAACAAATGTGAGGGGTAATTGGTATTTTAATGGTCAGTAGTGTGCTCTTTATGTAATTTTCGTAGTTTAAAAATGATTTGAACTTTGAGTTTAGTGTGGTTTTGTTTTAGGATTGATAAGTTAAAAGGTTGTGAGGCATTTAGTTTGTCGTAATCAAGTTTGGATGAACTAATAGAGTCTATAAGTGTTTTGGATGAACTAATAGAGTCTATAAGTGTAAGCCTACTAATAATCATGTGATTTTGAATAATAAGTCCATTCTCTACTTGTTATTTTCTTCTGTCTACCTTTTTCTTCTTCTGCTTTGTCCATCTTCACCTGTGAATCTTTTGTTATTATTTTTCTCTCATCTTAAAAAATATCCTTGCTATTTTTGCCTTTGGCTCTTTGCCTAAAATATGTCTTTGCTATAAAGCACTAGTCCTCAAATTGTTGATTTAAGTTTTGGTTTTGTTTTGTCAAGAAGTGCCTTATTTGTTATAAGAAGCATCTTTTGGTAGAAGTCTTGTTGGTTCATTGTCCACTAATGCAAGCATCTTAAAATGAAGCACAAATTTTCAATGAAGATGTTCATTGATTCTGGCATATGTTGACTCATCTTAAAAGTTTTGAAAATTCTACTATTTAGTGTCATATAACCTGCTGATTCAGTATCTTGTACAACGATCCAGGTGGAGCTTTCTTTTCTTATATCACTGGGGTTGTAGACTGTTTTTCCTGCAACTTAGCTAGTGGGACTTGTGATTCTGGCCCGAGCCCATTTGATATGCTTTTATTATTACATAGCATAGGATAGTTCCTTACCTATTGCCCTAGAATTTGTTTTTTTTTCATTTTCCTCTCATGTGTTATGAGGAAGATCATTTAGCGTACAAATTCCTCCTATATTACTTTACAGATCATATTTCATTGAGGATTGCCTACTCCATATACTTGAATGTAATCATGGTTATTTTTTTCCTTGTTGGCTTCCTGTTGTTTTTGAAGCTTTTTTCTCCTTTTGAATCTAATTGGTTAAATTTTAGCTGTTTGTCAGGATTTGCTAGACATGAAGTAATTACTCATTCCACAATGTATCAAATGCTTGAACATGTTGCTCTACATTTTTTTCTTATAATATATTGACTTTAATGGTAATTTGATTGATTGTTGCTAGGTCTGGGATTTGGGTGGGCAAGATCGTTTGAGAACTTCATGGGTAACATATTATCGAGGAACTCATGCTGTGATTGTGGTGATAGACAGTACAGATCGGGCAAGAATTTCTATCATCAAAGACGAACTATTTAGGCTCCTTCAGCATGAGGATCTTCAACACTCGGTCATACTTGTGTTTGCCAACAAGCAAGACCTCAAGGATGCAATGCCTCCAGCTGAGATCACAGATGCGATGTCTCTCCACAGCATTAAAAACCATGACTGGCACATTCAGGCATGCTGTGCCCTCACTGGGGAAGGGTTGTATGATGGATTGGGGTGGATAGCCCAGCGAGTTTCTGGAAAGGCTACAACATAATATGATGAAGAAAAAAATTAACTTTGTTGAACCTAGCTTGCAATCATGTATTGGCTACTTGAAAATGAATGAAAGCATTGGGATTGTAATGTGAAGTTTTTCCTTTGTATTCACACATGACAGGAGTACCCCCTAAGGAGATTGTTAAGATGCAATACATTTGAAGTTTTACATTGGCCTTGTTGAAACAATCAATGATGCATTTTATTACACAATATTCTTCCACTCTAATTTCAAACAGCCCGAGAAAGGGGATATGAGAAAATGCTTTTCGGCAAATAATGAAGGACAAGTTGAACGAAATTGCAGGCTACAGCAAGGAGACCTAGAAGATCCAGCACCGACAACCTTGTGATTCTTGTGGACCCTCAAACCATCGATCCCAAGACGCATTTGGAGGGCCAATCGTTCTGCATAAGGAACAAACCGAACAACATCAGTGATACCGACAAAATACCGAGGGTGTCCACTTCTGAATGCAAAGTAACTAAAGACGGGTGAGGCGCTACTCTACAGTTCGACTGCCAATTTTATTGCAATATGGTCTGCTGATAAAATTTAGTTAGGTTACACAAACATATTTTGTTGTGTTAAGAGTAGACTATGGGCTCTTATGTTTCACTGCTATTCTATATGAAGAATCGGCTCAGGAACAGACTGATACTCCTAACTTCCGATGCAGGAGCAGGAATCTATATGAGGGTTTCGAAACGCATTGAACCTCCCAATCGAATGAATCGTCACGTTCATAATGATTCACTTTGCGCAGTCCCATCGCTCATTTTTTATGTATGCTACGGACCATAGCATTTATAAAGCACTTGTACAAGGGTGAATTAACCAAAAAGGGTGACATCTTCTCTAGATCAAATTTCAAAAAAGAAAAATATCAAGCCTTACTGTGGGAGCAGAGGATCCGGCCTAGCTTCTATTGTGAGCAGCAATCTGCAGAAGTGGAAAATGAAATCCAGTTAAATAAGAAAACACAGACCAATCATCATGATCTCGATAGCCTCTGGCATAACAAGATGTGGATTGAATTAGCATAAGAAAAGGAAGAAATGTTGCTTTTTATGTTTTCATAGACTTACTCCTGACATGCGCTCGAGACCCTTTCTGTCTTTTCAAGCTGTTCCAACTCTTCCTGTGACATATATAACAGACAAAAATTAATATTATTTGTGCAATAATAATCAGGAAGATGCTGTTCTGTATTAGCGAAATAACCAGCAAGTCATTGGATTGCATGCAAACATAGAGCCCAGAAAAATTATTCGCATATCAAGAAACCAAGGCTGTGCAAGTTTCCAAAGAACCAACTGAAACCCCATGTTAAATTTCAAGTTCATATTAACTGAATATATATTTTCTACAGTCTGCATCAAAAGGACTTGCTTTAAAATATCCATGGCATTGTCCGTTATATAAATCCCACAGTTCTTTTGCACAAAATAACATAAACACAACAATAAAAAATGGGAAAGCCCACATTAAAAAGGGCTAAGTATCCGCAGGTAAGGGGCTCTGCACCATCATATTTAAATTTGATGGCATGTATAAAACATTGTATTTTCTCTTTACATAAAAAAAAATCAATCAACGTCATCATCATACACCTTATCCCAGCTATCTCGGATTGGCAGCGTGGATTATATGCCGCGTTTGACTCTTATCGGAATCAAAATAGTACAAAAATCTATACAAAGAAACAAAGTGGCAAGTTTTTAATCCTGGATGCCCTTCTTGACGCAACCCTCTAAGAGAGGACGATGATGAGAAGATTCAATGTCGTCGTATTCATCATACACCTTTCCAAATATGTGGATTGGCTTCATGACATGATGGTTGCAAATGATATTAATATAGCCATCTTCCATCACAAAGCTTGTAACAAAAAAAATCAATAAAGAATAAAAATAGAAAAAACGGAAGTAGAAAAAAAAATTACTCTGTATAAAAAAAAATCGAAGAATCTCACACAAAAGAGGAGCAGGTGGGACAGACCTTCAAAATGTGCATGCCCTGAATTTAAATGGGGCACCTCCCACCCCTGTAACAGCAGAGTCCAGTCTGGGGGGTGTTACCACAGAATAGGACGACACAAAAAAAGTAGCCGCAAGGATGTGTGAGCATAGTGACAGCCAAAAATGTACAAACACTTAATAATTATTGTGGCAGAAAGGAAAACTATATCCATGCATATTGTCCCTAAGATCGTATAAACTGGAAAAAACAACATAGCCTTTTAGTTATTTCTCCTGCCTTACAGATAACAGAAGCCTAAAACTGAAACCTATTTGATTAACCAACAATGTGTCTACCTGCTAAAGCTTAAACTGCTCGGGCCATAAACTCAATCAAATCTTTTTCCTAAAAACTTTAAACAATTTTACTTCTTAAGTACAATAAAAGAATTGGTCTTTCATCAGAATTTCAGTCAAGAAATCGGACATTCTTTTTTTTTTTGAAAAAAAAAGACAGATGCACTTGCAGAGTCACTTATTTATACATCACAATCATTGGCAACTAGATTGAGATATGGCTTTATCTTATATATTAGGCAATCATAACAACCAATGAAAACTTGGGAGGTTCATTACTCGACTACCTTTCATGCAAAGAAAGAACTCTTTTACTTTTATCATACAAACATAAAAAATTCTTGTAATCCTTAATCTATCTTCCGGATTGAATTTTTTATTGCAAGGTTCATACCCATTAAAGAGGGATTCCCCCATGTGAACCAATAAAGTTCATATATATAGGGAATACATGATTTCATGCTTTTAATTTAATGGAAAGTAATAGGTCAATTAACATTTACAGTTACAGAAGTTAAGAAGTCATATTATTATATAAACAAGTCCTGGTTTGTGATATTACAACCAAAGAAACGACTACAAATTTCAACCTAGTGGCCATTCCATCTTGATTGACCTTATCTGCGACCGATTTTATTGTATGATGCCGATAACTTAATGGCACCATGTCCTAATAATAGCTATTCAGGACAACCCAACAAACGGATTGTATAAACAAACAATGCCAGGTGAAAAAATTAAAGGAGCTTGCTCAGCCTTAATCCTGCTAATAAAGCAGTATCATATTGTGATCAGATAATTGTACTTCTGGAAGAAGCCTTCCAACTTAAACTGTAGCCACATCAATGTTACACAGACCATGAAGTTATATTTTCAGGTTCTGATCAGAGGCAGTCTAAAGAGGGTAAAGATAGGAGTATTTGTAGAAAAAACTCAGAAGGATATTGAAACACTTTGTTTGTAATGAGAAAAGAATATTGAAAGAAGGATATTTTTTATAGGTTCTGATCAGAGGAAGTCGAGAAAAATAGTACGGACATGAATAATTAGGACCATTCAGTAAAAACTTCCACAAACCAGTAGGTACTTTCTGAAACTATAAAAAATAGTCTCACTTGTCATTAAACAAAGGAAAACGGAAACACCTCACTTATCATAAAGCGGCATTTATTTACTCAAAATTTAACCAACTTTCTTGTCATCATTCAAAAAATTTGTGTGGCCAATTTCTAAAACAGATACCTATAAGCTATAGTCTTAGTTGATAAGGAAAAACTCATGTTTACCTCGTAATTATACTTTTTTAACTGGAACAGGATGTAGGAAATGCCATCCCGACCAAAAACAACTTTTGATAACACCACTGTTAAGATATGTCATATAAAAGTCAAATTAGAGTGATCCAGATCCACTCTAAGAGTTAAAAATGACACCTCTTTATTCAGATAAATGGCCGATTCAACTATGACTCGACATCGGAAATTCCAGGAAGAAAAGATTCTGTATCTTCTCCTTCAGGCAAACATGTCAAAATACTTCTAATTACCACTTTGTAAACGATGATTAACTTCCTCAATGAAAACACACAAGTATACCTTCAAATATTTTTGAACCATCCTTTGAAAATACACTCAAATTCAAATTCCTAAAACCCCTTCTTCGTTGGTTTTATGTTCAAAATTCTGCCTACTTGTCCGTCTGCATCTGGCTATTCAAGCCAGTCTTCACTTGCTATACATTGTTGGCTTTCCTCAAAAAGTTCCTTGTCAAGCTTTTTACCAACAGCCCAGAAATTTATATCAAGCCCAGACTGACCAAAACAGATCCAGATTTAAGAGAGAATGTCCAACAATTTATTTGCCAATATTCTTCTGCTGGTGATTAACAATCGCCTACAGTTTACTCCCAATCCTTCCTCACTGCCAAACAATGATACCCTTGGAGACGATGTAGAGTAAGACAACACTGATTGGAAGTTTGGAACAATAGGCAGTTGATGAGAGAGGGTCTAAATCTTTTTAAGAGTATTGACACATGCTCTTAGATTTTATTTTAAAAGATATTTCCTAGTGCAGTTACGATTTCTGCAAACGACTTGGAGTCACCATTTCGTCTGACTAGCCTGAAGTTATATCAGCCGAAGGAGAATCCATGCCAACTTCTTTGTCTTCAGGCTCGACCATGAATCCTTGATGTGTGCTGCCTTCAAAACCCCAGGCAAAAACTTCATCTCCTCCAACTAACTGCCAACAAAAGATACCAAATACCTGAATTAAACCCTCTCCTCTGGCACCATGCTTATAATGACCACAATTTTCTATCTCCAGATGCGTTTTTGTGCAATCTTCTGTCGTGTTGCACAAAAATTCTGGTATTTGAGAAAGGGAGATAGATTCATAATCAGAATGCTAGGGCATGTTGCAGATACCTTCATCCATATTTTCCTGTTTAATATGTAAGAACCATATGGCGAGCTGAGTAATGCAACAGAGTGTTTAAAAGTAATAAAGAAGATGTAGTTTCATTACTGAGTTTGTGCTTTCAGTTGAATGTCAGTGAAAGATGCGGTAGTGATAATTTCACAATTTTCTCCGTGTACAGATTCATATTTGTGAAGAACACTTTAAGTTACGTCTTCTCAGGCCTCCTCTATCCAGATCGTCTCCATGTGATTTTTAAACCTTTTCTGAGTCTAAGGTGTTTAGTCCTTTCATATTCTGTTTCTTCCAATGCTAGTTTGTGCTGATGGTGGAGAGGAGATAGGTAGTTGACATAGTTGAAGACAAGTATGAGATCATTCCTCTATTTTTACAGTTATACGTTTTTATTCAACTTTCTCCTACATTTTTGTGGAATCAGTAGCACAACGGAAGCAATGAAGGTGAGCCCTGCAGTGGCACCAAAATTGAGAATTTCTCCTTTGTATACCTCGAATCAATACAATTCAAACAATATATAAGTAATATGTAATTCAATCAAGTATAGAATCAATATGGAAATAATATGGATTAACACATACTAAACTTTGGTGTTGGAAACCCCAGGATGTGGTCTTGTCAATCAACCAAAACACACCCTTAATTAATCCATATTAATCGAATAAGGGATGTACATTAATATTCATGCAAACTATTTCAAGGATCACTACAACTCTTAAAGCATGGGAAAAAAAAGTTGAAGAGATCAACCCATTGAGAGAAACCTTCCGTCGTCCTCTAATTCTCCATGCAAGAAAACCCAGGGTGGCACGAAGATTGGAGGACAAAGAAGAGGAGAGTGCACTCTTCTTCTTCATCCTTTTCTTCTTTTATCTCCAAAGAACAAGACAAAAAATTAGACAAGGAGAGACATGAGATGAGATTGGGAGAGTGATGCTAGTTAGTTATAACCAACTCTTCTTAGTGGGGTTACAAAAATACCCTTGCACAAGATCTACATGGGAAACACCTACTGTGAGGTAGATGCTTCGGAAATATATAGGATTCTCCTGCCCAAGGAGAACACTCTGGTGCTGACTGATGTTCTTTATGTTCTATCCATGCGTTGGACATGATTTCAATCCCTCTTCTAGTTACTAAGGGATTTGAGACAAGGTTCAAGGGGAGCAAAGCTATTGTAGGAAAAGATAATACAACTTTATTTTATGCTAGTTTGGTTGATGGACTTTATAAATTAGATGTAGATGTAACTATGCTTTTATTAATGATATTAGTAGGTTTGAGTATATTTGTGATGATGCTTTGGTTTGGCATTTGTAGTTGAGGGATAGGAGACCTTCTACACTATTTAAGGGATTTCTATGCAATGCTTGGAGAAGATGAGGTTTCAATAGATGAGCCTTTACTTGATGACCCAGTGACCTTTGAGCAAGCCATCAATAGTTTAGATTCCAAGGAATGGCTAACAACTATTCAAGAGGAAATGGACTCTATCTTGAAGAACAAGGTGTGGGAAAATGTTGACTTACCTTAAGAAAGAAAACCAATCGGTTGTAAATGGATAAAAAAAGCTTAAAGTTGATGGGTCAATAGACAAGTACAAAGCAAAAGTAGTGGCCAAGGGATTCAGTCATGTAAGAGGAATTGAATTTAAGGAGATTTACTCACCTGTGTCTAGATTAACATCTATTAGGTATTTGCTTTCCCTAGTTGCATATTTTGACTTAAAGTTGTACCAAATGGATGTAAAGAGTGTCTTATTGATATACACTTGAAATATGCATGTTATTATCTCCTAAACTTATATTTATGTTAGTATTTTGATTAGATTTAGTGATACTTTAATATAGTTTTTGGTTTTTATAAGTAACAAGAGTAAGATGCAGAAATGAGGTGAAAAGTGACTTCAATGGTTAAATCTTCGTAACTTCGTGTGCATATCTCTGATTGGATTGATTCAAGCTTCATGTTAAAGTTTAACAAGTCAGCTTTCCAACGCCACTGACCGCGCACAATTCGGAGTTCGGAGCGAAAAGTTATGACCATCGAAAAATTGTGCTGCATAATGAATAGTAACCGATCGATCGGACTACTTAGCGATCGATCGTATCTACTAGAGTTTACGCATTAATGAAAAGCGATCGATCGGCACCAAAGTGATCGATTGGCAACTGACAGATCGGCGCAACACAAGAAATAATAAAGGAATGAAGTGATCGATCGGCCAGAAAAGTGATCGGTCGTCGTATGCGCAGAATTGAAATAAGGCCTATTTTGACTCAGATTTGGAAGGGGATTTGAGGGTTTTCCTTCACCCCTATATATATGCCTTAAGGGGGAACGTATTGGGCATTAGAGAATAGAGTTTTGAATCCCTTTGGAGACCTTGAAGGATCTTGAGCTATATTGGAGGCTAGAGAAGAACAAGAGAAGGAGTCTTTTGGAGCCAAAGAAGAAGAAGAAATCCATGCTAATGGAACTATCAAAATAGGCTTTTCTTTTCTCTCTTTCTATGTGTAACTAAATTCCTTGTCAAGGCTAGATAAAGCCCTAGATATGTGTATTGCTACTCTTGTTAGTTTTATTTAATAAAGTTGATTATGATTCATACTTAATACTATTTTATGAGTTTCTTTTGAGTGCTTGACCATAGATTTGATAGATATGAATGAAATTAGATCTTTTTAATCCCTGTGTCTAACCAAGAACAGGTTTGTGATTGATTCTATGCCCGACCAAGGATAGGATTGATTACACAATAGTGGATGAACTTTCGTGTCCGACCAAGAACGTTAGTGAATTCATTAGTAATTCGTGTGTCCGACCAAGAACACGAGTTAATATATGATATCAATTTGCGTGTAATAATAATCAAGAGTAGTAATTGCATGTCTAATGGTGGATTCATTGCCTTGATATTCCTCTACATTGATTAAAAACTCAGCTTAGTTTAGTAAAGTTCATTGCTTCCTCTAGATTAATTAAACAAACTGCAATTTCTTCTTGAATTTGGTAAAGTATTTAACCGTCCCTGAGGTTTGACAACCATTAATACTCACCGTACTACACAATTGCCTTGTGCACTTGCAAGGGTTTAATTTTAAACGATCACTTACTAGATGGAGATCTACATGGTCCAACCAGAGGGGTTTGTTGTTCCTGGTGAGGAACATAATGATTGTGATCATTGTGTCTACTCTTTCACGGATGGAAAATGATCTATGATCCTTTCACTTTATGTGGATGACATATTCTTAAGGAGAAATGATATGGAAATAATTCTCAGTCTTAAGAAGTGGTTCAAGATCCAGTTTGAAATGAAAGATATGGATGAGGCATCCTATATACATGGTATAAACATTGATATAGATAGACAAGCGAAATTGCTTACTATATCTCATAAATCATAGATTGAGAGTGTCATGAAACGCTTCGATGCGGTTGGATGGAAAACATTGTCAAAGAAACATGCACCTTCTACTAGATGAGGAGAGAGTCACGATGGAGTCAATGCCTCATGCATAGGCTATTGGCAACTTAATGTATGCCAGACCTGTACTCGACATGATGCGAGCTTTATGGTAGGGCTCTTGAGTAGATACCAGGCAAATGTTTAAGTTCCTACTGGGAACGAAAGGTACTGAACATATCTACCAGGATGAGGAGCCATCATTAGCTAGATATAGTGATTCAACCTATGCGGGGACCCAGATGACAAGAAATCCACTGCCGGGTATGTCTTCATGTTTGGAGGCAGTGCCATAGCTTGGGCAAGTAAAATACAAAAGAGTACGGCAAAGTCAACTATGGAAGCTGAGTTTTATGCATGCAACTTAGCAGCTTGTGAGGCAATTTGGATGAAAGATTTTCTAGAGAAGCCTATGCATAACCGCAAATGCCAAACCAAAACATCATCATCACAAATACAAGCAAGATTCTCAAACCTACTACTATCATTAATAAAAGCATAGTCATCTACATTCAAATTATAAAGTTCATCAACAAAACTAGCAAAAAATAAAATCTTATTGCCTTTTCTTACGATAGTTTGCTCCCCTTAAACATTTTCTCAAATCCCTTAGTAGCTAGAAGACGAACTGAAATCAGGTTCCTACGCATGGATGGAATATAAAGAACAATTTGACAGCACCGACACCAGGGGGTTCCCCTTGGGCAAGGGAATCCTATATGTCCTTTAAGTAGCTACCTCACAATAGGTGTTCTTTTCCATGTAGATCTTGTGCAAGGGTATTTTTGTAACCCCACTAAGAGGAGTTGGTTATAATAGCATCAATCTCCAAATCTCATCTCTCATTTCTCCCTCTCTCATTTTTTGTCTTGTTCTTTGGAGACAAAAAGAAGAAAATGACGAAGAAGAGGAGTGGACTCTCCTACTCCTATTTGTTGCCTTGATCCTCTTGCACTTTGGGTTTTCTTGCATGGAGAAGTAGAGGACAACAGAAGGCTTCTCTCAAAGGGTTTATCTCTTCAAGTTTTCTTTGTTCCATGCTTTGAGGGTTGTAGTGACTTTTGACATAATTTGCATCAACACTAAGGTACTCCCATTACCCGGTTAATATTGATTAACTACGGGTGTGTTTTAGGTGATTGGCAAGGCCACGCTCTGTATGTTAATCCACATTATTTCTACAATGATTCTATGGTTGGTTGAATTCTATATTGTTTATATATTGCTTGAATTGTATTGATTTGAGGTATCCAAAGAAGAAATTTTCAAATTTGACGCCACTGAACGGCTCACCTCCATTGCTTCCCAGCAGTCTCAAGGGTATTCCACTGGCTTTTAAGCCGAATTGGAATTCAAAGATTAAGTGAATTAAATGAAAATTGGATAGAAGGCTAGGTTCAGTGCACAAATCTTTTGGGGTGTGAATTAGGTTCACCACTTTTCTTCATCTAAGGGCCATACTTAGGAAATCGTATGGGCTCTCAAATTAGTCTTAAGTGAAAGAACACCTCTAAACTATATACACTGAGGTTTTCGATCTCTGACGTCAGTATAATCTTGGTAGATCTTAGGTGGATTTAGACTGAGGTTTGCCATTTCAGAATCTTGAGAAAAAGAGATCTAAGAAAGATACCAAAGAAATTTAGAGTATAAGTGATTGATTATTGGGGAATTAAGTAAAATAAGCATGTCACAAATCAAAGCACTAAACAAAAATAACAGCTTCAGTTAACAATAATACTAATGAGCGGTAGAAATCAAGAGATGTTACAAACTATTCAGTTAACAATCTTGATAATTGGTAGAATGAAGATACGTTACAAACGGGAACGTAACCAAAGTGCATCAAAGCCCACAAATTATTCCCAATTATGGAAAAGCATAGAAACAAATGATGACATCTTGTGCAAAAAAGAGTAGCCATGTCGCTAAAAGACTTCACAACTGCAAGAATTTGACAATAACATGCTCAACAGATGATTCCTAACCTAATCCCAGCATCCTCCTTCCAGCAAGCAATCCAAATTCCAATTTCTACAACACGAAGATTTCCACAAACCCAATATATAAACCCAACAGAAATACAATATCTAACCTCCAAGAACCGAGTCTCTTGTTCCTCTTCAGCTCTGCAAGAATCCGGTGCTTCCCGCGCGTGTCCACCGGAGCGACCTGAAGTCCCATCTCCCCTGCCTCCGGCCCGAACTCCTCCGCCAGCGCCGCCTGCATCTCCGCCCTGCCTCACCCAAATCAAGATCCGCCAAAAATCGAGACCGGCAGCAGCTGAGGCCAGTAATGGATTCCAACGAAGGGAGTAGAACTGCTTTTGCTCAAGTATTTGGAAGTTAATGAGATTGGCGTGGGAATGTTTCTTTCAGTTTTGTATTGGGCTGGTGGGTCCCACTCTGCCGCGTTTAAAGGAGGGAAAAAAGGGAGATGAATTTTTGCTTTGTTTCTTTTTGCTCAGGATTCTGGCTTTTCTCACACAACACCCCCTTTGGACTAGACTCAGGACCATCGGAGATATTATTGGGTGTTGGGTGTCCCTGGAACACTATTCCACATCGTCGATCTCCAAGATCAACGGCGAACATGCTTTATTCGTGTGCTCCAGCTGTTACTGATAATTTCTCGGAGAGTAATGCTACATTCACGTTGAAATTCATGCAGGTGAAGCTACTTCATATAAAGTAATTTCATGACGTCACACAGTCGGCATTGTTACTCTGGAAGACTTTTGGTGGTCTTCCTATGGAGTGTGCTATGATTTTGTTTTTTAATGTGATAGCAAAAAATAAAGAAGGATAAACTCATCTGGTGCGCATTGGACCTTCCCCTATGCCCACTCCTGTCTATGAAGAGGAAAATAGGTGGGGCGCTCCTGGTTTTTTGTTGTGGAATGTGATGGGATCAAGCATCAAAATTGCTGATGCTATCAGAGAGCTTTTTACATATGACCTGGCGCCAAACACCGGTTTGTCATATTACCCGGAATCCTTTTCATCCTTCCATATGACCCGGAAAGTACCCAAAATGCCCTTAGGTTTAGGTATAAGGTACCCACACTTTGGTTTTCCATATTACCCGGAAAGGGAGCGACTACCGGAGAAGCTGCCGGTAGTCGGAGAAGAAGGGCGTTCCGTCCGGCCGCTCCGCCCATATCATCGCCGGCGACGGCGTCGTCGAAGTCCGAAAAGGTCATCTTCGCGGCAACAAGCGGGAAAAGGAGCGGGAAAGATCGGGTATTGGAAAACAACTTCAACGGAGGCAAGGCACATCGAAAAACTGGTAGGTGAAGTTAAAATACGACGATTTATATCTTGAAAGTTGGTTCCAGAGATGAAAACGTAGCAAGTTTTCAACTGTTGTTACAGTCGTGTCGTCGACAACACGACTGTAACCATAGTCGTGTTTGATGAAACACGACTCATATACGATGCACTCATATACGGTTTTCAATATATCGTGTCTCACGGATTTGTAACTTATGTCGGGTTTTTAATGGCAGGTACGGATGGAGAAGATAGTTCTTTGTTTACACTACGATGGAGTTTTGACGGATTCTGGTAAGTACGTGGGCGGGATACGGAAGCTCCTGCCTATAGATACACGAGTAAAGTACCTGGAACTGTTGCAGCTAGTTGAAGAAAGATTACCGCTTAAGTCTACACCTGGTACATTAACTTTGTCATATCATGTTGAATCTGAAGAATACACATTTCTCCTTGAAGACGACAAAGACGTAGAGTCAATATTTATACTTCACAAGAGCAAGCAAGGCACAAATGGACTACTCCGCCTGTACGTGGAGTGGACTTCTACGGGCAATAACACCGAGACATCGACTCTCAATAAGGAAATAAATGCCAATGCGAATAACAGCCCGGCCGAGAGGCTACCAGAGGCTGAAGTGATGCCGGGCAGTAACACACCGCCGGAGAGGCTACCAGAGGCACAAGTAATGCCGGGCAGTAACACACCGCCGGAGAGGCTACCAGAGGCACAAGTGATGCCGGGGCAGTAACACACCGCCGGAGAGGCCGTCCAGCCCGGGCAATAAGACACCCGCATCAGCAGTCGAAGGAGGAAGAGATGGGGACTATGCGAGGTGAGACTTCTAAGGCGCGGATACAAGCAACTCGTGTGCTATTATAGTCGACTATAATAGTACACGACTAAAAGGGTTATCGTGCCGTATTGAACACGACTATATACCTAGTCGTGTTGAATCGTAGACGACTATAAGTCAATTCGTGTTGCATAAAACAATACCTCATAGTACGTGCAATCGTTTTTTCAAGTCCATTCATACATGTTTTTGCCCGCAGTTTCGGAGATGAAGGTGAAGATGAAGAAGATGACGATGAAGATTCCAGTCCATATGAAGAAGAATTGTTGGATGAAGATGAATTACCGTGGTCTGCAGATGAGTGGGATGAGCCTCTTACAGTACCACATTTCAGCCAGCCATATCACACGCGAACATCAACCTCTAGAGGTCCAACGGCAAGAGACACATCTAAAGGGAAATCTGTCGCGTCGGAGGACGATGACTATCTCAATATTGAGGGTGATGGTGGTTGGGATTGGGGTACCTATTCTGCAGAGGCCGGTCCTTCAAAACATTGTGAAGAGGAGACGATGTTGACCGGAAGTTTGCAAGCAGAAGACTACGAGGCACAACTTACCTTAGGGGCTAGATTCGAAAGCGTCAAGCAGTTCAAGATGGTTCTAACTGATCTGGCAATCAAGAGGAAATTCATGTTCAAAGTAGCCGATGAGAGCAAGGACACATTCGCTGCAAGTTGCAAGGTTTCGGGGTGCAAGTGGTACATACGAGCGTCGAACAGACTTGATGGAGTCAGCGTAACAAGGAGGGAAGAACGGCATACATGTGACACTTCTCTAAGTTCGAAAGATCATCCATTGGCTTCTCACCTCTGGATCGCGAGGAAGTGTCATGGCCTCCATAAGGATTCAAACTCCATAAAAATCTCAAATATCCAACAATACATTGAGAAGCATTGGGGCGTCACCGTCAACTATAAAAGGGCATGGAGGGCGAAAGAGGAATTGATCCGATTGATCGATGGCAACCCTGAAGACGCTTATCGTATTTTGCCACAATACGGAAGGGAATTAGAGCGGTCTAACGCAGGTACACATGTGGTCATCGAAAGATCAGCTGATATACCTGATATCCCAATTGAGTTAGCCGGCTACGACTTCAGACGTGTGTTTTGGATGTTCGGCCCGGTTGCAAGAGCATTCCGAAGAACACTGAGACCGTTGCTCACGCTTGATGGAACATTCCTAAAAGGAAAGTACCCTGGAGTATTATTGGTTGCTACAGCAATCGACGGCAATCAACAATTAATGTGTCTTGCATATGCAATTGTGGATAAAGAGAATATCAAAACGTGGTAAGTTTAGAACCAGGAAAGACGACTGTATGAGTAGTCGTGTTAGGCACGACACGACTGGGCACACAGTCGTGTAATCGACAACACGACTACTCATGTAGTCGTCCTTTGCTTATAGACGACCTTGTAACAACCTGAAGCATTCTATGTTTAATATGTTTGTCTCTCACTTGTACAGGACGTGGTTCCTCACCTTACTTAAATGTTTTCTCTTTACGGACCCCCCGGCATCCCTGGACACTATTGTCTCTGATAGACAGAAGGGCCTTCTGAGAGCGGTCGCCGATGTCTTTCCCGAGGCTCACCATGGGTTTTGCCTCCGGCATATGGCCGCAAATATGCTTAATACTTGGAAGGATAAGTACCTGAAGGAACTCCTATTCCGAGCTGCAAAATGCTTCAGGAGACCAGAATTCGACGCTACGATGGAGAAGATGAAGGAACACAATGAGGCGGCCTGGAAATATGTTGACAATATTCCGAAAACACATTGGGCGAACGTCGAATATCCGGGTAAAAGGTACGGCACTCTCACGTCGAACGCGTCAGAAAGTGTAAATAATATGCTTCTAAAGGCAAGGTTTTGGCCAATAACTCGGTTGATCGAGCAAACGCGGGCGACCACAAGCGTCCATTTTCAGAGACGCCGAATAGAGGCAGACGGCCTACCGACTCCGTTAACAAAATATGCACAGAATCATATCAATCAGATGAGGAATCAGAGTGCTGGAACAGTTCGAGTTCAACCGCTATCATTACGGCAGTTTGAAGTGACATCTTTATACCATGTGGTAAGCATAAATTTGTTTTCTGTAAGAGACGCCTATAACAAAGTCGTGTCGTCGAAGACACGACTAGCCATACAGTCGTGTCTTCGACGACACGACTGTATTGTCGAATACACTAATGTTGTTCATGTTTTCGCATCAGGATGTTGTGGACCTTACGAATAGAACATGCACATGCGGCTTCTTCCAGAGCATGGGACTTCCGTGCAAGCACGCCATGGCATGTATTGATGAGAGGAGTCTGGAAGCGGTAGAATATTGTGAGAAGTGGTACTGCGCAAGTACGTACCGCACCACGTACGAAGAAGTAGTGTTCCCTACTTTAGACAGAAGTCAGTGGGGAAATTACGGCGTATTATTTAAATGCGAACCGCCAAGGCTTGAAGCTCCAAAGAAGGGCAGGAGAAAGACAAAAAGAATTGAGTCACAGCCCGATCCACCTGCAAGGCCACGTGCGAAATGTGGGAATTGTCGTGAAGTTGGTCACAACCGTACAAAGTGCACAAAAAGCCCCGTTCCGAAAGAACATCGGACGCGCAGGAAACGAAAACTTCCGCAACAAGGCAAACTGTCTACGAACGAGACGGCGGATGTACGCCGCTCCGGCTTACCTCAGCCCCCACCATTCTTCACTTAGGATGTAGTCAAAGTCTTGTATAGCGCAGAAGGCCTACCCAAATTAACATCTCTACTGTCGTGTATTGTGAAAGACGACTACATATAAAGTCGTGTTGAATCAGAGACGATTATATACGTAGTCGTGTTGTTCCAGAGACGATTATATGCGTAGTCGTTTTTCATCATAGACGATTATATGAAACTAACCTGTTGTATCAAGGCCGTATTCACATTCATGATAGCGATATTTTGTCTACATCTGGTATGAGTCAAATATGTGAACTTTGTACATTAAAAATGAACTTTGTACAGTGAAAGAATGTGAATAAAATGAACTTTGTACAGTGACATCTGGTATTTACAGGAAATGAACTTTGTACATTAAAAGAATGTGAATAAAATGAATTTGAAGTTATTCTTTATCCGGAAGCCGCAAAAAACCCGCAACTGTGACAGCATCTTTTGTGCCTTGTCCGGAATCGTCGTCAAACTCGCTGTTAATAAGCCCCCGAATCAAGGTTGAAGCGATGACTGGTCGCCACAGTCGTGTGATTGTGGACTGGTCAAACTCCGGGGGGTTCACATTGGACGCCAAATGCGCGACGTACATCATGATGAAGATGCCACAGTCTTTCGAATTTTGTTGCCACGGCGCTTTGGTTATCTGAGTCATCTTCCAGTCTAGCAAACCAAACCACCCCAGCTTGCCTGCCATAACGACGTTCATGAACTGCGTGAATTTGTCAGCAGCTTTTCTGTGATGCGGATATAATTGGGATCTGCCAGACAGTGGGTTGTAGAAGCGCCATACACAGTGCGGGAAATGGACATACACGAGGCAGAAGTGGGAGCCGGTGCGGATTGGAAAAAATGCGTAGAACATGTTCCTATTCAAGCCGTCCAGCATCCTCCCGAGCTTTTTAACCAATTTAGCATTATTTCCCCCTTCCTGGTGCTCCTGCGAAAGCGAAAGAGATTTAGACAACGATCTAATAATATCATAAGTATTTACTTATCACTCCTTCTGCAGGGAACACTTACGTTGTCGAATATCTCTTTGAATGCGTGGCAACCAAAAAATGCCCACGGATATTTCATCGGGTTTCTCTCGTTGCGCTGGCTCAACAGACTTAAAAAAGCATCTATAACCTACAGAAAACATATTGAGGAGTCATTACACTTCGGTAAGGCAACATGCAACTTCCAAAACAAAGTCGATTATTCTATATATACGATCTGCATAGTAGTCGTGTCCTCGATAGACACGACTATGCGAATAGTCGCGTATTCCATAGACACGACTACTCGCAAAGTCGTGTCTTCGAATACCGACTTTATGTCTACAACCCTATATATGAGGAGCATAGGTTTACTTACATTGGTGTTTATTTCTGTTGTTTGTAGGAGGGATAAATAGTCGTCATCACATAGCGTTGGGATTGGATAAGCCTTCCTCGGATTGGCCATCCATCCATCTATTGCCACTCTATCCCGCTCTAACAGTACCCCCATGTCGAAGCATAACTCCGAATCGGCATAATGGTCGGGGAGAGCAATTACAGCCTTAGACTTCTGAGGGGTTAGGAGGACATCGACGTCAACCGGCTGTGATGCGGTTAAGCCAGTGCCCTCGGCGACCTCCTCCTCCTCCCTCGCCTTCTCCTCCTCAGCCTCCTCTTCCTTCAACTCCTCCGTCTTCTCCTCCTCCATCGCCTCTTCGTCTGCTTGCACCTCCTCCTCCTTCCCCTCCTCCTCCTTCGCCTCCTCCTCCTTCCCCTCCCCCTCCTTCGTCTCTTTGTCCAGAACATCCGCCTTCACCTCCTCCTCTTCGACGTCCCCGCCCTTCACATCCTCCTTCACCTCCTCCTTCACGGTTTCGATATCCGACTGCCGTATGGAAGAGATGACCTCATCGATGATAGAGGTCGCCTCTCTATCGGATATGGTTTGTTCGGAGTCGGCTTTCGGCTGAGGGGACCTATTTCTTCTTTTCTGCTCCTCCGCCATTCTCCGTATATGCTCCTCTTCTCTAATCCTCTGCTCCTCCTTCGAGCCGACAGTCCTGAAGCGCTTCCTTATCACTACACCAGGGGGGAATATGTCCCGGCCGTACGTCGGACGGGACTCGACTTCTGCACGCTCCATATCTTCCTTGAATTCTGGTTGGAGCTTCTTCAAAAACATCTTGGCAGAGGATCTCTTCGCAGCCCGTTCCATCTTGTCTTCCTCAACCGCGCGTTTGATGGGAGCTGAAATGACATTTTACTTCTTCATGTCAGTAGTAGCAGCACGATAAAAAACATAGTCGTGTTATATAGAACACGATAAACCACATAGTCGTGTACAATGAAACACGACAAATATAGTAGTCGTGTATGATGGGGCACGAAAAAATAAATCATCGTCTACAACTTACCTTTACCCCATTTCGTCGAATCCAGATGTGACTTCCTTGCCAGCTCCTTCGTCCGCATACCGATAGGAGTGTTCTTATTATGCTCCTTTTGAAGGGGCCGCTTCTTTGGGTCCATCTGATGCACTGATGACGATTGTGGCCCCATTTGGAGCCGCTTCTTCGGCTCCATCTGATGCACCGATGACTTCTTTCTCTCCATTTCGGGGCGCTTCTTCGGCTCATTCCTCGGCTCGTCAGTCATCTCCTCCTTCGGATGCTCGAAGATCTGACCTTCTAACAGCATTGACGCTGAGGCGGCAGAGGACTTCATAGAGTGGAGAATCTCTCGCAGAGGTCCCACTCTCCTTCCCATCTCCTCATAGGAAGACAGAGCTATCTCTATTAGTGACTGTATGCCCTGAAGGGGCACCCTCCAATCGGCCCATTGCAGTTGCAGTCGACTGGGCAGCCTTTCTCGAGGAAGTGGAGGCAGGTTGGTTGGGACTCGTCTTCATTTCCGGCCTCTGCGGCCTCTGCCGTCGTGGAGGATGGGCCCCTGAGGTTGACGAAGCAAGGAGATATGCCTCTCCGGCCATGGGGCTGATTACGTCGACGAGTTCCTCCCCTATTTGAAGATTGTGGAACACTCCCGTCCAATAGTCGGCCATGCGGTGCTTCTTCTGTGCACCTTTCTTCACCTCTGTAATGAGGGCCCCACTTCCTGGCCATCTTTTCGCCCGTGGGCTGGTAGGGCCCATGACAGGATGGAATATTGTCGTGTGCTCAAAAAACCAAATCTGCAAATTAAACAGTTGAAAACATTATAACAATGCGCGGTTGCCTTAGTCGACTATAAGTTCAACACGAATTGAACTATGGTCGTGTCCTAAAGAACACGACTATATACCTAGTCGTGTTTCATTATACACGACTATAAATATAGTCGTGTTCTATAATACATGACTATATATATAGTGGTATTGTATAAGACTTTTTCCCGATCGAAGACTATGAATGCTACATACCTGAAGGACATATGCGGCGCCATTTAGGCATCCACCGCCCAGGCACTCTCCTTGCGATCTCGCTCCCACTAGGCGGCTGGTATGGGTTATACCAGAAACCAACATCTTATGTATAGCCCCAGCCCAATTGTATGACCTCAATCTTGGGAGGTCGTCAATGTAACGGTACAAAGAGGGATGAACCGCTCTAGTGCTGTGTGGAAACAACACCATGGAGAAGAGGAGGCAGATGATCATCCTCGCAATGTCCTCCTCTTCCATCTTCAGTTCGCCCGCGCTAAGCTTGTCTATCATTTCCTCAATGTGTGGAATGTCTGCTCTCCTCGCGGCGAAGTACTTTCTGAAGAATTGACCTTCCGGTCGGCGTGTCAAAGAGGGGAGGACCTCAACTCTGTCGCCCTTTGCGGGCAATCCGGTGATAAGGGCAACATCTTCCTCTGTGAAATGTAGCGTCCTACCCTTGATATTGAAGACCTTCGCCGACTCATCCCAGTACCTGACCAAATGGTCGAGGAGGTTCCGAGATACAACAACATCCTCACCTTCAAAAATGACAGCGAAACCAGCCTCGTTCATCACTTGGGCACATCTTTGGTGACGCTGTAGGAGGGCCGCACACTTTTTCATCGCCCCCCGGTTGACAACACGTCTTCAGCGCCGGTCGCGCATTATATGTTCTCTTCTCTGGTCGGTCCATCGGAGCCTTCCTTTTCCTGCCCCTCTGATTTCGCTGCCGAGGTGCGAAGACAAAATCATGATCCTCCTCCTCTTCCGGTGGTATTTCCTCCATAGACTCATCTCTTTTTTTATCCATCTGCAAGGAGTGAGGTATAGTGGTCAGTACAAAAGTGTCCTCGGTGCAACACGAAAATATAAAAGTCGTGTCGTCGCGGACACGACTAAATACACAGTCGTGTCTACTGTAGACACGACTTTATAGTTCATAGTAAAAATTAAAAATTCAAATGTCCGACCTTATGAAACTAAAATCAGGTAGGATAGTTGTAACTTACCGTAGTTTAGTCGTCTGTATGTCTGTATTTCCTCGCAGGTGCCTTGACAGTCTTCCTCGCCGTGCACCGAAGCTCAATCCGGTCAATCCGCCTGTTGCATGCAGGCGGAGGGAGCCGCGGGGGTCTTCTCAAGGTTGAAGATCAGAAATCCCGACGGATGCGCTTCAAATCGCTGCCTTTGTCCACTCTCCCTCAGTCGTGTCGTCGAAATCCAGCAGGGGGGCAGCTCGATATCGAGATGGGGGACGCGAATAGGCTCGAACTCCTCCGTGTATTCCGCCGGTTGAATCGCCGCTCCAACTCGCCGGTCGCCGGTGCCGTCGCCGATGGGAATCGCCGGAGAACTTCACACTCGAGGCGTGTTGTACACAACACGCCTCTTCGCACAGTGTTAACACGAAAAAATAGAAGAAAGGGCATTTTGGGTACATCAAGTCCAGATTCCGGGTCATATGAGATTTCACGGGAAAAACCTGGTAATATGGGAATATGAGATTTCGCGCCAGGTAATATGGAAAAAACTCGCTATCAGAAGATGGCTTGGTCAGAAAGGGAGTATGGACCGAATGCCATTCCATGGTTGAGTTGGAGCTGTTGATGGGTTGTCTCTATGTTTTAGGGGGAGTTGGAGCTGTGGTTGTGGCGTATGGAGTTCATGGAATGCCGGCTCGCCGATATATCGGCGATATATGTCAGTATCGGTCCCTGCCCGATACACCAAAACCCAACAGTCTCGGTCGAGGTTTTTTTTTTAATATCTCCGATATATCGGCCTCATGTTTTTTTTAAAAAAAAAATAACTAAATCTGATGACCCGAGGGTTGATGGCTAAGCGAAAAGAGAGAGAGAGAGGGAAAGAGGGAGAGCCGGACTGCTGGAGAGGGAAAGAGGAGGGTTGATGCCTAAGGGGAAAGAGGGAGAGACGAAGGGCTGACGGCTGAGCGGAAAGAGGGAGAGGGAAAGAGGGAGCCTTCTGGTCTCTTTGAGGCATACTCCTCCAGTTTGCTGCAATTTTAGGTTCAGCTGTTTGGTTCTTCTCTTCTGCTATTCCAATTTCAGGTCAGTACTTAAAGTTTCAAATTTGGGGAAATTGTGATCTCTTTTCAATTGGTGGTTCTTCCCTTCTATTGCTGCAATTTTTCTTTAGTGCATCTACTTTCTTTATGCTGACATCTCAAAAGTAGTAGAAATGGGTAAAAGTTGCATTGAATTGCAAATGTTAATGGTTGGAATTTTTAATGTATTTTATGGCAGCTGGACTTCTTTGCAATTTTCATCTGTTGATGCCTGAAATGAGATTGATGGCTTTTTGTGTGTTTGCATTTAAAAGCATACTATGATTTTTGAAGTGAAAGGCAAATAAGAGGCTCTTTTTTGTGTAGCATTGATTATTTTTTCTGCTTTCTCACATGCAATCCAATACAGTTATTTATTTGAAACTGTTGTACCTACTCATGCATTACCATTTCTGATTATCATTAATAAAGATGGAAGATCCATATGAAAATGTGCACTTGGTTGCATGTTTCATCCGGTTCTATTTGTTGTTAAGATTGGCATGACATTTATACTTTGTCTCATATTTGCACAATTTTGCTTTGTTGTTAATATAGGCAATGGACAAAGGTTGGGAGCATGGCAGTCAAGTAGGCGTGCATGGCTCGCGATATAACCATTGTCTAATAGTCATGAAAACTGGTGGAGTTTTGAGGTTGAAGGATCATTTGGCCAGTAGCGGAAAGGATGTTGCAAAATACAAAGAGTGTCCTCAACATGTTCATAAAGAATTATTAGAATTGAAAGAAACAAATAAAAAGAAGGCAGCTCACCTTAGAGAAGGGAAGAAAAGGGTTCTCGATGAGCTTAGATACTTTGGACATGAGCCAGATGTTGAAATTAATGTGTCTGATGATGATGAATGCAAAGAACCAAGGGATCATCACGAAGCAAGAAGGCACGATGAGCAAACACAACATCAAAATGATGAAGCTAGGCCTCAAAGAGGTATACGTGCTTTGTTGAAACGAAGCCAGAGTAGTAAGGGACATGCAAGTTCTAGTAGTGTCCAGTAGCATCTCCCAACTTTGTTCAATCCTGGCTAGAAAGAAAGGTTTAAAAAGGTAGTGCCAAAGTTTTTCATCTACAACCATGTCCCTGCACATGTGGCAAATGATTATCACTTCCGTAACATGATAAATGAAGTTCAAGTTATTGGAAAAAGAGTATTTTCTTCTTGCCCAAAAGATATACTCAGTACGTATTTAGATAAAGAAGTGGCTGATATGGATAAAAGAATACAATGGATGGAGCTAGAGTGGAAAGAATATGGTATCTCTATCTTGTGTGATGGATAGACGGAGCCAACTAAAATGTCTATAATCAACTTTATAGTTTACTGCAATGGAAGAGTATGCTTCCTTGACTCGGTTGATGCATCGGGCAAAGAGAAGAATGCAAACTACATCAAAACCATAATTGAGGAGCAGATCCCTAAGTTGGGAAGGACTATGTGATACAAATTGTTACAGACAATGCCTTTAACTCCAAAAAAGCGGGCAAGTTATTAATGGAGGAATACAACTTGTACTGGACACCTTGTAGTGTGCATTGCCTCGACCTTATGTTTGAGGCTGTTGGCAAGCATGGGTTTGTGGGAATAATTGTAGGAAAAACAAAACAAGTGACCCGATGCATCTACAACCACGATAAACTTGTTTATGAAGTGAGGAATGCTTGTGGTCGTGATTTACTTTGACCTGGTGCCACAAGATTTACTACAACTACCTAGCTTTGGAAAGCTTGCAAAGAGAAAAAGATAGATTACGAAGTTTCTTCACAAGTGATACGTGGAAGCTTATGGTTTTAATAATTACCCAACTGGTAGACTTGTAGAGGCAATTCTGTTAGACAATGACTTTGGGAATGGAGTTAAAGAGACACTAGCCATCATGACACCAATTCATGAAATTCTATGGGTCTTGGACAATGAAAAATTTTCTACATTATGTGGAGTTTATCATGCAATACAAACAACAAAAAAGGCTATTCAAATAGCATCTCCTATGTTTTACAAATAGGTTTATAAAATTATTGACCAAAGGTTGATGAAATCAATGGATGAACCTTTCTACAAGGCTGGTGTGATTTTTAACTAATCTTTTTTCTTTATTATGTACCATCGATTTGAATCTTATTTGTTTGCTCTTTTATGCAGCATATTACCTCAATCCTAAGTACCATTATGAAGAAAAACTTGGATATAATCTAGAATTGACTATAGCAGTGTATGAGGTGTATAATAAATTATTCTCAATGTCACCCACGGCAGGCAACATCGGCAATGAGGTATGTTAGTGTAATCACATGGTGTCTTACTGCTCTGTAACTTGTATATTGGCCTCAAATTATTCATGAATGAACATTGATCTACATATTACCCTTTTTCGAGAAGCACGTGGCCAAGTTTGAGATTGTTGGCAGTTCGTATTCTTTCTCAAACAGCATCGTCATCACCCTGTGAGCAAAATTAGAGAAGTCTCTCTCATCCACACAAAACCAATTAATAGGTTAGCATATGAAAAGTTAAAAAAATTAGTGTTGAAGTTAATTATAAGGGCAATGGAGGACATAGAAAATTCGTATGCTGAGTGGTTTGCTGAAAATACAATGGATCAGGGTGATGGGCGACCTGATCCAGTGATTGCTTCGGCATCACAAGATGTTGGAATAGATGTTGATAAGGCCACATAGAACATTATGATGTCAGAAAGAAATGAGGAGACATCAACCCCCCACATGCATGTAGATTATCCACCATTTGAGGATGATGACAACCGAAATACAACAGACAGTGGTGGAGATGATGGTGATGGAGGCCATCGAGGTGGCGATGGTGGAGGTTATCTTGATGGAGGGGGAGGTCAAAGTGGTGCCTATTACTTAAGTCCATTCACCGGTGAGGATGAATATACACATGCTACACAGGATTATGACCATGGCTCAAGACAGGCTCCCTCATCTAGTTGGAAGCGAGTCATTCATTTACGAGGAGGGGTAGGACGGCGAGTGAGAGGCAAATGAACCGAAGGAGGCAGAGAATGTAACGTGAGATGGAAGATAGCAATTCACAGCAGTTCTCATCAACGGAAATCTCCCCTAGTGATGGTTGGGGAGGAAGACCTAATTCTGCAAGTTCATCGTCATATAGTTACATTGATCAAGAGGTGGGTACATTTTCTCATATTATGCACAACTCGTCATTCCACCGCTTGAAATCCTACACAGCATGCCTTATGAGCAATACCACTACTATGTAACAGAGTATCTTCGTGCATACTAGATAAGTATGACTTGAGAGCAATATTGTGCCCATTTAGATTTCGTTTATGCAAGTTCATATCAAGTTCAAGAAGACTTTCAGCTTCCACACCATTCGAACTACTATTAGCTAGTGAGTATGCTTGGTAAGATTACTCATTTTGTTCCATGCATAAGATTTTGTTGGTTTATGATTTAAAATAATGTCTTATTTCTTATGCCTTATGTTGTAATATTTATAATGTCTTTTTCTTATTTTAAGTAGTGATAAAACTTGGATTGTGATGATTGTATCATTGTTGATTATGCCATTGTTGATTATTACAAATGATTGAACTTTTACTAGGAATGTACTTTGCACATGTGATTGAAAATACAAAGGAGATTCGATCTGTCGAAATTTTTATAGAAATATATTCATATTAGAATGCTTATTTTGCTTGTAAAAGATTAGTGTCACTCATTTGAAGAGTCACATTGTGAATATATATGGTAACAATTTATTTTAGACCACTGATAAATTTTTACATGATATCTCCGATATATCTTCGATAATTTGTCTCTCTCGCCGACCGATATTTTATCAATATCCGATACAACATTCCTTGGGCTGAATCCTATTAAATATAAATTTTGGCCGGTTTGTTATCTGTTTGGTTCATGTCGTAGGCAGGTTCAGTTTGGTTTAAAAGGGTTTGGTTCAAGGGGTCATCCTCTTCAAATGAGATGCCCTAATGCTTTTACAGCAGTAGGCGCCGCCGCCTTCCTCCTTCAGCGGCCGAAGGCCACTTTTTCTCCTTTCCAGTCCCCGCCAGTGTCGGCACACGACAATTAGCACAAGATCTCGGCCTGCTTGATGGCAAAATCTTCATTTGAGATCAACTGATCCTTCTCTGCAACTCATCGTCTAAACCGATGGCCACTTCGTCCTCATTGACGGTTACGATGGCGATCGACCTGCGCCAGCATCATGGGCAACAACCATGGACGCCGCCACCACTGGACAACACCATGGTGGCTGAAAGGGGTCAGTAGCTACACCTAGATCGGTTGTCATCGCAGTCTTTCATTCTTCTTCTACCGCGATGGTGGCGATGGCCAAAAGGTTGTTTTTTTTATCCTGATCCGGTGGCTGGCTTGCACCGCCAGCATGCTAGCGGAGGGTGATCCTACCAGTGGGTGGTTTACGCTTTCGGCAATTAGTCCGCGTCTAGGGGTCAACCATGGCAACAGTCGAAAGGGCAGATGCAGATCTGTCACTGCTATGACATATGACCCGTGCCGACGATATGTTCAGTCGTCAACCGGTGGTGCACTGACAAGCAAAGCCAATAGCGGAAGCATACGCTGTATTATAAACGTTTAAGATAGAAAACATATATTGATCAATATTAAAAGAAATTCAAACTTCAACGAAGAAACTAGTTTCTCCCACTTAACCTTTCTGTTCCACAGAAAGCTGTCAATACATACGATTGATGGAAATCAAAACTCGGTTATTCTTTTATAGGCAAAGAGAGAACTAGTTCCTGATAGGACTATAACTGTGTTTATTTTTATCATGATAAGACCATAACTGTTCAGGATAACTACTCTTAACAACACGTTCCATCAATGTGTATATTTTATGTAACACTTGGGCCACAATACGTGGGATATTAAAATATCTTACACCCAGACCGGCGGAAGGTGGGAGGTCAAGGTCATGGGAGACAACTGGAGGGCTTGTGAGGCGACTAGGAGTCCCCGGAAAGGCTCCTGGAGACCATGCCGGGAAAGGAATGCCAGGAAGGACTAATGCAGGTTGTGTTTTTTAAACCTGGTTAGCAACTAAGGGAAGAAAATGTTATAACCGTCGGACCATCATCTGACAGCTAAGATGTAACTACAACTCAAAGCTGCAAAGCTGCTCTTATGTTCAACCCCTTGCCTTTATAACTCATGCCCAATACATGTCCATAGTCAGGAGCCGTCCGACATGGTCTGACGGCAAGTGACCCTAAAAACCCGTACTAAGCACAAACTATAGAGCACAAGGTTTGTATTTTTCCTTCACGAAGAGTTACGTTAAACCTCATGCCCTTATGACCCGTGCCCAATACATGTTCATGGTCAAGAGCCACCCGATCAACATGGTCTAATTGCAGGTGACCATGAACACGTATCGAGCACAGATTATAAAGCACTGGGGATCGAATTAACACGTTAGATATCTGTGGCTAATCCCAATGCCCTAGCGTGTTAATTCGTGAATGGTTAGATATACGGCAGCAATTTCTCCATAATTTGCCCACCCTATGACTAAAGAGTCCTATAAATTCCACAAAGGTACCTCACCAACACACCTGTGAACACATACTCACCATTTGCAAGTCATAATTAGTCAACAAATTCCAGATGCCAATTGGAAACAAGTACCAAAACATAGAAAATGCCATGCAGTCGTACCCGCCGGCATGAACGTCCAATAAAAGATCCTGACCTCCCACCAAGATTCTTTTCCAAATACGGCTTAACAACCCTTCCCATCCCCAGCCCATCATCCCCCTCTATTAAGCACCCTAAGAAGCTCCACTGGTTGGCCGGACCCCTCGATTCTTGCCTTTGAACTTGGCCACCCAAAGCAGCAGCGAGTAAGGTTCTCTTCCTCCATTTCTTTCCTCGTCCTTAGCGAGCGACAGAGGCAATATTGAGATGGCTTCTACCTTCCCTTCAAATCTTCAGCCCTCCGAGGCGAGCCCGGAGTGGCTGAACAAGGGCGACAACGCGTGGCAGCTCGTTGCTGCGACGTTCGTCGGCCTCCAGAGCGTGCCGGGCCTCGTCATCCTCTACGGCTCCATCGTCAAGAAGAAATGGGCTGTAAACTCGGCGTTCATGGCGCTTTACGCCTTCGCCGCCGTGCTCGTCTGCTGGGTCGGGTGGGCCTTCCGGATGTCATTCGGTGACCGCATGGTCTTCTTCTGGGGACAGCCCAATGTGGCTGTTGATCAGAAGTTTCTCCTCGACCAGGCATTCGCCGGGATGTTTCCCTCGGCGACGATGGTCTTCTTTCAGTTCGTGTTTGCGGCGATCACGTTGATCTTGATCGCCGGCGCGCTGCTGGGGAGGATGAACTTCCATGCGTGGATGATATTTGTGCCAGTGTGGCTGACCTTTTGCTATACCATTGGGGCGTTCAGCATGTGGTGCCCGGACGGCTTCCTCGCCAAGGCCGGCGTCATCGACTTCGCCGGAGGTTATGTCATTCACCTGTCGTCCGGGGTTGCCGGCTTCACGGCCGCCTATTGGGTAAGTGCCGGCCGTAATTTTCTTTTCCTCGACTTGGTTGAATGAAATCCCCCTACATCCGGAATTCCTATGAACCTTTCGTATTCCAAAATGAACTAAAATCAGTTCATTTTGGAAAACCAAATGTCTGTAATAATTTTGGACAGAGGGAGTAAACCCTAATCAATGGAAGTGCATAATAAACGGCAAACGAGGAGAGAGAGAGAGATAAAAAAAACTGAACTCTTTTTATAACCACTTTATGAAAAAATAAAAAATAAAGTTCTAACTTAATGTGGGGCATCAATGAAAGGCTCACCCACAATACTCCCTTTGGATTTGGAATTACACATTTTCGGTTTCCAATCCAGACAATTGTTGTGGAACAGAGGGAGTATAAAAAGTATATTAGATACCGATAAAATAGGAGATGATAATGATCTTATTTCATGTTGTCAACATCTATAGGGCCGGGGCATATTGTGACTCAAAATTTCTAATTCTAATATCCCCCTCGCTGTGGTAACAAGTGTCCTATTTGGTTTTGATTTTTAAAAATCAAATAGGACACTTAACATAGGATGCAGGCAATACTAATTAACAATAATAATAACAATAGTAGTAGTCTTAGCAAGGATAATTATCGTTCTCATATGTAACATGTGACATTTTAGCAAAAAAAGAAAGAAAAATATAACATGACACCCTTTGCCTCTTATAAAAAAAAAATTCACCTTACTCTAAAAAAGCAAAAGAGTATACCATACCCATCAATATTTATGGAGCATCTAAAATAGGACATAAGGAGTATTATATTATAATCAGCTGATTATATTTTTTTTGTTTGTGCAATTCAGGTGGGCCCAAGACTAGACAAGGACAGGGAGGAGTTCCCGCCAAACAACATGCTGCAGATGCTGGCCGGCGCTGGCCTGCTGTGGATGGGCTGGACCGGGTTCAATGGCGGAGCCCCCTACGCGGCCAGCATCGACGCGGCCCTGGCCGTGCTCAACACGCATGTGTGCGCAGCCACTAGCCTGCTTGTGTGGCTTTTCCTTGACCTCCTCTACTTCGGCAAGCCCTCCGTTTTTGGGGCCGTCCAGGGCATCATCACCGGCCTGGTCTGCATCACACCCGGTGCAGGTAACAAAATTAAGACATTACCTTACACCATAATTGCCCTGATTTTCTTTCTTAGACCAACCCGGTCATTCCGGTCCAGTACTCCTTGTGTTTTTTTCCTACTTTTGTCCGCAATTATTGTTAACATAAGGGCAGATCGTTTCCCTTAACATAAGGTGTTTCACCAATTGAAAGGCCTGCCTTGCTTTCATTTGAAGAGAAAGGTTTTTTTTTCGATATGAATAAACATTAGTTCATATTGAAAAACCTTATGTTAATAACAATTCCGGATGGAGAGAGTATTTTTTCCCCAAAATTTCTTGGCTTGCCCATAATTACCACCCAAGTCCCAACTCTTCCACAAAATATGTCTTAATTTAATTGGGGCGGGTTCAAGGCTGTTAAATTAGATTAACCCGCTTATAAAAAAAAGATTTACACGACTCGAAAAATACAACTTAAATTTACCTGATTAGCACTTTTTTGAGCCAGACCAATCGAGTCGACCATGATTAAGATAAATGTGTAGTAAGAAGACGCAACTCAATTCAATTGAGAAATTGGGTCAGGTAGTTGCCTTTATTTATGGTTCTTCAAATAATTAAATGATCAGAGCTTATGAAATTAAATCTAAGATGAATTTGTTTTGCATTGTCAGGAGTGGTGCAAACATGGGCTGCAATTGTCATGGGAGCAATTTCAGGTAGCATTCCATGGTTCACAATGATGATCCTCCAAAAGAAGATTAAATTGCTAGCCCAAGTGGATGACACATTGGGCGTCTTGCACACCCATGCCATTGCCGGCAGCCTTGGCGGCATCCTCACCGGATTCTTCGCTGAGCCGAAGCTCAACCGCCTCTTCTTTGGCTCCAACCCCGACGACAAGTATATAGGCCTTGCCTATGGCCTCCAATCGAACCGGACCACTGCAGGGTTGCACCAGATGGGCATCCAACTAGGGGCCATGCTGTTCATAATCATACTTAATATTGTTATGACTAGCTTAATTTGCTTCCTAATAAAGCTTGTGGTGCCACTTCGTCTGTCGGACGAGGTTATGGAATCTGGTGATGACACGATACATGGTGAGGCGGCTTATGCTATCTGGGGTGACGGGCAGAAGTTCGCCACAAAGCATAACCAAGTCTATGATTGTGAAGATTTTCCTTCCACAGTAGGGAGGATTGCGAGGCGTGAGATTCAAATGATTTGAATTGTTATGGGGGAGTAAAGGAAAAAGAAATTGGTATATATGGATTGGGCTGGTCACTAGATGTCTCTTGGCCTATGGGACAGTTAAAGATGTAAGATGCATAAATCTTTGCATGTTAATGTTTTAAGCCTGTAAATTGAATAACATAGCCTATTACTCTACTTTGCAAACTATGTAAAAAAAAGCATGACAGCTTCAACTAATTAATTCACTTACCTTAAGCTGATCTAAAATGTGACCTGTTCAGTGGCTAGGTGCACTTCAGATTCAGATTGAACTACAATTCTTTTTTATATGAAAAAAAAAGTTGGCATGAACATTGACACAAATCAGCCTGAAAAGAACCTCTCTTGTTTACACACTAAATCAGATCAATCTCTGTCCAAATTACACCGTGATTTTGAAAATTTGAGGTGCTTTGCTATTTATTATACTTTCCTCATAATACGTATGGTTCTGTGTAGTCATATACTCCCTCCATCCAATGAAACATGTCCGCATTTGAAACCTGTATGGTCATATGCTCACTGATGACTAAAAACATAGACGAAGGAGGAGTCTGTTTTTTGTGCCGGCCTTAAGAGTCCAATACATTTTCCCCATTTGAAATCCAGACATTCTTCGTTGGACAGAGGGAGTATGATAAATGGAAGATGACAGTCTTGGGTTTGTTTTAGTTGAGGTTTTAGCTTCGTTTTAAAGAAACGAAATCAGCATATTGCCGCTTCCTAGTATTGTTTTTATAATTTCATTTTATTGAAAAAAAAGGTGTTTTGAAATCCCAAGTTGTACTAACAAGTAGAACCCTTACTTTGTTGGCCACCCACAGGGATTATAATTTTATTTACTTGGTGCATATGATGTGTGGGCATTGGTCGAGGAAATTGGAGGCAGGATACGGTACTCTAAGAGGCCAATTGCCCTTTCTATACATGGAATAGGACACCCTTCGTTAAATAAGCGATTAAAAGCTTAAATTCTCATACTAAAAAGCCAATATATTTCTTGCAATACTGAATTCATTACCTTTATTGGTGCACATTCAGTTCATTTTCCAACCAAAAAACATGAAATCATGCTATCACTCTACAATTCTAAGTAAACAACTTGCAAGAGGAGTCATGATCAACTTTATGTCATTTCAAGATCACCCCTCCCTGCCTTCGACGAAAACTCTTCTGGATCCAAAGTCGCATTATTATCCTTGGAGCCGAACCTCTCCCCATCGCCCCATAAGGCGTAAGCCTCCTCCCCATGGATGGCGTCGTCCCCAGACTCCATGTCCTCCTCCGAGAGACGAAGGGGTACGATGAGCCTGATCAGCAAGCAAATCAAGCTGGTGGTGATTACATTGAGTGTGATGATAAAAAGAATGCCCCCCAATTGGAGGCCCATCTGCCTGAACCCTGCGGCTGCCCGGCCGGACTGGAGACCGTACGCGAGGCCGATGTACTTCCCAGTTGGGTCACTGCTGAAGAAGAGGCGGTTGAGCTTTGGTTCAGCAAAGAAGCCGGTGAGGATGCCTCCAAGGCTTCCAGCGACGGCGTGGGTGTGGAAGACGGCCATGGTGTCGTCCACTTTCATTAGGAATTTCATGTTCTTGTGGAGGACCATCATTGTGTACCATGGGATGCTTCCTGATAGCATCCCCATGACAATGGCTGCCCACCCTTGGACCACACCTGGATGAAAATTACTTTATCTTAGGTATTAATTTAGTTAATAATCTTTTTGGAATTAGATGCATAAATTCCATTTCCCAACTATTGTGAACAGATTATCGTTAATATTTGGACTAGTTCTAGGTTGTGATTAGCTACAAGAGCACACACTTCTTTTTTACTTAAATGAGACTAGTCTGTGTAGTAATTATTTTTTCAAAATTATGAACTCCCAATGTTAATCAGTTTTTATGCTTATATATAACGTACTACGTAGATAATGCTGATTTATGTCTTTGCTTATACCAAGTTATAACTTTTTTTGATCGGTAACTAAGTTATATCTTGTTTATACCTTTTACTTTCTTTTTGCAACATTCTTTTTTACCAAAGTAGGACTTTTCTATAGAAAGTAGTAATTATTATATTCAAACTTATAAAATCAAAATGTCTATCAATTTATGCCATCTTATAGAATGTATAATCTATATAGTGATGACGTATGCTCTATATGAACTGCAGCCAGTTATTCAGTAATGACTGATATACTTGAGATAATCTATACTCGTTTTGGTTGAGACTCATTTTGCGATACGAAAAGTGATGTAAAAAATTTGTGATTATGAATTGAAGTAAATGCCCTTGAACCATATCATAATTACTCCCCCCATCCGGAATAATTATTGACATAAGATTTTTTTAAAATAATCTAAAATGGAAAACCGTATGTTAATAATAATTATGGACAGAGGGAGTAGTAGAATGTCACTTTGATACAAATAAAAAAAAAAGAATGATACTTGAATAAATAGAAAGAGTATAAATTCTTAAGAAATTAGTTTTTTACATTTGTACATGCAGGAAACCATAAACTATTTCCAATTTTTATATTCATGCCATAGATTTACATGTAATTTATTAATGCTTGAAGTAAAATTATTGTCCCTTTTTAGATTTACCCCTTTTTCTATCAGTGGAGTTTACCATAGAGCTGTCTTTCTCCATATATATCAATTACCTGCAGCTGGGGTGATGCACACCAGACCAGTGATCATGCCTTGGACAGCACCAATGACAGAGGGCTTCCCAAAGAAGAGAATGTCAAGGAAGAGCCACATAAGGAGGCTGGTGGCGGCGCAGACATGAGTGTTGATTACGGCCAAGGAGGCGTCGACGCTGGCTGTATACGGGTCTCCTCCGTTGAACCCGGTCCAGCCCATCCACAGCATTCCGGCGCCGGCCAACATCAGGAGAATGTTGTTTGGCGGGAACCTCTCTCTGTCAATGTTCAACCTCGGGCCCACCTGTAGCAACATGAACTCATAAATCATGGCCTTCTATTCTTTGATTTTTCTTTTTCTATTCCATTTTTCCTACTGGTATTAACAGTATTAAATTAGCGGTGGAGTAAAAAGGGTGATGAGTTGGCTCCCTTAAATATTTGCATGTTTCAAATGTGAACAATTAACATGGTAGAGAGGAAGTATTTTTCGACTCAAAAGCAGCAAATAATCGAAATTCTGACTCAAGGTTCTACCATGTGGAGAACTATTCTACCATTCATTTTTTGACGCATACATTATCGGTAAAAAGACAAGATGCTTAGATATTGACACTTAGGGGCAGTTTGGGGCGTGGATATTTGATTTTTATCACGCCCCAAACTGCCCCTTAGCGGCCCCCAAAATGTGGTAAACATCCAATGTTCCGTAGAATGGTTTTACTGGATAATTTCTTGAAGGTTAGAGGAGGGATCATAGTTGTCAACTTGCCAACAATGATACTTAAAAACCTCCTCGTGATCAATTTAGTGAACCATGGAATCTTGATCGGTATTTGTTAGTGAGCCTCACCAATCAGGGATTACCTTCCCCATTACTACTTGGATAAATATGGCGGCCTTTTGGGGCGTGAAAAATCAGTTTCATCCACTCCCAAAAATCCATTAGCCAATTTTTGGGATAATCCAATTTCTGCTGGTTAGTGGATATCCCAAAAATCCTAACCAACTGGATTTTTTTTCAGTTGGATGGTGCTGATTTTTCACGCCCCAAACGACCCCTTAATATGTGCATAATATTCAGCCAATTGAATCAAGATTCGATGGCAGAAATAAAAAAGGGAGCTATTTAAATCCAGCCTGCCCACGTTGAAGATCATGCGGCCCCTCGGCGGCTGGTGCATGTCCACGGGCATGCGCTATGCGCATATTAACTAGTCATGTTAAATTTTAAATTTAGTGCAATCATCCGAACCTTTCACTAAACGTGAAAAGTTACAGAAACTCATAAATTGGGAATTACTTACCCAGTACGCAGCAGTGAAGCCAGCAACCCCAGAGGAGAGGTGAATCACATACCCTCCAGAGTAGTCTATTACCCCAGCTTTGAAAAGAAACCCATTTGGTGAAAAGATACTGAAGGCACCTATAGTGTAAGAGAAGGTCATCCACAAGGGCACAAACAACATCCAAGCGTGGAAGTTCATCCTCCCCAACAGTGCGCCGGCGATCAGGATCACCGTGATCGCTGCGAAGACAAACTGGAAGAAGACCATAGTGGCCGACGGAAAGGCTCCCGAGAAGGCCGGGCTGAGGAGGAAGGTCTCGCTGAGGGCGACGTCCGGGCGGCCCCAGAAGGGGAGGAGGCGAGTGCCGAAGGACATTTGGTACCCCCAGAGGACCCAGCAGACAAGGACGGCGGCGAAGGCGTAGAGCGCCATGAAGGCGGAGTTGACGGCCCATTTCTTCTTGACGATGGAGCCGTAGAGGATGACGAGGCCGGGTACACTCTGGAGGCCGACTAGGGTGGCGGCTGTCAGCTGCCAGGCGTTGTCGGCCTTGCTCATCCACTCGGGGCTCGCCTCCGACGGTGAGAGGTTGTCAGGGAGGTGGAATGCCATTGTGGCTGGCTGATCTTTCCTTAATTTCTCCCTCCTGTGGTGTAATTAGGCTGTAGTCGACACTATACCCCTCTCAGGGTCTTGGTATATATCCATGTTCCATGCATGGAATGGTGAAATTACATGTTTTTCGTCGAAGACAATGCATGGGATGCCGGCCACCTTGTAGAAGTGCTGTAAATTCTTGTATCAGTTCTTATGTAATTAGGATTTGTTATATAAAAAGCTTGAAAATGTTGACATTGTAAGCATCAAACAGTTATTGATGTTGCTCACATCGGATGGCGATGGCACTGAAATTAAAATTATTCTAAACAAATTCATTCAAATATATTTTATTTTTTTGTGTATTGAATTCATTGAAATAACTCATGTACTTTGTTGTTTACAGAAGGAATATACTCGTATTGAGATAACCTATGTTGAAGTATTTATTAGCATACATTAGAAGAGAAAAACTTATTGAAGTTTCTCCATTGACAACGATTTTTCCGTACAGTTGATAAGGATATCTTGTTTTGGTAACTAGTTGATAATGAATTTTGATACGACATAAACGTTACATTTGAAATTCTCGTATGGGTTTTGAGACATCATTATATGCAGTTCTGTACTCCTTTCAGAGCACTTGCAATGTCACTTTATTTATTCAATTCTACGTTTATTTTGATGTATTGTGTCCAAGGGGGGATGTATTTTATTATTGATTGAAATATGGCTATCATTTGACATCTAAAACAATGTTGCCAAATTGCCAACTCTACTACTAATTAAACAGTTGATACTTATTCACCTAAAGAACAAGTTGGCATTTTCTGAATTGTCAAAGTATCCTGCATCGGTCCATAATTTTGTCCCTTGGCTGGGACCGATGTAAACAAGATGATCCAGGCAGGAATTTCCGCTATTTGTCCCATTTACTTGGCTGTCTGGATACCAACAACCGGGTTACACAAACTGCCATCTTGTCTGGCGGCTGGCTTTCACAATATGAAAGTTAAAAATTAAAAAAGTTATAGATATCTATATGATCTTTCTTACTTCCATGGTAATCTGATGCAAGATGATTACATGGAGAGCCATGCATCAAGTCATCAAGACTCCAATGATTTCCATTATACTGCTCTAGTTTGTCAACTAGAGCAGTATAATGGAAATCATAAGTTGAGAACCTTGATAAAAGTTTGTCTAAGTGCACCCCTTCCATGTCAAAATAAATCTTCAGCTTTTGTTATGGGGTTGAGAATTAGGGGTTAGGGTTGTCATCATATCTTAGAAGAATATTAAATTTACTACACTCTCCGTCTAGAAATACTATGTAGATTTGGGAAAAATCCATGTTTCAATTTACTCTTCTAATTTCAATGTTGAACATGACTTCTTCTGAATTTCTGTATAAACTATCACATGTGAAAAATTTTCACATTTAGGTGTGGTCCACATCTGGTCAGCACATCTGGGAAGTTTGGGATTTTTCGACCACGAGTTTTCCATTGAACCTAAATTTTTGTAGATTTTAGTATAGTGGCAATAAAGTACGTAAGATATTTAAGAAAGAAAGAGATGAATGTTTTGGAAAACTGAGGAAGGACTAAGGAGATGTGAGGAGAGAGAAAGGGTGTCAGGCACAAGAGGTCACGTCATCTTCTCTGGGACCCTAGGTCCAATAAAAACAACTATTTTCCAAATTTACATAGTAAATCGGAACGGAGAGAGTATAATTCATGGCTTCCACTGCAACTCATATTAGAACTTGCTATTCATATAACTGAAATGTTGAGCAGGAAAAATTATTCAGCAGTTCCAACAACCACATCACTTCCTTTTACTAGAGCCGTCAATCTCCAGGATCGACAGGTAAGAGGTGCGCACTCGAGAAGGAAGTAGTTTCCAGCTGTGGCACACACTTTTTACCTGTGCTCCTCCATCCATTCTGAAGATCGATAGCTCCAGTAATGTCAGAGTAAAGCTCATGCGGTTCTATCAGAATAATTTCTCGTCGAGCAGAGCAAAACCCTCTAATTACACTCAAACTTGGCCAACGGCCATTGGCCTTTATCCGGCATGGAGTAATTTTACATACAACCGCTAGCAGCAGTGCACATATGTAGCTTATCCTTGGACCATGCATCCATACAAGCATCTGCTGCAAGAGTTTTTGTGGGTGAGGGACCATAGGCTATATTCTTCATCCATAATGTCACAACTCACCACTATCATCCACATGGACTTTTCAACAAGATTCAAGTCTCTATAAGCACTTGATTTTAGAAGCACTTGATTTTAGAAAGGGCATTTCATCTGCCACACCCAGAATTAGGGGCTGTTTGGATAGGGATAGAGGGTTGTCAATTCAGCCCTCTTTTTCACGTGAAACAGGTTTGTTGCACCTTAAATAACTCTATCACATGAAAGTCTTGAGGAAGATTTTCACCTGAACTCGTATTTTTGCCTACCTGCCTATTTTCTCCATTTTTCTTCTCCACTAGAGCAAATCGACGATCCATCTCCAGCTCTTCAATGATGCTTCCGCAGCCACTACCGCGCTCACCACGACACCGCCTTAGTTGTTGCCTCTTCACCTTTCTTGCCCCACTCCATCTCTCTCTACAACTGTTTATTCTTCTCCTCTATGGCAGACTGACGTTCCAACTTGAGCACTTCGACTTGCCGCCACCACCACCGCACTCTCTCTTAGCTTTCTTTCCTCACTTATGCCCTCAGCACCTCACCTCAGGGAGGGCAACGACCCGTTGCTCTAGCAAACAATGTCAACGATATCGGCAGAGGGGTGGGGCGGAGCTCTGGTGAGAGCAGAGCATGGCAAGGGTTGGTCTGGGACGCCGATGGGGAGAGAAATGGGGTTTTAAGGAAAGAAGTGTATTTGGAAATGGGCTTTTGATGGGAGGGAGTTTAGGTTAGGGGTAAAGTGGACAGATCATAAAAATCTCATTTACTGTATTGCATTCACTATCCAAACCTACAACAAATTTCATTCATGTAAAAAATTTCACCATCTAAATGTATTTCACATTCATCATGAAATTCAAGTGGGATTAAAAAAATCTCTCAACGAGATCTTTTTATTATTTTTTCTCCAAATTTAATAAATAACAAAAATAAAGTGAAAATAAAATTCCCTTCAATCCCTAGTTCAATCGTGTAATCAATGTCAGCTTAAAAATCATGATATTTTTATTAGTGGACTTTACACCACTACGCCAATTTGGGCCCACTACCCAAACCCAAAACCTAACATTGCTATGTGTCCCTTGATCCATGGCAGTGTGGTTTCTATATATATTCTTTTGAAGGAAGGCCGCTTAGTTTCTAGTGCGCTATTTAAAACCTCTTGGAGGACTTGTTTTTTTTTTTTTTGCATCATCTTGGAGGTCTTGTTTAACTCATGTGGGGGTGCATGTCTTTAAAAATAGAAATTTTGAGTTGGTTCCTTTCCAAATTATAAACTGCATTATTTTGTACCTCTTGGAGGCCGTGTGTAACTCATGTGGTGGTGCACTTCTATAAAAAGTAGAACATTTGAGTTGTTCATTTCCAAAGTTCTTACTATAAGAAGGGGTACTTATGAAAATTTATCTATACGAAAAGATACCGAGATTGATTGATCAAAAAAAATGTAGAAGCTGGTTGCCAAAAAAAAATGTATAAGCTCCTCTACGTGGCTATGATCCTGCGATGGGAAGTTAGACATTGCCAAGTGTATTACTTCCAATGTCTAACTTCCAACACCTGTCTTTTGCTTCCTCTCTGCATGCCATATATACGGCTTGAGCTGTCCTGCCCCATGCGTTGCTAAAACAAAGCCAAGGCCAGGCACCATGGCCTGCACAGTTCACATTCATGGCTGTCTACTTGCTCAAGAAATCCATTCCATTCTATGCAACCACAAGACCCTACTCACCAAGCAAAATTGCTTACCAAACCCTAATATCCATCCCTCAATACACAACTTGGTGCAACCCTAGCTTACAAACCAACCGGCAGAATATACTACTGGCCGTGAGCGCACCGAAGTTCCCCACAAGCATGTCCAAGGATTTGTCCGACATGCCGGGGATCGAAACTATCCCCGACATTGAACTGCCTGGGCCGGGCGGTGGACCGGAGTTACCGTATCCAACGCTTCCGCCACCGCTGAAACCCGACATTCCATTGCCTCCGCCGGATCTTGTGCCTCCTCCCTTACCACTGCCGCCTGATGTTATCCCGGAGGTTGACCCCCCGCGGCCACCCCCGACTGTGCCTCCATTGCCTACGCCTCCCCATATTTTGCCTCCGACCATGCTATGAAACTGAATGTCCTGCCTAAGGCATTAAGGGGTTATTGGTCCCAGCAGTATGTTTTTGCAATACTTTTGTGTGTATCTTGCCTTGGCCTGTTAAATTGGGAGTAGAATGAGCTAAATTTGGTGTTTTTCTTGTGATCTTTATTGTAAGTAGAAGGAATTGCGATTTGGCCTGGGTATCTCAAGATTGAGAGAAAAAATTAAGTGAACCGATAACATGGTGATCATGTAAAATATGTTGTAATAAATGCGGATTACATGTATGAGGACGAGGGTACAAAACCTACTTGATCTTATAAATCCCTGCCAATTAACAAAGGTCTCCCTGTTTTGTTTTGCTTTTTTAACAACAAAGGCCAAACACTTTAGGCCTTGAGTTTCATTAATCGAGCATATGTACATGATACAAAATTAGCCCGGAATGTAGGCAGAGCATATCCGGAGGCTTTCCGCCATGTACAAGAAAAGTTGCCTAGTGCAAAATTACAGAGTCGGCTACCATATTCCATTGTCTGTAGATATGATAGATACGGACTGACCGAAAACATAACAGTCGTCCAATGGCAGCTTCTGCAGTTGCATGTTGCTACGGGATGGTTTTTGCAGTTTGAGCATGTCAATAAGTACCTTAAGAGTCCCCTTGAAGGATTTATATTCGAATAGCCTAAGGAGTGAGCAAGTTGTAATCCCTCAAGACATGCTTGTGCCTCCTTATCCAGCACATGAATCGCAACAGTTTCGGTGGCTGTTGCGGCACAAAAATGTGAGTTGGAATCCCTTATAATAGTTGCAGCAGCGGCTACTGAAGGAGAGCCTCGGTATGCTCCATTAAAGTTAATCATAACCCAAGATGGAGGAACCAGTCACCAGGAAATCAAAGTTTCCTGCTTCCTTACCAAATCGACTATTGATCTTGGCCAGTGCATAAGACATTAGATTGAATCAAACTGACCAATGTACGGTAAAAACTGTTTGAATATTGTAAGATTGTAGCTGTAACCGAGTTACATTTCTGAAGTGCCACAAAACCCAAGTCATGGTCATATGTATAGGTAGGAGACCGCCTCGAAATTGCGGTTCTTTGTCCAACTGATGCAACAGTGTTACCCATTCCATTAGAGATAAGCCGGAAGGGATTATGTCCATACCTGTGAATATGCGCCATATCTGAGTAATATAGGGGACAATATAAAAAGAGATGCTCAACCGACTCATTATGTTGATTGCAGAATACACATGCCATAGGAGATAACCCAATACGAGTGACGAGAATGTCCTGTGTGCAAACATCCCCTTGACAAAGCTTCCATTTAAAAAATTGAATCCTATGCGGGACTGGGGCTTTTGAGCTTTTCAAATATATTACCAAACAGGCTGAACAGGTAAATGATTACTTGAATGACATATTGCCTTGTATGATGAGCTTTTAAAATCTCCATATAGGCTGGTCTTCCTGCCAGATGTATACAGGCCATAAAATTTGCACAACAGGAGGCGGCATAAACTGTGATAGTTTTGTTACATCCCGGTCACCAGTAAAGGGAGTTAACAAGGTCTGCAATACACTTGAATCCTTGAGGCCATACTATCGATGATAGCTCTGTTGCTAGGGAGTCCGGACACCATGAAGAGCCTCTTAGCAGAATGGTTTGGCCATTACCAATTATCCCCCATTCCCTTGAAAAGCTGATCAATATATTTAAGAAAAGAAAGAGTAAACCCTGAAATATGAGCCAATGGTGGTCCTACAAAAGAGCTAAGTAATCTCTCATATTTAAGACGAAAATGGAGCATCCAAGTAGTTTCTTTGTTGATAAAACAGTCCCAACGTTTCTTCATCAATAATGCAAAATTAAAGGAATGACTCCCTTTAAGATTGAGGGCTCCATGACATCGTGGCATACGCAGATTATTCCAGGCAATGGTGTGAAATGTTTGATGATCTTTTGATCACCAAAAGAAACTTCGAGCTTTTTGATCAAGAACTTGGCAAACGGACTTAGGCAACACATAAACTGACATGATATATACTGGTTTAGCTTGATAGCATTATGCCCCAAATTTTCAGCTTTATATCGGAATAAATATTGTTGTTATTTTAATTAATCTTCTTAATTTTACTCGTAAGTGTACGAATCGTGTTTGGAGTATAGTTGCACAATTCTTACGAGGTCGAACCCACAGGGACTTGTGTTTTTGGAATTCTAATTCGAAGATCAGATTATTACCCTAGTTGAAGAATTAAATTGATTTGATTCACTATAACTACGACTAATCGAAGACTCAATGCAACTAAACAGCTTTAACTAACAAATTAATCTAAAGGCAATTAAATAATCTGTGAAAAAGAAACTAATTGATAAATAAAAATTGAAATTTTAATCAAGAATTTAAAACACTAGAGCATAAGAATCAGCATATGACAATCATAGGAATATTTCTTTTAAAATTAGCAATTGTTTTCACGATTATCTCGTAGAGAATTGGAATTCAATCTATTCTCCTACGGAAAATTTCAGCATTAAAGCATATAGATTTAAATAGAATTTTGTATTCTCTTGCGTATCAACAGATGAAATTCAAATCATTACATGTATCCATCATTTGATAAATCACAAGTAATATCTAAATAGCATGTTCAACATATAATCCAATGCAATTAATTTGAGAATAACAATCGTTAAAACGCATTAATTTGAAATAGCAATTGCATCACATGAATATTATTCCTACAACTAATCATGGCTTCATCTCAGCCCTAGACAGGGATTTAGCTACTCATACTAAGGAATTTAACTACAAAAATAATGGAATTTATTTGAATTAAAGGTAAATACTGACTTACAGAAATTATGAGATAATGAAAAATAGAAAAATACTGTTCCTCTTCCCTGTTCTAACAGTAACAGTTCGAGCAGATTTCCTCTTCAGCAGTAACAACTCAGAATGAAAAATCCAAGATGAAAGAAGAACAGATAATGAAACTCAAAATTTGAAACTAAAAAAACAAAATGAAAAAAATCTGGTCGTCTCCTCTGTCGAACTGCTCTTCTTCTCTGTTCTGCCGGTGCTCTCCTTTTTATAGACTGCCAAAGAACAGTTCATTTCCTCTCCCCAAATCAGCATCTTTTCCAACCAAATCTTGTGTATATTTCATCTTTCCTTTTTATGCTTTCCAAAGCAGTTGATTCGCCCTTCAATTTGCTTCAAATTCCGTCCAATTTATGATAAAAATTCCATCTTTAACATTTTGAAACAGGTCCAAATCGTCCAAATGTAAAATTTTCTCAATTTGACACAAAATCCGACCTTTCTTAAATCTTCAATCTTCAATCGAATTGGTATCTTACCATTTTGAAAACATAGCAGCAATTCTTCTTTCTCGATTCGGTTTTCTTCTTCACCGGGCTTTCCAAATCAAGACTTTCCAAATCATACCTCTTTCTATTGCTGCTCTGATCGCGCCCGTCTCGCCGGAACCATCGCCGTCGATCGTTGACTCCCCGCCGTGTTCGTCGTGCCTCAGCTCGTCGCTCCGCCGAGCTCTACCCATGGCCGCCATCCTTCTGCTGGTTCGCCGCCGTCAAGCTCCACCGGGACCCATCCATGGCCGCCGTCGATCGCCTCTGCCATCGGCCGAAACCCAGCCATCGCCGTCGTCCTCTACCCATGGCCGCCGGAATCGAGGGACTCCACCGCCATGAGCGCTCGAGCAGAGAGCTCGAGCGCTCTCTATTTCTGTTTTTTTTTTTCTTATTGAACCGAGCCATTGAACCGGCTCGGTTCAATCTTTTCTTTCTCTCTCTTTTTTTTTTACTTGATTAAAACCCGTTGAAGCAATGTCGTCCACTTGATCGAATATGAATGGCTCTTTATCTTAACTCAGCGCCCGTCTTCCTCATCAGTGAACATCAACGGTCCAAATCTTCTCTGCGCGTGATCTCAGATCTTGGGTTGCTTTGGCATTTCAAAACCCGTCTAATGGCTTCACTGTTGGCTGTTCTGCAGTACGAGCATGCGAACCTATACAAAATAAAACATGTCCCAAATTAGACGCACCAGATAATTCATAAAAATAGCAGAACAGTGTTAAATTGAGCAATTCAGAGAGCCTTATTTGTTTAATTCCTAATTACTAAACAAATGACTAAAATTCACTTTATTCCTCATTTTAATTAGAAAACATGACTAACAAATAGGTGAAAAGGCATATAAAAATGTGTATTTTTCATGCTTAACAAATACCCCCAAACTTAGATTTTGCTAGTCCTCAAGCAAAACACAAAAGAAAAATAATAAAACCACTCAAAAATAAATGCCACTGTCGTAGGGAATCACGATTGCATTTAGCATATGCAACAAGCCTTTTAAACCCCCAGGTGTCCCTGGCTGGACGAGTGAAGTCTCGTGAGGGTTTGCAGCCATGCTACCCACAAACATGTATTTATAAAATTAACCTTATTCTTTATCTAAATGAGAAAGAAGTCAACTAAACACTTCAAAACACAAAACCTATTATCCCTTCAAATACACACTGCAATACTTAAGAAAACTAACCACGCGTACTTGCATTTATAATCAACTGGAATATAGAAGCGCTCAAGTAAGTGGTTTTATTCTACACCTTCATCTTGGAAATTTCTGCTCAATATGATATAGCATGATACTTTAAATAATAGAAAGTGTAGAACATTGTAGCAATACACTCTAAATCTCTGTTTCACACAGATCCAGTGTTACCCATTAACCAAAGAACATCAGAATCTACATAGTCATCGCAATATTTAGGTTCATGATAGCACAGATGCTTGCGCGCCTCCTTCGGGTCCAACATTCTAGATTTGAGAGGATAATACACCATAGACTTTTTTTTTTACTGTGTAAGGCCTTCAAGATGCTTAGGTTTAGCAATGACTCAGGCCAATGACTCCCAGCCAGTTGGCTTAGGGCATTAGGTTTTAAGATGGACCGCTTCGGACCTGAGCATCAGCCTAAGTTAATCCTATAATAGTCAAGCAGCCCTTTTCTTTATTTTCGTTTCCAATTTTTTATTCATTTTCAGCATATATATTTTCAAGCATCTTATTCTGTCCAGGTGTATTATACTCTCAACCTATTTCCGGTTCCAAGCCCTTGCCATAGCCAAGTAAATGGTCTATCATAATCTTTTAAGCTCAACAGATAACCACACATCATCCAATGACTCTGACTAAAGACATCCCACTGAAGATTAGTATTCAACAAATCTCTAGAAGGTATTACTTTATGTAACTGGTGTGTGTGAGTGAATTTTATTAGTTTAAGCACTTGCTCCAAGAGGATTGTAACAGAATGCTATTTCTCAGTTAAGTGTCTCTATCCTCCAGTATACTTACTCACACTTCCAATGTAAATTAATCTCTTAAAAATTGAAGTATGCATCACGAAGGGATAAACTACCAAAACCTATAAAAATACTAACAAACAACCTAAAAACTACAAATTTTGATTTTTTTTTAATTGCAAAATTCAAAATAAGCAAGAAAATAACTAAGATATCCTAAACAAATATCTTCCTATACCCCCAAACCTGCATGAAACATTGTCCTCAATGTAAAAGATATGAAATAAGTACTGAGGAAAATAAATAGACGAGGGAAGGAAAGATAGCACCTGCACTCCACTGAAACGCTATAGTATCTATCAAAATGAAAAGAACAAGTGAAGCACAAGAATAGCATAAGAAGAAATAAGCACAAAAATAAAAAAAATAAAAAAAATTCTAAAACTTGGGTTGCCTCCTAGTAGCGCTAAGTTTTACGTCTTCAGCCAGACACAGCTATTAATCATGAATCATGATAAGTCGGGTCTGCCAGACTCAATTCATCGATCTGAGGTTGCTGCAATTCCAAGAATGGTTTAAGACGATGACCATTAACTTTGAATATATCACCATTCTTGGGGTTTTCTATTTCAACTGCTCCATGAGGATAAACAACACGAACTAGAAAAGGTCCTGTCCATCGAGACTTCAATTTACCCGAAAACAGATGTAAACGAGAATTGTATAAAAGAACTTTCTGCCCCGATGTAAAAGATTTTCGCAAAATATTTTGATCATGAACCTTTTTCATACGATCCTTGTATGATTTTGCACACTCATAAGCATCATTACGAAGCTCATCCAACTCATTCAATTGCAGTTTCCTTTGAATTCCTGCTCTATTTAAATCAAAATTCAGGTGCTTAATTGCCCAATAAGCTTTATGCTCAATTTCAACAGGAAGATGACACGCTTTCCCGTAAACAATACGGTATGGAGACATTCCAATGGGAGTTTTAAATGCAGTACGGTAAGCCCACAAAGCATCGGTGAGTCTCAGTGACCAATCTTTGCGATTAGGATTGACTGTCTTTTCTAAAATATGCTTAATCTCCCTATTAGAAATCTCAACTTGACCACTTGTCTGAGGATGGTATGGGGTAGCAATTTTATGGGTTATGCCATATTTCTTCATTAACTGTTCAAAAACCCTATTACAAAAATGTTTTCCCCCATCACTTATGATAGCACGAGGAGAACCAAAACGTGCAAAAATATTGTCTTTTAAGAATTGGACCACCACTTTGTGGTCATTGGTTTTGCATGCTATGGCCTCTACCCATTTAGAGACATAGTCTACCCCCACAAGGATATAAAGATTGCCAAAAGAGTTAGTAAAAGGTCCCATGAAGTCAATACCCCATACATCAAAAAGGTCTATAATAAGGATTGAGGTTAAAGGCATCATGTTACGACGTGAAAGTGCTCCTAACTTCTGACATCTTTCACATGCTGAACAATAAGCATGACAGTCTTTGAAAATAGTAGGCCAATAAAATCTACACTGCAAAATCTTTGCAGCAGTCTTTTTAGAACTAAAATGGCCCCCACATGCTTGATCATGACAAAAAGAAATGATGCTTTGTTGATCATGTTCAGGAATACATCTCCTAATAATCTGATCGGGACAATACTTGAACAAGTATGGATCATCCCAAAAGAAGTACTTAACTCTGGACAAAAATTTGGACCTATCTTGGGAAGACCAATGAGATGGAATTTGTTCAGTTACCAGATAATTAACTATGTCCGCAAACCAAGGCAACTGGGACACTGCAAGTAATTGCTCATCAGGAAAAGATTCAGTTATGGGCAATGATTCATTAGTAAAATCAACTATCAACCTAGATAAGTGGTCGGCTACAACATTTTCGGAACCTTTCTTATCCTGAATTTCAATATCAAATTCTTGTAGCAATAATATCCATTGGAGAAGACGAGGTTTAGCATCTTTTTTAGATAAAAGATACTTCAATGCAGCATGATCCGAATAGATATAGACCTTTGATCCCAATAAGTAAGACCGAAACTTAACTAGAGCAAAGACTACTGCCAGCAACTCTTTTTCAGTCGTAGAATAATTAAGTTGAGCATCATTCAATGTTTTACTGGCATAGTAAATCACATGGGGAAGTTTATTAATTCGCTGCCCCAACACAGCACCAATAGCATAATCAGAGGCATCGCACATTATCTCAAAAGGTAGGCTCCAATCAGGCGGCCGAATAATAGGTGCAGATGTTAACTCTGATTTGAGTTTCTGAAAGGCATTATTGCAAGCATCATCAAAGACAAATACTGTATCTTTGGCAAGAAGATTACACAAGGGTTTTGAAATTTTACTAAAGTCTTTAATGAATCTTCTGTAAAATCCAGCATGGCCTAAAAATGATCTGATTTCTTTCACAGTTCGTGGTGGTGGAAGATGTGAAATCAAATCAACTTTAGCTTTATCAACTTCAATGCCTTTATTAGATATAATATGCCCAAGAACAATTCCTTTTTGAACCATAAAATGACATTTCTCCCAGTTAAGTACCAGATTTTTCTCTTTATACCTCATTAACACTAAAGATAGATGGTGCAGACATTCATCAAAATTAGACCCAAAGACAAAAAAATTGTCCATAAATACCTCTAAAAATCGCTCTACCATATCAGAGAAAATGCTCAACATACACCTCTGAAAGGTAGCAGGTGCATTGCATAGGCCAAAGGGCATGCGACGGTAGGCAAAGGTACCAAAAGGACACGTGAAAGTGGTCTTTTCTTGGTCTTCAGGGGCTATGGGAATTTGGTTATAACTAGAATAACCATCAAGGAAACAATAATATTCATGTCCCGCTAACCTTTCCAGCATTTGGTCAATGAAAGGAAGGGGAAAATGATCTTTTCTTGTCAAAGCATTCAACTTCCTATAATCAATAAGGACACGCCAGCCCGTTTGAACTCGAGTTGGCACTAACTCATCAGCATCGTTTTTCACTACAGTTATGCCAGACTTTTTCGGTACAACTTAAACAGGACTTACCCATTTACTATCAGAGATTGGGTAGATAACTCCTACATCTAAAAGCTTAAGGATTTCAGCTCGAACAACTTCTTGCATTACAGGGTTAAGACGACTTTGGGATTCACGAGAAGGCTTAGCATCATCCTCCAAATGAATTCTATGCATAACAACAGAGGGACTGATGTCTTTAATATCTGCAATGGTCCACCCTATGGCTTCTTTGTGCTTTACAAGAACATCAAGTAATTTACGCTTTTGAGCCACATCTAGGTCAGATGCAATAATGACAGGTAAGGACTCAGCAGGACCTAAATAAGCATATTTCAGAGTATCAGGCAATGGTTTCAGGTCTAATTTAGGTGGCTCAACACTGGATGGAACTACTGGTGATAATGATAAGGCAAGAGGCTCCACTTTTGGTTGCCACCGTTCAGTACTCATCAGAGGTACAGACTCAAGCAATGAGTTTACTTGTTCAATTGACTGATCGATATCAAATTCACAACCAGAATGTGTTAAGCATGCCTCTAAAGGATCTTGGGAATGTGTTTGAAGAAATGTTTCATGGACAAGTGTTTCAATCAGGTTTATTTCATTCACATCATCCATGTCAGGTGGTTGTTTACTGATGTCAAAAATGTTCAATTCCACCTTCATATTCCCAAAAGAAATTTGCATCACTCCATTTCTGCAATTAATAATAGCATTAGATGTAGCTAGAAATGGACGACCCAAAATGACAGGTATTTGCCCACTTATGTTTGGAACAGGTTGAGTATCAAGGACAACAAAGTCCACAGGGAAATAAAATGTATCAACCTTAATCAGAACATCCTCAACAACACCTCAAGGAATTTTAACCGAACGGTCAACTAATTGAAGTGGGTTTTAGCTCTCCCAGACCTAATTGCACATACACAGAGTAGGGCAATAAATTCACACTTGCTCCCAGATCTAACAAGGCTCGCTCAATTTGATGTTTCCCTATCATGCATGAAATTGTGGGACAACCAGGGTCCTTATATTTGATAGGAAATTTACATTGAATGACAGAGCTGACTTGTTCTGCTAGAAATGCCTTTTTAGGAACATTATTTTTCTTTTTGACAGAGACTAGATCTTTCAAAAATTTTGCATATGAAGGCACTTGTTGGATTGCATCTAGAAAAGGAATGTTTATTTGTACTTGTTTAAACACTTCTAGAATATCTCCATATTGTGCACCTTTTTTAGGGTTGACTAGTCTTTGCGGATATGGTGCCCTAGGTACAAAATTCCTAGGTGGAGAATCACTGTCAACAATTGGAGAAGAATTAATTTCTTTAGTCTCTATTTCAGTCTTAGTGTTCTCACTTTCTTTTTTAGACATTTCAATTTTATTATCAACTTGCTTTCCAGACCTAAGGGAGATAACTGATTGAACATGTTCCTCATTCTGTGAAGAATTGGAGCTACTACCAATGGAAAATTGGCCCTTCTGGTTAGGCACAGGTTGACTGGGGAATCTCCCTCTCTCTCTTTCTGCTAATTGAGTAGCCAATTGACCAACCTGAGTCTCTAACTTAGCAATTGCTTGAGTATTCATATGTGTAGAGTTTTTCATCTCAAGCATAGCTTGGTTAGTTGACTGGATAACTTGGCTTGTGGATTGGATGAAAGATTTGAGAGTGTCCTCTAACGAGGATTGTTTTTGTGTAAGGCCCTGAGATTGAGTGACAGGTTGTTGATATTGGGTAGGAGGTTGAGACAAGGCTGGATAAGGTGGGTTGCTCTGCCTAAACTGATTATGCATGGGTTGCATAGGCTGCCCATCTACATTCATAGGTGGTTGCCTTTGTCTCCAGGAGAAATTTGGATGATTTCTCCAACCTGAATTGTAGGTTTCAGAGAAAGGATTGCCTGTCGGCTTCCCATAATTGTTTAGAACATTGACTTGTTCTGCATAACACTCTGGATAAGTATTCATTGAAGGACAGTTCAGAGATGTATGCATTGGGCTAGCACACACAGAGCATGCTTCATTCATGTTGAGAGCATTGATGCTTCGGTTCAAACTCAGGGCATCTATTTTCTTGGTTAGCGCATCAAGTTTGACCTTAACATCTACGTCCTCCTTAATTTCGTAGAGACCTCCCTTCTTAGGAGCTTGATGTTGTCTCTCCCTATGACTTACAAAATCCCACTGTTGGGACCTTTCAGCTAATCGCTCTAAGAAGTTGCTGCTTCACCTCTTAAGTCTAAGAAAGCACCGCCATTCATTGATTCAATCATGTTGCGGTGTGTTTGAGTTAAACCATTGTAGAAGTGTTGTATTAACCTCCATGTTTCAAACCCATGATGTGGACATTTTAGTAAAAGGTCTTTAAATCTTTCCCAACTCTCATAAAATTTTTCATTTTCATCTTCCATGAAGTCAGTGATTTCTCTTTTTAATTCATTAGTTTTGGCCATTGGGAAGAATTTGGACAAGAATTTGCTCACCAACATATCCCATGTTGTGACAGAGTCAGCGGAAAGAGAATTTAACCATGCTTTGGCCTTGTCTTTCAAAGAGAAGGGGAAAAGGCGCAGACGAACAGACTCATCAGAGAAGTCTGTGAACCTAAAAGTTGCACAAATTTCTAGAAAATCCTTTACATGCATGTAAGAATCCTCTCTGTTAAGACCATGATAATTGGGCAAAAGTTGAATTATCTGAGGTTTTAGTTCAAAATGCTTCGCAGAGGTTGCAGGCAACACTATGCAAGATGGAGGGTTGATTGTGATCGGAGAAAATAACTCCCTCAGAGATTTCTCAGGTTGATCTTCCATTTTGAATGAAAGATCAATTTTAGTTTCACTATTCTCTAAAGGGTTGGAATTATTGCTAACCAGACGCAGTGTGTGATCAGTGTCCACGTGGTCATCCACCGTCAATCAACTCTCACGTGCTAAAATTTTTAAATTTTTAAATTTTTTTTTTATTTTCTTTTTTTTTTGCCTAAAATTAACTGCAAGGGTAAAATTAGTCTTAGAATTTGATTTCATACAAGTCCCCGGCAACGGCGCCAAAAACTTGTTGTTGTTTTAATTAATCTTCTTAATTTTACTCGCAAGTGTACGAATCGTGTTTGGAGTATAGTCGCACAATTCTTACGAGGTCGAACCCACAGGGACTTGTGTTTTTGGAATTCTAATTCGAAGATCAGATTATTACCCTTGTTGAAGAATTAAATTGATTTGATTCACTATAACTACGACTAATCGAAGACTCAATGCAACTAAACAGCTTTAACTAACAAATTAATCTAAAGGCAATTAAATAATCTGTGAAAAAGAAACTAATTGATAAATAAAAATTGAAACTTTAATCAAGAATTTAAAACACTAGGGCATAAGAATCAGCACATGACAATCATAGGAATATTTCTTTTAAAATCAGCAATTGTTTTCACGATTATCTCGTAGAGAATTGGAATTCAATCTATTCTCCTACGGAAAATTTCAGCATTAAAGTATATAGATTTAAATAGAATTTTGTATTCTATTGCATATCAACAGATGAAATTCAAATCATTACATGTATCCATCATTTGATAAATCACAAGTAATATCTAAATAGCATGTTCAACATATAACCCAATGCAATTAATTTGAGAATAACAATTGTTAAAACGCATTAATTTGAAATAGCAATTGCATCACATGAATACTATTCCTACAACTAATCATGGCTTCATCTCAGCCCTAGACAGGGATTTAGCTACTCATACTAAGGAATTTAACTACAAAAATAATGGAATTCATTTGAATTAAAGGTAAATACTGACTTACAAGAATTGTGAGATAATGAAAAATAGAAAAATACTGTTCCTCTTCCCTTCTTGGCCGACTGTTCTAACAGTAACAGTTCGAGCAGATTTCCTCTTCAGCAGTAACAATTCAGAATGAAAAATCCAAGATGAAAACAAGAACAGATAATGAAAGTCAAAATTTGAAACTAAAAAAACAAAATGAAAAAAATCTGGTCGTCTCCTCTGTCGAACTGCTCTTCTTCTCTGTTCTGCCGGTGCTCTCCTTTTTATAGACTGCCAAAGAACAGTTCATTTCCTCTCCCCAAATCAGCATCTTTTCCAACCAAATCTTGTGTATATTTCATCTTTCCTTTTTCTGCTTTCCAAAGCAGTAGATTCGCCCTTCAATTTGCTTCAAATTCCGTCCAATTTATGATAAAAATTCCATCTTTAACATTTTGAAACAGGTCCAAATCGTCCAAACGTAAAATTTTCTCAATTTGACACAAAATCCGACCTTTCTTAAATCTTCAATCTTCAATCGAATTGGTATCTTACCATTTTGAAAACATAGCAGCAATTCTTCTTTCTCGATTCGATTTTCTTCTTCACCGGGTCTTTCCAAATCATACCTCTTTCTATTGCTGCTCTGATCGCGCCCGTCTCGCCGGAACCATCGCCGTCGATCGTTGACTCCCCGCCGTGTTCGTCGTGCCTCAGCTCGTCGCTCCGCCGAGCTCTACCCATGGCCGCCATCCTTCTGCTGGTTCGCCGCCGTCAAGCTCCACCGGGACCCATCCATGGCCGCCGTCGATCGCCTCTGCCATCGTCCGAAACCCAGCCGTCGCCGTCGTCCTCTACCCATGGCCGCCGGAATCGAGGGACTCCACCGCCATGAGCGCTCGAGCAGAGAGCTCGAGCGCTCTCTGTTTCTGTTTTTTTTTCTTATTGAACCGAGCCATTGAACCGGCTCGGTTCCATCTTTTCTTTCTCTCTTTTTTTTTACTTGATTAAAACCCATCGAAGCAATGTCGTCCACTTGATCGAATCTGAATGGCTCTTTATCTTAACTCAGCGCCCGTCTTCCTCATCAGTGAACATCAACGGTCCAGATCTTCTCTGCGCGTGATCTCAGATCTTGGGTTGCTTTGGCATTTCAAAACCCGTCTAATGGCTTCACTGTTGGCTGTTCTGCAGTACGAGCATACGAACCTATACAAAATAAAACATGTCCCAAATTAGACGCACCAGATAATTCATAAAAATAGCAGAACAGTGTTAAATTGAGCAATTTAGAGAACCTTATTTGTTTAATTCCTAATTACTAAACAAATGACTAAAATTCACTTTATTCCTCATTTTAATTAGAAAACATGACTAACAAATAGGTAAAAAGGCATATAAAAATGTGTATTTTTCATGCTTAACAAATATCTTTTAAATTGTTGAATACTTGAGGCATCATAGCTATATTGTTATTCACACCAATACATTAAAAGTGTAAAATGACAAACACATATAGGATAGACTATCTATAAACAAAAATTCAAAATGAAAAATAATGATAATCTAATACATTTTAATGGTCCAAATACCATATTACAAATATTCTCAAAATAAACTAAAAGTCTAGAGTCTAGGCAATACGCTATCAGCTGCTAAACCTACATCATTGGATGTGTGAGTATTTCTAGAAATACACAGTAGAACGTAAAATCACAATATAAATAAAGCAAGATAATCAAGGATAAGTCAAAAAACGGGAGAAGCAAATGTTGTAACATGAGTTGTCAAAATGATACTAATCAATTTAAAGAAACAATTCAACACTAACATCGAGAATTGTTAACATCCGATCAAACTCCATAACATGAAACACAAAGACAATGCTAAGAGTAATTGAATTTTTGCTCTCAGTTAGTCGTGCTATCAAACAGACAGCATAACCCATATGCCTTTACGGGTTCTTTTATAACCCTGCCATGAGTCTAGCGCAGGGGTGCCACAAAAGAGTAGGGGCCAGACGGTTCCAATGTATAGAGACCGGATGGGTCTCTAGTGCAATCATGGTTTTATGGTAAGCATACTATGATTCAATAATGCGTGTGAAGAGGACATAAATGATATGGAAACTCTTCAATAAAATCTCACCTTGAACCTTGTCCGTGCACAGACCAATACTACAAATGTTTCCAAGTCGACTAACGTGACAAGAAATTGAAATCAACTCTCATGTAAAGGGAGGGAAATCGATAACTCAAGCGAGCAAAATAATTATGTGAAGAACAGAAACGTATGTTAATTCCTGGGGAAACATATTTTCCTAATTCCTCTTATAGGGTTGTCTAGACAATCCTACTCCTATTGGTTATAGGATTGCTCTCTATATATCCTATATGCTGGTCCACTCCAATCCATTTGATCCTTTCCAAGTCGAAGCAATCCAATTCACTTCAAAACTTATCTCCAGCGTCAAGTCCTAGCCTATCAGACTCCAAGTTTTTTTATGGAGTCTTGTTATAGATTGACCCATCTTGCTAATCCCCTCCTTTCCTGATACAAACCAATCTCAATATGATCTCAATCCATCTGCTCGAGCGATCTATTCCGGTTGAACACCCAAGCGTATCTTGGGTCGGTTTTATTCTTCTTTTTCTTATGACCAAACCAGTTCGGTTCGGTTCGGTTCGGGTTTCTTTTTTTTCTTTCGCTTGGGTTAAGTAAGACCTATTGTAACATCTTCATCCGCCAAATCTAATCTAAACGGCTCTTCACTTTAAATCAGTGCTTGTCTTCTTCTTGGATGTAAATCAGCGGCTTAAATCTTCTCTACACATGATTTCAATGTTTTAAATAAATTGGGCTCTTTAAAACCCGCCAACACCTCCTTAACCATCGGATCTTTGATCTCTTTGCATAAAAATCTATTTGACGTGCAATAACTCAATAAACCGCAACTACTCGAGCTCATGAAACCTACATAAATAAAAGTAAACTCAATTTAGATGCATAATAAAATATCTCTATTAATCCTATTATTGCATCTAAATAAATTAATTAAGCGTAATTATTTATTAAATTCCTAATTACAAACATAACATTGATAATCAATATTTATCCTTATTTTAGCTCAAAATTATAACTAACATGTAGGTAAAAAGGCATATAAAAAGTGTATATTTTGTATATATCACCATCTTTCTTCAAGTTTATCCATCCATCATCTAATAGCCCCATAAATATTTTCTTCGAGGCAGTTTGGATGTTTTATAGTGAAAAAAAAAAGTATTTCCCTCACTTTCCCTTTAGCAGAAAGGGGGAAAAGTTGGATCATGTTTAGGGCATTCTTTTTCCTTTAGCAGAAAAAAAAATGAGGGTCCTTTAACAAAAAGGGGGAAAGGTGTTCATCACTTAGACCCTCAACGCCACCGACCTCCTTGACCTCACCCCTCAGTCAGTCCCCACCAACGGCTCTGCCGCCTGCCCTCCCCTCCTCGTCGTCAGCTCCGATGTCCACTCCCTCTTCACCTCCTCCACTGCCGTACTCGAGTAGGCCACCCGCTCCCGCGAGATCACCCTCCTCAACCCCCTATGGCTCCACGCCTCCAACTCCGGCAGGCCCTTCTATGCCATCCTCCAGCACATAAAGGAAAATGGATCTTTTAAAGCCTTTCCGCCATAATAATTTTTTTGGTAGAGAAGTGTCATCCAAACACTTTTTCAAGCAATTGCGGGTGTGCCTAACAGCCTTTCATCTCTAGGATTGACTTGTGTGCTTAGTTGTTTGGTGCCAAACAGTTGGAGCCCACTCGTAGTGGGCCCTATATTTCATTGCTCTTTTTTTGCTACAACCGCCGCATGGCAATGACCCAAACACACCACACACTCACTCCTTAGTTAGACCCCACACACTCACTCCCTAACTATGTGCCTCATATGAGACCCGTTTCCAAATATACTCGGGTTGAGATTTGAACCCAGGAACTAATCCATTCAACTGGAGCATGACAACTACTACGCTATGTGCCCTCGAAGTCTATATTTCATTGCCTCAAATAGAATTGGCCCAATATATTAGTTGCAATTTGAATATGGCAAAATTAGAAAAAAGTCTCCCCGGGATAGGCAGCATGTCAAACCAACCAGCCTCTAACCCCTCCCTCTGCCTCGAGAAGTTATTGGGTACAATTGGCAGCTCACGTCACTTTTATGCCACTTTTACAGGCACCATCTGTAGCGACCGTGAATTTTATAATAATAAAGTGGAATTTTATTGCTCAAATGGAGTAATTTTTAATTCTAGAAAACTCTTTAAAATTGAAAATTTAAAGTTTTTTCGTAAGATCGATCGATCGCTTTTGTAAGGCATCGATCGTAGTACGATCGATCGAGTATACGGACCGATCGATCGCTGTTGAATTCACGTTTTTCGAGGCAATCCGTTGGGGAACCTCTTGGGCTGATTTTGGGGGATCTTTGGAGGACATGTCTTACCTAATTAGCCCTATTCAACGGATTTTCATCTTGGTAAGTGTTTCAAATTGAAAACCCTAATTACTAGCTAATTGACAATCTATTAAAATGGAGAATTAGTTATGGTAAAGAATGAGATTTTTTTGGGAGATTGTGAACGTGATTGGGATGAGATTATGGCCCTTTCTATGTGAGTGAAGGATGCCATATGTCAAGGAAATAAAATAGGAATAATTATTTTCAATTGAGATTTTTTTTACTTGAAATCGGTTTGGTAACTAAGTGATTTGGTCAAAGATACTTACCAACCAAGGTGTGGATTGTGGCCCTTGGATGAGGGTTTGATCAATGGTGGAGGTTTACTCTAGAGATTTAAGCTTTTTCTATTTAAACCCTCCATAAGAGAGACCGGCACCCTTTTTGGTGAGCTTTGGAGAACGTGCCAGCAAGAGGGAAGAGCAACTAGCCTCTTCCTTTGTTCGTCCAAGGTGGAGGTGTATCCGTCGGTGGTTTTCGTGGTGCTTGCGCGAAGAAGAAGAGTCTCAAGATCGAGTAGAAACTGATTTACAATTTTTGGGTATCGGTTTCCACAAGGTAAGATAATCTTTTACCACAATTCATTTCTCTAATTTTGGTATGATCATGAGTATATGATGTTGCTGATTTCATAGTCTACAGCATGTTCTATTTACATGTCTTACCATCGTTGTTAATGCGATGAAAGTTATATACTTTAGTTTGCATGTTCTAATGTATTTGATCGCACGCGCATGCCAATACTTCTCGTTCCATGCCTAGATGACATCCCCACTTCACTCGACTTGAAAAGATATGTTCTTTATGCTCTGTGAATTGTATATGACATCTGTCTAGATTTAGTTGTCCAATTTCTTTGATAGTTGTGCATCATGTTGATTGTAAGTATAACCGATTGCCTAAAATCAGAGTGATCCTTTGTCATACATCTTTAAAATGTGATCAAAGTACCTATCTAAATCTCTGATGTTGTAAAGTTATAATCTTTAAGTCAGAGTTCAGTATGAAAGAATGTTTGTATGTCTAAGTTTAGGTGTCTTAATTATGATTACATAAGACTATCATACTAGAATGCACGTTAGCAAATCGAGTAATGTATCTAAGTACTTACTATGCTAAATAATGAATTAATTAGTACAAAATTTATAAGAGTCTTTCTGTCATACCGAATGGGGTCTGACATCATGTCAGTACGTCCCTGTTCACAGCAGTGTCTGGGAATACATGGCACATTTGGTATGAAGTGAGCAATGGATTAAGGGAAGGGAATCACTAATCGGGTTATGATTGTGTATTAGAAAATGAATTAATTCAATGAGTTTCAGAACTATTTGGGTTCTGTAAAAGTTATTAAGAAGGTTAAGATAATGTCAGAAAGGGTCATTAAGGAATTAATTAAGTTTGTAACAACAGTTAATTAGTATAACTTAAGTTAATTGTTCTCGGCCAGGACTGGTCCTTCACTGGCGAACCCTAATCGGAAAATGATAACTGATTGTACAAAAATCTAAAAATTATGCCATCTATCAGGTTGTAAACTAGACTCCCAGGGCTATCTGTAATAAAATTTTAGAGGTTGATTCGATCTGTACAAAAAGTGGTGGTCGTTTGAAGTGGACTGTTCTGTTTGGGATAGCACACTGTTTTGGGTCTAAAAACCCTAAACCTTAATATTACTATTAATTTCAGATTAAGACATTATTTAAAACACTAATTAAATGTGTTAAGACCTCTAGGGCCTTTGTAACAGTAACTATAAAAGTTTACTTTTGGGTCTTAGAGCAGAGAACATTTGTCCGTAATTAATCGTCCTTTGTGTCTCATATCTTGAACAATCCTTTGTTCAAGGGGCCTCATTGCTTGACTTGTATTCAATGCCTATGATATGATCTATCATGGGCATGTCATTCAAACCTTCTGTGTCAGAGATTGTCAACTCTAGGGCTAGGTACGGTGAAGGTGGCAGAACGTGATCTTTGGCGAATCTTGTGGCGTATCTCATTGATGAGTCATTTTGTCGGGTCTCAGTTGAGTTCCCAGACTCAATTGTTTCAAGATATTGAACACTCCTTTATGAGTCAATTCAAGTTATGTCCAAGCATGGTCTTGCACTCCTATGAAGAGTCGAATTTAGAAAGTCATGTTTGAAGCCTCTCAATGAGATGGCTCAGATATATTCAGTGTCAGTCAGTTGAAATATTTGTTTCTCCGCTAAGAGTCATTAATGAGAACTCTTAGTTGGAATCATAGTATACTCATGAGTCATAGCTAGACCCATGGTGGTCTCAGATTTATTCAATCTCTGTAGTTCAGCCGATGACTGCAATCGCGTGCGCTTTAGATTGTATGTCATTACGGAAGGTCTGCAATCTCCGCCCATTGTGCCCGTAAGCACCGATGGGGCCAGCTCCCTAGACGCATGGCCGGGTTCCTCTGTAGAACCTCTAGGATGTTCTGGTATTGATGTCCATAGGGGAAGTGGACAGAGCTGAGAGCAGAAATTGTTATCTCCAACCCTTTTGACATTTGGAGCAGATACTCTTGTGACATTTCCTTACTCTTTGTAAGTTTGGAATCCTATATATTGAATTTAACCTCCCTTGACCTTTGAGAGTCTCGGATGATGATTAGTTCCTGGTAAGCGAAATGCATAATTACTGATCCTGAGTAAATTTGTACTTATCTTCAATCTTTGAATCTTGTTGCATTTGAATTATTATTCTATAGTAGGTTTTCTTGTATCCTACTGGGTATTTCATACGGAATACTCATGCATCCTCTGATGCAGAGATTAAGCTGGAACGGAAGTGATCGACTATTGCTGAAAGTGGTGTTGGGCATTGAAGTCAGAAGACGAGTTATCTTTAATTTATTATTTATGTTGATGATTGTGGATTTGCGGCCTGTGTGCCATTTTATTTTATTTTATTTTTAGTTGTGGAGACTTGTCGAATAATGTAATAATTCAATTAGACTTCTTTTTGTTATTCTATATCATGTGCGTGGATATGGTTTAAGTCTTATCGATCCAGTATGACCCAAGCATGTAATTGGGTATGTGATGATTCGAGTATTCGGTCCGTCCCAGATTCCTACCCTTATAACCTTAATTGGATTATCGTTTACCGCGCATATTGGGGTTGTGGAGTTTGGGGCGTGACACCATCGATTTTCAAGATCAATGACGTTTCAATTGTTTTACACTAATTTATTAGAACGCACATTTATAGTGTGTGAATCGTTTATTCTCTGAGATCGACGGCTCTCTGGCATGGAATGTTATATCGCCGATATATCGATATTGGCCTTATGCCAGTAAAACAATACGCTATAATATCAAATTTGAACTTTTTTTAAAATATCGTTGATATATCGGCAATAGGTTTTGGTCCGATATACCAATGTTTTAAAAAAAAATAAAAAAATTAATTTTCTCGTTTGTTTCCCATCCGATGCCAAGTGGAAGGATACGGGTTTAAAACGCAAATACATATTTCGAATTATATATATATTTTTATGCATATTTTTTAATACACACTCAATGAATATCACTCATTTTAGAAATTATATTATAAAAATCTATTTATATTGTAAAAATATATAGTAAAAACTAGTTTAAGACACCGATAACTGCCCGTCGACTCGAGGCGACTACATAGTACAGATTAGAGAATAAGGTTGACGGACAAACGCATAAAATGCCCGCTGAAGGCCACCAACCAACTTGCATCCGACCGACTACTACCCAACCCCAACGGTCAAAAAATCTTTGTTTGTTTTGGGTAATTCTGTCAAAAATCTGAACTCTCAAGTCTTCGACTCCGGTCAGAATAATATCAGACATCTTCTTCCCCAACGTCTCTCTCTCTCGCTCTCTGTTTCAGTCACAACAGTCTCCTTTTACAGAAAAACCTCGCTGTGTTGATACGATCGGAGAACTTCTTCTTCTTCCTTCGCGGCATTTCTGTGGGTGTTATTGGTGCTGATTCCGTATGATGGATCGCCGCCGGCCCTTCGAATTAATCGCCTGCAAGAAGCGCCGGCGACAAGTTTGGAACAGGAGGATCAACTCTCTGAAGAAGATGGCGTCCGTTCTCTCCCACAAGTGCGGAATCGATGTTGCCCTGGTTTACTCTCGGCCGGAGGGGGATTTGGGTTCGTCGTCGGAAACCACCTTCTCGTGGCCGGAAGACGCTCGGGAATGCCGTCGGATTGTTGAGAGTTTTCGGTGCAAGGGCGTGAAGGAGAGGGAGAAAAATGAGGACTGTCTGTTGAATATTTTGAAAGAGAGGAAGAAAAAGTTGGAGAAAAACTTGCAAGAAACTGTGGCCGATGATGGAGATGGTTTCTGGTGGGATCGAATCGATCTGGAGCAAATCGATGATGAGGAGGAGTTGGTGCGGATGGTGTCGGAGCTAGATTCTGTCAAAGGCGATGTCATGGCTTGCGCGGGGCAGCTGGCGGAAGCATCGCCCCCATTACACTGGGGTTGATTGTATCTTGAGCCAGAGCACGATGATGGAGTTGTTGAATCTTTATTAAATTCATACTCTTATTGATTTAGGGTTTGACACTTTTCTGCTATTTTTGTTGTTACAATCAAGAGATTTTGATACAGTTATTTTTCGATAATTGCTACAATTATTTTGCCAAATGTAAATGTGATGTAATTTTTACTGAAATTATGAAAAAAATTTCATTTTCTGATCGCCTATACTCTGTGTGATTGATGAATTATGAGTTCTTGTTTTCGGAGATACTCTGTTTACTATCAGCAGATTTGATGTTCTGCATGGAACAACAGATTCACATCTTCAGCCTTTTTTTCCTGAATCTGGGCAGAGGCTAAATTTTGTTGAGATTTTGAACTGTGTTCCACCTATTGAAACCCTGTCTATACAGATGGTTGGACTTAATGAAACTTAAATTAGTGTGTTGAACAAATGCAGAAAATCTATGATAAAGCACAATTCAAATACAAGAATAGCATTCAGTAAGAACTTTATTTCTTGCTTTCAATTAGTTCAGCTGATGGTTTAGAATTATTTCATCAATAAAACTTTCAATCGTCTGATCAAAGTCATTGCAGAGAGTCATTAAAAGTAGGCGAAATTGGATTAGGTTAATGCCGTGAAGGAAGATTCAGTTTATGACTAATATGTGTTATATGTTGTATAACTTGAATAGATAAGTGGAACCTTAAATAGGAGCCAATTGTACTTAATAAAGCATTGATATAGAGATTCAATATTTGCATCTAATTAAGTTGCATGCAAGGAGAGATTGAGCTAACAGGAAAAATTGGTTAGAAAGGGAAACTCCTTTTCGAATGCAATATTATGACCATGGAAGCAAAGCAATGGCCAAGGCTTATACAAATGTATGTCACCCTCATTCAATCTTCTTTATCCACAATCCCTAATTATGTGTGTTTATAAACTTCCCACATCTGTCACAAATGTCTTGGAAATTTTTTTTGGTCCCAAACAAAAGAAATTGCTTCTCAGGCCATTTGTTGGAATACTCTTTCACTGCCTCGAAGATTGGGAGGACTTGGTTTTCCAAAATCACATTGGATGAACCGATGCTCTTCTGTTTAGAAAGGCTTGGGAATTGGCTTCAGAAAATTCTTCCCTTCGGGTTCAAGCTATTTCACAAAAGTATATCCTAATAACTGTATTTTTCAGACAAACTTTTTGCAAGACAGATTCGCCATTGCTGGAAGAGCTTCTCCAAACTGATACATAATCTTAAGTTTACTACTATGCGCCAAGTTGCAAATGGTACTTTTATCCATATTCTCCATGATCATTGGCTTCCCTCTGCTGCCAACCTTAATATTGATGGCAATGCCACCTTAGACACTTTGCTGATTCAATTAAGTATGGACTGGAATAGGAGTTATATCTGCTCTCTATGGCATCAAGAAATTTCAGAGCTAACTATATCTACTCCTATCATTCATGCCTATGCTAATAAGCCCATTAAAGGCTTATAAGCAAATCATCTAAACCATACAAGTGCTTTCTGGTTGCACTTCTGGCATACTAGCATACCTCACCAAATAGAACATTTTGCGTGGAAATGCTGCTATAATGGCTTGCCGACTGCTGATGTTTTATTCAACAGGCTTCACGTTTATCCCAGCCTATGCCCTCTTTGTACTTGTAATAGGAATCAGTAAATCACCTCTTTCTCAATTGTCAATCCATTAAACTGCTTTGGTTCAGATGAGAACAATGTGTCTAGTCTGGAAAGCCATCAATGAGTTTATTTTCAGCAATCGAAGCCTTGATCAGCAGCAAAATTTTGGAAGGCAGTTTATATCCTATCCCTATCTCAAATACATACAATTCTTTTCAGAAAGAAAAAAAGTACATACAATTCTCAACCTTCAAGGTAGCAAATATATAACTAAAGTTCAGCTCATAAGTTGAAAACTGCTGCATTGCCTTCACCGCATGGTTGCAAGTCAATTTTGATGGGTCTTATAGAACTACTTCTATGAAATCTGCTGCAGGAGGAACTATTAGAGATCATTACGGTCAGTTTGTTGCTGAGAAATTCTCTTTCCAGTCCTCCCTCATCTGAGGAAACTCCAAAAACTGTGAGGTACTTTGGCAACTCGAAAGACTGTGAGGTACTTTGGTAAATCCTTGGTTATAAGGCCATTCATATTTTTCGAGAACAAAAAATCAGGCAAGGGATGGACTTGCAAACTTTGGTTTGGATCAATTTTCTGGTTACTGTTCCTCAAGCCACCACCTTTTTCCTCACTCACTTAGATGCAGCAAATTCAGGCAGATACTACTCACGTATTGGCCCTTAATCTCTTATTTCTCTTCTCATCTCCTCTTTGTACCAAAAAAAAAAAAACGTTGTAGCTTGTCTTACTTGAAAAAGTTCACTTGATTCTTTGGTGGATGCTCTATTATTTTTTTGGGCTACAACTGCACACAGCACCTAGTATTCTAAGACCCTTATGCGTGGATGGATACTCGAATCTGGGGTCTTCTCCGTTACACGGAAGACTGAAGACCAATGTGCCAACGCGTTTTGGGGCAGATGCTCCATATGTATAGGCAGTCCGCAGGCTTTTCAAATTAACTAAAATAAAATGTATTTTTCGAATATTTGTGATGCTTTGTTAATGTAACTCACATGGAAAATAATTGGACATAGAAGCTTGACAACAAATGAAATGATCATAATATTTTAGCGTGACGAACAGAGAGTTTGAGTGAGAGAAAAGCAGAGAAAGATTCAAGTATTTATTTCTTAGAACAAAGCTACCTTAAAGAGTTTGTAGATAAAAGAGCTTCCTTGACTGGAGATGATTGTCAAATTTTTTTAGGTATTGTTGAAGAACAATGGTGAATTGAATCGAATGAAGGCAACAGAAGGGTAAATGCAAGTTCTACCCAAGATAGCAAACGAACTGAAACACAAGGAAAAAACAACAAAATTATAAAACAGGAATGAACAAACAAGTTTGCATAGCATGAGCTTATTTCAGTAGTAGTATACAGTGAACCTTATTTCCCGAACAAGAAAAAAAGTTGAAGCGGCAAGTATTGCTCCATTTCATAACATACGAAATTTAATGAGTGAAAGTGAAGCCCCACTACTTTTTTCTTTTCTTGTGTCATAAGCTCATTCTTTCAAAATGCGTTGGCGTATCATGTACACCATCTTGAAGACCTGACTCCCTGTATCTCCAAATTTTAGTTATCTCCATAGATATATCATTGTGTTCCGTTTAATCTTCTCCTGATCTACTAATTGGCCTTCCCAGCAATAGCTCTCTGATTTTTCATCTTCATCCTCACTGCTATCTCCAGCCGTATTTAGGATTCTTCCGCTGGCTGCCACAAGCTGAAGTGGGCTCTCTGGGGATCCAGACTGAGAAGTGCTCGGATTTAAAACTCAATATGGATCATGAGGGATCCGTATCCCCAGAAGTAAAACAACAGGATGGTTGGAGGGCGATCTGGATACAGATAGTCCCTTGGCATGTAATCTTTACTTCTGAAGAAATAAAGGAAAATGTCATCTAACATGTAATTGCCCAAGATGAAATATCTTAGTTCAGAGATTGAAGTCATTTGCATTTCTCTGATCTGCTTTGGAGTGGCCACTATTTGGAGAAAGAAGAAGAAAGGAGCAATCTTAGATAACCTTAAGCAGTTTTTCATACTAGAAAAATAGATACTCCCTGCGTCCAAATATATGTGTCCTCATTAGAAAACCAAATTGAAATCATTTTGGTTTTCTAATGAGGACACATATTTTTGGACGCAGGGATTATTAGCTTCATATGAAAGAAACTAGACTTTCTCAAAAGATCTTTGTATTTTAAGCTTGAGCGCCACTTATTTTAAAATTCTGATCCCAAAAATATTGATAACATTTCTTTTCTTCAAAAGATCAAAGAACCTCTTAAAAACAAATACCTATCATTGCTATTTACATCTGTGAAGCTTTACGAATAGCACGGTTCATAAATATGCTCTGTACCTTTGTCTTATCAATGTTGGTGAGCAGAACCCTCTAGCATACAAAAAGAAAACATGCAATAAGGGTTATATTTTGAAGAAAGGATGTTTTTCCTTTATTTTCCTTTTCTGTATGTCAAAGTTTACATGTAGAACAAGGCTTCATTTCGTCTAGTATTGTTTATCATGCAGAACAACAACACCCACCAAATCCGAAATCTGAAATGTTCTGCAAATTAACTCAATATAAGAAATCAATTTTCATTGTATATTCTAAGGGAGTAAATCAACACTTCTACAATATCCTTCCATCCGAATGTTTAGCAGAAGCTCTGTGGAGGAACGCCTACCAAATTAGTGTCACCATCAAGTAGTCATGCACACCTCACTATGTTGATATTCACAAAATGATATATAATACAGTGAAACAAGTCCTTTCTTTGAGGGGAACATATTTGAGCTCATCCATCTTTATGATTGCTAGATCATGACTACATGCATTTATTGTCTCTCACAACATTACAATGTCAAACCCACTTACTTATTTTCAGTTTTGCCACAAAAAGCAAGTGCAGTCAAGCTGAATCAATTGCCTGCATACAAAATCTCCTGTTTCTTTTCCTTATCATTGTCACTCACGAGTTTGCCTTTACATTGCTTGTCCTTGTCTCTCTTTCATGAACGATGTAAGTAAAGTGAAGGCCTCTCTTCCGAAGAAGCATTCTCATATTTTCAACCAAAAGGTTGATTAAATCCGAGAACTTCTTATTAAGAATGCAGAATAAGTTAGTCCCAGTTCAACACGAGCCACTGAACTACAAATTTGGGATTCCATTACACTGATCTGCATAATATGGCCTTAGTTTCCTTCAACTTAAATATTCTCAAAGCCACTTTAGGCTGCAGCAATTCCTACAATGTTTACCGTCAAAGCCTCATCGTGACAGAATTGCAACTTCTTCCTGACCAAATATTTATTAGAAGCCCCAAAGGAACGTCAATGGTAAAGCAACAATAACAGATTGCCTACAGGGATGATTTAGTGTTTGCATTCTTTCGTACAGAAAATGAATTACAGTGTAAGGCCAAAAACTTGTCCTGACCACATCTGATTTAATTCAGTTGCAAACATCGCTCCAAAAGATTAAATTATCTCGCACCTTAGAAATCACCAGAAATCTCCACAAGAGCAGACTCCGCCTGAAAAATGGTGAAATCTGTTGCTATCTCTCACCACAATTTCTCTTTGAAAAAGCTTTGACACGAGCTTAGTAAACTGATGACAATCCCCACAAACTCGAAGGTTTTTTGTTATCCGAATGGTTGTCCCCTGAGATGTACTAATTAGGCCAAATGCAATAGCAAGCCTTTCACTGTGTCCATAAAGCATCCTTTTCTTCTCCTCTTCACTCAAATTATGCAAAACAAACTTAGTATCAGCAATATACCCACTCTCTCTTTCCAGAAGATCTGTAATTTTATCGAGTTTATCGTATATCTCAGTAGTCTGTGGGTGAGATGTATCCCTTGCAGTGAAAGAATGAACCTTATTTCTTACCTCCATCCAACTACAAGCGGGAATCTTTGTCAATCCCTTCTCCTTCATTCTCATTCTTACAACATCCACATCTTTCCAATTTTCTTTGGCAGCAAAAAAGTTTGATACAAGTACATAATTTCCAGGGTTTTCTGGTTCCAATTCAAGAAGCTTTTGCGCTGCAATTTCTCCTAAATAGTTATTAGAGTGGATTTGACAAGCCCCAAGGAGTGCACACCATAGAGCAGATGTCGGAGCAGTTGGCATGCTCATAATGAATTCATAAGCTTCATTTAAGCAGTTGGAACGGCCAAGCAGATCAACTACACACGCATAGTGCTCTGGCCATGGCTCTAATTGGTATCTATACTTCATAACGTTCAAGTAGTTCTTACCTTTTTCGATTAAGCCAGAGTGACTACAAGCATAGAGAAGTGCCAAGAAGGTGATGTGATCAGGTACCAGACCTGTTTCCTCCATGTATTCAAAAAGTTTAATTGCTTCCTGGCCTTGGCCATGCATCCCATAAGCATTGATCATACTTGTCCATAAAACCAGATCTTTGCATCTGATCCAATTGAAAAGCTTCAACGACATATTTACAGCTCCACATCTCGAATACATGTCGACAAGTGCACTGCCAACAGATCCATCCGAGAGAAAACAATGTCTAATTAAAAATCCATGAAGCTCTTTCCCTTTTCGTAAGGAAGATAAGCCAGATGCAGCTGATAATGCAGTATTGAGTGATACCGAGTCAGGTTCAACTCCAGCTTTTATCATATCATGGAACAAGTGAAGAGCCTCATCTGCTAGCCCATTACAAATATAGCATGATATCATGCCTGTCCATGAAATGACATCTTTGTTGTCCATCCTTTCAAAGAGCTTACGAGCAGCATCAATTTTACCACATTCCCCATATACATCTATAAGCGAGTTCTCTAAAATGGAATCAAACAGCCCGTGCCTGATTATATAACAGTGAATTTCCTTTACATACAAGACATGCTTCAAACCGCTCAAAACAAGTAAAATGCTGCCTATCATCATAGGATCTGCTTTCATTCCCTCCATCTCTACCTTTCTAAGCAAATCCAAAGCCTCAAGATAATAATGGTTCTCTGCAAAACCAGCTAGGATGGTTGTCCATGTTATAAAATCCCTGGTGGGCATCATGGAAAATACACGTTTCGCGTAAGCAACATATGAGCATTTACTATACATGTCTAACAGTGTGTTTCCTACTTGTATATCGGAATCAAATCCATGTTTTATGGCAAAAGCGTGGCATTCCATTCCATTCGATAAATTTTCTAAACGACCAGAAACAGAGATAATGCTCATAACCGATACCTGGTCAGGTCGATATCCTGCTGCTTGCATGCCAGAGAAAAAATCCAAAGCTTCATGGTAAAAACCGTTTTGCACATAAGCAGAGAGCATCGAATTCCATGATATATGATCTTTCATACCCATTCCTTTGAAGATTTCAATTGCATAGTCCAATCGACCACATTTTGAGTACATAACAACCAAGGCATTGGCCTCGAATAGATGAAGTTCACAAAAAGCTGACTTTAACAAACTAGCATGAATCTCCATGCCCAACTTCAGCAAGGAAAGTTCAGCGCTGGCCTGAAGCGTGCCCACAACAGTGTACGAGTTCATGAAAACTCCAGCCTTCTGCATATCCCTAAAGAGATCCAAAGTCTCAAAGTACAAGCTATTCTGCAAATGGGCCAATATAACTGAGTTCCAAGAAACAATATCCGCACCACCATTCTCACTCAACCGGTTGAATAACCTCATGCCTTCGGCAAAACCACCACTCTTGGCATACATAGCAATCAGCGCATTGACAACAAAGTAAACTGTGGAAAATCCAGATTTAACAGCAAGGCCATGCACCTCCCTCCCCAAATCAAGATCTCTCAGCATCCCACAGGCCTTGAGTACCAATGGGAGGGTGCAAGAATCCACAAAAGCACCCGAGACCCGCATTTCCTTATACAGCTCAAGAGCCTCCAAGGCCCTCCCACTCGAAGCATAGGCACCAAGAAGCGCATTCCAAGCAAAAACAGATCTGTGAGACATATTGTCGAATAGTAAACGAGCATCAGAGAGAGACCCACATTTCCCATACATGAAGGCAAGCTTGGTGCTCAAGAAGTCATGGTCAAGAGCCACACATGAGGACGTAATGATGCGAGCGTGGACTTGCCGGCCCTCGAACAAGGCCGCCTGTGAAGCGCAGAGGTCAAGGAGGGAGGAGAAGGCATCTTGGAGTGGAAAGTAGGAGGAAAAGGAGGTAAGTGGAAGGGAGTTGGAGAGGAAGAGGTGGGAGAAGGAATGGAAGGCTTGCTTGAGGTTCCCATTCTTGCAGAGCTCTTTGGTGGTGGGCATGCGGCGGGGGAGGAGGCTGGGTTTGAAGTTCAAAGTGGTGGCGGGAAAGCAGTGAGATGGAGCGTTGGGGACTGGCTTAGCCATGGCTCTGCCTTTGCCCACCAAGTCTGGTGTGGAGGGAGGGACAGCCTCCTCTCCTGGCTTGAAATTAGACCAGCCCCGCTGGATTCATCTGCTTTAAACTGGACCACGTTTCTACTCCTTCCATCCAACAAAACCTGGCAGCATTCTGTATATGAGTCAAATTCATTGGCATACGGGCGAACACTTCTCCTGTACATGCAAGGATCTATTTGGCCTGTAAGGAAAATTCAGTCATTTAATTCTGTATCCGTAATTTTTGAAATACAGTCTAGACAGTGCCACAGTGGGAGTATATCTTATTGTAGAGGCAGATAGAAAAAAGGCACTGATATCCCGACATCACTTCTTCCCTAGAGTGTCATGAATGGGTACATATACAGTAATGTAGGGAAAAAATATTATTTTCTATAGAAAAAATAAAGAGTCATTTTCACGTGCGATAAAGCACTGCAGGGCTGACAGACGTTAAATCACGTAGGGCCTGCTGATCTGACATATGAAATTCCTGGTCCTAGAAAAGAATGCTTCCCATTTTCAAATACAGACAAGATGGAAGAGTGGGCGGCGAGATGGAGGTGAGGGCGTTGGGCAGGAGTCGCACAGCAGAAAGCTTACACTCACACAAGCTAGGCGAAGGCCCAATATTGCAACCCATCAGGTATTTGGCATTTAGATCTTGAGAATGTATCACCATTGGCACTAGCGAGGACATGGGCTTCCCCATCGCCCACTCGGTTAACATACAAACAAGAGCAAGATTTAAAAGAAAGCACTTTGTTCTTATTAGCGTGGTTGTTGATGTGGCCCCATTAATTGCTGCAATGAAGGGCGTTGATAATGTTGAGTGCGTCACCTTGGAGGATGGGGTCAGGGATGCCCATAGAGGATGCCAGATTCAAGGCGTCTTCAGGATAGAGGACATCTTTCTCTAGGAACAGAGCTAAAGCAGTGGAAGTTGTAGTAGAATGCATGCGCTCCTCCGGACACACAGTATCGCCAAGTTTAGCATGAGCAACACGAACTGTAGGTCAACGATTAAGGAGAGCGAAAAAATGTTCTTGCAAGTACATAGATGCGAACGTAGGGCCTCAAACATCTGTGTTACTCCCTCCGTCCGGAATTATTATCACGATAAAGGTTTTAAGAATGGAGAAATTATTGGGTACAAGCGCCAGCACACGTCAGATTTATGGCCGCCAATCAGACGCCGCCGCGTGGCCATTGAGCCCCACAATCCCAAACGGCTAGCATTGGAGGACGGCGTTAAGTGGTTAAACGGAGAAAAACCCGTCCGTTCCTTCTCACCTCAAAATCGTTTTTCCCGCTCACTCCCGCTTCTTCTTCTTCTTCCTCGAAAGGCTGACGCCCAGCTCTCCGAAAAACCCGTCCATTCTCCGACGCCGGCGGCGACGACCAGCTCTCCATCACTTTGAGGTCAACGCCGGAGGTGACTGCGTGGATCAGCAGATCAGCTCCCCATTTCGTCCACATTGCTTCCGTCTGCATTTTAGTTTGAAAGACGTTTGATTTTTTCCTCAGACGGTCGGACCACACCGGGCGCTAGCGTCCGCCCTCCCGACTGCACCGGACTGCTTCAGAGCTGACTCTCGAAAGAACTTCCCTTCTTTGACTGCCCACTAAGTGTTCGATGAAATGTTCCACTAACGAGAGCTGGTCGATGTGGGAGGGTGGTATACTTAGCGAAGGAAGTGGACTGGACCGACCCTCCAAAGAAGCTTTGGCGTTTCAGAATAGATCATCGATCAGGTGAGGATCACCAAGCCTCTTTCTTGATACATTTTTTCTCGAAAAAAAACATATTTTGAATCTTGCAGGCTGATCATACAAAGACCCTCAAAACGATCACAGAAAGATAGGAGACTTTCTGGGTTTGTGATTTTCAATTTTATGGAGTGAGATTTGGAAGTCTTTGTATGATAGATTTGCAGACCATAAGTTTTCGTGTGGCTTCTTCTTGACTTTTGTTTCTGTTGACATATAAAGTTTACTGTCTTTTGAATTTAACCTTTTGATTACACTTTACAATACATTTTCTAACGCCCAAAGTAGGAATATGCAATTGGCATAAACATAAGGTATAATGAAAAGGAATCTTAACATAGGCACTTTTGAACTGTGCATAGGTTGCCTTCATCTGGTCCTTATAATATAATTTAAATTTAACGCTATCTGATCTCGAAGAAAAATAAAGGGGGCCAGTTATACTTGTTTGCTACGCAAGTCAGCTGCAACAGGACTTCGTAAAAGAAGAGGCACTGTCGTCACAAGAGGATACGACGACTCAATCTAATTCACCAGATACGAGTCTTCTTTGAGAAGACCTCTAAGCTATAGAAATAGGTTTTTGGTCTTTATTCAAATGGGATCACTGATCAACAGAGCAGCTGAAAACTTCTTTATAAGTGAAATAAGGCAGAGGCTGTTTATAACAACTGTGTTAATTATTGTTAGTCGTATTGGGTATTTTATTCCACTACCCGGTTTTGATAGGCAGTTGATACCTGAAGATTACTTGAGCTTCGTCTCTGGTTCTGTTGGTAAGTTCTGTTATACACATTGAACTTAAATATAATCCATTATGAAGGGCATATAAGCAGAAGCTCTCTTTCCAAACTTACATATTAAATTTTAATACTTGTTCCCTTCTATTTCGTGAAGTGTTTTGTGCAATATCTTGTCACATAATAAGAGTCATATACTCTTAAAGAATGCCATAACAATATTAAAGCACGACTAAAGAACTGTGCTGTTTATTCAATAAATGCAGTGATAATTATTATTTAAATTATATTGTTCTTGAACTCTTGTGGAACTAATTTGCAATTTGTCCTACTTGTTATTAAGCTGGTAACATTTGTAAGCATTAATTAGTAATCAAAAGTTTAACATAAGGTGACAAATGTAAGAATTTTTATTTTATCGGTGTCATTAAGAGTTCTGATGCATACAGATGTTTATGAATCTGATCTATGTGACTTGATCTGTCTCTGTTGATTCGTCTAACAGATGAGCTTGGTGACTTGTCTTCAGAACTTAAGTTGTCACTGTTCCAGCTTGGAATAAGCCATCAGATAGCTGCATCAATCCTTGTGCAGGTCTGTTGCTAATATTTGGAGTTTACTTGTTAAGTGTCTCATATATATCGGAATGGACTGAAATGTTTTGCCATCTTATTTGAATTGGTTCCTTCACATCCTTATATTGGATCCTATAGAAGGTGGCATATGTAAGTCTTGCCAGTGCACCAAGAGGAGAGATTTTTAAGTAATTGATTACATCTACACATAATAAAGCATGGTGTCGCTTAGGTTAATACAGATGCATATTCTTATGTGTGCTTGAATAAACACTTTTTTGTAGTGTCAAACTACTGTAAAAAAAAATAAACTTCTAACATTTTTCAAATTCGAGCTCTGTCTTTTGTTCAAGAGTCCAGTTAGTATGTTGGCGTGCGTTGGGGAGCCACGATGAGCCAAATCTCGATCTGAGAACCTGCATTAATACAGGGGGAAGGCAGATTTGAATTATGTGTCTGCTCCCTCGTTTAACATGCACGTCAGATCTCAATCAGCTGGATCGCGGCAAATTTTGTATCTCTATAGAGCCACCTGCTTGTTACAATTTTGCATAACGCCTTTTCTTCAGACATCATTGCGATCTTTGGATCATTGGTTTTTTTTGGATAGGTGGATTAGGTGATTTTGGTGAGAATTGGGAGCCGGAAGATAGGATACTTCATCTTAGCAACATCAGGTACTCTACTAACACTGGACCTTGAAAAATGATGTTTATTTTGTCACTTGTGAAAATCTATGGCTTTTCAGCTTCTCTATTTGGTGATTTTGGCCGAACAAATTTGAAAGCTCTAAATCTGACCTCCTAAATTTATACCCCTATAACTTACACTAGCATGCTTCATCTCTTTGTTCTATGGAATGTTTGAGTGATTCCACTCCCACTTGCTCCAGATCTAATTCTTTTAGTTTCAAATAGACTATCTCCGCCAACGTGTAGGTGCTATCAGTTGTATTCGTCAATGTGTAGGTGCTAAATGTATTGTGGCTGGACTGTGCAACTAAATTATTATTCAACAGCTTTATTATCAACTTATATTTTACCATAACATTAGTTATTGTTGTTTTCATGTGTGTAGGTGTTATCGTAAATGGCAGAAAACAATTTAGAAACATGGAGAGGGGTTTCTCATGCACAATGTTCAACGAAGTATATTGAACATATTCAAGAGAACTTTAGAAAAAATAAAAATAGGATGCGCATTTTTAAAGAATCATGTTTTAAAAGGTTGATCGATTTGCCTCCATTCACATATGTGGGACCAGTAGTTCATCATATATTAGTTAGAAATGTGTCTGAAATGACATTTGCAATAGGCAACACATCCATTGAGTTCTCTCAGCTTGATTTTGCTCTTATTTTGGGGTTAAGGTTTACTCCAAGCAACATTAACATTCAGCCTATGCCACAGAGTCCTTTGAGAGAAAGGTTTTTTAAAGGCAAGAAAAGGGTTCTTAAAGATGATGTTTTTTCAGCTTTTAAGCGTTGTAAGTCGGATGAAAATGCAGTCAAGCTTGCGCTGCTTTTATTCTTAGAATCTTTTCTACTAGGGTATGCGCCTGGGGTTTTTGTGCATTTAGAGTTCTTAGATTTACTAGAGGATTTAAATGCCTTTAACAAATATCCATGGGGTTTGATATCATACAATCGGACGATACAATCTTTGAAAAAAGCAATGAACAATCAAAGTACCTCCTATAACTTGTGTGGATGCCCATTTGCATTTCAGGTATTTCTTATTCTCATTGCTCTTACCCAATCATCTTTAGTAAGTCAAATATTTTAATGTATGCCAAATAAAGTTGACAAAATATTGCAGATTTGGGCATTTGAGCATATCCCATCTTTGGGAAAGTATGTTGCATCAAAGGCAGAGCAAGTTCATTTTCCGAGAATCTTAAATTGGGAAAAATTAAATCACGCAACTACGACAGTCTTACCAAAGATATTTTTAAGCCAGATGTGAGTAGATCATTGTAGCCTAATCTATTAGTTCTATGTATACAAGAATTCAATGCAACTCATAAGATATTTCTTTATTTTATTGTTGTAGTTCTTTTTAATTGTGGAGAAGAATCTTGAACTCACTGAGGAGGAAAAAAATTGTGAAGTGATTATAGAACTTCTAACGAGTCTTAAAGATGATAGAGACAAGGTTGGATCGTCAAATACTCAAATTGGAAATGAGTCAGTTGATGATCATAACAAAGATGTGTATTTGTTGGTAGAAAAGAAATTTGAGGTCATGGAAAAATTACAAAAAGACTTCATGGAGACTATGAATAGAAAGTTAGATCATTTGATAGAAGATGTTGATGATTTGAAACAGAAAATAAATTCATCTTACGTGAATAAAGGAGTTGATGAAAAGGTAAATTTTATGTTATAGTATGTGTTGACCTAATTAGTTTGAAGTTTGATTAAGATTGATTAACTTTGCTTACAGGTTGATAGGTTGGAAAGTACACATGGCGGTGTTGATTCATTTAGTGCTGATGGAGATGAGGAAGTGCAGGTAAGGATACGTATAAAGTTACTTTCTTAATTTTATTGTGGTCTCTCTTTTATAAATTAGCTACCTATATTTTTACAGCAGGGTGGTGAGATGGAAAGTACAAACTCCCTCAGATCTACATGAGGTTTCTAGAGTTTCTTTACCTAATTTTTTATGTAATGTATTGTTCTTCAATATTAATGTATAACTTATTTCTACAGGTTGCTGTCTTGGATTCAAGTTCAAATAAACATAAGTCAAAAGTTGAGTTGATCAAACGACCGAAAAGGACAATAGTTCCTGCTGCAGTCTTTTGCTCCCCATTTACTGATCCTAATCCAAACAGACGAAGGAGAGATGAGGCATCTACCACAACAAAAATTAGTATGAAGAGACACTTAAAGAAAGAAGATATAGTTGCAATGCACAAGTGGACAAAATCACGAAAAGGCATCACACGTGAGACATTTGATGACATTACAATAACTGTTGATCTTGTGAAGAGGGTACTCAATCCAAGAGGGTGGATTAAAGACATTGTAAGTTGATCATACATCATTTTTTTGTCTCTTTCACAATATATCATTGTTTGACATTAGGAATTCAATCTAAATATGTAGGACATTGAAGCATATTGTGCTATGTTACATAGAAGACGTGAAACATATCCTCACTTGTACCCTCAACGTTGTGAATTTGTAAAGACTTGGTTTGGGGTAAGCACACGACACTTAGTTAATTTGTCAAGTAATAAAGTATGACTAATACAATGTAAAATTATTTAATATTACACAGCCAATATGTGCAAGTGAATGGGTTAAGTATTCAGAGTTTAAAGAGAAATGTCACAATGATTCTGTCCCGGAAGTTAGTATTCCATCCTTGTATGAATGGAATGAGTCCTTGGTCAAAGCTGTAAAGGGTATATCCTATCCTTGGTGGGATTGCGAATATGTAAGTATTTCAATGTGCATTTTTTATTTTAAGGTGTTATAGTAGTTCATTGTAATAGTTTTATATTCTTCTTACGTCGTTGTTAGGTCTACATTCCTCTCAATGTTGGTGACAATCATTGGATCCTGTTGGTTGTAAACATCTCTGAAAAGCAGATATGTATATTGGACTCATTTAAATCAAATGAATATTATGACGGTGTGGAAATTTTGGATGTTATACCTCCTTTGGTTGCACATGTCTCACAAACAAATTCATTTATGGAGAGATGGACAGTATGTGTCATTTCAGAACTTCCAATGCAGGACAATATGTACGAACCTCACCCTTTCCTTATATCTATCTGGTTTGATAAGGTTTGATAATTCTTACATTGTCATTTTTTGTGCAGCCATGATTGTGGGATTTTTGTGATGAAATACATAGATTACATGTGCTCAAAGCAAAAATTAGATTTTACACAGGTAGTTGTCCATTATGTACTCTTTCAATGTTGGTAATTTTTAATTACGTTGTCTAAATAGGATATTTTTCATATATCTCAGGATGACATTCCGTACTTTCGAGGAAGAATCGCTTTAGAGCTTTACAAGGGTGAAGTTGCTCCATAGACCTAGAGCCTTGACTGAATAGCTTAAAGTTTCATATTGTATTTTTGGAAGATTTGATAAATGTAAATTATTTTTTGTAAGCAACACATGTAGCATCAACTGAAAATGATTTATGTTTTATGTTGATAGCAGTAGTGGAAAGTAAAGATAGTGGAATTCATGGTGCTCTTTAATGTGAAATTGAAGTTTGTGAGTTTAATGACATCTCTACATTGGGTGTCTTGCCTATGTTAGTTCACACTCATAATGAGTGGTTCAGGCTTCATATGTGCAGTGATAGGTTTGAAGGGCTTGTCAAGATTGATTGTAGGAAAGAAATTGATGCTCCTTTTGTGTTTGGATGCTATGTCGGGTATCATTTGTTATTTGTACATATATAAGGATTACATGGGCAAGTGTACTTCAAATAAATAGAAATCCAATTGATTTGATTTGTAAAGTTCTTGGCTCATAGACTCCATTCGGAGTTATTATTAATGCTGGGGGCCGTTGATAAACATGAACAAGGCTGAAACTGAAATAGATGGTTTTTTATATTGTTACAAGGAAGTGTTGCAAGGATTTAAAGAACAGTTACATTGTAAGAAACATTTTTAAAACCGGGTTTCTCATAATGAAATTGTAAGAAACAATATCGAGGACTTTACATAATATTGAAATATCTTATTTCTTTTTTGCATAAGAGAAAAATCTTATTTTGTTTTCATATTTAAATATGCAAGGTTTGACGTATTTATTATTAATCCTATAGAACAAGTGTAAGGTTTCACCGTTTTGCTTAGGTTTTGATATTATGTTTCTAACAATTACCATTAGAGAAATATATAGCTAACTAAGTTTCCCATATTGAACTTATCAGAAATAATATCGACGACTTGTTAATTTACATTGAAAAATATGACCTCTTTTTATACTTGAAATTATAAGGTTTTATATATTTATTACTAATTATATGGGAAAAGTGCAGAGGTTCCACCCTAATATGGATATTGACAATTATGTTTCTAACAATTACCATGTGAGAAATATATGAAAAGCCGGGTGTCTCATATGAAACTTGTGAGAAACACTTACGAGGTATATTGTTTCTAAGAATTGACATATGAGAAACATAACATAACCAAACTTTCTTACATATAACCTGCCAGAAACAAACTTGTGGCCCTTTACACCAACATACAGATATCCTATTTCACAAAATAAAATATGCATTTGACCTTGATACGTTCACCATCCACATTAATTTTACATATTCCCAAAACAAAATTAAAACTTCTTACATTGACTTTTCACACATTCAAAAAATACATATGCATCATTCAACTTTACACATCCTCTGCCCCAAAATATAAACTTTCTCTTCTATCATTACGAGCTTCTTACGCCTAATTCAACTATGTCACTGTGACGCACGTACTACAAATATCACTATTTTCTTCCTTCTTCGAGCATTTCATTATTATCAACATCCTACAAAAGAGGATGAACCTTTAGACATATAGTTATAATAAATGCACCATACAATGATAACAATTTCTCTCCTTACCGGATTGTCAAAACCTGCACTCATAGGTAGAACAAATGGATATAACGTTGGGTTAAAGGTAATTGGAATTTGTTGTGGGTTAAATGGTTGATTTGTAACACCTAACTCCCTTAACTGCATCGGTTCACCTATACAATAAAGAGTATAATATTGGTCAAACTTATTCAACTCATACACTGAAGATTAAAATAGTATGCAATAAATAAAAGAGCTTACCTGATGTGTCCATGTTAGCTTGTGATGACTGAGGAATTGCTACATTTGATGCTCTTTTTTTGCGACTCCCTGAACCCCCCTTACACCTTCTCTTGCCTGCACAATTAAATTTACATAAGCATGAATCTGCATCACTCTAGTAATATGTTAAAATTGATAAACACAAGAAAAAGCTTACATGATGTCTCAATATTAGGTTGTGGGGTCTTGATTGTCCCCTCCTTTGGTGCTCTGATTTTGCGCTTCTCAAGATGCCCCTTCATCCTACGAAATGTTTGTCCTTTTGGCCTCATTTGTGGTGAATTCAACACAGGTTGTTCACTATATTCACAATGAGTAGTAACATGATCGATTATAGCCGGATGAGAATCCTCCACCATATTATCTGCTTTGTGCTTTTTAACTTCAAATACAATGCTTTCTAAATATGAATTTGCTATCTCAATTGTGTCATCATCATCCACACATAAACTCATAACTTTGAAAGCTTTGCGCATTAATTTGTTGAGGCTTTCTGTCTTTGATTTGGATAGAACTTCGGTGCTATGATCATCATACACAAATTCTTCTTTTGCAACTTTTGTCCACCTCTTCAATATGTACTGATTTGGGAGTTGTTTGACACTGTTGGTGTTCAATACCTTTAAAACATGACAACATAGCCAACCCACTAACTCAAAGTGTTGACAACTACAACTAGTAGTATAGTCACAACTGTCAAACTTCACAATGTGGTCTCTATCATAACCATCACCTCTCAATGTGTATATGATCTGTGATCCAGTGGAGCTTTCATTGACAATATCTTCACTTAGACTTTGCAAGAACTCATCTTGAAACATTTTCAATATAGTGTGTGTGTACACTTTTGATGCATGCTTTAATATTGCACTCTTGGGTACATGCAAGTTCATTCTACCACGAGCACAAGAAAAATCATCAGCCACCTCAGTATCACGCATTCGGGTTACACTATCTTCATATTGATGAACAAATTCAATGAGATTCATTGTCTTCGTAGCCATATGTTGGAAGACATTGTTCATGCTTTCACTTCGTTGAGTTGATCTAATACCAGCAGAAAAACTATCTCTACTAAAGCCTGGACACCACTTCTCACGAACTTTATATAGTCTTTGCAGCCATGTAACATCCTCAATTTTCCATTCTTCAGTTAAATTCTTCCAAATTGATTTAAACTCCTCTTCTGATTCGCAGTTGTGCAAAAGCTTAGTGAACTCTTTCTTGAAACCAGCTTTTGCTAAAAGATGGGCAATGTTCTGAGTAGCATTTTTTCCAATGTGCCAAATACACAGGCGATGACGGGTATCTGGAAAGACATTTTCAATGGCACCAGCCATGGCACTATCTTGATCTGTGAAGATGGTTTTAGGTGCAATGTTGCCCATTGACTGTAGAAAAGTTTGAAATAACCAAACAAATGAAGCTGTGGTTTCATGTAATATAAAAGCACAACCAAATAGCACATTCCTCCAATGATGATTTACTTCTACGAAGGGAGCGCATATCATATTATACTTATTTGTGCGATAGGTGGTGTCAAAAGTAACAACATCTCCAAAATAATCATAATTTAATTTAGATATCCCATCTCTCCAAAAAAAGTTTGTCATTCGATTTTCCTCATCCACTTGGATTGCATAAAAGAACATTGGATTTTCAGCCTGCATCTGCTTAAAATAATTAACAATACTCTGGCCATCCCCTGACTCAATTAATTTCAACCTTTGGTTCTGCAAATAATTATGACAATCTCGTATTGTAAACCCAACATTTTGACTCCCACCAACTTCTTTTGCTAAGAAAGAATATGCACTAGTCGCTCTAATGCCAGCTTTAGCCATAGAACTAATGACATCTGCACTAGCATCTGTTAGCTTTCGCCCAGATCTTAACAAGTGCCTTTGCTCCAGTTTAGTAAGAGGGTGATTGTGCTCGGAAATGAACTGGATAATTTCAAATGCACCATTTTCAACTCTAAATACCACACGCGCACTACATCCAGTCCTAGTTATTAACCGCCAAATCTTTTTGCTTTTATGAGGACAAGTTTCTTCCCTACTAAGTCCCTCGCATGCGCAAACCAAAGTTTGTTGTCGTAGCTCACCATTGCGATTGTATCTTCTCTTATCTTTGCGTACACTAAACCTCTTATTTATGGCGTAACTATTGTACATTGCATAAGCTTCATCTTCATTTTTTGCTAACATTCCAACTTTTAACTCAAACTTGTCAGTCAAACATTGCACAACAAGAGGGACATCAACAGTATCACATATATTTTCTTTACCACCCTCCATTTCAACGTCTACAATTAAGAACATAAGTTGAACTAGTAAGCACAAAATGAAATATAATTATCCTTCAACATTATTATTTATTTATTCTACTTGTACTAGAATCTAGAATAGTCTATACAGGCTTACCTTCTTGCATAGTATCTTTATCTAGATTGCTGGCCATTGCACTACTTCTCTAGAAAATATCAAGTTATACATGAGGTTGGAAAAACAGAATAAGTGTTAAGCTACATGAAACTTGAAACAATTGCACAAATTACATAGTATTTCTCATATGTAACATATCAGAAACAATCCATTATACACTGTTTCACACATAAGTTGAACTAGAAATTTTTACCATCTCAGAAACTAGAAATTTTTCTCATATGTAACCCTCAGAAATCACATCCGTGCAAACTCCAAAAGATTAATTTTTTACCAACAAACCCTACAGTCTACACCATTATACACTGTTTCACACATAAGTTGAACTATAAATTTTTACCATATCAGAAACTAGAAATTTTTCTTATATGTAACCCTCAGAAATCACATCCGTCACCATTATACACTGTTTCACACATAAGTTGAACTATAAATTTTTACCATCTCAGAAACTAGAAAATTTTCTTATATGTAACCCTCAGAAATCATATCCGTGCAAACTCTAAAAGATAAATTTTTTACCAACAAATGCCTATAGTCTACAAACCCTACAGTCTTCATTTCCAAAAAGTATGTTTCTTTCTTAAGAAGATGACCAAAAAGCTGACTTTACAGTACAAGCTTAGAGTTGATCCACTCCCGGCAAATAAGAGGCGAACACAGAGAAAAACAAGAACGACAGAAGGAGCTAGAGATGTGTTGTTACATGGGAAGGTAAATTAGAGATCAGATCTGCTGCTCCGCGCAGTCGCCGCCGGCGTTAGACTCAAGGGGATGGAGAGCTGATCGTCGCCGCCGTCGTCGGCCTCAAAGGGATGGAGAGCTGGTAGTCGCCGCCGTCGTCGGAGGGATGGAGAGCTGGGCATCGGCCTTTTGAGGAGGAAGAAGAAGAAGCGGGAGTGAGCGGGAAAAGTGAGTTTGAGGTGAGAAGGAACGGACGGGTTTTTCGGAGAGCTGGGCGTCAGCCTTTCGAGGAAGAAGAAGAAGAAGCGGGAGTGAGCGGGAAAAACGATTTTGAGGTGAGAAGGAACGGACGGATTTTTCTCCGTTTAACCACTTAACGCCGTCCTCCAATGCTAGCCGTTTGGGATTGTGGGGCTCAATGGCCACGTGGCGGCGTCTGATTGGCGGCCATAAATCTGACGTGTGCTGGCGCTTGTACCCAATAATTTCTCTTAAGAATGAACTAAAATTAGTTCATTTTGGAACACCTTATGGTGATAACAATTCAGAATTGAGGGATAATGTTAGAACCCACGTGCTAACATGAATCCATGATACATATGTTTTACATAGATTGCCCTATATTATACGGTCACATGGGTTTGGTCATGGTCGTTGCACGCCAAACGCTTTTCTTGAGGAGACGTTGGCAATGAGAAAATGGCCTCACCCCATAGCGTTTTGTGCTACCTTTACATAAGCCGTCAACCTCCAGGACTACACAGCTTTAGCTATTGTTCATGTCCTAAAGGAGTGGTTGTGGATCCTGGACTACTCCAGGGACAACCACAAATAAGGGGATGGGAGGGGAGGCACTAGTCAGCCATAAGCCATTTTGTCATCAAGTCAGGCAGGCTGGTGCCGCGATCTAGAGAGGGTTGAATAAGAGAATTGTAATTGAAAATGAATTAAACTAGGAAAAATTTACCCTGCGTCGTACTGATTTGACGACTGTCAACCCTGCAGTGCGCTTGCAATACCCAGTCGTTAGAATAAAGTCGTCCCAAACAAAAAAAAATGACTGTGATGGGTAATGTGTGCATCAGATGTAGCGTTTCAAGATTTCTGTCAGATTAAAACAATAAATGCATATAAAGATTGATTTTGATAGTAAACTTAATTAAATCTAATTACCATAATATCTTTGACAAAAAGTTTGTACTTATCCTATATTCCAAAGAGCACTCTATCTATGATTGAGAAGAGCCAAAAATAGTTTTGTAACCTAGCATCGTGATCAAACCCCGTGACCATATATAGTAGTACATAGATGCTAACATAGTGTCTCGAAGTATCTGTGTCATGTTAGAACTAATGTGTTAACATGACACATAAGTAATCATTCCTTAATTAGTACATGTTTCCTACGTACTTATGTTAGCACCTAACGTGATATGGTCATGGGGATTTGTCATGGTCATTGCAGGCCAGACACCCCCATCTCAAGGAGATGTTGGGAGGGAAGAAATTATTGGGTACAATGGCCTAACCCCGTTACTTTGTATGCAACCTTTAATGGAGAGTGACTGCAAATACTTTAGCTATGTGCACTATATGTCCTAAAAGTGTGTGCGCTGTCGATCCTGGACTACTCCAAGGACACCCAATAATTTCCCATTGACAACAGAAGCCACGTTTCTCTTTCCATTTCCAAGAAATACGTGGCAGTGACTGGTTAAATTATTAGAAAATTATTTTGGAAAAAGTCAGCGGCATAAGAGAGAATATCCCACTTTCTTAATAGTTCGAAATAATTAATAATTGAATTAAAAATAAATAAATCAATTTATAACCATATCCATCTTTAGGGAGTGGACATAGCAAATTTGGCCAAACTCATTTATTCTTACACCAACCACGTACAATAAGAGAGTTGTTTAATAAATCATACTCATAAACCGTATCCAATGAAGCCTGCCTGCATTTAGGGGCCGTTTGGGGCATAATTAAAAACAAAATATCCAGATGGGATGTTTTGCTACACTGTACCATCTGGATATTTTATATATCCAGCTATTTCAACTGGATGTAAAAATCCACATGGATACTACAGTATATATCCAATATCCAGTCTGGATATTTTTGCAATAATCACGCCCCAAACGGCCCCTTAAGAAACACAGATCTATAAAGCCCAAAACCACAAAGAAGGTGAAAACCTCTGTTTACTTTACCGCATTGGAGTCGGAAGCATTTCTAACCGCTCCATGATATCCACCAGCCTATCCTCCGTGACTCCGCCCGCGTGCATGACACTCTTTTTGCTGAAGCGCATTCTAGATCCTGCGAGCGGATACCATTGAGGCGGATAAAAAATACTTTCCGATAAATTTCACTCATTTTCAAATGCAAACAGGCTTCATTGAACAAAAAGACTATATTTAAGTTGTCTCCTTACATTATCCAATGAATTAATTACTTTTGCCCCCACCGGCCGTGATCCGGACCAACCTTCTGGATAAGAACCAAAACAAGACCAAACTACCTCCCCACCAAAACCACCCTCATTCCTCCCTCAATTTACCCCCAATACCACTCCCCTCCCTCCCATGGCCCACCCACTTGCCCCATCCTCACCAAGGGCATTTCCGGAAAAAAATGAACCTCTAGAAATGGCCATTTCCAGAGAAGCCAAGAACCAAGAGGCTCTGGTAGAAGAAGAAGTGGAAGAGAAGTGAGGATCTTGAAGAAGCAGGAGATGTTGGCGGTGTTTGAGAAGACGGTGGCGAAGAGCCCAGAGGGGCTGAGGATCGCAGACGAGGATGCGGGGTGTGTGGAGAAGGGGTTCTCAGTTGGGGAGCATTTCTCAACTGTCAACCCAGGGGCTGTCTGCATTAACCTTGGATCTTCTGGCTTGGTGGCCTACACTACTGAGAAGCAGAACCCTTTCCAACCCAAGTATTAGTCTGATCATGATCCGCATTTGTTACTTCATGTTTGTGTGTTTTTTGGCGATGTTTCGTAATAAAGTTTGGTTCTTCATATGGTCTGGATGGTTCTTGGGTGGAGTTTGATCTGGGCAATGGATCGTTTGGTTCAATGGATAGTTGTTGTTTGGATGATAAGTTGGTTTTTGGTGCATTAGTATGTTTGGAGATAAATGGCCAGTGATTCTTGCGTTTGGTTCTTCTTTAATCTGCATCATGGTCAACACTATTATGTTGGTGATAATCCCAACATGATTCTTGGCGTAGTGTGAACGATTATGGGCGGGATTTGGTCTTGGACATAAGTTCCATGGGTGTTTTTTGTTCTTTTGGTTTAATGGGTAGTTGTTTCAATGGTGTTTTAGTTATTGGTGTTTATTTTTAATTAGCTTTATTCGTTTAAAAAAATTTGTTGTTTTGGTATGGTGTGAATGTTCTTGGGTGGATTTTGACCTGGGAGATAAGTGTAATGGATCTTTTGGTGTAATGGGTTGTTGATGTTTGAATGATATCATGTACATTTAGTATTTTGGAGACAGATGGCCGGTGATTCTTGCTTTTTTTTCTTGTTTATATGTACTTGTACTTGATCATGATCGCCTCTGGGTTCTCTTCTGATTGTTACCTGTTTTGTAATTTAATCGGTTGTCTGTAAGAAAGAATTGGTCGATCTTCTACTTGTATGCGGTTTTAACATTTCCGTTTTTTAAACAATTTTTCATGTTTTCATTATTTTAAATGCTACTCTTGTAAGTTCGAGATCTGATCTGTTGTTTAACTATTAAACTTAGCTTTTTTCGATTGATCATATTGGGGCTTTCGTTTTTGGAGTGCTCATAATACTTAGTTCAACATTGGTTATGGATTCTGCATTAGATTGTTGGTTGTTTGATATTATTGATATTTATGGTGTAGTTTGATGGTTTTCCATCAATAGCTCTTGCGAATAGGCATTTAATGTATTGTCTGATGATTAATTTGGAGATCTCCAGGGGCCAAATGTGTTAGCTCTTAAGATCTTCATCTGGTTCTCTCATTTATTCCCTCAATTCATACCATACATTATTACTTATACATACAGTAATCTTTTGACTTTAAAAGTGATTTGTATTGTTGCAGTACTACTTGTGATTGGAACTTGCTTTTATATTATGTTGCCAACAAATCTTGCTTTTATACTAATCATAATCAAAGGTTTAGAATTCTTTGACTGGTTTACTTTAGCCAGGATCAATTATTTCACTGGATTCATTTAATGACTGGATTTATATTAATTGAAAGTACTAAAAGATCAGACTGTTTGCTGTTGTATTCAAATTCACTTCCCATTCTAGATCTTTTAATAGTTATACAATATCAGTATTCATTCAACTTTTCACGTATGTGATAGGAAATAATTCAATTATTGGTATCTTAAATTATTCTAGCTTATATAGATTCACAGATATCCTGTAATTTAAATCTCTTTGTTTTTAAAGCTAGTAGAATTTGCTCTTTGGGAAATGCCTTCTTCTACCTGTTAAAAGATAGTGTTTTATCTGTTTACTTCCATTTTTGAATTTGACATTTCTTTCTCATTGCAGATTATTTGGGGTGGTGGATGATATATTCTGCCTTTTCCAAGGGCACATTGATAACATTCCTCACTTGAAACAACAGTATGGATTGAACAAAACTGCTAATGAAGTTATCATAGTAATAGAAGCTTATAGGACTTTAAGAGACAGAGGGCCATACCCTGCAGACCAAGTCGTCAGAGATCTTCATGGGAAATTTGCATTTGTTCTATATGATACCTCTTCGAAAGCCACCTTCATTGCTGCAGTGAGTATATTTATCCAAAAAGATGTTCCATTTGTTTTTTTTTACAATGGATTTTTATTTGCTGAATGATGATCAAGGAAACGTCATCTATTTACTCATTATGTGGTTGGGTCGAAACAGAGTTGTCTAGATGTTCAGTTTGTGAAAGTTGGCAGTTGTTTTTTGAGGATCTTATGTAGGTATCAGATGAGTGGCAGTGGATATTAGCAAGGTCTATATAATATATTGACATAGCTATTTAACATGCCATTAATGTCGTTATTGCGTCGGTAACAGTAATATTGATTGGAATTATGGGAAGTTAGACAATGATATCATTGAATTGTGTATTTTAACATAAACTATGGCAATCCATAATATAAGGTGGTTAAGTATTTTGTCTGTGCCTTGCTAAACAATGTAAAGGTAGCTGTATATTTAATGCATGCTATTATACTTATGAAAACATAATTATTGAAGACTTTGATGCGTAAGATTCATGTATCATACTATCAACTTCACCTTTCTGTCTTTGTCCATGCTAAAACGATGCATTAGTGTATTGCAGCTATTAGCATCAGGGTGGTGGAATTGATTGCTTATAAATCTTTTCCTTGCATATATATGTTTTTGGAAACATTTATTTACTTCCAGGTATATGTCAGACTATTAGTATCTCTCTGTAGTGAAACATGCTCATTAGTAACATGGTTTCATGCTTCATCTATCCAGGATGCTGATGGGAAGGTTCCCTTCTTTTGGGGAACTGATGTAGAGGCCCGCCTCATTTTATCAGATGATGCAGAGATATTGAAGAAGGCATGTGGAAAATCTTATGCTCCATTTCCAAAAGGTGAAATACATTGAACACAATTATTAGATGAAACAAATTTGATCCTCGTTTTTTCTTTTACTCTGTTTTTTCTTAGTGTAAGAAGTCCACTTCTTTTTCTGCAGGGTGCTTCTTCACGTCGTCCAAAGGGTTGCAAAGTTTTGAGCACCCCCTTAATGAGGTGAAGCCAATGCCAAGGGTAGACAGCCAGGGCCAGGTCTGTGGTTCAACCTTTAAGGTTGATGCTGGGACTACTAGAAAGGATTCAAGCATGCCCAGAGTTGGGAGTGCTGCTAATTGGTCCTCACAGTACTGACTGTGAAGTCACCAACTGAAAGGGGGTGCCATTATGTGTTTTTAGGGGCATTCTCCTTCATGATTCCATCTATATAACCATGCTTTACATGGCATCATTTCAACTCTGTTATTACGCATAATGGACCTACCACTTGACTCAGAAACTTGTAATGTGGAATATCCCTCCGCTTTGATTTGGATTTCAGCTTTGTTCTTAAGGTAATGAGTCAATGAGGCAAGGCCTAAGAGGCATGGTTTCGCAGGAATATGCCAGAAATATTTCTAGATTTTTGTAGTGTTGGCGTTTGTCTCATTGTGAAACGCAAACCACAGCTGGATAGTACTTCTCGTTTTTAAATACATCAATTAGTCGAATAAGTGGGAAGTAATTTTTCACCTCTTAGGATAAGGAATGAGATTCACAGTTCCATGTTACAAAAGGTTTATAATCAGGATTTGCATAAGCCTAGTGATCAACCAAAAAACTACTATGCTCATTATGAAAAAGATTAATTCAGCAACCCACGTTCTAGCCAACCCAACCCAACCGTTCACACGGGGTGGGTGATCACAGTCCGTGTATGTTCAGATAGTGGATATCTACTGTCTGTGTATAGGTGGGGTGGCCTGAGGCTATAACCGTGAGTCTAATACTCCCTCCTAAATATGTGTCATTAGAAAACCAAAATGAACTACTGTATTATAGTATTCAATTCACATCCCGCGAAGGTTGGAGAAATTACTTGCGGACAAAAAGAAAATACTCTCTCCGTTCTAAAATATTGTGTACATTTGGGAAAAATCTCATTTTTATTGGACCATGAAGCCCACAAGGAAATCCCATTACTTCTTCTCCCATATCTCCTGTTCAACTCGTATGCTTATTCATGAATCAAGTTCAAATCTAACCTCCAAATCTATTCCAATTTTGGAAAGAGGAAGTCATGTGATTTGGTAAAATGTACACAGTATTTTGGAACAATGAATATTTCTAAATGTAAATAGTATTTTAGAACAGAGGGAGTATGAATTACTGTCTTCATCTATACGGGCTTAGATTGTTAAGAAAGTATCCACATGTCTTTAATCTCCTCCATGATCCTTCTAAACCCAAGGACTCTCCGGTACGTATATTCTTGCGTAAATGTCAAATTTGACTCATCTAGTCGGGTGTTAAATCTAGATTTATTATGGTGTGTTCTATTGGTGCTTCTATTTCATCATCATGGCTGTACTTCGAGGGTGCCTATCTTTAAATTCCTTCTATTATCCAAAGAGAAACAGAATCATTCCTATATACTCCCTCCATCCAAAAACAAACCTTGCTGGATTAAAAAATGAGTTAAATTTGTGGGTCTGTAGGCCCAGACCACTTCAAGCTTTGTCCTAAGTTTTTGGATGATGCTTCCAACTTGAATGCAGAATCCAGCCACCTAATGCTGGATTTTTTTTTAAATGCAGCCATGTTTTTTTAGACAGAGGGAGAGGGAGGATGGACCCTCCATCCAATGAAGTCTGTCTGCATTTGAAAGAAAACTGTCCAATCCCCTCGGAACCAAACACATGGAATAGAGGTGAAGGGGACTGTTTTGTTTAATAAATTTAACTCATTTTCAAATACACACAGGCTTCATTGAACGGAGAAAGTAGTATTTCGTGAGCTGTATGGCCCCCCTTGCAGCAGTAGAAAAAAAATTCTGATATGAAAATGAGCCCAAAGTTCAAATACCCGCCGCGGATAGGGCTGAGTGCTGACTCTAAAAAATATCAATGGCCACATTAATGTTGGAAGTGGGAAACTTTTTCCAAGTTCGTAATATATCTTCATAAATTCAGGACAATATTTAAGAACGCCACAAACGAAATGCAAGGATAAAGGGAGTTTGTTTACCTCAAACTTTTTTACTTGGAAACAAATGCAAGCAGGCAACCAGTAATCGAAAGCATTCACACAATATACCGCAACAAAAATAAAGCATTCATCTATACAGAAGAGGCTAATGTAAATTTTGCAGAACTAAATGAAACAGTAGTATGGTCACATTTCGATTCCCATACATCTGCCACTAGACAGTCTAATAAATTTGAGTTGAGGTAAGCTGTGTAAGTTCAGGAAACCCTAAAACGGAAGTGGGGAGTCGGACTCAATCCTTGGCATCTGCAATTCCTCCCTGAGTTATCTGGAAAACGTGACATTTTCGGTCAAGGAAAACAACTAGAGTTTCCAGTTATTTTCCAACTGAGAAATGCACCACATTCGAAACTGAGAAACTGAGAAATGCACCACATTAGAAACTGAGAAACTGGATTAGAAGTTAGCATGTTTAAAGCACATGAATTTGAAGTGCAAGTATGATCAAGAGATAAAACGAGAATGACATCAAAAGCAATGGATATAGCCTCAGCCTCGGGGAGGTTGGGGGCATCGAAGACCTTGCAGACACGCTGCTCACCCTTGCCTTTCCTGAACATGAGCCGCACAGTGACGGCGTGGGCTAGGACATGGCCCCCTGCCGGCTTCTTGGGGTCTGATATGAATACTCCGCCGCCTGGGTCAGCTATCACTGCAAACAGCACTCAGTCTCACACTTGAGAAGAAAGAATTGATGGCTCATGAAACGAATAGAACCATGAAGCAGGAGTGAAACGCAATGTAACGTTTGCGGTTTTCTCTTAAAACTTAACAATGTTTGTTGTGCAGCCACTTACATCCCATACAGGTAAACATCATTTGCTTAAAATGACAAATTTAGTCACCACCACAGTAGATGGCATAGTAAGTTACATGACAGAAGGGACAGGGTGATGGGTTACCTTGGTTGGTCATATAAATCGCAACGTTGAATTCCTCGGCTATCTTAATTATGCGTGAGAGCATTTGAGCCAATTTTTGCTGCAAAACGAAGAAAGAAATTAACAGCTAAAGAAAACACAAAATGGGCAGGAGTCTGGACAGGTGTGATGAATAAAAACCATGGGCTAGCTCTCTGTGCTGATGACAATTCCTCACAAGATTAACCATATATTGATGTCTAGCATCAACCAATGCTTTTAATTCACAGCAGGTCCATATAACATAAGAGAATCATAACAATTTAGTATAGCATTTTTAACGTTTTATGATGATCTAACTGAAAGTTAAATGTTATGAGGCTCCATGTTTTTTTATAATACCTGGCGCTCAGCAAGCTCGCCTCTACCAGAGAAATCCACGCGAAAGAGAGCGATAATCGAGTCAATTATCTGGAAAAGAGGGTGGAAAGATAGTCAATGACATTGGAACACATAAATCCCCACTGGAGCTGGTGTCTTGTGTGCAATTGGTAAAGCAGACTCACCAGTAGCCTAAAGGGCTCCTCGGACATTTTGGCAGCCAGGCCAAGAAGGAGGTCGTACTGGTGCTCGTATGTGTAGGCACGCGCATATATGATCTTCTCGGCCATAAACACACATATAGATCAGGTAAAATCATCTTCGTTCCCAAATATTAAATCCGTATTTGACATTACAAAAGAAAGTTATAACAGCTTGATAACTCCTCTTACTTTTGTTGATTCATTCCCTCAACTGAACCAAAAAAAGAATGGTGTCTGGATATGAACTTAAATCTTTTCAATACTTACATTGTCCAAGACGGCTCCAGCATCCAAGCCAAACCTTTCGGCTATTGGTACTATTCGATCAGGGCGGCTGTGTGCTTAGAATTAAGTACTTTCACAGAAAAGATTCTAAATGGGCTGAAAAAGGAAACAGGCTTATTGTTGCAATTCCTTATTATTTTTCCGTTTTCACACAAAAACAATTCGATCATTTGACAAAGAAGAACCAAAGTTTAACATTACACAGTTTTTTCTTCTGTCCAGCCCCTGTTAATAATCAAAGTGACGATCTAGAGAAGCGTGGAATAATTGTTAATCAGTTGCCTGTGATCTTAAATACATGAACTTTAGGGATACAATGTTCCTTCAGTGTCGATGTAAGCCACTTTTCCGTTCCCTCCATGCATACTCAATGGCAGCTGCAGAACATCTCAATGTCAGTAACTAATAATGTAACATCGACTCAGCCTGTTTGCATGCATTAAATTATGTCTGAGGTAAGTCTGGGATAAATCAAGGCAGAGCTTAGTTTGGATTACTGAAGATACCTGGGTGGAGACACATAGTGTGTGAGCAAGCTGAGTTTTCCCCGACCTGGCAAGCGGTGGAATGAACTTCCTTTGGTTAGATGATTACTCAGTAGTGAAGCCAATGCAGTTAGTTCTATGAGGTCAGTGTCATAATTTCCTACCGGAATTCCCCAAAAGCCTCTGTAATCGACGAAGTTTCAATCCCACCTTCAACAAATAGTTCAAAGCAATCTCAGTTGAGCAAAGAGTTAGAGAAATAGCATTGAAGACCAAAGGCATGAATGTTATATATTGTTATGTTACCGCCCAAGAGCTCATCTAGAGCTTGGCTGCCTGTGGTGATTCGGACCACCGACTTCCTCTGCAAATTCAAATTTATATTCGATTCAGCACATCACTGTGAAAAAAAACCCAATTTCTGATTACAGATAACAAGCAAGTCTTATTGTCCAAGAAACACAGCTATTGTATGCACACCCAAGTCACAATCGCGCCTATTGTCAATTCGTTTCGTGCCGTTTCCAGGTCAAAAGCTCAGAGTATAGTGTGAAGTGCACATGTCATTTTTTTGATATTAGAACTGAACACAAGAAATGAAGTTTCAAATCTCACCCGAAGTAGCACATCGCTTCCAGTCACGTAACCGAAATTCTGATAATTAATCGGAACAGAAAAAAGGAAAGTAAATTTTGAAAGAAAAAAATCTCAGAAATCAAAATTTGCATAAGAAAGTTTAAAGACCCTCCGCATATTAATACAATTTTACATATAAATGGAAATAAAATTTGGCAGGGAGAGTAGTCATACGATGAGCTTCTCAGCTGCTTCGCAGATCTTGTCGACTTTGGCCTCAGATAATCCCTTTATCCCCGTCAGGCTCTGCCACAAGTTCACCATGAAATCAATCAAATTTAGACAAAAAAAGGCTAGTTGATTTTCAGTAATCCGTGGATTTGTTTCTGAACTTCCAGGAAACCATACTTTCTTGGTCTGCATCATCAACCCATTGCAGGTGTAGATTCCGGCATCCTGCAGCTTCTTGACATCACCGGAATTGATGCCCTGTGAAATCACTGAGCACAGAAAAAGTATCATGGAAAGAAATAGGGTATTCTTGTTGCTGAATTTTGAACAAAAGACACTTTTTTAAAAGGGTAATAGGAAATGAAAATCGGATGCTTGAATCCCAGAAACCAGATCTTCCTTAACATGCAGAGATGTACTCCACCTAAATCAGAAGATGAAATTCGAAGCAATTGCAAAACTAAATAAAAAACAATGAAATCGGGTTGCAATTTGAGCCTTTACTCTTCAAGGCATGCAGAGTGTTTTATGGAAAATGATTTGACGGAGAACAGATGTAGCTCCAAATTGATAGAGAATTTTCGCAGAAATCAAACTGAAAGTGACAGAAATGCTAATGAAACGTTGAACCAATTTACATGAGCTTAAACTACCGGTGAGTGTAAAAATGCAGATTAACTCACATTTTCTTATGGAATCAGGAAATCAGGCTCGGATTCAAGATGTAGAGCAAGATTACACGCTAAAGCTCGCAACTAAGAAATCAAACACAAAACATGAATTTGACAAATCAAAACTTTGGAAAACCTCCAAATATGAAAAATCCATGGAAGCCGAAGGAAAATTTCAGGGAAACGGCATGAGATTTCACAGAAAATTGGCTTGAAGAAACAAATTTCGAAACGAGAACACTGTCCAAGTTGGATTAAATCAAAATTCTCACGGAATTCGAAACTGAACTCTCAAATCCATAGCCTAAGATTCAGAAAAATCCTCAAAACTGCATATCATCATGTATAAAGCAAAGTCACAGCTGAATTTAAGAAAAGTGTGATGGGAACAGCAAATAGCCGAGATTCCAGCTTCTTACGCTTGTTAATGGCCTTGAAAATGTTGATTACCTGACATTTTCTTATGAATTTGGGAATTCAGGCTTCGGATTTAACATCCAGAGCAAAATCACACGCAAAAACATGCAAATAAATATCCAAATATAAAACATCTAAAATCAGCAGGAAGAAACAAATGTCATGCGAATCACCGTTCAACCAAAGGAAGCCCTTTAAGGAAATCCAATACTGAGCATGCAAATCCAAAAAGCATAGACTTACAAAATCGTCAAAACCATAGATCAACATATCCAAAGAAAATCAGCTGAATTTGAGCAAAATGTGATGAAATTCGAGCTTCTTATGCGTGTCAATGGCCTCAAAAATGTCGATTAACTGACATTTTCTTATGGAATCAGAAATCAGGCTTCGGTTTAAGACCAGAGCAAAATCACATGCAAAAACATACAGGTGAAGAATTGAACAATAAAACATAGAGGTAATCAGCGGGAAAATATAAATAAAGAAATGGATCACTGTTCAAATCAAAACTTTCCCAGAATCTGAAACGGAGCATGCAAATCCAAAATTGAAGATGCAGCAAAATCGTCAAAACCATAGATCAGAACATCTAAAGCAAATCGCAGCTAAATTTGAGCGAGAATGAGATGCAAACACAATCAGCGGAGATTCCAGCTTCTTACACTTGTCAATGGGCCCGAAGATGCCGTTTAACTGATATTTTCTTATGGAACCAGGAAATCAATCTTCTGATTTAAGATACAGAGCATAATTACACACAAAAACACAACTGAAAATCCAGACGTAAAACATCGAGACTAGCATGCAAATCACTGTTCCAGGCGAAGGAAATCAAAATTTTCATGGAACCTGACACTGAGCTCACAAATCCATAACCAAAGATCCAGCAAAATCATCAAAACTACAGATCATCATGTCTACAGAAAAATCGCAGCTGAATATGTGCAAAATGTGACGAAAAAAGCAAATAGCAGAGATTCCATCTTCTTACGTTTGTCCATGGCCTCGAAGATGCTGATGAATTGACATTTTCTTATGGAATCGGAAAATCCAGAGCAAAATTACACACTACTGAAAAATTCAACAGTAAAACGTCGAGAAAATCAGCAGGAAGAAACAGATATCGAGAGAATCACAGTTCAAACCGAAAGAAACCCAAATTTTCACAGCATCCGAAACAGAGTGCAAATCTAAAACCGAAGAACCAGCAAAAGCGTCAAAACCGCAGATCATCATGTCTCAAGCAAACTGCAGCTGAATTTGAACAAAACGCGACGCATTTTCATGAAATCTGAAACTGGCCATGGAAATCCAAAACTAAAGAACCAGCAAACTTGCCAAAGCCACAGATTAGCATATCCAAAGCAAATCACAGCTGAATTTGAGAAAAGTGTGACGAAAACAGTAAACACTATAGATCCCAGCCTCTTACACTTGTCGATGGCCTCGAAGCAGTCTTCCTCTTCTTCCACGTGCTCCACCAGCTGCAGGTGCGCCTCCTCCGACCTTGCACCGCCACACCATCCACGGCCTCAGATCTCCGCAATTTCAGTGACAACCACCAAAAAAATCGAAAAACAGAGAAATTGCAAGCTGAGGGATGCTTACTTGAGATCGATCATCTTGACCTGCTTCTGCTTCTGCTTCAAATCCAGATTCGGATTCCAATCTGAGACGCGCGAGAGACGCCGCCGGAGATGGGAGCTGAGGAGGAGGAGGAAGGAGACGGGGAATTTGAAATTTGAAAATTTGAATCTGTGCTGTGGAGCACTGGGGTTTATATAGAGGGGGAGGAGAGAGAGCGAAGGTCGTGGGGGAGTGCTCGAGTGGGCGGTTGGGCTGGGATGGATAATTTGGCGGGAAATTGACAGAATCCCAGCCGTCTATATATCGTAATTAATTTTGTGGAAAATTGGTGACCGCTGGATAAGGGCTGTTTGAAGCTTATGCAGGAAGCTGACGGCCTATCCTTGCCACGGGTGATATCTTTGGGACTGGGAAGGTATCTAGGCCGTTGATTATGGAAGTTATCGGTAGTTTTGGGAAGCATTTTCTATCTGCCTCCGTAACACCCGCTATGCTATCCTCCATTAATACGAGCCATCGATTATCTGTAATTTCTGATGATCAACGGCTCCCATTTGACGGCGACAATCCTGGTGGATATGATAGAGGCGGATAAAAAATGCTTGAGTAGTTTTGTGGTTATTTTCAGGGGTGCCACTGGCATGGCTGCTTTGGTTTTGGGTTGTGGTTCTCTGTTCAACCTGAGTTGATGAGCCAAAAAGCTCACCAGCTTGGCCCTGCATAATAAAAATTCGAGGGCTTGATTCTTTTGCCATATTTTACGATGAAGTAGTTCAGCACCCCATTCTACTAAAAAAAAACCTTGCCAGCCCCATGGTCTAGCCAGTCCACCTCCGTATACACAGACAGTGGGCATCGACCGTCGACCAACAATGTAATGGGGTGGGGTGCGTCCCGAAAAAAGTAAAAAGACCAAGGTTTTAAAAACTTGCCAAAATAAGGCTCAAATTTACGGGCCCTTGCAAAAAGGACGGGTGTCAAGATAGGCGGCCTAAAGTTTTGCCATATGCATGCGTTTTCCATAGATTCCAAGTACAATCAAAACTATTCAAAAACACAAAAAGAAAGACATTCAAAACCAACAAAAAAATGAAATGTAAGAGGAGACTAGACAGCCACACACTATGTCGCAACTAGCCCACCACAGCCCTCACAACAACCTCTCAGGCCTCAACTTCTAGGGTTGTGAGGAGTTGCCTCACAGCCTCCATAGGCTTTAATATCTATAAAATATACACATTTTATATGCCTTTCTGCCTATTTGTTAGTCGTAATTTTAGTTGAAGTAAGGATAATTAATTGTTAATCATGATTAGATGAGTAATTAGGAGTTTAATAAATAAATGTGTTTAATTGATTAATTTAGATGCGTTAATTGGATTTATTGGATTTATAATTTACGATACGTCTAAATTATATTTAACTTTGTTCATGCAGGTTTTCAGAGTCCAATTGCAGATCGCCAAAAGTGGAGCACGTCAAACGGATTTTGAAGATCCGGCGGTGGAGATTAAGAAGACGGGTTTTAAAGAAGAAAAAAAAGAAAAAAAAAAGAAAAGGAGTGCTGAACCGGCTGGTTCAGTGCCGGTTTGGTTCAAATAAAAAAAAAGAAAAAAAGAAGGAGAACCGGACCGAGCATCAGCTCGGGCCTTTCGTCTGTTACAGAACGATGCTCTGTTTGAGCTCTGCACCGGCTGGGTCTCGACGGCGACGAGCTGGGCGGCGGACGGAGCTTGAGACGGCGATAACCATGGCGGCTTACACGACGATGACGGAAGCTCTCACTGGGCGAGGACTGCAGACGAAGGCGGAGCTCGAGATGGGAGGTCACAGCAGCGAAGGCTCGACTGAGGAGACGGTTCCGGCATCTCGACGACGACGGCGAGGTCACAGCAGCGAAGGTTCGAAGGCGGATGAAGTCGGCAAGGAGATGAAGGCGGAATGACAGAGAGGCGTTCTCAATTTGGAAACCAAAATCAAAACAGAATCGGGAAACAAAAGCAGTTCTGCTCGAATTGGAAACGGGGATTTTTCAACTCGATTTGGAAACGAAAGAGGTGTGTTCGATTGGGGTTGGAATCGCTTATAAAAACAAAGGGCGGCGGAGAGCTTTTGAGGGGAACTCGAGCCAAACAGAGCCGCCGACAGAAAGAAAAAAATAGAGCTTTGACGATCGGATTTTCGCTGGAAAAAGCCAGGCTTTCCGGTGGGTCTCGGTCGGAGCAAGAGGCAGGGTCTTGGCCGGAAGGAGGAGGAGTCGATTGCCGGGAGCAGAAGGTCGGATTTAGAACTGCTACAGTGCTGGTTCAAAATTGCAACAGTGCGCGACTCAACGAAGAAGACAAGTGAATAGTGCGCATGAACAGTGCCGGGTGAATAGTGAACAGTGTTCCTGCATATGACCAATCCGACGAACCAGGCTTTTTCTTCCCTTCTTTTCATGTCTAGCTAAATTCATTGTACTAAGATTAGATGAAGCCCTGCTGATTGTTTGACTCTCAATATTTATTTACAACTCTAAAGTAGTGATTTTTATTCCATGTGCTTAATATTTTGTTATGATTATTCTGTTGCTCGAGAGAGGGTAGAGTAATTGTTAGTTAAGGGTTTGTTAATGTTCGAGAGATCTTAGCGAATTCCAAGGTATTATTTGAATAAAGATTGCATTTTTATGATTGATCTTTGCTCGAGAGAGGGAGATTAATTAAGTTAGATTTAATTGTTTAGTTGCATGTTCGAGAGGGCTGCACACATTACGATTATTCGTGACTTAGAGAGGGGCACGGATAATTGATTACTTGGAATTGTACAGGTTAACGGAGAGGATAGCTATTTGGTTTAGGTAGATTCGAAGTCTTAGTATATTTCTCATCATATTATTTTCACATAAATTTCATTGCTTTGTTAAATTAGAACTTTTCATTCTGTTATAACTAGTTTCATAAAAAAAATCAAATCTTTCATTAGAATTAAGTTGAATCAGTCCAAGTCCTTTGGGTTCGACCTCGTTACCACTAGTCTATACGTAGTCTCGTGTGATTGCGAGTAAAAATAGTGAAAAATTCAATCAATCAATTGGCGCCGTTGCCGGGGACTTGGTAACGGTTTGACTTAGTTCTAATTAGTTTAGATTTTTCTTTGTATAATTTTGATATTTGGTTGCTTGTCTTTGTAGGAGTCAATTTGGAGAGGCAGATAGTGACACTTGGAACTCGCCAACGTTGGAAAGGACACTCCTTCCCCTCGTTTGCAATCTATCAACCTTTCTTTTTAAGTAGATTTGAGTGTTTTTAATATTTTTCTTTTTATTTCTGTGAATGCATGTAGTGCTAGTTGTCAATAGCTAGGTTTACTTGTTGTCGATATTTAGGACTCTTGATTGCTAGTCGTGGATATCTAGGGTTATTTTGTGTTGTGGATGTGTGATGGTGTGGTTGTGGTGTTGGTGATTGTGTGGTGAAAGAAAAAAAAATGTCTTCACCTTCCTATGAATTTAGCCATAAGAACCCATACATGTACTTTAATGATTATTATTTCTCACACACACCTACTTCCACTCCCTTTGAAGTGTCATTCTCTCCATGTCACTCATATCTTGATACTTATAACCATGGGTGGGAAAATCAATCCAACTTTGGGAGTAACATATCTTCCCTACAACCTACGACCCCTTTTATTTTGGAACCATGTGCCATTTGCTTAAGCCCCACCCATACCTTAATGGAATGTCCTTCGGCCCATGAGTATCCGGAATTGGTGCGCGATCATGTAAATGCGGCCCAAGGTCATCATATGTGGGAGGACCAATCTAATTTTTCTTGGCACACTCTCAACAAAAGGGCAATGTTTGAACCAACTACTAATCCACCATTACAAGGTATGACATGTCCTGTTCCACCACCACCACAGCCCCAACTCCAATATGCCCAACCCACATGGACCCCTGACTTTGAAGATAATGTCTTGTCAATGTTGGATAATATAACGGGGATCTATAGTAGTGCATGGGGCGATATTAATGAAGTAAACACTTTACCTATCCAACCACAATACCCGATGGGCCAATTTGTTGAAAAGGGGATATATTTTTCCCCTAACCATGTCCAAAATGTTACAACCCTTTGGAGTGCACAGCAATTTGAAAATGAGGTTGGATGTAGTGCGGGAAATGAGCAAGGAGGGGTAGAAATTAAAGAAGAAGTGAATGGGTCGTTAGAACCAATTTTTAAATCTTTAGTCTCTGGGGAGTCACCGTCTACGACAATCTTAATGGAACCTTCTGTTCCCGAAGCACCATTCGTACAATGTCTAGACCAACCTTCCCCTTTGATTGTTGAACGTGACTTAGAGTATTCTATCGATTACCCATTCAATCCATTATTCGAGAGTCCTCTCCAACATGTGTTAATAGAGGAGGCCACTAAAGCCAAATTGGGTGATGTAGAAGATGAGTCATTCATTTTGAAATTCTCTAATAACCTCTTTCAATGGCCAATGAATAGGCTTCTATTCCCTAAGCTTACCCGCCCACCACTCCACCCCTTCCTTCCACGATATGATCCGTACTTAAGTAACAAGGATAGGAGTGTGTGGAGCAATCATTTAATTGATCCAGGTTGACTTATTGGGGTTACGTCTGGCTGAAGACGTAAAACTTAGCGCTCTTGGGAGGCAACCCAAATTTTATGTTCTTGCTTGTTTTATATTTGTTTTTGTTATTATAGGTTATTTCTTACCTGTGTGGGGATGCTATAGTCGAGGTTTGGGGGTGTATTTAATTTTTCCATATTTATATTATCTCCTCATTCTTCGCTTATGTGTTTCATGTTTTACATCTACCATGAGGCTCTCCATTCAGGTGACTTCTTTCCTCACTTCTTTTCTTTTACTATTTATTGTAGTATTATTTTGATAAACATTGAGGACAATGTTTAGTTTAGGTTTGGGGGTGTAGAAAAGAAGTGTTTATCATATATTTTCATTTATTTCAAAAAAAAAATGAAAAAAAATGAAAAAAAAATCTAGTTTTTAGGTTGTTTGCTAGTATTTTTATAGGTTTTGATAGTTTATCCCGTGATGATGCATGTTACAATTCTTAAGAGATTAATTTACATTGGAAGTGTGAGTAAGTATACTGGAGGATAGAGAACTTAACTGAACAGTATCTTTCTGTTACAGTCCTCTTGGAACCTGTGCTTGAACTAATAAAACTCACTCACACACACTAGTTACATAAAGTAATACCCTCTAGAGATTTGTTGAATACTAATCTTCAGTGGGATGTCTTTAGTCAGAGTCATTGGGTGACATGTGGTTGTCCTTTGAGCTTAAAAGATCATGATAGACCATTTACTTGGCTATGGCAAGGGCTGGAACCGGAAATAGGTTGAGAGTATAATACAGCCTAGACAAAATAAAGATGAGCTGAAAATATGAATGCTGAAAATGAAAATGTGATGAAATGAAAACAAAATGAAAGAAAAGGGGCTGCTTGACTTTATAGGATTAGCTTAGGCTGATGCTCGGGCCCGAAGCGGTCTCTTAAAACCTAATGCCCTAAGCCAACTGGCTGGGAGTCATTGGCCTGAGTCATTGCTAAACCTAAGCATCTTGAAGTCAGGCCTTACACAGTCCTAGCAAAAAAAAAAGAAAAAAAAAGTCTATGGTGTATTATCCTCTCAAATCTAGAATGTTGGACCCGAAGGAGGCGCGCAGATCTGTGCTATCATGAACGTAAAGATTGGGATGACTACGTGGATTCTGATGTTCTTTGGTTAATGGGTAACACTGGATATGTGTAAGACAGAAATTTAGAATGTATTGCTGCAATGTTCTACACTTTTAATATTTAAAGTATAATGCTATATCATATTGAGCAGAAATTTCCAAGATGAAAGTGTGGAATAAAACCACTTACTTGAGGGCTTCTATATTCCTGTTGATTATGAACCAAGTACGTGTGGTTAATTCTCTTAAGCATTGTAGTCTGCATTTGAAGGGATAATAGGTTTGTTTATTTTGCAGTGTTTTGATTTGTTTTTAAATTTAGGTTACTTAGGTTAATTCCATAAATACATGTTTGTGGGTAGCATGGCTGCAAACCCTCATGAGACAACACTCGTCCTACTAGGGACACCTAGAGGTTTAACGGCTTGTTGTATACACTAAATGCAATCGTGTTCCCTACGAAAGTGGCATTTATTTTTCTAGTTTAGTTACTTTAGTTGTTTTTGTTTTCCTTGCTTGATTTTGTTTTGCTCGAGGACTAGCAAAATGTAGGTTTGGGGGTATTTGATATCTATAAAATATACACATTTTATATGCCTTTCTGCCTATTTGTTAGTCGTAATTTTAGTTGAAGTAAGGATAATTAATTGTTAATCATGATTAGATGAGTAATTAGGAGATTAATAAATAAATGTGTTTAATTGATTAATTTAGATGCGTTAATTGGATTGATTGGATTTATAATTTACGATACGTCTAAATTATATTTAACTTTGTTCATGCAGGTTTTCAGAGTCCAATTGCAGATCGCCAAAAGTGGAGCACGTCAAACGGATTTTGAAGATCCGGCGGTGGAGATTAAGAAGACGGGTTTTAAAGAAGAAAAAAAAGAAAAAAAAAAGGAGCGCTGAACCGGCTGGTTCAGTGCCGGTTTGGTTCAAATAAAAAAAAGAAAAAAAGAAGGAGAACCGGCCCGAGCATCAGCTCGGGCCTTTCGTCTGTTACAGAACGATGCTCTGTTTGAGCTCTGCACCGGCTGGGTCTCGACGGCGACGAGCTGGGCGGCGGACAGAGCTTGAGACGGCGATAACCATGGCGGCTTACACGACGATGACGGAAGCTCTCACTGGGCGAGGACTGCAGACGAAGGCGGAGCTCGAGATGGGAGGTCACAGCAGCGAAGGCTCGACTGAGGAGACGGTTCCGACATCTTGACGACGACGGCGAGGTCACAGCAGCGAAGGTTCGAAGGCGGATGAAGTCGGCAAGGAGATGAAGGCGGAATGACAGAGAGGCGTTCTCAATTTGGAAACCAAAATCAAAACAGAATCGGGAAACAAAAGCAGTTCTGCTCGAATTGGAAACGGAGATTTTCGAACTCGATTTGGAAACGAAAGAGGTGTGTTCGATTGGGGTTGGAATCGCTTATAAAAACAGAGGGCGGCGGAGAGCTTTTGAGGGGAACTCGAGCCAAATAGAGCCGTCGACAGAAAGAAAAAAACAGAGCTTTGACGATCGGATTTTCGCCGGAAAAAGCCAGGCTTTCCGGTGGGTCTCGATTGGAGCAAGAGGCAGGGTCTTGGCCTGAAAGAGGAGGAGTCGATCGCCGGGAGCAGAGGGTCGGATTTAGAACTGCTACAGTGCTGGTTCGAAATTGCAACAGTGCGCGACTCAACGGAGAAGACAAGTGAATAGTGCGCGTGAACAGTGCTAGGTGAATAGTGAACAGTGTTCCTGCATATGACCAATCCGACAAACCAGGCTTTTTCTTCCCTTCTTTTCATGTCTAGCTAAATTCATTGTACTAAGATTAGATGAAGCCCTGCTGATTGTTTGACTCTCAATATTTATTTACAACTCTAAAGTAGTGATTTTTATTCCATGTGCTTAATATTTTGTTATGATTATTCTGTTGCTCGAGAGAGGGTAGAGTAATTGTTAGTTAAGGGTTTGTTAATGTTCGAGAGATCTTAGCGAATTCCAAGGTATTATTTGAATAAAGATTGCATTTTTATGATTGATCTTTGCTCGAGAGAGGGAGATTAATTAAGTTAGATTTAATTGTTTAGTTGCATGTTCGAGAGGGCTGTACACATTACTATTATTCGTGACTTCGAGAGGGGCACGGATAATTGATCACTTGGAATTGTACGGGTTAACGGAGAGGATAGCTATTTGGTTTGGGTGGATTCGAAGTCTTAGTATATTTCTCATCATATTATTTTCACATAAATTTCATTGCTTTGTTAAATTAGAACTTTTCATTCTGTTATAACTAGTTTCATAAAAAAATCAAATCTTTCATTAGAATTAAGTTGAATCAGTCCAAGTCCTTTGGGTTCGACCTCGTTACCACTAGTCTATACGTAGTCTCGTGCGATTGCGAGTAAAAATAGTGAAAAATTGAATCAATCAGGCTTCCTCACACATCCACTTACGGGAGAAAGACTACCTTCCTTGACAACTTATTTTTTTTGCAGGACTATCCTTGTCAACTTGAAGTAGGGACGGAGCTAGGAATCTTCACCAGGGGCAAAAATAAATCGGCAATAATTAACCAAGACAAATGATGAAAATAAAATATCATAAAATATAGTTTTTCAACCAAAACATATTATGGAAATAACTATCACAAGATCAGAGTTTTAACCCAGACAAAGGATGAAAATAAAATAGCCCAAAACGTAATGATTTAGACTTGTCCATGGCGCTTCGCCATTTTTTAGAAGCGTTAGAGAACAACTTCATTTTTTATCTCAGTGAATACATCCTTCTCAATATATGCAACCAAACAATAATTTAACCACTTGTCCCTCATTCTACTACGCAATCAATTTTTTACTATTTTCATAGCAGAGAATGCCCTCTCAACTGTCGCCATTGCAACTGGAAGAATCAATGCTAACTTCACAAGCAAGTAAACCAATGGATAGAGAACATCCTTCTTAGTCTCAATCATTATTTTTGCAAGACCCCCTATTCCTTTCACTTCTAAAAATATAAGATCATAGCGTATAATAATAATGTATGTTTCGAGTTGATTGTCTAAAGCCTTCACCATTAGTGGTGAAAATTCAACATTATATAACTCTGTTAGGCAGATCAACCTTTCCTTGTTGAATGCAACAAATGAATCACTTAGATTTGGGCAAGCCACACAAAGAAGTAATTCAGTAGAAGCCTCTCGAAAACGATTATCTAATTCCACAAGTTGTATATCTATGACTGTGTAGAACAATTCAACACGATAATAATGCTCATTTGTGATTATAGGAGCCTTTTTTTTACTTGCCTTGAGCTTCAAAGATACCGTCCATATCAGGTATGAAAATATCATGTTTCTCACAAAATGCCGAAGCTTCTTCCAATATGGAACCCCACTCCTCATCTCTCATGCTTTGTAATCTTTGTTTAGATACCTTCACGAGGTTCATTGCATTCACAATATCTTGCCTTTTTCTTTGTAATGCTTGAGACAACTCATGTGTTATATATTCCTAAAATATTTTTCATCAAATGCAAGCTAAATGAAAATTCAAAAGATTGCAAATTCTGCAACAACCTCTATGCTTCAGCCGTTTGATCTGAGTTTGATCCATATTCCATAACCATCTCAAGGACATCAATTGCAGAAGAGAACATTAGTATCAAACTGGTCAATGTTCCAAAGTGTGAACTCCAACAGGTATCACTTGCTTTCCTTAGAGCAGTCTCTTGATTCAAACATTTCCCATTGACAAGCTCCTCAACACTCAGTGACTCAACAATTTGGTTGACCCTTTTTTCTTGAAGAGCATCACAACGTTTACATGAGGCTCTTGCAACATTTACCACATGACTTACAAGATTATGAAGTAAAGCAATCTAAATATGATTTTTTGCCACTGTGACTAATGCCAGTTGAAGTTGGTGAGAAAAACAATGAATGTAAAATGCAAACTTGTTATCTCTCATAATCAATGTTTAAGGCCCTTAAATTCACTCCTCGTGTTGCTAGCCCCATCACAACCCTGGTCACGCAACCTGGCTAAGCTCAATCCATGTCTAGATAAAAGTGATTCAATTGCTTCTTTAAAGATAATGCAGAAGTCTCTTCAACATGAACAATGCCCAAGAACCTCTCCATAACACATCCATGTTTATTTATATATCTTATTGCAATGGCCATCTGTTCTTTGACTGATACATCACGAGACTCATCTACTAATATTGAAAAAAGTTCATCCCCAAGATGACAATGTCCTTCTGAATAACTAGAGAAGTCAACTTATCATTATGTGGAGCATCTGCAATACATTATTTTTTATCTCTTCATTATGATCAGCAATAAACTTCAAAAGTTTAAGAAAATTTTCCAGCATTGCTTATATCTTCTGATTCATCATGTGCGCGAAATGGGAGCCCTTGACGAAGGAGAAATCTAATGCAATCAATTATTGCATTTAATCGAACACAATATTCACTTCTAGCACGGGTTGTTTGTCTCTCAATAGTTGTTTGGATATGTTGCTCTTGATTCATCAAATTTTGACACTTCATCAATGCTTAGTTATATGCACTATCATGTCGACCCACATGTTTCTGTAGTGTGTCTTTCTTCTTCCAATTAGAAAACCTTGTAACTGTGAATACATCCTCACCCGCTTGATCTCTATTATCTATTTTAAAGAGATAACAACATAAACAAAAGGCTGCATTTTTTGTTATGCTATATTCCAAACAATTAGTGAACTCATCAAACCACATTTGATTAAAATGCCTATTCACACTTCCAATTTTTTTCTAAGAAAAAATATGATTTTTATGTTGACAAGGACCCTTTTGAAGATAAACTCGACGGATTCGATCTTGATCATTTGAGTGATAATATGATATTTTAATCCTCAGTCCAGAGGATCAGTAGGAAGGTCATCCAAATTAAATTCTATATCTTTTTTCTTTAGAGAAGTTCTCATTGCACTTTTATTGTCTTCCACATCAATTGGTGATTTTCGTTTGAGAAATTTGTCCATATTCAAAAATCAATATGAAGTAAAAAACCTAGAATGCAATCCCAAACGATAACTTAATTTTAAATAATCTACTACATGGCCACAACTTTTCACACATAATAAAGCAAAACCTTTAAAAAATTACTTGAGATAAGAAGAATAAAATAAACAATATATGAATTTGTCATAAAAATCTACATGCTATAATCATAAAATATTGACATTTATATTTTTTATTACATTAAAAAATTAGGGTTTTCAGATTGAAAATTATTGAAATAAACTTAGTTTAGAGAATATCTTACTTGTAATTTGTAAATTGTAACATGTGATCAAGATGCAGGCGACAATAGGTGTTGAAGAAGAAAGAATATCAACTTCACCAAGGGTAGGAAGAAGGATTATTTCAATTTTTTGGCTTTTTCACTTTTTGTCAGTCGCCCAACAGAGTTGACTAAACATTTGCATTATCTTATGAAGATTTGTACTATATATTTTGTTTAAACTTGTAATAGACTCTTTAATTTATTTTTGTTCCAAGTTTACTGAGCAAGTAGATGGTTTAAAGTTGTGTATTCTTGATAAGTTGTTTTATGTTTATATTGATTATATTGTGTTATTAGGTTTTTAAAAAAACCGCAAATTACATAATTGGATTTATAGTAGAAAAGTTGAAGGCGCTATTTTAAACGACGCCTCTCCCATTTAGAAAAGTAAGACGTCGGAGCATTCTTTTGAGAGCTTGGTAGCAGCATGTGAGACGATACACAAGAACACTACACATCTTGCGAGCTTGCAGTTGCTTTAGTCAGTTATGACAAAGATTCTAGGACCGCAGGGTGATCATCCTTTTGAGGCTTCTCAACCTATATCAGCTTCTCCCGACATTGTGACATCATCAGTCGACACGACTTCTTTTACCCCACCACCAGTAGTTCCAGATGCCACACTCAGTCCAGTTGAGAGGCCCTCTTCTTCGAAAATATATATTAGGCGACAGCGTGCACTTTGTGCTCTACATCAGGCACATTCATCTTCAGTTGCATGTTTAGATCCTATACCTGATGTCGAGCCTAACCAGATTCCAAATCAAGCAAGAGGACGAGGATGGGGTAGGAATAGATGGTTTTCCAAAATGAACTGATTCAATTAATTTCAGAAAACCAAATGCAACTGCTACTTCCAGACGGGGAGCATTTCTTTTTGTACACATTGAAAAAACTCATGTCTTTACGTTCTCTTTCTCTTACTCCAAAAAAATCTCTCTCCTCTATTTTGTGTATAAAAAGAAGAAGAAAAAATCGCTTAGCTCACCTCACCCAAACTTTTTATCGGTGCTCTCGACAAACCAAGGATTTAAGACATAAATGTGTCATTATCTCCATATCATATACTTCATTGTAAGAAACTTCATTGTAAGACTGTTGATGTGCACCAATGGCATGTGTGCAATGTCATCCCGATTGGAGCACACCAATTGAATGGGATAAACCCCTGTAAAGAGGGACTAAATCCCATACGACATGGTGGCAGTGGTGAGTAATCTCTCCTCGCCGCGAGTGGGCTGAATCGCTATCAGCACCCTATTTGCTGGCCTGAGTATGTTAAACAGTGTGCTTAAGTGTCATTGTCAGGTTGCATTGCGACCTTTAGATTTTGGTATATTTATCAATTTACAAGCTTGCACATAAATACCTGAATAATAGGGGAATCATCATTGACTTCCAAATAAAACCCACCAGGAGGAGGTTCATAATTCTCAGAAAAAGCACAAGCAAATATCTGCACGAGTCATATCTTGCATTATTCAGAGAATACTTTTTATAAGATTCTACAGAAGTGTGCAAACATTAGACTTCAATGATCAACCACTTTGCACCATGCACATTGCCAATGCAGATATAAAGAGTGTCACCTGGTTAAGGGTCCCAAGACATTTCATCCCATTCGAAGAATTGGACTCGGTTGAAAATCGAGAATGCAGATAATACAAAGTAAAGGTTTGTATCACTGGCCGAAGTTATATTTGGATTACAATCAAAAGCCATTCAACTAAATGGATTATAACTTGACTTTAGAAACCACTTCCCATATATTAAAATGAAGCAAATGAAGAACTCCCCTCCCTCCTCAGTTGCACACACATAAACGTAGATCATGAAACAAAATTGTGGGCCCACTTGGAAGATGACCGTGAACCAAAGATCTTGGGATTTTGCAAAAAGGGCCACTTGTTTGTTTTGTTTTGTGTGTGTGAGTGTGTGTGTGTGTGAGAGAGAGAGAGAGAGAGAGCACCTGTGCTGATGACCCAAGTGTCTTAGAACCGCGCCATACCACCTCTAGACTCTTTCATCTTTCCGCTTAGCTCTATCTTGGTAATCTATACGGCCAAAGTACAAAGCATCAAAACCAACCTGCAATATTTATAGAAAGACAGAGGTCACAAAGAAATCGAAACAAAAAGTACACGCATTGTGATGAGCAATATAACCATATAGTAAAATGAGTTATATCACATATCACGTTGGCCATATATAAGGCCTACAAAATATAAGTATGTAAATTATACATTAGAATTCAATTCTGCAGTTCTATAACAAGTTAGTTGTCGTTTGATGACTTGTCGTATGATACAACAGTCAAATCTAGATAGGATTCTTGTGTGTTTATCATTATAGAATGATATAAATATAGGACTAATGCACGTTTCTAACCCTTTATAATGCACATTTAGGATGCCTTAAACTCATAAGACTCAAAGGAGGCTAGGATTTTAGAGAGAGAAGAAGAAGGAAATATTTGGCTTCAAGTTGCTCGGATCTAAGGTAAGGAAAACTAATTACCGTACATAGAGTCGATATCCCGTTGTGATTGTTGCATGCTAGAAGTAGTGCATATTTTATTTTGGATTTGCATGTATTAATGTTTATTGCATGCATGATATTTAGATTAGTTATATTTCTTAAGAATTGAGATTTATGCCTTATGAATGATATATTAGGATGCACTACGAGTAAGCTTCTTTTACCCAAATATATGATTTTTTAAAGTACTCTTGAGTCCTAAAGGGGGGGGGGGGGTGAATAGGACTACCACTTAAAAGTTTCACTGTTCTTTGCTAGCTAATATTGTTAATTTATACAATCATTCAATCACATCATTATCACATTAGCAAGTAATTAGAAGCTCATAAAGTAAGTGAGAGAGAGAGAAACTTAAGTGGTATGGAATGTGTGTATGTGACGATATGCAAGACAAACAAACACAAATAATCACACAAAGATTTATAGTGGTTCGCCGCCAAACAACTTGCTTCAACAGGTACATCCACTCTCAGAGCACTTAATCCAAGGGACCTCCGACATCCACTAAGTGAGGGTTTTTAGTTCACCAACAACATTATACACTTATTGATCATTTTGCTTAGATCACCGGGAACCGTACAATGAGTGAATCCACACTCACTATGGGTCTCAAAGACCTGTCTATCTCAACTATGTGTTTCGACCCTGGTCTACTCCATAATCTAATAAAAGTAAAGGAGAGGATTTGAGTATTACTCTTAGTAAGAGAAGAGGTTAGAATACATACTCTTGCCAGGAGGATATGAAAAATCCTACCTAGGGCTTGATCTTAATGTCAAGTTAATGGCCACCCTTGTTTACCCTTGGATGCTTTCTAATGATGTTCCAAAATTTGTAGAGGCTTTTTAAACAAGAGATTGGGTTTCTCTAAGGATAGTTACTATAATACTAAGAAACCTAGAGCCACAAGGACCTACGATTCTCTTTTCCTACTCTCATGGATCATCCAACGAGTCATTCCTTAGGAAAGATGAATCTACCACTAATTTCATAATCTTCTTCTATATAGCCATTTGTAAGACAATATGAACCGAGAAGAAGATTAGTGTATTCTTGAGCTAAGACTCATGATATATCAAGAGAAGCTTATAGATCAATAACTTAGTGGCGTTCCTTTAAGGATGGATGTTGTGAACGTCCTTTCGGGTCACAACAATGGATCAACCAACATAATCTCTTTAAGAAAATAGAAGAGAATTATGTTCTCAAGAACTTAGCTAAAGAAGAGGAGAAATAGGCTAAATTCAAGAGACTAGGTACAGATCTATGATGATCCCAAATAATTTTTCTTCAAGAGAAGCTTAAGAGACTAGTGGGTATCCACACTTCATGAGGTGGGGGGAGGAAACCTATTCATAGGCAAAGGAGAGCCTCTTGGGTGAGGGCTTCGATTTGGCTTCAGTTCACCTTTGATTCGGCTTTGATTCACCTTTGATCTAACCATAAAATCCATTATCTATAGTTAAGATCAAGTATAGCCCATAAGGGCAAATCCATGAGTAGGATGGGCCTATCTTTACTTTTTCAATAAGGTTTTAGATGGGCTTTCTAAGCTAAGAGTCTTTCAAGTTTTTGGGCTTTGAGTTGCTCATCTTGTTCCTTGAGTGGGCTTCCTTCTTTGAAGTGGACTCCATCTTTTGTGTATGCCTCATTTGAGGTGGCTTCTTCTCGAGGATAGCTTGAGATAGGCTTCAACTTGTGAGCATATTTCTATACACACACCCCATTTACTCTTTGCATCCTCATTTTTATATTTTACCCCATACATCTTTCACACACCCCATTTTCTACACTTATATCATACATTAGTTTTGATCATTCAATTTGACATATATAAAATTATACCCTAACAATTTTAACTATGGATGATCTTATGGAAGGTGCATGAATGGAAATTGGATCATGTTTATTCTTGGAATTAAGATGTATGATTCATAGAGTAATATTGATGATTAGGTTGCTAGATATGCTTCTGAATATTGATCTATACATGAAATATACATTATATTATCTACTAAACTTATGATTATGCTAGTGTTTGATTAGAATAAATACTACTTTAATATAGTTTTTGGTTTTTGTAGGAAACAAGAATATCTACTTTAATATCGGGAATCACTGCGATCGATCGCTAGAGCCGCAAAAGCACTATATTGAAGGACACAATCGATCAGCATCAAAACGATCGATCGTATCTACTGGAATTTTTGATCCGCGCAAGACAGTAACTACGATCGATCGGTATCATACGGCGTCGATCGCCCAGCGATCGATCGGAGGAAAATAACGAAGGAATTGCGATCGATCGGCCAGCGAACGATCGTCAGTACGTACGATCGATCGCCGTATGCGGCAAACCGGAATTAAGGCCTATTTCGACTTGGATTTGGAAGGGATTTTGAGGGTTTTCCTTCACCCCTATATATATGCCTTAAGGGAGAACGTATTGGGCACCACATATTCAACCTAGAGAGCAATTTGAGACCTTGGAGGCTAGAGCAAAGGAAGAAGAAGATGATGAAGATGAAGATGATGGATTCTCTTCCCATGCTTGGCTAAACTCCTATCCAAGGCGTAGATGAAGCCCAATAATCTGGTTGTGTAGTTTCTTTTCTCTCATCTTATGTTAGAACAGCTAACACAGGCCATGAATATTAACGAAGAATGCATTTTACCTGTCGAGCCCCAATATCAAAGAGCCAATTTTCTGACGAAGGGATCTGTTTTTCCCCTGGCTATGATGTTACATCCCTTCAGAATGCTCAAAGGTTTGACAATGAGCTTGAGTGGGCTTTACACAATGATCAAGAGGGTGTAGAAATTAAAGAAGAAGTAAGTGTGTTAATAGAACCAAATTGTCAACCTTCTTCTATATCTGAGGAGTGGCAGTCTACAACACTGTTAACAGAACCTTATATTCCTGAAGCACCATTCATATATTGTCTAGATCAATCTAACTCTTTGTTTAATGAACATAACTTAGACTGTTTCATAGATAGTTTAGTTGATTCACTAATTGAGGAAGCTTTTCCAATTGAGTTACTAGAAGAGGCCCCTAAGGCCAAAATGGTTGATGTGGGGGAGGAGGTTCCCTTTATATTAAAATTCTCTGATGACCTTCTTTCATGGTTAATGCAGGGAGCCCTCTTTCCAAAGCTTCCCTACCCACCACTCCATCCTTTTATTCCACGATGTGCTCCATACTTAGGCAACAAGGATAGAAGTGTGTGGTGCAATCATTTAATTGATCCAGGTTGATGACTTGATAATCTGGCCCCTACAGAGGATCGTGGGTACGTCTGGCTGAGGACGTTAAACTTAGCGCTTGGTGGGAGGCAACCCACGTATTCAGGTATATTCTCTCCTTTATTTGATTTTCTTGGTTATATGCTCATTGTCATACTATATTTTGTTCACATTGAGGACAATGTTCATAATAGGTTTGGGGGAGGGAATATTACTTGTATAAAAAAAAATTAAAAATTGAAAAATCAAAAAAAATTTGGTTAGTTTTTAGGTTGTTTGTTAGTATTTTTTTTCTTAGGTTTTGATAGTTTATCCCGTAATAATGCATGTTACAATTCTTAGGAGATTAATTTGCATTGGAAGTGTGAGTAAGTATACTGGAGGATAGATACACTTAACTGAGCATATCTTTCTATTACAGTCCTCTTGGAACAAAGTGCTTGAACTAAGAAAATTCACTTACACACACTAGTACATAAAGTAATACATCTAGAGATTTGTTGAATGCTAATTTACAGTGGGATGTCTTTAGTCATAGTCATTAGATGATGTGTAGTTGTCTGTTGAGCTTAAAAGATCATGATAGACCATTTACTTGGCTATGGCAAGGGATTGGAACCGGAAATAGGTTGAGAGTATAATACAGCCTGGACAAAATAAAGATGTGCTGAAAATATATGTGCTGAAAATGAAAAATGAAAAATGAAAACAAAATGAAAGAAAAGGGGGCTGCTTGACTTTATAGGATTAACTTAGACTGATGCTCGGGCCCGAAGCGGTCTTCTTAAAACCTAATGCCCTAAGCCAAATTGGCTGGGAGTCATTGGCCTGAGTCATTGCTAAACCTAAGCATCTTGAAGTCAGGCCTTACACAGTCCTAGCGAAAAAAATAAAAGAAAAAAAAAGTCTGTGGTGTATTATCCTCTCAAATCTAGAATGTTGGACCCGAATGAGGCGCGCAGATCTGTGCTATCATGAACCTAAAGATTACGATGACTATGTAGATTCTGATGTTCTTTGGTTAATGGGTAACACTGGATCTGTATAAACAGAAATTTAGAATGTATTGCTACAATGTTCTACACTTTTACTATTTATATTATCATGTTATATCATATTGAGCAAAAAATTCCAAGATGAAAGTGTGGAATAAAACCACTTACTTGAGGGCTTCTATATTCCTGTTCATTATTAACCAAGTATATGTGGTTGATTTTCTTAAGCATTGTAGTGTGCATTTGTCGGGATAATAGGTTGTATGTTTTGCTATGTTTTAATTTTTACTTTATTTTTGCACTTAGGTTAATTAGATTAATAAATACATGTTTGTGGGTAGCATGGCTGCAAACCCTCACGAGACAACACTCGTCCTACTAGGGACACCTAGAGGTTTAACGGCTTGTTGCATACGCTCAATGCAATCGTGTTCCCTACGAAAGTGGTGTTTACTTTTATGCATTAGTTCCTTTAGTTGTTTGTTTGATTTTGTTTTGTTTTGTTTTGCTAGGGACTAGCAAAATCTAGGTTTGGGGGTGTGATCTATATATGAAATATGCATTATATTATCTCCTAAGCTTATGATTATGCTAGTGTTTGATTAGAATAAATACTACTTTAATATAGTTTTTGGTTTTTGTAGGAAACAAGAGTAATACACAAAAATGAAGAGAAAAGTGACTCGAATGGTTAAATTATCATAACTTCGTCTACAAATATCGGATTGGACTGATTCAAGCTTCATGTTAAAGTTCCAGAAGTCAGCTTTCCAACGCCACCAACCACGCGCAATTCGGAGTTCGGGACAGAAAGTTATAGCCATTTGAAGTTTATAAACAGTAACTACGATCGATCGGAAATCACTGCGATCGATCGCTAGAGCCGTAAAAGCACTATATTGAAGGACACAATCGATCGGCATCAAAACGATCGATCGTATCTACTGGAATTTTTGATCCGCGCAAGACAGTAACTACGATCGATCGGTATCATACGGCGTCGATCGCCCAGCGATCGATCGGAGGAAAATAACGAAGGAATTGCGATCGATCGGCCAGCGAATGATCGTCAATACGTACGATCGATCGCCGTATGCGGCAAACCGGAATTAAGGCCTATTTCGACTTGGATTTGGAAGGGATTTTGAGGGTTTTCCTTCACCCCTATATATATGCCTTAAGGGAGAACGTATTGGGCACCACATATTCAACCTAGAGAGCAATTTGAGACCTTGGAGGCTAGAGCAAATGAAGAAGAAGATGATGAAGATGAAGATGATGGATTCTCTTCCCATGCTTGGCTAAACTCCTATCCAAGGCGTAGATGAAGCCCAATAATCTGGTTGTGTAGTTTCTTTTCTCTCATCTTATGTTTTTATTATAGTTGGTGTATGGATTTTATTGTGTAATCACCGTTAATTCAATAAAGATTTGTTCTTTGTACTCGAGAGAGACAAGAGTGAATTCTTGTGAGTTTCGATCCGAAGAATACTTGCGTATCCGAGAGGAACGTGAGTAGACTGAGGTGTTATATATCAATAAAGTTTCATTGGTTTATACTCGAGAGAGATAGATCACAATTCCATGCTTTAATTGTTTTATGTGTTACATCCGAGAGGAGAGCACTATATTTTGAGTTGACAAGTGTATGTCCTAGAGGAATATGCTAGCCAATTGGAAATCTTTATTCAAAAGAGAGAGGGAAACGATACACTAGTTATTGTGGTCGATTCGAAGCCTTGGTCTTCTCCACATTGATTAAAACTCAGCTTAGTAGTTAAAGTTCATAGCTTTATTTAGATTAAACAAAAACTACATCTTTTTCTTCTCTTGAATTTGGTAAAAGATTAATCCGTCCCTGAGGTTCGACAACCCTTTAATACTCACCGTAGTACAATTGCCTTGTGCACTTGTAAGGGTTTAATTTTAAACGATCAAATATCATATGAGAACAGTAAAATTAATGAATGTTTTGATGGGAAAGTAGAACTCTATTCCGGTAGATTCTATTCTCTGTCAAAGTCTACGACAAGTCCCAACGATAAGTCGTTGAACAACTGAAAAATAGTTTGTAAAAATGCATATGTAGAAGTATTTAAACCACGAAGTAAGGTACTATATGGTTTAGTAAAATTTGTATAATTAGTTGAATCCAGAAAACCATATGTGAGTTTAACGTCAACACACCCCAACAACAAGTCATGTGTCGTTGGATGACTTGTCGATGAATTTGACAGTAGATCGAAATGAGAATGCATTATATGAATGAAATCTTAGGTTGTACGGAGAACAACCAGTGAGTTGTCTGAGAGTTAGAGGGATGAGGACAATAAACTAAAGAATTAGACATTAATAGTAATGTCATAATCCACACTAAGATTGAATAGTGGGATTATAAAGATTAGAGCTAGACTCTTAGGTTCTACAGAGGACAAACAACAACAGAAGAAGGAAAGAAGATCCACGTGCTACAAGAGCAACTGTGTCAGATAGAAGACACAAAACCTTTTATCAAGGTTGATCATCTTGAATGCTTCGTTCCACAAGAGATCAATAATGCATGCAGAGTTATGACCAAGTTCATGATGCTAGTATCTCAAACCGGAGGGAACTATGAATTCCCCTCATGATCTTCTATCAAACATGGATGGTAGAGGTAAAAAAGAAAACATAAGGAATAAGGGTTGACTCCACAAGAGACAAGACCTAAAAGAAATTACCCATGAGTTAAGAATTAAGGCCTAGGGTAGTATACTAGTATGAACTAGTGTAGTAGAAGAATGTAAAAAAGAGTTGAATTGAATTAACGAGTTAATCTGCCATAGTAGCTATACACATGTTTATCTTGTTGTTTTAATGCTTAGTCTAGTGGTGGTAGCCTTTCTTACTGAGTCCCCCATACTTAGCTTTCTTTTCTTCTACAGGTTCAGAGGAGTAGGAGTAGAGCGGGGTGTGGGTGATAGCACAGAGGCTAGGAGCAAAAATAAAGAGTGGAATGCAAGTTTATTTATTTATTTTCTTAAATTCAGTGATGATTATAGGCACATATGTGCACCAAAATAATTTTGTATTGTAATAATTATTAACTTGTTGTGGATTGTGGCATGCATCGACCCAAAGATCCTATATATTCATTCATTGCATCGAAATATAGTATTTTGTTTCAATAAACGATATGTTCAAAATTGATACCAGAAAGTAATGGCCCAACGCTCGTATTAATGTTTAGAATGTATATGGGGTCAAGCTTTGGCTCACAAATTTATGGCTTGAATTTTAAAGTCTTTCGCCGACAATGTTTTACTCTGATTTACACTAAATTTGTGTATTTGAATTGGGACGTTACAACTTATGTTTCACTATTCACCAATTAACATGTTGCCACTTGTGGGTCTATGATAAAAACTATCACATCCCTTGGCATATAATCTAAAGCGTATTGATTGTTTAAAATTAAACCCTTGCAAGTGCACAAGGCAATTGTACTATAGCGAATATAAAAGGGTTGTCGAATCCTCAGGGACGGTTAAATAATTCTACCAAATTCAAGTGAAAGGAAAGTTGTAATTTTTAATTTAATCTAAGAAAGCAGTAAACTTTAACTAATTAAATGAATATGGAGAAGTGCCAAGGTTTCGAATCCACCACACAATAAACCAGCTTATCGTCTCTCTCTTTTGAATAAATTTCTAGTTGGCTAGCATATTCCTCTCGGACATATACTTGTCAATTCAAGATGTCGTGCTCTCCTCTCAGACGTAACACATAAATCAATTAAAATATGGAACTGTGATCTATCTCTCTCCAGCATAAATCAATGAAATCTTATTCCTTTATAACACCTTAGTCTACTTACGTTCCTCTCGAACACGCAAGTATTCTTTGGATTGAAACTCACAAGAATTCACACTAGCCTCTCTCGAGCACATAGAATAAACCTCAATAAATTAACAGTAATTTTATAATAAGATCCATACACCAATTAAGGTAAAAATTAAGATGAGATAAAGAAAACGATTCAACCAATTTATTCGGGTTTCATCTATGCCTTGGATGCAAATTTAGCTGGCCATCGGACGAGGAGAACGTTGCTGATTTGTCAGAGTCATTTTGCAAAATTCACCAAAAATCACTGTTCACAAAACACTGTTCACGGGTACTGTTCATCCACGGTTACTATTCATCGTCTCTCCCAAATCGTTGTGCACTGTAGCAGTCCAAGAACAGTCCTTTTCTGGCCCTTTCTTCCTCTCCTCCCTCTCTCTCTTCCGGCGAAACACCACCAGAGTCCGGCCACAACCGCACCGGCTTTCTGGTGGAAAATCTTCCTGTAAAAGCTCTATTTTTTCGGCTCCCTTTTTCCGGTCAACTGTTCCCCTGTTTTTATAGACGCCAATCCCGTCCCAAATCGAACACAATCCAAGTTCGATTTGAAGTCGAATCGATCTTCAAATCCGACACTTTCCATTTCCAAATCGAATTCAAACTTCAAACTTTCCATTTTCAGCAAGTCTCTATCTGTTTTATTTTTCCGATGAGACACGGTTGCCGTTCTTTTCCGCCGTTGCCGTTGTCAACTCTTCTACACTGCTGTCGACCATCGTGATTCCACCGTCGCCGTCCCACGGAGCTCAGCCCCACGCCGGAGCTCGAGCGCTGCTCTGTTTTGGACGGCCCGAGCTTCGGCTCGGGTCATTCTAATTTTCCTTCTTTTTCTTGAACCGAACTGGAACTGGTCGGTTCAGTTCATATTTCTTTTTTTTTCTTTATTAAACTAAAACCCGTTGTATTGATCTCATCCATCCAATCTCATCTCGACGGTTCTTCTCTTTACTTACGTCTCTTTTGCGTGCTTTATTTCCAATGATCATAACTTTTTACTCAGAACTCCGAATTGCGAACGGTCAGTGGCGTTGGAAAGCTGACTTCGTGAACTTTAACATAAAGCTTAAATCAGTCCCATCAGAGATAAGCAATTGAAGTAATGAATGTTAACCATTAGAGTCACTTGAGTGGAGAGAAATATATTGAAAACATCAAAAATTGAGAGGGGGAACTCAAACTATGCGTACTAAGGGTGCATTTGGTTGCACCAAAATTTACTTTATGCATGAGTTTCCCTAGAATCTAGAGTTATTTTCGGTTTAAGACATTAATTCTTGGAGAAGTGCGGTAAGAAGTGAAGCATTGGAAGAAGTCATTTTGGAGGGAAAAATTGACTTCTCACAGGATCTTCTCTTGAGGAGATTTCCAGTGAAAATTCACAGAAGAATTAGGTAATGATATTTTTATAATTATTCAAAGCTGGCAGAGCAAGAATGTAGGAGAAAAATGTATTTTGTGGGTCTTGCATGCATTTTCCTGAGTTCTTGCCTATGCCAACTTTGAATAATTTACTGCCACTACTTCTAGCAAAATCTGCTAACCAAATACCTAGATTCTTTGAAGAAATTAGAATCCTCACTTTTCTATTTGATTTTGGTTCCACTTCTAGCAAAATTGGTTTCCAAATGCACTCAACATATGAAAACCCAAAGTTGAATTGAGAACGGTTTACATGAGATTGTTCTTGTATAAGGAGCATGAGGCTAATCTTTTGGGTCGTTGGATTTAGATCCAATAAAGGGTATCAAATTGTGAGTAGGTGAGTATGTCAAATCAATGAGTAGCTAAGTCATTTATAGTCGTCGGATTCATCGCCTCATCATGGCGGGCACGAGGTTTTTTTTAGCTGACCGAGGAACCCACGCTCTCGAATGAAGTACATAATTTTTGAGTTATTAAAATTCAGAAGGTAAAAAATTAAATGAGATTGGTATCATTTGGCTTATATAGGAGGCCAATTCCATTTGCATATAATTCCATTCGTAACTCATCTGAATTTTATTAACTCAAAAATTGTGTTAGCAAAATTTTAAGCTAGAAAAGTCCAGCGTGGGTCCCGCAGTGAGCTTAACCGTGACCTCGTGCCCGCCATGATGGCGATGACGTGCGCGAACGTTCAAAAGTCCGAACTGCTTTCCTCCCCTGTTCTTCTTGCCTCTCAGACACGGTAACCTCCCAATGGTAATATTGTAATTTCATTCATAAACCTCCCATTACCCCGTACGCCCCCAATCCCCGTCGTGCGCAACCAAGAACTCCCCCGCCTAGGGTTTCCTCCCCCGACAAAACCCTAGCCCAGAAAACCCTAATTCCTCCCCCAAATCTCCCAAAGTTCCGATTTTCCCCCTCTTTCTCGTTCCATGATATGCCTCCGCCGGATTCCCCTCCTCCGCCGCCCCCCGCCACTTCCGATCCGGACTCCTCCGCCTCCCCCGGCGACTCCAGCGGCGGCGCCGGAGCCGGCGTGGTGGTTGCCTCAGTCGACGTCTCGAACAATTGCATCGAGCTCGCGCTTCCTGCTCGGTCTGGCGATGGCGGGGCGAGCTCGCTGTATATCTACAAGAATGCGTTCAATTTGATCCCGAGGTCGGTCCGTGACTTGGGCCGATTGAGGACGTTGAAGTTCTTTTCCAATGAGATCAATGTCTTGCCGCCCGAGGCGGCGGGGGAGCTTGGCGAGCTTGAGTGCCTCCAGGTGAAGGTCTCGTCCCCGGCAGTCTCGGGCTTGCCGCTGCAGAAGCTGCGGGCGCTCAGGGATCTGGAGCTTAGCCGGACGCCGCCACGGCCATCGGCGTTCTCGATATTGACGGAAATTGCAAATTTGAAGTGCCTGACTAGGCTCTCTATTTGCAATTTCTCTATCAGGTGTGATTTCTCTCTGCGCATCTTGTTAACTATTCATATTTGTTGTTCAGATTATTATGTTTGTGCTTGTTTCGGTTGTTGTTGACGGAGGGTGGTTGCTTGCAAGCTGAATTGTATAGTGGTAAAGACAAAAGGAAAAGAAATTTTGTCAAATGCGCATAGAAGTCGATTTAACTCCGAATCTCATTTTGTATTATTTTTATTATCATTGCCAAATGTATCACTAGATTGTGTGGCTAACATGAAATTAAGCTATGAAAATTATAGTAATTGATTGTGGAGATTCATTGTTCATTTAACTCCCTCCATCCAATGAAGCCTGTCTGCATTGAAAAAACACGGCTTCATCATTACATGACTGACTTTTCTCCCGCACGACTGAAAACATGGGGAGGGGGAATTCTGTTTTTTTGTACGGGCCTTACAGTCCAATAAATTTGATTCATTTTCAAACGCAGACAAGCTTCACTGGACGGAGGGAGTAATATTTTTGGTCATGGCTGACTAATGTGTTATTTTGTAAAGAAGGGATTTTGTTTTTGTTTTCCTCTAGGTTTTGACCATTGAACTAATTGATCCTGTAATGAAAACTTAAGGATAATTTTATCATTATTTTTTCTGAAGGCAATACCTTTTTGATAATTTCTGAAGGCAATACTTTCGCTTGTTTTTTTCTTTTTTGTAATGAACACCAAGGAATATTATGTCTTATATAGTGAAGTTCTATGGTTGGGACTTAGAACTGTTTGTATGGAAATTGGGCCTTGTGTGTAAGTAGTTAGTCTTTGTTTCAGGGTGTGGGAAGGTAATGAGGAAGTCAGATAGAAGCATTTGCCTTGATGTTATATGTGAGTATATCGGACAAATGAATAGGGTATTCATTTTTTTAGGCTGAGGAGGTGAAAAGGATTCATGCAATTGCTTTTTGTTTATATGTTATTTTGAATTAAATGTTCTTCATAAATTTCTTCCGAGGAATGGTCTATTTCGAGTTGTATGGTTGGATGATGGTTTTTTGTCTTAAGTTTAGATAGCTTAACATTAAATTGACCTGAACAAAGAAGATAATTAGAAGCTATTTGTGTTTGACTTCTTTTTGTGTTATATATTTTTGAAATACATCATGAGAGCTACATGGGAAGTGCTTCATGATCTTTTGATGTGAGATAATCCGAACTAGCATGTAAAAGTTGTCTCCTAATAGCAGAGAATGTTCATAATTAGATCTTCTAAGGGCAAGAACGGGCAAGATGATGTGCTTATGGTCAAAAGATGATAAATTTTCTGCTTTGATTTGGACTTGATCAAGTGTCCCAGAGACGAGAATATAAGATGAGTTTCATGATATGTTTTCAGAGGCTCATATTTAGCATGATTTGTTACAGCAATTATTTCCCTTGAAGTTGTTATATATAGAAATCTTAAGTCGGTTTTATAGTATTGGCTATCTGTGATTGCACGTCAATGTATTTAGTTATTTGGTGCTTGTTTATGACTCTATGTGTGGGTGTGCTTAGGATTTTGTGAATGGGATGGTTAAATGGGTTTAAAGCTTACTATGGTATGGCAATGGTTTTAGATTGTGATACAATCTACAGCTGTGAAATATTAATGAAATTCCGTTTTCTTACTTATGAGCAGGTGAATTAGAGTGTCCATATATCAGCTTTTAATTTTTTTCTTGTGAAATTGGATGAATCCACAACTACTTGTAGTTGTGTTCTTGAAAGTTTTAGTAATGTTCTATATTGGATGTATCACTCTGTGATAGTTTTCAAGTTTGTAGGAGTTAGAATTTAAATTCTTGTTAAGTATGTATATAATGAGTTGAAATGTTATAGGATTTAAATGAGTGGTGGTGTGGTTTTTTAGTTTATGAGTTTGGATGTTACTTCACTAGATACTAGGTTTTTTACTTGGAGAATATAAGAATTTGGAAGAGAAAATACAATGAAGTTTACACACCCGATCCGGCTCTGACTTTTGCACCCTTCTCCCCTTAATTTTCTGTTCATAATTGTGTCCCAAAGTGTTTTTTTTCCATAGGTTTGCTAGAGATTTAACCAAAAAACTACTTAAAAATCACGCTTCATACTTTCCATAATTTTCAATGCTTCATTCATGGTTTTTAAACGATAAAGCTGCTCCTACAGGTTAAATGTCACTAATGGGCAAGGAATGTCGTATCGGATATCGGTAGGCCAAAGAGACAAAATATCGGAGATATTGTGTAAAAAAATATCAGTGGTCTAAAACTAGTTTTTACCATGTATTTTCACAATATAACTTCTAAAATGAGTGATACTAATTTAGACAAGCATGAATTTTAAAATATGCATAAAAACGCGTATATATATAATTCAAAATATGATTGGAAACAAACGGGAAAGTAGATTTTTTTTTCTTTTTTTTTTAAAACGTTTTTTTCAAAAACATCAATATATCGGGCCGGAACTGATATATCGGCGATGTTTTAAAAATTTGAAAAAATGATATTACTCAATATCGTTTTATCGGGTGGGACCCGTTATCGATATATCGCCGATACAACATTCCATGCTAATGTGACAAACATTAAATCTTAAAAACACCTACGACATTTTTAACAGTGTTAGTTATATGGTTTTGAGACTAATGCTTAAGCTTTGTGTATCTGCAGATTTCTTCCCCCAGAGATAGGCTGCCTTAATAAATTGGAGGATCTGGACCTTTCATTTAATAAATTAAAGTGTCTACCGGATGATATAGTTTCGTTGAGTGCTCTTAAATCATTGAAGGTGACTAATAATAAACTGGTAGATCTGCCTTCTGCTCTCTCTGATCTGGAAATGCTGGAAAATTTGGATCTGTCAAACAACAGATTGACATCGTTGCAATCTCTTGATCTTTCTTCTATGCATGCTCTCCGAAACTTGAATCTTCAGGTAAAGGGAAAAGCATATAGTGCTTTTGTGTATTTTTTCTTTGCTTCTGCTAAATAGATTGTTTTCTCGTTGTACTTTACTTTTTACATAGTTTTTGTGATGTTATTCTATTAGAAGCCACCCCACTTTATGAGCTATTTTAATATATGGGAAAGGCTGTTGTTGAAATAAATAAAGAAAGATAAATTTATAGGAGCAAATAATATTCACTTATGATGAGTCTGACATTCATATTTTTCCATAGTTTTTTTATTTTTAATTCTTATGTCCTTTTCCCCTTTTTCGTTATATTATTTGCACATCAATTTATTGGTACAAAATTAGTTGCATTACTTCATTTTGTATTTAACTTCCGAATACATGAAATGAAGTTAGCACTTTTGAAGTCATCGTCTTTGAGCTTGTTTGAATCAGTTCTAGTTTTTCAATCAATTGTTGCATTGGATATGATGAAACGAAAATTGTATTTTCTGCACACATGTAGTTGTGTATAATGTTTCAAAAGAGTTCTTTTTTTCAATTTTTTTTGTAAAAATTATGGTCACATATTTGATTTGAAACTAACATGTGCATACTGTGTTCGTATTCTCTGTTTTAAGTACAACAAGCTCCTTGGTAGTTGTCAAGTTCCTTCATGGATTTGCTGTAATATGGACAGAAACAGGAAGGATGGCATTTCCTGTAAAGAGCTTAACATGTCACTGGGTGAGGGAGATGCTGACGTCCCAATTCCTGATGTTGAAGGTAGTAGTTGTAAAGGTGAATGAGAATATCAAAGCTATTTATGGTTTTCATCGTTATTATTTTTTGGTGCTGGAATTTTCGGTGTCAGTTTCTCATGAGTTCGCTTAACTGTAGGTTGCAGTGGTATTTCTTCAACAATATCAGAGTCTTCATCGAGTAATAGTAGACATCCATCAGCTAGAAGATTAAGAAAGGGTTGGAAGCGGCGAGATCTTTTGCAAAGAAGAGCTCGTCAGGAACGGTTGAACAGTAGTAGAAAGTTAAATTCAGAAAATCAAAGTAAAGTAATAAAACTAAGTATGGCCAGAGAAAGTAGTGTACGGTCTATAGTTGAAAAGGAAGATGTTGATGCACCTGAAGTTTCTGGCAAGCATGATCTGCATGCTTCTTCTGGTCTTCTGGACAATCAAAGTTGCATTATTGGTAGTGGAAAGAGAGACCAAAGCTTAAGCACTAGTTCCGATATACTTGTTCTGTGTAAAAAGTTTGGTCAGGAGGATGATGAGGAAGATTCTGTATCGTTGAAAAGTGTGTCTGACGAGCACGAAGGGCATCATGCTTCTTCGACTGAATCATCTTCTAATAATAAATATCATAAACCAAAAAGGCATTCAGATAGAGATCTTGATAGTCCTAAGCCTAGAAAGTGCCTTAGGCCGGTTGATGATAGCCTTTTATTATCTTGCAAATATAACAAGGAATCATTCTGTAGCATTAACGACCGCATGCCTGATGGGTTCTATGATGCTGGGCGTGATCGTCCTTTCATGACTTTGCAGAATTATGAACACGCTTTGTCCTTTGACTCACGTGAAGTGATTCTTGTAGACAGGTCTGCCTCTTCATTCCCTAATCATTTTTCAGTATTTCTCCATTGTTTCCTGTCCATGTTTAATAGGCACTAATTGAGTACACAATGCATGCCTTTTTCATTATGCTCTTTTGTTTCATGGCTTTGGGCTACTATATGTTAAAACCTTCTGTCACATGCTTATTAAAGCACACAACATATGCCTTTTTCATTATGATCTTTTGTTGCATGGCTTTGGGCTACGATATGTTAAAAAAGTCACAATCTTTTCTCACAGAAACAAATCTTTTCACCAGTGATCATTAGCTAAAATATATGCATAATTGTTTACTTCATTTGACTTCTGCTTCTGTGGAATCTGTTAGTTCCTTTGTGTGTAGATGGGGTAACTGCTGTTCTTTTTTCGCTTTAAGTTTTTGGGAGCTATTGGCATTTGCTTTAATTTTCAGAGTATTGTTTCCACAGGAAGGAGGATGAAGAGTTGGATGCCATTGTCTTGGCTGCTCAAGTACTGCTCTCCAATCTGAGATGGTCACATAGTTCAAGTAAAGAAAACAAAGGATCTTTTGTTGACAATTTGCAACGAGCTTCTGTGTTGGCTTTGTTTGTTTCGGATTGTTTTGGAGGCAGTGAAAGAGGTACTACAGTTATGAGGGCACGAAAAGCTGTTTTGGGATCAAATTATGAGCAGCCCTTTGTTTGTACTTGCTCAAGTGAAAATAAGAATGATGACAGTCAAGCTTCTTCCAAGCAGGTGTATGGTGCCATGGATGATTATAACTTTTTTGACCTGTGTGAGAGAACTTTGCATTCAATTAAAAAAAGACGGAAGTCGAATATTGTTCCAATAGGGTCTCTGCGATTTGGTGTATGCAGACACAGGGCCTTGCTTATGAAGGTAATTTTCCATTTGTTGGACCTCGTGTTTCGTGTTTGTTGAGGCTGCTCTTCTGTCTATTGACATCTAAAAGAATTTACTCTTGTGTAGTATTTATGTGACAGGGCAACTCCTCCAATTCCGTGTGAGCTTGTTAGAGGTTATTTGGACTTCATGCCACATGCATGGAATGCAGTTCTTGTTCATAAGGGTGACTATTGGGTCCGCATGGTTGTAGATGCATGCTATCCAACTGATATAAGAGAAGAGACCAATTCAGAATATTTTTTCCGGTGAGCTACTAAGCCTTTTCTTAAATGCTTTCCGTTTTTTTAAAATATATTGTGCTCATCTGCTTTGAGGTTAAGAAGTGTTGTTTGGATTGCTACTTTCCTAGTAAATAGTTTTGCTAATTACGAAACATATTTAGGATGAATTAAATGCACGCATGAAGCATACATATCAGTGCACAATTTATATGATTTATTGTTGAAAAATTGAGTCCATCTGTGTTATGAAGTTGAGGTGTCTCATAGCATCTATTGTAAGCAATTATCATGTCAATTCATTAGGGCAGGTGAGTATAATAATTTACTAGTACTAGTATAATCCATAGCACCAAGAGCTAATATCTGCATCTTTCTATCCTTGAACTTGCTTGTGCAAGTTTGTCGTATAAATGTCGATGTTATAGAACTATACACACTATTTTTTTCCGCTACCTTTCCTATGCATGATCATGCCGTCCATCTCATGAGATCTCAAGGAAGGATCTCTGATGGCAGGATCTTGGTGAGATGTCAAGGAATGATTCTCTGAGTTCCATCCAAGCCAATCATATATCAGATCACCCTGAATGCACTCCCATTTAGAACACGTTGGGGCTGACAGGTCAAAAATTGATGATAGGTAAACCAGCTATTACTTTGGGAACATTTTTAAATGAAGGACCTATTTGTCATAGCAGGTAGTCCCACAGAGTAGTAAGAGTCCCTTATTATCACAGTTGCCACAACATCCTTTTGGTTCATACCCTCCTACTGATAAGTTGAAAATTACCTGCTGTGATAAGTGGGTCCCCATATCAAGTTCCCAAATTGATGGCAGTTTACCTGTTGACAATTTTGGTTTGTGGGCCCCTAGGGTTTTATGAAAGAGGATTGATTGTTGGGTTGGTTCAGTGCATTGGTTGAGTTTCTTCATGCGAATCTACTCCCTTTAAGCATGTGAAATTTGAGCTGTTACTATTATGCAGAGAATCACTTTTTTAATGAGTCTCAGTAATAGAAAAAAGACCATGATCATCAATGTCATGTATCAGATTAAATATGCATATATTGGTGATTTTTGGGAATCGTATATGTAAGATTTTTTTAATGGAAGCAGCATAGCTGTGCCTTAAAAGTCACAAGTAATTGTATTTTCATTACATGCTTTTCTTGATTGTCTTATGGCAAACGTTTGATTGTTGATTTGACATTGCTGATAAATGCACTTACTGTAACCAGATACGTTCCACTCACGCGGGTTCATGCACCTGTCACGTCTGACATTTTTATCTCTTCAGAGTGTCTGTTTCCTTCTCTTTCACCGGGTGATGAGGCTGAGAAAACAGCATCAAGTGTAGTCATGCAGTGCAAGTTTGGCAACTTGGAGGCTGCTGCGAAGGTGAGAAGATATTTCCTTGTAGATTTGTTTACGGATGAGCATTCAGGGGAATAGTTTTTTAGTAGCAACTATTAAAATCAGTAATCTCTGATGCAGTTGCTGTAAAGAACATGGATGTAGAGGTATTATATAAGTTTGGTTAATCATTTTTTTTGGGGTAACACAGATGACAGATATTCCTGACTTTTCCTGACAAACAGAAGGAGGCTGTTGTATGTCTGACTAATCTGTCCAAAAAAGCCCTCCAATCATGACATGGCAGGTTTTGGTTGGACAGAGAAAGTGGGCCTCACATGCCTCATTTTCTTTGTCCAACCAAAATCTGCCACGTAACAGATGGAGGATTTTGTTGGACCAGTATCATTTTCCTGAACACAAGTGTTTGAAATACAATTCCTTGAACAAAACTCCAGAACGACGTGGTGCCAGATGATTGGCACCTAAATATGCCTTTGATTTCTCAAATAACGCATATTGGACTTAGTGCTTTCAATGAACTTCATTGAGAAATGCTGTGATATGTTATCGTGCTCACACATGTCTACTTTGTAATTATTTTAAATGCTTATCCTGCACTTGCCTCATCCAAAATAGTTTTCTGAATAGAGCTTAAAGTTTTGTTCTTATGCTTCAATTGCTCACTCTTTGGTTGCAAAACAGTTGTGACTGGTCTGTGCACTTTGAATAGTTGAATGAAACGACTTAGTACTCCAATTTCATTTGCCCTTGTAATGGGTTGTTAACATGATGCATTATCACAGAATGAAATGGTTATCAATCCTGTTTTGTACTAGTGTTATGTATGTGCTTTTTATTTGGGATATTGAGGGTCTTTCAGACCCTGAGTCTGTCATTATCAGGATCTAGACTGATATGTTGAGCCTTGCCTAAATTGTCCAGAGACTCTAGACATGGGTTTGGATAGGGTCTGGATTAAGTTGATATGAATTTCACACGAGTTTGTTACATATTTTATATCAGGTCTGTAATGTTTTGATTTTCTCAATTATTCAAATTAATGGCATTTTTAAAATTATATAGGGTATTGAGTTTTATACTACCAGAATAATCCCTTTCAAGTTTTTCAGTGAAACAAGCGAGATAGAGGTGCACGATATGCTGTTAACCCCAAATTGTTGGGAAAGGCTGCTATGATTGTGCTTATAGTGCGGAGAATCTGTTTAGGATAATTAAGGTTTTTTAGATATATATGCTTATTATCCTTATTGGAGGAGTGCCAATTTTTTCTAGTTGAGTGCATCTTTACACTATCAATATGCATTCTTGTTTCTTTCTTTCCCATGCAGTTTGGGAAGATCTGTGATTATATTGCAATTTGTGCATCACTTTTTTTATGATCTTGTAACTTCCTATGTAGTATACACAGTTCGTTTCTTTGATTTATGCTTCTTTTCTGGAAAGGAAGCGTATCTTTAAGCCGAAGTATATGGTCATAGAATAATCTGCAAGCCTACTATTGGAATACTATATTTTGTTTTATTTTTTTGCTGACAGAGGATTGTATCTCTGTATTTTGGAATTTCATCTCTACAATCTTTCATCCTTTAATTCTCCTTCAGGTGAGAACCTTTGAAGCAGAAGGGAAACCAGATGAGGAAATAAAAAAATTTGAGTATTCTTGTTTAGGAGAGGTTAGAATTTTAGGAGCTTTAAGGAAACACCATTGCATTGTTGAGATTTATGGTCATCAACTATTGTCAAAGTGGGTCCCTTCAACTGATGCCAATAAAAGACATAGGCTATTGGAGATCAAAATTATGATGGAATACGTGAAAGGTGGCTCTCTTAAGGTATGCTTACTTTACAAACATTTACCATATTTGCAATGGATTTTTATTTTTTTTATAACACGTCCTCTTAATGGTTTTCAGCATCACTTGGAGAAATTAGCCAAAGAAGGTGAAAAGCATGTACCTATGCAGCTGGCGTTGTCTATTGCTAAGGATGTTGCCAGTGCATTGGTTGAAGTGCATGCTAAGCAAATAATCCATAGAGATATAAAGTCTGAGAATGTGTTAATAGATCTGGATAGCCAAAAACCTGATGGGACCCCTGTAGTCAAGCTATGTGATTTTGACCGGGCTGTTCCTCTTCAGTCCTTTTCACACACATGTTGTATTGGCCACCGTGGTGTAGCTCCACCTGATGTTTGCGTTGGAACACCTCGCTGGATGGCTCCGGAGGTGCTGCGTGCTATGCACACACATAACCGATATGGGTTGGTAAGTTTTCTGCCTAGTAAAATTTGTGTGTGTCTGCCACTGGATTTCGTGGATATACTCTGCAAGAGGATTATCTTTATCGTTCCTTTCAGATCATTCTCTGTTTTAATGCTTTTTGGGGAGGTTTTAAGTCTAATTTTCTGTTTCTTTCAGTTTATTGGTTGACCATTTACTCGTGAATTATTTAGTTGGTTTATTAATTTTTTATTTGTAAATTGAGGTTATTGAAAGCTGTTACTTGAATGAGGACGGGAAACAAAAAAAATGTAAAACATCATTAAGAATTAAGCTGTGGAGATTTATAAGGTTTATAAATTCACTATTCTTATTATGCTAATTTTGAATTTAGAATGATCCCTAGTTTTTTTAACTATGATCCCTAAGTTTGATTCTTTGCAGCTGTTACATTCTATTTAAGGGGGTTCGTTTGGACGAGGTTTCATACGGAAATTTTCCCATGAATTTTGAATCCTGTTTGTACATTTATATTCACATCAGTGAATATTTCCTATGGAGCTCGATTCTGCCATGAATATGGCTCATTTGGTCATAATTTTTTCAACATCTTCCAGTTTTGACGTGAATATTTCCTATGGACCTCAATTCTGCCATAAATCTGGCTCTTTTGGTCATAATTTTTTCAACATCTTTCAGTTTATACCTTGTGTCTGAATTATACTTGAAAAGTGCCTGAATTGAGGTTTTTTCTTTTGAATATCATGTGTAAACTCCTGAGAAAAGTGAGAATCATAGACACTTAATCTAAGGCCCATTTTAATGAAAATCTTGTCTGATTGTCTGGGGGGGCAGTTTAGATAGCATACATGGGCGAATCCTGCTTTGATTCTCTCCCATGTCTTATTCAGGCTTTCCCTTTGTATCTTATTCAAACAGCCCTTCAGAAGTAGATTTTTACTTCAGGATTAAGATTCTGGAATTCAAATGCCATTGACCATTTGCATCTTCTTCTTTTGGCAACGAACACCTATTCTGATTGGGGCATATAAGGTTGCGATATTGGAAGCATGAACAGTAGCGTAATTTTATTGCCATACTATAGGATGCCAAGAGGATTGCTTAGGTGCTTAGGCAAGGGCCTAATGAACAGCTGCAAAAAGAAGTGCTACATGTTACTACTTCCCTAGAGCGCTTTTAATACACTAGTCAAACTGCATGTGCGAAAGCTAATAGAACCATACCATTTATATTACTATTAATTATCATTATAAGGATTCGTTGTCATTGTTATTATGTATTTATGGTGCTTTCTAACTGCTTACAAGAGTCATCCAATTCCACATAAAAAAAGAGTGATCCAATTAATTAATATCATTATGAGTCCTCTAGTATGGAAATCTCGTTTGAATTAGGTACTTCATTGCTTATTTATTAGCATAATAAAGATGACTAATGAAGGGTATTTTGTGGAACTCGCTTAAAATTGTCTGTTCCATCCCTGCAGTATAAATAATAGTTTGTATAGATGTACATACAGATATGTTCATAATCTCTAGAGCAGGTAAAGAGAACTGGGCTTCAAAAATACCAAAAAGATTATAGCAAACTATGATTGTCTAGACTAGTAATCTTACTGCAAAAACTTGTCTAGGAAACTGCCCATGTGCTTAGGCAACCTCACCTTTGATAAATGTGCCTAGTAGCAATTAGGATTTTCTATCTTAATTGCGTCTCTTGTGAGCTGAAAAAAAGGGAGATCTTGGAGAGATTTGAAGAAATGTTGGGAGATAAGGAATCTTAGTATGTATTTCCAAATGGGAAATGATATTTGTACAGCAGATTCCTACACATTTTCCATACACAGCTGATGTGTATGGAAATGAGTGGGTCAGCTGATGTGACCCCACATCAGTTCACCCACTCATTTCCATACACATCAGCTGTGTATGGAAATGTGTAGGAATCTGCTGTAGGGTTATCACTGCCCTTTCCAAATCGAAAGAATGCTGCCTTCGGGTGATTTAAGACTTTACCTTTCTTCATTGCCATTTTTTTGGTTAATACCTATTTGAAATGAAGTCTCTGGTATTACTTTTTAGATTTCCTGGAATTTTAGTCTGCTATGTTTTATCAATTGGTTGCGGTAGCATTTTTTGAGTGGTCCTGCTGAACCTTTTTCATATTGTAATACAGGAAGTAGACATTTGGTCATATGGGTGCCTGCTCCTGGAGTTGTTGACCCTGCAAGTTCCTTATGCAAGCCTGCCACCTGCTGAAATTAATCATCTTCTTCAGGTATGTTTATAATTATTTCTTTCTTTTTAAGTTGAATTGGAGCTACAATTTTAATGGATATTTTTTTTTACTTATAACAATTTGAATACACCTGAATTCGAGATAATAGATCAGTTTAGAGGAATTGCTCTTCTGGAGCGGAGCAGGGGTTGCCTTTGTTGGGTACTAGTAATCTTAATCTGATATTTCTTGGTAGGATTGCGATTGGTAAACACAATCAGCAGTAAAAGAAGCAAGTTAATATACAGGATTACATACCATGTGACATTTATGAGGAACTGTACAAAGATGTTGAAGTTTAATTCATGCACATTAGCACGACACAGTCCTTCAATCACTTAGATTTTCGACCCTGTTTGAAAGATCTCTCTCCTAATATCTTTGCACATGATGTTCCGTTTACTGATTATCAGAAGTCCACACTAATTGTGCATATTATTTTGTTAAGGAAATACCTCAAAGTTGTCTGAGTTAAATAAAATTTGATGACCACCTTTATAGCAAGTGACTTGAGTGCAGAGAGCATTCTTACTGTTCATATTATTATTTTAACAAAACATGTTAAAGTTGTCTGGGAAAGCAATTGAAATTCGATGGTACTTCTATAGCAAGTGACTCGAGTAAAGAGCAATCTTGTGGTGCATATTATTATTGGAGTCCCGTTTACATGAGTCACAGTTCATGCAGCACGCTTGAGCTGAATCACCTTGAGTCGTCGAATATCATCTGACGGTGAGTGTCAAATCTGGGACTAGGTGAGTGAATGATCACCCCTGCTTAGCACCATCAGATCAAGCTCCGACGGTTCAAGGTGATTCAGCTCATGCATATGTGCGTGATCCGTGTCTCATTTAAACTTTTCCCTTATTATTTTCAGAAAATGCCTGAGTGACCTTATTTAAAACTAGGTAAACAGAATTTGATGGTCATCTTTCTAGAAAAGTGTGAATTGTTCTCAATCATCGAGATGATTGAGATGTTTGCCAATTATCCGAAATGGTGATTACCCAACCAGCACCCTTTTTCCTTAAACCCTTTCAAACACAATTTTCTTGTTCATTTGTCTATTAATTCTTGAAATATTTTGAGGTCTGTTGTCCTGATTATAAATCTTGATTTACAGTCAAGACAGCGTCCTTCTCTTACACCTGAACTGGCGGCCTTGGATTTTTCCGAAGAGTCGACAATGACTGGATCTGATATAGAAATCCCTCCTGAAGCAGACATCAAAATTATGAGATTTTTGGTTGATTTATTTAACCAGTGTACCAGAGCAAATCCGTCTGACCGACCTACGGCGCAAGTTATTTATGACAGGTTATGCTCAGCTAAGTGCAAGAGCAAGACTACCATTGACAAGTAAATTTTATACCTTATAATGCTAGGGGTTTTCCTGTTGCTGTACGCTCAAGGAACGCAAGCTTTCTTTCCTGCCTCCATGCTTATTGGAAGAGTAAAGTAGGTCATTGGTTCCACCTCGTAAGCAGCAGTCCGGAAATTGTAATAATTTTAGCTCAAATATATTCTTTTGTAACCATTATGTATTGACTAGCCCTTGTATGGGGTTCTTAGCCTTCAGAGATGTAGTAGAAATAGATATGTTCATGCCTCAGATGCATTATGTGGAAACTTTTGTTTCTGGAATTTTAATCTGGGCTAACCACATTTTTTGCTGGATAGAGACTAAGTAATCACTTCGACAGCAGGGCTAGTAGTACATGTCGTTTTGCTCCGATTGCATACTAGCCCCTTTTTTATTGCGGACGGTTTCAGATTTGTAGTTGACTTTTTGACTTGATGAAACTTTTTATTTATTCAGGTAGCTGCCCCAGCTTTCAGCAAAACGTTCTTTAATGTTCATTGTTGAAGTCAATGTTGTATATATATCATGTAATTTTCTTCCATGGGACCTGTGATTAACGTGTTTCAGGAAAACTTTTTATAAAGAATAGAGCAACCCGTGACTTGGAAATGGATCAACTGTCCGTTAAATTGTGTTGAAACATGAAATCGTTACTATCTACCTTGGTTCGTAAGGGATTCATGTCACTGTGCTGTTGACGGCCTGCTTGGTGCTTTGATGGATTAGGTTTTGGTTTTCTCTTGTGACATATTACTTGGAAAGTTAGCGTACGGCTTCTGTTTGTTTGGTTGAGTGAGCAATGCGAAGACGGAAAAAAATAACGGCCCAAAACCTTCTTTCTTGATAGTGATCTTTTAAAATCGAAGTATACAAATAGACTGCAACTCTTCATGGATTGCCTTGCAAGCATAATTTTGCAACTGTATATGCATGTATTTTATGCTTTCTCAGCAAATTAATCCTGATTTTCTTTGATAAGAAAAAAAATATTTTGTTCAGGATAATCAGCCAGATTGTCAACCTAAGCCATAGCTTGGACATGTAATTAGGTGAGTTCCTGAAGCCTTTGCTTGACATAAATGAAACTACCTTAAACTTAAATTGGCCGCTGGGTTCCCCTTTGTTTCTCTGTTTGAATGTTCTTCTTGAACTCAGCCTGCACTTTGCATCCATTTGTGGTAAGCTGATGCTTTTGTGTCAGTGGTCCGTAAGGAATCTGTAGAGCCATAAGAAAGTAATACATTAGTCTTTTTATCAGGAGTTATAGATGTTGTACATTATGAAAAGTATGAATGTATGATGGATTGTACTTAAATGTCTTAACCATAGGGAGGGACTCCACGCTTGTGTAGCCAACATTTTGAACGGAAAATGATAATGCTACGCCCAAGTCGTACACCAAACTCATACCCATGAGGTGGCAGGTTTGAGTGGGAGAGTGAAAAAGTGGACTCTATGAGGTTCATTTCCACTGTATTTTGATTTGGGTTACGTATCCGGTGTATCGTTTTCAGCTTCCGAAAGAAACCTGATCCGTCAACGAACTATAAAAATTGGACTCTGGTTCAACCTAGTCGAACTGTGAGTTTACTCAAGTGTATCGTTTTATTTGTACCAAAAAGAAGTTTGGCTCTAAATCTAGTGCTTGAAGAATCCTAGTCCTATATGTGCAATCAAACTTCAGTCTTAAAGACCATAAGAGTTTTTAAAATTAACTACTCCGTGCCACATTAATTGTCTGAGTTGAAAATCAGAAATGAAACAAATAGTTCATTTCTGATTTCCAATCAGACAATTAGTATGAGACAGAGGGGGTATTGTTTTATGTTAGTTGATAGAAGCTGATCTGAAGGGGAAATTAAATATATATATTTTTTTTCACATACATGGTTTCGTATTCTTTTTTTGATAGGTAAGTCTCCAACAACCGGGAGAAACCCAACCAGCCCGACAAAGGCTACATTGGCCCTGTTATTCTTTTTATAGTTATATGGTTTTATGGAGACTTTTTGTTTGGGAGATTAATACTACTCCTTCTGTCCAATGAAGCGGGTCTGCATTAGAAAATTAGACAAATTTATTGATCTCTAAGGCCCCTATAAAAAAACAGACTCCCCTCGAGCGTTTTGGTGGTGACTGGTGAGGGAGCAAAGTCGACCATTTAAGAATGGATCCATGTGTTTTCAAATCCACACAGTCATCATTGGACAGAGGGAGTATGATATGGTTTATTCCTTGGTGGAATGGTAGAACATGTTTAGGCCTCAGTTTGATGTGATGGCTAGGGTATGCTTCTTGAAGCGGAGGTCCTCAGTTTGAACCTCCACTCCATTGGCCACTCACCTGGGATTATATATGAGTTACCGTGCGCGTATGATGGGTGGGCCTTATATGCACCCGAGTGGCTTGGCAACAGGATAGGATAAGGTATTCCAAGAGGTCAGCTGCTCTGCTCCTTCTAGTTGGTTCCTAAGGACTCGAATACCCCTCGTTATCAAAAAAGAAAAAGAAAAAGAAGAGGTTCTAAGTGTAAAACTTCGAAGTAACCACTGCCACCTGAGGATTATTTCCGGATTCACCTGATCTCTGTGGTAAATCTAAAGTGCTTGTATTGTTCCACTGCTATCTTAATATTGCTTTTCACCTCCATGCCAAATCCCTAACCTACTTTAAAGTTTACTTTTCATCTTAAGAGGTTCAAATGCCAATGCTATGTTTCCTATTTGGTTTTATGAAAAAACTATAAATGGGAAATTTATAGAAGAAACACTTTAAATGGGAAATCTGTAGAAGAAACACTTTAAGAGATGAGCCTTAGCTTGCAAATAAACGTGGTAAAAATTGATGAGAAATAATAAAAGTTTAAGTAGACCTATAGAAAATCTATATAATGTCAAAATATGCTACGTAAGGATAAAATTTATTTATTCTTAACAATTGGCTAAAGTTGGGATTACCTAATACGGATATATATACAACCAAGGAAGCGTATAAAGCTAGCAGCATTGAATAGACGTAATAACATAGAATCTAACGTTTACGCAAAATTTGTCCAAGAAAGAGTACAAACTAGCCTTATTGAATGGTAACATTTTACTCAAAACTGTCCTCCGGAGTCTAAAAGTTTATGGAAACTAATTTAATTGGGAAATTTTTTAAAGTGAAATGACAAACCTCTTGTAATTGGGAAATAGTTAAAAGTTCATAATCTCTAATATAGTAATTAAAATATGTGTTCTTTAAATCTATTTACATTGAATTATATATATTTAATTCATTGTAATATGTATAAAAATAATATTACACAGGGGGGGGGGGGGGGTATCTTCTTTAAGACAAGATGCTCACCGCCGGATTTTGATCCCGCAGTAGGAGTCAATACATGGGGCAGGCAGGTTTGAATCACCTTCGAAAAAAAACCATTTTTTAAGGAGCAGTTTTCAGTAAATCTTTCTAGTAGGTAGTATAAATAAAAAAACACACATCCTCACAGAAATATAACACACGCGAAGATGGGTCAGTCCCATCTTGTGTATGTGTCAACAATTTTGATCCAAGAGGATACGTTTTTTTCTTGTTGCTAGATCGAAGAGGATACGAGAAGCTGGCTAAAAGTATTTCTCATTTTACTTTGTTTTCTATGGCTGAAGCTGGCTCAACTCTTAAATCGGTTGTAGTACTAATTAATCTCGGCACAGTTACAACTAGGTCTTTAAATACCAAAATAATAAAGATCTTAGCTCAAATTCTTATTTTATTTTTCCTAATGAGATCTTATCTAATTTTTTTTTACTTGGCTTAGAAAACATCTGTTTAGATGCTGCTTTAACATATTATTTATCTAAAAATGTTGCTATAATCATGCCATACATATTTTTTGTTTATTCAAACATGACATGGTTATCAAGAGGCCCATGCAGATTAGCTCATTCAAACTCCATCTCGGCCGTATTGAGGGTTACTAGGCTCTGGAGACATAGACATGTGAGCTCAACGTGGGAATCTTCCTTGGAAGGTAAAGAGCACTCCCCCTGGAGAGAGAGTTGGGAGATGGAGAAAGGGGAGAGAAGGGAGGGATTAAAGGCTCTGCAGGTGATGTTTAAGGCATGGGTTGGCCAGTTGACATCGGTCAGATAGGGAGAAAGGGAGAGGGTGAGGGACCACAAGCATGCTATGCTGTGTTTTTGTTATATGCTTTGCTTTCTCTAGAGCCCTAGCTAGGTGCAGTGTAGCTGTGACAGTGTAAGGCAGGAGTGGACCACTTTAGTCCGGCTGTAGGTGTTCCAGGGCCTTTCTTCTTGGGAACAGCTGCCCTGGGTTTGTGCTCTTTCCTCATGGAGGAAGCTGTGGAAGGTGATTGACATGTGAGGGAGAATAAATGTGTGAGGGCGGTTTATGTTGTACTGTGGATGCTGTTTTATTACCTCTTAAATGCCCCATTAAAGTCCAGGAGGGTTCAAGTTCTTGATACCATTTGTGGCAGGGTCGAGAGAGCTTGTTTCCAAGGACTAAGAATCAGGTGTGCAACAACTACGAGTGTTAGGAATGTAAGGAGATGGAGGAGTTTCATGCTCAATTGGTGTAAAATTTAGATGATCACCAGGCCCCATACTGCCACACTTTATGGCTCTATTTATATGTCAACTATTCACAAGAGAAAAAGTGATGTTTGCCGATTTAACAAATTCTATAGTAAGTGGTAGCAAAAAATGAATAAATGTATGAAAATGCTAACTATGCTCACCTTTAGGATTACTTGTTTCATGTGCCACTTACCTCTATTAATGTAGTTCAACATTACTTCTGAAAATCCAGTTTGATTTCTGGACGATCAATCTAAGGATCAATCGAGCATGAGATAAATTGCTTAATCGATTAGGCCTTGTAGATCAATTATCTGAATTTCGGACTAATTGTATTGCAAACAATTCTCAAAGTTTCCTTTGCAAGTCTCGTGAAGATTATTTGCTTTCCATGAATTGTTCATTGCATACATGAGCACTTGGAAAGTATGTAGGCGGGAATATGCATTTGATCGCCGCTTTGATTTCTGAATTTTGGCTCAACTTTTTGTTCGAGATTTTCCTTTATTTTGAGATCTGTAAGGGCTTTATTTATATCTAAAGGCATAAAATAAGTAGCAATTAAAAAAGATAATTAAAAATTTTATGAAGTTCCATGCAGGAGGAAACAACACATGAAAAAAGTAGCAAATTGCAAAGCCAGAACCCCTTCGCATAGAGACCACATAAAGAGTGAAAACAAAAACTCAAACACTTTTGAAGGTGAAAACACCTAAAAACAAACAGAAATAAAGATACAAAATCAAGAGAAGATTAATTCTGCCAAAAACATGAAAGAAATGAGCATTTGCCTAAAATTAGGCGTTTTAAATCAAAGGATGCGGTGACATAGCACAGTTGCTTAATGTTTTCTTAATTGCTTTAGCCGAAGTAGCTTCATCCTTCTTCTTGTCTTCAAAAAATTTTCTGATTCCTCTAAGACCACTTAAAAGGTGATATAGATGGAGAGAAGAGTTTTAACAAGGATACACGCATGAGAGTTTTATACACTAAAATAAAGAATCCACCCATTTTCTGCTTGAAAAATCCAAGACAATATGATAAATGTTGCATTTGGCCACAATTTCCAAGTCATTAATTCTATATGATTAAAGTTGTGGAAGTTACCCGTGTTGTTTTTTGCGAGGGGGCGATCGATCACGGATGTGTGCGATCGATCGTCATTGCTAGACATTCGTTTGAGGAAAATACAGTAGATGTGATCGATCGCGGTTTCTTGCCGATCAATCACCGTATTACGGGATTGTGTTTTGGCTTCATTTTTTGTTCTGTTTTTGATATATATGTATTACCCTAAGAGCGGCGGGGGGTATGGATTTTTTAGAGGACTTTGGAGAGGAGAAACAATTGTATTTCCTTTGATTTGATCAGTGGAAGTTAGTTCGTCGTTCGTGATTTTTCCCGCAAGGGTTTTCCACGTAAATTTATGTTTCTCTCTTCTCTATATGTTTCTTGTCTTTTGTGGTATTTGTTTTGGATTTGCACAAGTGGTATCAGAACTCCAGGTTTGTGATTCTTGGCTGCTTGGTGATTAAATACAGAGGTTGAACGCAATGGAGACCAATTTCAAATCGGAGGAATCAAAATCCACAATGTGAACTACCATCTCTAATGCCAAATTTGAAGTCAAAAAGTTTGATGGTAAGAACAATTTTGGCATGTGGCAGTGTGAAGTGTTAGATGTTTTGGTGTAGCAAGAGTTGGATGTGGCTCTTGAAGAGAAACCTGAAGACATGTTTGATAAAGATTGGGAGAAAATAAATCGACAAGCTTGTGGTACTATTCGTCTTTGTCTTGCAAAAGATCATAAGTATTTTGTTATGAAGGAGAATAAGGCCAAGGAACTTTGGCAAAAATTAGAGGACAAGTATATGACGAAGAGCATTGAAAATCGGTTGTACTTGAAGAGGAAGCTATTTCGATTCCAGTATCGTGAAGGTATTTCTATGTCTACGCGTCTAAATGATTATCATAAAATTCTTGCTGATTTACAAAATTTAGATGTTGAAATTTCTAATGAGGATAAAGTTCTATTATTGCTAAATTCATTGCCAGAGGAGTATGAACATCTGGCTACAACTTTAATGCATGGAAATGATAGTATTAAGTATGAAGATGTGTCAAATGCTTTAGTGAACAATGAGTATCAGAAAATGGACAAACAAGTTCATAAGGACACATCGTCTGAGGCATTAGTGGTGAAGGGAAGGAGTGAAAATAAGAAATTTTACCGTTATTCCAAAGATGAATGTGCTTATTGCCGTCAGAAAGGGCATTGGAAGAAGAACTGTCCATTATTAAAAGGGGATTGTTCTAACTCTAATGCACATTTGGTGTTTGAGGATGACAATGTTCCTATGCCAGCACTCCTTAATTTATCATTGGTAACTCAATCTAAAGGTTGGATATTAGATTCTGGTTGCACTTATCACATGTGCCTGAATCGTGATTTGTTTTCCAGCTTTGAGGAAATCAAAGGTAGAAATGATAACACCTGTGAGATGACAGGTATTGGTAATATCAGTTTGAAATTGCATGATGGACAAATAAGAGTGTTGACAAGTGTTCGTTATGTACCAGATTTGAAAAAGAACTTGATATCTCTTGGAACATTGGAATCAAAAGGGTTCAAGATTATTCTTGATAAGGGAACTATAGAGATTCGTTGGGGTTCCTACATTGCGATGAAAGGTATTCGAAGGAATAATTTGTACTACTTACAAGGAAGTGTGGTTAAAGGTGGAGTAGCAATAGTGTCAGACAAAATAGATACATCATCTGTTAAGGCTACATAGTTATGGCATATGAGATTGGGACATGCTGGTGAGAAAGCATTATATGGTTTTATAAAACAAAGGCTACTGAAAGGTGCAACACCTTGTAAGTTAGAGCTTTGTAAGCATTGTGTATTGGGGAAGCAAGTTAGAAATAAATTTGGAGTTGCTGCTTGTCAGGCAAATGGAATTTTGGAGTACATATATTCAGATGTTTGGGGACCTAGTCAGACCGCATATATGGGAGGTAAACATTGGTTTGTTACTTTTGTTGATGATTTCTCTATATGAGTGTGAGTTTTTACTATGTGTCACAAAAGCAAAGTTTTGAATGTGTTCATGAGATGGAAGAAGTTGGTTGAGAACCAAACTTGGAAAAAAGTTAAGATGTTTCATTCTGATAATGGTGGAGAATATAAATCAGATAGTTTTATGAAATTTTGTCAAGAGGAAGGAATTAGGAGGCATTTCACTATAAAGGGGACACCACAATAGAATGGTGTGGTAGAACGGTTAAATCACACTTTGTTGGAAAATGTGAGATGCATGTTGTCAAATGCAGAACTTGAAAAGGGGTTTTGGGCAGAGGCGATCACTTATGCTTGTCATCTTTTGAATAGACTCTCGTCAGCAGCAAATGATGGAAAATCTCCTCTGGAGGTATGGTCTGGTGAACCTGTTACTGATTATGATTCATTGTATATTTTTGGTTGTCCTGCATATTATCACATTGAAGAAAGCAAGTTGGATCCTAGGGCTAAGAAAGTAATCTTTTTAGGATGTAATCTAGGTGTGAAAGGCTATAGACTATGGGATCCTGAGTCAAAGAAGGTGGTGTTAAGCAGGGATGTTATATTTGATGAGAATTTTATGTTGACCAAAATTAAGCATTTGACCTCTCTAGAAGGAAATGTAGAAATTGAATAGATAATGGAACAGAGAGTAGACAAGCAGGTGGAGCATATGGAACTAGTTCATGAGTTCACAGCAAATTCTGATGATATGATATCCGATGATGGTGGCAGTGAATATGTGAAGTTCAAAGATTTGGATCATTCTGATTCGATTGCAGTGAGTAGACCCATAAGAGAATCAAAACCCAACCCTAAATATGTAGAGATGGTTGCCTTTGCTCTTCCTGCAACTAGTGATGTGATTCCCACCAGTTATATAGAAGCTATGAAATCTTCAGAATTAGACAGTTGAAAACTTGCTATGGGTGAGGAGATGGAATCTCTTCACAAAAATAAAACATGGGAGTTAGTGCCTCTACCGAAGGGGATGAAGGCCATTGGCTATAAATGGGTATTTGCTAAGAAAGAAGCTCCTCTAGCTCAAGGTGGAGTTCGGTTCAAGGCAAGACTTGTAGCAAAAGGCTACGCACAATGAGAAGGTATTGACTATAGTGAAATATTTTCTCCTGTTGTTAAATATTCCTCTATTCGTATTTTGCTTGCTTTGATTGCACACTATGATTTGGAATTAGCTCAAGTAGATGTTAAAACAGCCTTTTTGCATGGAAACTTGGATGTGAAAATTTATGTGTCAACCAAATGGTTTTGAGGTTGTTGGACAAGAACATTTAGTTTGCAAATTGCACAAGTCATTGTATGGTTTAAAACAGTCCCCTCGCAATGATATAAGCGATTTAATCAATTCATGAAGAGTAGACAATTTACAAGAAGTCAATATGACTGTTGTACTTATTATAGACAGCTTGGAAATGGGTGTTTCATCTATTTATTATTATATGTTGATGATATGTTGATTGCTTGTAAACACAAGGTTGAGATTGAAAAATTGAAGACTCAATTGAGTTAAAAATTTGAAATGAAGGATCTTGGTGAGGCCAAGAAGATTCTTGGTATGAAAATTACCTGAAACAGAGCGATAGGTACATTTCATCTTACCCAACAAGATTATTTGACTAAAATGTGCAAGAAGTTTCGTCTCGATCAGCATACAAAGTCAGTGAGTACCCCTTTAGCTTCTCATATTAAGTTAAGTGCTTTGTTATCCCCAAAGACAGATGAGGAACGTGCAGATATGGAAAACTTTCCTTATACTAGTCTTGTTGGTAGTCTGATGTATGCTATGGTTTGTACTCGTCATGATATTTCTCATGTGGTGAGCTTGGTTAGCAGGTACATGCATAATCCTAGTAAGGAGCATTGGTATGCCGCTAAATGGATTCTTCGATATATAAATAGGACAGTTAATTTGGGTTTGATGTTTGCTAGAGATGACAGTCCTACACCATGTGTTCAGGGCTTCATTGATTCAGATTATGCAGGCAATCCAAACAACAAAAAATCTACTACAGGATATCTGTTTTTGTTGGCTAAAGATGTTGTGAGTTGGAGGTCCACCTTGCAATCTACAGTGGCTTTGTCTACAACCGAAGCTAAATACATGGCTACCACAGAAGCAATGAAGGAGGCTATATGGTTGAAGGGACTACTGACAGATCTTGGAGTATCACAAGAGCATGTGATTGTTCATTGTGATAGTCAGAGTGCCATTTATTTGGCAAAGAATCATATTTATCATTTTTGCACAAAGCATATTGATGTTCGATTACATTTTGTGAGAGACGCCATGGAGGAAGGGACAATCATTCTTCGAAAGGTGTCTACTGCTGATAATCTGGTAGATATGCTTACCAAAGTTATCACTGGGATCAAATTTCAACATTGTTTGTCTTTGATCCATTTATCTCGTGTTTGAGCCCGGTGTTTGGGCAGTTTGAGGTGCTAAATGCATCGTTTGATGGTAGTTTGTTGCAGTTTGAGGTGTTTTTGGCCAAGGTGGAGATTTGCTGGTGGCCAGAAAACTCGCCAAGGTGGAGATTTATTGATTTTTGCGAGGGGGCGATCGATCGCACACATTCGCAGATGTGTGCGATCGATCGCCATTGCTGGGCATTTATTTGAGGAAAAATGCACTAGATGCGATCGATCGCGGATGGGTGTGGGCGATCGATCGCGGTTTCTTGCCGACCGATCGTCATATTGCGGGATTGTGTTTTGGCTTCATTTTCTATTTTAATTTTGATATATATGTATTACCCTAAGAGAGGACTTTGGAGAGGAGAAACAATTGTATTTCCTTTGATTTGATTAGTGGAAGTTAGTTCGTCGTCCGTGGTTTTTCCCACAAGGGTTTTCCACGTAAATCTGTGTTTCTCTCTTCTCTATCTGTTTCTTGTCTTTTGTGGTATTTGTTTTAGATTTGCACAACAACCAGTGTCTTCTAAAGTTAAGTTACGTGAAAAATTCTATCTTATGGTCTACCTACGAGAAAATTATTTCATGACATAATTAATTGTCCAAATGAATGTTGTTTTCTCTGTGATTCTTATGAGGATTTGTCTAATCACATGTTCATTGAATGTAGCTATAGTAGAGCTCTTTGGTTTGCTGCTTTTGGAGGATATCTTGAATTGACTTATAATAAATGTTGTGACTGGTTCTCATGTGCATTATCTCATTGGTCCCCATTCTCAGCTCCTCTTATGCATTTCCATGTCCCTGTCGCTATTGCTAATTTCTGTTGGGTTGTTTGGAATTGCAAAAATTACTCTGCTTTTAGGGGTTATACTAGTTTACCAATAGGTTGGTAGTTAAGAAGAAGTTGAATATTTGGATTAGCTGGATGGCCCCTCCTGGTAAATTGAAAACCAACTTTGATGCGGCTTGCAAGAATCCTGGTTTGTCTTCTATTGCTCTTGTTGTGAGAAACAGTGATGGTCAGTTTGTTGTTACGGAGGCATCTGATGCTGGGTTTGGCTCTTTTGTTTTGGCTGAGGTGAATGTTGCTCTTCCGGGTTTGCTGCTGGCTAAATGGCTGGACATCATCATTGAGGGAGAATCTCTTCTGATCATCAACTTGATAAAAAATTCTTGTGCTACCCCCATGGCCTATAAAGCTCATTATGAATGAAGTTTTTGCCAATTTGGTTTCATTTCTCTGTGTTTGAGTAGGGGTCTTGTTGTTGGCGAGGCGAATGCCAAAACCCAAAACCCTAAAACCCTTAAATCTCCGCCTCTATGTATTGTAAATCTCATGCATGAGGACTTCTGTAATCATTCTAGATTAATTTAAGTTTTTTTTCCAAAAAAAAAAATTAAATTTAAATTACATAAGTCCGCCTACATGAGATTTACAATACATAGAGGCGGAGATTTAAGGGTTTCCAAGTCATTGGTGACAAAGCTTCTCTAAATAAAAAGGCTGAATGGGATCTTCTATGTTACATAACAAAGAAGATGTACCCTCTATGATTGTTCTTGCTCTTCAAACTTTATTTACTATTGAAGATTGCGGATTTGCTTTGGTTGTTTGGTCTTTGCCCGTGATTATTTTTTTCTTTGTTCTATTTGTTTGATATGCTTTGTAAATCAATTTTACTGCATTATTTGGTATTTTCTTCTTGAAGGGTTTTGTCTTGTCACCATCAACTAATTAATTTGATTCTTAATTAGTTACTTTTATGTCAATATGCACAACATTGATAATAAAGCTTTCAGGTTTCAATCTTTTTATTAAAGTTTTGTATGCTTATTGAATCCTTGGTTGTTGTCTATGGGTCTGATTATTTGAAAGAAGATGTGGATTGAACGAAATCTCTACAACACTAAAGAATGTAGTCTATAATGTGAATTTTTTATTTTGTTATTATTTTTTTGCGGATGGGTGATTAGGCAGACCCCTACCAGTTTTGTTTTATTTTTATTTTTTTAAAGGATATTGATTGATCAAAGGCATTTAGTGGTTTTTTTTCTCTTTCCTCTTTGTGCTTGCATCTCTTTACATGGACTCCACAAAGAGGAAAGAGAAAAAATCAGTAAAAACGAGTCAACTCTACACCCAACAAGGTTCCTCCAAGGATATTAGGCAAAGCTCCACCGGAGGAATGGGCATCAACATCCAAAGCCAAGGGAATGGTCAAGAAATCAGGGCCGGGGTCCTCCAAATTACAGGGGAGTTGAACTTCACAACAAAGATCGCCAGACAATGGGCAACTTCATTCTTTTCCCATTCAGTGTGTAGAAAGAGAACAGAGTCAAAGCCATTGAGGGAGAGCTTTAACTCCTCCAAAAAAGGTTGATCTCCAAAAGAATAGGTGTTGAAGCCCCCACAACCAAAACAACTTTCCTGGCATCCCCCCCTAAAAAATAGTGTTCTTCTAACTTTTCACTAAGACGAAATGGACCGTTTCTCGCAGCAAGGTTTTCAACTTCGAAGGTAGAGCAAAGAGGTTGTCCTGGGAAGCTAAAGCAGGATAGGACTACCTCATGAGAGTTGCGATCTACTCCCCAAACCAAGATGTCCCATTTCTATTAGGCCAAGAGGCGGCATCAAAGTTGATCTTAATAATTCCCTGTGCAGGCGGACTCTAGCCAAAAGTTTGCTGAAGAGGACCATAAGGGTCTAAAATTCTTAACTGGGATTGTTGAGAGTTCTTTAGAAATTCTTGTGCCTCCCTTAGAATTGTAGTGCCCACATTGTGCCCCTCCTCGACCCGGTCTTTGTTCCTATAGAACCAAATGAACTAGGCTAAAATAGTCAAGGGCTCCATAGTTTCATTAGACCCCAAGGCAGCTGCCTAATCACCAACATACGCCACCAAGCCATCCCTGGTGGGAGGAAGGAGGGACCTGCATGGTGAGCTTCCAAATAGATCTGAATGAAGAACACCACCAAACAGCATGGGCCCCATGTTCCACCACACTGTTGCAACAGTCACAAATTGGAGAGTCCACAATCCTTCACCTTGCTGAGTTCTATTTCGTGGGAAGGAACTCCTCACAAAGCAGCCATAAGAACAACTTCACTTTGTAGGGGATATTGAAACCCAAATGTCCCCTATAATTTCCTTAGGGGCAGAGGATTAGAACTTTTTGCACGCTTGGGATTCACAATATTGAGAGCTAGAAAATAAGTCAATTTCATCTAGAAGTTCTAGATTTAGTAGGACCCCAAACATGAGCATCAAGCCTTGACCACATGGAAGGGAAGGAGATTTTCGCAATAACCTCCGTCTCCTCATTAAAAGTAGCAGCCAACAACTCAAGCTTCCAACCAATGGTTGAGGGAGATATGAACTCCTTAACTTTTGCATCCAATGGAAGAGATTAGGAGGGACGAGGGAGGGAAGTGATCATTTATGGAAAAGTTGTGAGGAGCCACTTGTCCTCCCAAATGCGGATGCTTTCATTGTTGCCTATTCTCTAAGGAAGACCCCCTGGAGCACCTTCCTCCCCTACACAATGTTGTTCTCCTTTGCATCCATGAAGGACCCATCATGGAAGTATCTAACTTGGAAGACCCTAAAAAAGAATATCAGTTAGTAAGCTGGCGCCAGCCTTGCTTCACAAGATAGCTCAAGTTGAAGGCTTTGAGATCTGAAATTTCAATTTCCCATCCATCTTAGCATGGCAAAGAGTGTCCCAGCTAGCCCAGTGAATTCTCTGCTCATCTCTATATTGCCTGCACTAGAACATGCGAACAAGGGCACCGAGCTCATCACAAAGACCCCGCGGGAGCATGAAGACCCCCATGGCGTAATTAGGGATGGCATGGGCGATGGCCTTGATGAGGAGTTCCCTTCTCGCCTGTGAGAGCAAGGGTTCTTTTCAGCCTTGTAGGCGCATTATCACTTTACTTTTATAATCCCCAAAGTAAGCCTTTCTTGCTTCTCTCCACCACCATTGGTAATCTCATAAACCTTTCCAGGGAGTGGTCTTCTACAACATTCAAAATTGAAACAATAACATCTCCAATAATAGTCGGGGTATTGACAATAAAAAAGATAGCAGATTTATCCAAATTGATTCTCTGGCTGAGGGGTTGGTCATAAACCTTTAGGTTAGATTGGACCTCCCTTGCTTCATTAATGTTTGCCCAACCAAACAGAAGGCTGTCATCGGCGAATAGCAGGTGGGAGACAACCAGGCTATTACGAAAGGCAATTGCACTAAAAAGAGAGGACCCTGAGCTTTGCTACCATTCAATAGTGCCACTAGCCCCTCCACCTACCAGGATGAAGAGATAAGGGGATAAAAAGTCCCCTTGCCAAAGGCCCTGGGATGGGAGGAACTCTACCGAGGGGGAAACTGAATAGACATGATCCATAATACGATTCACCCACCTCGGTCAAATCCCATTTTAACCATGTCTACTTCCAAAAATTCTAGCTCATACAGTCAAAAGCCTTACTAAGATCCAACTTGATGGCCATGTTCTCCTTCTTGGATTTAGAGGCTCTTCTCATCTTGCGAAGGAGTTCATAGGCAACAAGGATATTGTTAGTGATTAAACAACCAAGAACAAATGTGCTTTGACAATCCGAGATGATGTTGGGGGAGTATTTTTAGTCAGTTAGATAACGCATTGGAAATAATTTTATAGACAACATTGCAAATGCTTATGGATCTAAAGTCTAAGGGCCTTTTAGGGTAACCAATTTTGGAGATAAGGGTGATGAAAGACAAGTTAATTTCCTTGAAGCTACCTCCCTCATTAAGATTGTTCAGGACAACACAAGTGATTTTATCTCCCACAATAGGCCAAAAGTTTTGGTAAAAGGAGCCTTGGGGACTTTGAGGGACACATCTGAAAGACAGCCACCATCACTTCATCCTCACTAAAAGGCACAAGGAACCTTCTGTCCATATCGAGAGAAATTACCTCATGAAGCTTACCCACCATGACTTCTATATCCACATCCGGCTCATACAAAGAAGGTTCTTGAAGTGTTAGAAAAAGACATCCTTAATAACCTCATTATGAGAGGACCAACTACCATCTACAAGCTCAACACTTTCAATCCAATTTTCCTCCATTGGGTGGCTTTCGAGTGGAAATATTTCGTGTTGCGGCCCCCTTCACGAAGCCAATGAGGTTTTCCCTTTGGTGTCAAAAAACCTCTTCCATACGATAGAGATCCTCCAGCCCTTTCGGAAGAGAAAAAAAAATCTCCTCACAACTATCGAGAGTGGTCTGGTCTTCAAGGGCAAGCAACCTAAGCCTTTTTGCTTTAATAAGGGCTTTTAGGTTCCCCACACTATTTTTATTCCACGATTCTAGCCAGCCCTCGCAGTCTTTCACTTTTTGAAATACATCACTGAGGTTGAGGTATCTCCACATGCAAGCAATCCTCTACAATTACAAAGCATTCAATATTTTTCCAACCAACTTCTTTGAAATCTAAAAAGTTTCTCGCATCCCCAATCCCCCTGACTGCAGATCCTTAGAGAGAAGGGATTGTGGTCAGAGGATACACAGGAAGGATCGCAATAGAGGATTCACCAAATCTATCAAACCAAACAGAATTTGTTAACACCTCCTAACTAAGAAGAACAAAGCAAGGAGCCCCACTAGGGTGGTAAGAAACCCCTCTCCGAGTAGAGAGGGAAAAACTCAATAGAGAGTGAACAGAGGGGTTTAGGACAGAATCTCTCTCACCGAAAATTACTCGCCGAAAATCGCTCATTTCCGTCGGTAAAAACCCATTTTTGTCAAAAATTGCCACAGTTCTGGAGATATTCTTGCAGATATTCACAGGATTCTAACCCTACCAGTTTTGTTAGAAAAGAAGGAAAGTGGGGGACATAAACCTTACCCCAAGACACAAATAAAATTAAACTAAGAGCCTTCCCTATCAAGCGTACTAGCCCTTTCAAAAGAGTCTACAATGTGATGGTCGATTGGAGAATTTTAATGTTAACAATAACACATAGGTAATTGATGAACATGGAAGAATGAAAACCAGTAGCTATTTTTCTATGAATTTTGGAGAAGAGCTCATTTTTCTTTGTATGATGGTACTGAATAAATCATGTCAAAACTTCTGAGCACTTTAAATGACCCAAAATCCTCTGATATAAACAATGATCCGATACTTACCGAACAAAAAGATTCACAATATATTCTCAAATGATATGTAATTTGATGTTAATATCTTTCAATTACTAATAATATAATTTGTGACAAAGTTATTTTTACATGTCTTTTATTTTTAAGAAAAATACACATTTTACTTTATGCCAACTTTAAAGAGGCTAAGGTGAATATTTGATTGGAGTCCTATAAACTAGTCAATGAAGTCTTCAGTTTGTGATTTTATTGGAAGTAGATATTGAGTGCTAGGCTAGACTTAAAAATAGATCACAAAGATTCACAAAAGATAGATGTTTTTAAATGGGAAGCACAAAAGATATAATGAAACTTTAAAAGCTAAATTCATTGTAGCGGTCAAGAGTACCAGAAAAATACAAATATATCAGCTCTAAGAATAGAACTTATACCCAATTAGCCTCCCTAGTGATGTTGCTCAAAGAGATCAACTCATCTCCATGTGCCAATAACTACCAAGGGCAACTACTAATAAGGCCGATAGGGTACTGGCAATTATTGAATCACCTTCAATGTATACAACCAAAATACATGATGAAAACATGTACAATTTAAGTAGCTAAAGCTACAATAGATCAGCCTGAGGTCTTCTACCAAGGCCGATATTCTTGGATACATGATGAACAAAAGCTATGTAAGTCATAGAGCTCCAAACAATATTTATGCAAACAAAAGATACACACAAAATCAAGAGGCCTTTTATTACAAAATATAAGTACATTGAATTAGAGCATATTATGTCAAAAAAAAAAAGAATTAGAGCATAACTTTCTTCTTCGTATTTTTGGTAAGATCTTAGGCATATTTTTTTTATTTCATCAACCAGCGTAACTAAGGGGCCTTTTGGTTTGTGAAAAATCCAAAACATTCACAGTGAAAAATCAGCTTTCACTGTAGATTTTCGGATTTTTCAAGTGTTTCAACTGGGTTAGTGAAAAATCTAAAAATCTACGTTGAAAAATTTCATTGTAGATGTTTTGGATTTTTTACGAACCAAACGGCCCCTAAACATAATTCTTTTCGAAAAACTACTCCCTCCGTCCAAAAAATTTCACATCGAATTTTTTTGAAATCCAGTAATAAATGACCTCATTTGATGTTATGTAGGAGAAGTTACTATTATATCCTCTTAACACAACATGCACCTGCCTTCACATGGGGGTGGCACTTTTCTGTAGGCCCCACCACTCAATAAATATACCGGACATAATTTTCTAGACAGAGGGAGTACTTAGGCTCCGTTTGGTTGGCTCAAAAGAACTTTGGGGAAATCTTCTCACCAAAGAAGTCAGCATCACTTCTTGCAATGGTATTTAGTGTAATTTTTACAAAATGACAGGGGTACTCTTTTTAAAAAGAAAGAGAAACCATGTTTGTTTTTTAAAAACTGTCCCTGTCAATTTTTAAAAATTACACAAAATGCCATCATATGCAATCATGACTTAAATTCTTCCCAAGAATATCTTTTTCCCAACCAAACACTACTTTCACTTCATTTGGAAAATCCAACTTTCCTACTTCTAAAAGTAGCAACCAAACAGAGCCTTAAATCATGCTTAACCAAACAGCTTTGTCCCTAGGTCATTTTCAATTTTTTTTCATAATTAATTTTCAATTAATTGTTTAGTAGAGGTTGTGGCTTGGCAATATTTTCAAAAGATTACTTAGAATCGTGATTAACTAAACAATGTAAAGCTTCATCATTAATCCGCTAGCCTTTTTCTGTCCCTCCCATGGAATGTCAGATCGCCGATATATCGCCGATATATCGGTATCGGACACAAACCGATACGCCGATACCATTAGGTATCGGATTTCAGGTTTTTTCCAAATATCGCCGATATATCGGCGATATATCGGTTTCGGACCGATATATCGGTCTTTTTTGAAAAAAAAAATATTTTAAAAAAAAAAATTTTTTTTTTTCAAATTTTTTTTTTTTTTTTTTTGGAAAAAAAAAACTTTCATGTTTGTTTTCTATCCTAATATGCATATTTTGAAATCTATTCTTTGTTTAAATTAGTATAACTTATTTTAGATGTTAGATTGTTAAAATATATGGTAAAAACTAGTTTTTGACTACCGATATTTTTTTACACAATATCTCCGATATATCTCCGATATTTCGTCTCTTAGGCCGACCGATATTTTACCGATATCCGATACGACATTCCATGGTCCCTCCTGCTTCAAAAATGCTGGGCCCTCAGACAGTCTAGCATAGTGTCTTGTGCTGCTGTGGTTGCAGGAGAAAATTCTTCTTGCTATAAGACTTTTCTTCTTTGGTACAATCTTGCATGTATAGATCTACGGCATTCTGTCGCGGTGGTGACCTAACTGTGATAAAATGCTGGAAAAATCACGTATAGACCAAAAACTAGGCTGAACATTATATACATATATCCAAAAAAAAAAGAGAAAACATTATGTGCTCAAGAACCTGAGTCTCTTTGGTAATGTGGCTCCTACTTAAAAATGAAACATATTAATCAAATCTATTCAAGATATTTTCAGACACTAATTCTTCAAATCGGATTTTGCTACCGCACCAAACAAAGCTGGCTGTACATTGATTAGTTATATAAAGCTCATTAAAGGTTGTTTCAAGTAGTGCCATGCATATAGATTCCAAATGATGCCAAATAAAAAACTAATATTCTAAATGTACTTAGTGTTTTTGGCCTGGTCGACTTTATAATTTTTTAAAATGCTCTTTTTTTCTGCTAGGATGTCATTAATTTACATCTGGAACCTCCTGTCCATATTTAAAATGATTTTTCCCATAATTTTCTGGTTAAGTCAACTAACACCCAAAAGAAAAAGAGTTGTAGTAGTATTATAATATGATGTGCAAGACTCATAATTTGGAGACAATGAAGGATAGCCATCAAGTCTAAATCAATATTTATAAAAAAAGTCTCAATTAATATCCTAGTAAACTCTAACTAAAAGAAAGATTATTTCTCGATGGAATCAAAATCCAACACAATTATTGTTCTCATCTGCTCCCCAAAAAAAGAGAGAAGCTTGAGTACTACTATCTGCCTATCTCCTGCACCAACCACAGCCTCTCTGGTGTCCCCTTCCTTGCAGAGCCGACCTACCGCCCTTAGCCCTTCAGCTCCTTTACCCAGCCTACTCCTTCTATGTCTCACCCTACTCTCTGCTTCACCTGCCTCGCCATAATCCCACCAATGGATCTCTCTCCCTCAGATCTGTTCTCTATAAATTTGATGCCTAACTTTAAACTTTACACTTGAGTTGGTGAACTGCATGCATTGTAGTGAAAACCGTTTTTTCATTTTTTATTATTTTACATTGTTTATAGCTTTTTGTCTCTCTTTTGAATCTAGCTGAATTGCCCTTGTAATCTCCATATGAGAGTACTTGTATGACTGCAGCAAACTGGTTCCTATCCCCTCCAGTGCTTTTTTCTGTTTTTCAAATCAGCTTTTAGCTCGACCTGTACTTGTAGTTTCTTCCTTCCTGAACTCATGTTCTTGTTTTTAGTTTGAGAAATATATTTCTTCTTCATTTGAATTTCTAGTTTTTACCCTTTTACTTCACAAAAGATGTATACAAGTATAATAGGAGAAAAAAAAAAGTACTTTGAACAATGTTTTATTTTTTATTTTCTATAGAGAAGTGTTTTTGCAGCAATATTAATGTTTCTTTTCTCTCCCTCCACTCTATTCATTGGTAAAAGTATTGGAAAGTGTTTCTTTTTGCAGTAAAATATTTTTAAAAAATTTCATCTTAGTGTACTTCCCATGACTGCTGGAAGCTTGTATCAATCTCCTTCTCTCCCTATTTTATGTCATTTAAGCTTTTAGTTCAACCTGTACTTGTAATTTCTACCCTCCTGTTCTTGTCTTCTTTTCATAGTTCTTCAATCAATGTCTTTCTTGTTATTTGATGTCAGTTGAACTTTTAGCTCAACCTGTACCTATAATTTTTACTTTCCTGATCTTGTCTTCTTTTTTTAGTTCTTCAAGTAATGTCATTTATGTTCTTCCTTGAATAATAGGAGGAAGAAATTCTACTTTACAAACGATTTACAAGTGCTTTTGCAACCATATTTTTACGGGAAAAATCAATGTCTTTTTTTGCTCTACCTTAAATGTCTTTCTACTTTTTATTTTGAAGTGTTTTTTGCACCATTCTTGGACTGGCTAAGGTTCTTCTCCTCTCTCCCTCCACTGTAGTCAAGGCAACGTTAAAGAAGAAGTGCCAAAGGGAATAAGTGAAGCTGCCAGCATGATCTAGCTAATTGGCCACTGAAACAAACCCTAGAGTGAGAGAGCACTCAAATTGGACCAAATAGAAGCCTTGCTAGGTCATGCTGTGACAGCCTCACTCCTTCCCTTTACAAGGCACAGTATGATGCGACAGACTCACTCAAAATCTATCAGATCTGCCCAAAAAGACCAATTGAGTAAGTAAATTTTTCCTCTGCATGCCTCTTTCATGTGCATCATTCTCGGCCAATTAATATATTATATGCTAGAATACATGTCAGGGTCATTCTACTCCGTCCGTTTAATAGCCTGTCTGCATTGAAAAACTAAAATAAAGTAAAATCAGCTCATTTTAGTTTTCTAATGCAGACAGGTGCTATTGGACGGAGGACCTATATTATTTTTTTTGTCTAAGTGACGGGAGTTGCTTTATCTTGATCTGCTATTATATCGTGGAGCAGATGCCTGGCGAGGTTTCTGTCCCAATCTGGCATGGTTAAACAATTTCATTCAGTTTTGGAGCTTCAGACAGTTGCCAAATGCCAACTTCATTTTCAAATTGATAGGATATATATGGATGAATTTATTCAAATCTATTTGTATATTAATTTAAATCTACAAAATTTATTCCAACTTCATTTGTTTATATATATCCTTCATTTGTTTAGATCTTAACAGCAATTTATATTTCTTTTTGTGCCAACTTATTTTGCAATGGTTCTATATTAATGTCGGGGCTAAACAAATTCTCTCATACTGTTTGATATAGAAAATATCTTCTCAAGGTGTTAAGCCCGTTTTGCTTGCTGTTTTTGCAAATGATTGAAGAGTAAGATTAATCCCTAATTGCTGTACTTGACAGTACTTCATCTGCCCGTTTTTGTGCATCACATGGGCGGAATAAAACATAACATAAATACCAGATGTATTCTGGCGTACAATCGTTTTTTATATTGCTAAGTGTAGTTGTCATATGCTGGCACGTTTGCTTACCACTTTGTAAGCAGAAAAGGAAACAGTAGGCATATATTATTGGAAAATACCACCAGCAAAGGTACAGTTATTTTTCTTTTCTTTTCTGTTGATGCACATGGACGCGTATTTTATTGGGCCAATACTTACATTACTTGGTAACGTGTCACTTTTTATGGAAATTACCAAAAGCTGTGTGGGCACAAAACAAGTTATATATTTTTCTTTCTTTTTTTCAATGGTTTGTTAGGTATATTGCCCCCTTAAATTTGCAATAGAAGCATTGAAAACATGTAAAAGACATTTGCTTTTTACCTCCTGGAGAACAGCTACGTTTGTCATGTGCAGGGACGTGTTCCTGCTGAAAGCAGTTTGTGTCAACTCTTTTATAATAGGAGCTGCTTAAAAGAAGTGGCGCCTGAAGAAACAAACAAACGAAGGAATTATTCTCATTTTTTACTGAGTGGCGCCTTGAGAATTTTTTTTTGATAAATTTCTCATGAAATCACTGAGCAAAACAATACAAAAGATGAACATTATTATAGTTTTGCTTTATTGTATGTCCAAATCAGATCTGCAAACGCTGGAACGCTCCCTCTCCAAGCCACTGGTTTGAGACAGCCTCTTGACATTCCGTGCTAGGCAATGTGCAAGAGAGTTTGCCTTGCTTCGAACATGGAGAAATGACACCGAATCAAAACTAAAATTCCTTATTTTGGTTTTCTAAAGTTGGACGGAAAGGACTATTTTTACATAGCTTAAATCCGTATGTACCAATACTAATCTTAAACAAACATACATCAATGGAATATTATGCTTGTGTTGATATGATCTATGATACAGATGACCTAATAAAGAGTCCACGTTTATTACCATTTATTGTAACGTAGTATGGTACAATTAAGATGCATTTTGTTTCGAAACAATGAACACACATTTGAAGTTGGTATAATATTATGCTAAAAGTTGGTACAATCAAACATACATGAATCGATATATATGTCGGATACACTATGACATTGATTATTTGAATCAATCATTATTATATTATGAAAATATTTAAAATTAAAATAACTGATCTTTTGTTTTTTAAAAATTCACAAAAACCTTGCAGCTAAAATATCAATTACATGGATTCTATCATAGCTCATAGCCAGCTCTAAAAGAGGGTGCAATTCACTGTCCAAGCCTCCAAGATCGTCAAGAATTGTGCATCCTTAGCCAAGCCCAGTACCTAATATATCTTAGATATATCAGTCAAGATTTGAAAATGGAACCGAAAACAATTATAATGTGTCGGTTGAATAACCAATACCGATATATCTCTAACATCTCGGTGATATGACATTCCAAGTAATTGCCTTGTCATCTTCATATTTCTAGATAAAATAGAGAATTATTAACATTTTCTGTGAACGTTGCTCCAATTTGTTCTTTAGATGGGAGAAATAATGGAACTAAGCTAATAACTTTTCACGTCTTAACATGTTCAGGTCCTCTGGAGAATGTTTACTTCAAATTAACCTTTCCAAAACTGTAGATACACTTCTACTTAAAATTTGGGGTAGAATGGAACATTAACCTCCATAGTGAACTTAAGTGCCAAATGTCAATTACAGAAGCTTGTAGGACCGTATATTCGTGCTAATAGTTGCCGTGGTGCCAACTGAAAATTTGGAGATACTCCATCCGAGATTATTATTACCGTTAAGGTTTTTCTGAATGACCTGAAATTAGTTTATTTCAAAACATTATGGTAATAATAATTCCTGCCCGAGAGAGTACTATCCTTCATCTTTCAGTGACATTTCACCTGCATATGTCATTTTGGATAAGTTTGGCAAATAGTGTCAAATATTCTAAATATTTAATTGGAATAGCTTGTGCAACGCGCGTGCGTTCTCAATAGTTCATTTAAGGACAAAGTAAGTTAAACCCTCATTTCAGCTGCTGACCTTAAGTTGGCAACTTAAGCCAACCTTTGCACACAGGAGAAGTTATTAGGTGTGGGCCGTACTTGGATTTCATGCGGCCCTCGGGTTAACCAGGGAGGTTTTATCAATCATTCTTTGGTGGTGAGCATGAGTTTCCCTGCATGCGACGCGTACCTATACCCAATAATTTCTCCGCACAATGAAGGCCCTGCCGATAGACCATAAAGTTTTAAATTTTGTGAATTTTATTTCAAAAACTGAAGAAATTTCTACTATAATACTTTAACTGTTGTTAGGATCTCTTGGTCCTTGGGCATAACATTTATGCCCAATTGGGTGTGAGATGGTTGGGGAGCAAATTGGGGCTTTGTAACTCTTCAGCAAAGACGCCTATTCAACTCTAACATCCCAACAATTGCCACTGGAACACTACTAAAGTTGTGATCTCAATTACAACATCATTGCGCACCATACTTCACAACGACTAAAAGATGCACTATCATGTATAAATAACGACTTCGAAATGTCATAAAGTAAATGAGCAAGGCGTCAACAATTGAAACCTTAAGCATATATTTGCACACACACCCACTGACACAAAAGACCTTAAGCGTGCTAGTACTAGAACACTGTTGTAAATCCTACGAGCTCGGTATTCCACTATTTATGGTGACTCTTGCAAGATCAGCTCTCCCTCCATCACCATAACTTCAAAAACTTTCAGTCTGCATCCTTATTCTATTGTTATTTCGCATTAACAAAAGCCCAAAGTGTCAATTTGTGAGAATCTGAACAGAACTGACCATTTTGTATCCAGATAATGTTTGCAAAGACAATTGCAGTTTACTTAAAGGGTTATAATTTTCAGCACCCCAAAATTTCTCAGCAAAACACTTTCATAACTAGGGTTGGATAAAAGTCATTTTTTCTAGCATGCTCACTGACACCCATGTTCCATTTTGACGGTAGATGCCTAACGGCAAAAATCTCATTATTTGCCAGTGGCATTGCACTGATAGAAATGACAGTTAATGTCAACCATTTCATTGAGTCCAATCGTCAGGATCATCAGTATCCAACGGTGGAGTTCTACCAATATAATCATGAATGAGAATAGTGTAGTGTTATTTATCAACTATAAAATTTTTTTGGGTTCTACTGAACATGTGTGGTGCTGAAAAGTCTCACCCTTAATTAAATCTGTTCGGAAGTGGTGGCTTTGATCCAATGTACTTTCATTTGACGGCCCACAAGAATTCAAACCACGTTCAAGCCCACCAAACACAAGCACCACGCCCATCAAGCAGTCATGGATTCGTGATTCGTGAAAGCTAAAGCAAAACTCGACTGCTGTCGTCTCTATGATTTGCAACAAGTTCAATGTTCTGAGGTTCAAACTGATCTTGATTATGGAGATTTTAGGAAGACTGATTTTACTGTTTTGTACACTTCACCACCATGCTCGAAGGAAGGATCACTTTCTTTTGAGGAGCAAATTGTCGCTGCACTTAAAAGCAAAGGAGAGTCCTTTAGTGTGAACATGGACTCATTGCTTCGTTTTCGTGTCAGTTAATTGTTTGTTGATAGGGCTGATTTTCAAATGAAACCTTGAAAATACTATGGAGTTGAATATGGAGGACTTGAAAAACTCATATGCCCTCCTGTCACTTTTAATAGATACAGTTTTTTTTTTTCAAATATACTAAAAAATTAGTTTATTTAAAAAAAACTGTATCTTTTAAAAGTAACTAGAGGAAATAGCATGCTTAGCATATGCATGAAAACTTATTCCACCGAAATGCTAATGCACAGTTAGCTATTGATACTTATCTTACTGGGGCAACTTTTAGGGAAAATTGCATTTGTGGTTCAATGCTTTTCACTACGACAAATGACTATGAGAACTTCCTTCATGATGTGGAAACATTCTTCAAAAACTCGAGGTCAAATTTCTCTAGATGGGGGAGAATGACGCAGCATCTAACCCACTCCACCCAAGAGAGGAACTCTTCGGAGACCCCCAGGAGATATAACCTTCGGCCATGCCTTCGCACATAGTGTACATCAGGTGCTCTCACCAAGTCTCTACAAGTTGCAGAGCGTTACCCACAGTGCATGGACCGATTGCAAGAGACAGCTTTTCACATCATATTCGAATGCCGAGACGTAGTTGTCACTAGAAATTTACTTGATGTCTTAGTTGAATGTTGGGATGAACGTCTTATGATGTTCAACATCAAGGCGAGGAGGTTATCCTTCACTGAGCAGGATGTTGCCCTCATCAATGAGTTGCGGGCATCTGGTGAGTCTGTGATGTGAAAATCTCCTGATGGTATAAATTTTTTTTCCACGAAGAAATCAGAGAAGCAATATATTGAAGACCTACTCGATAAATGTTTGGGGGTAGCAGATGTTCCAGAGGATGATCTTGGGAGAACTATCTCCTGCCTTCGGTTTGCCTCCTGCTTCAATCTCGTTGCACGCTGCCTTCCTCCATTTCTTCATGGCGTCTTGGTGGGATGCATTTACGCCAGAGCGAGGACCAGAGAGCTTCCATCCCCTCGTAGCGTTGCCCCTTTATCGTGGCCTTTCACGTAGTCTTTTTTGTGCCCTTGCAGAGTTCCCGAACAGCATAGAGCTTGGGAAGCTCTGACCCGGTCAAGATACGAACAACAAGAACACCTATAGTCGAATGGGAGGGCAAGGTAGGAATGAAAAAAAATCCCTGATTGATAAGTAATCTATGAAAGAGATTGAAATAGACTAATAGGACAAACAAAAAGGTAAACAAGTGCCATGGAAGATACGTCGCCAACGGACTGCATGCATACATCCGTAAGTAACTTAACGAGTAGTTAAGACATTGGATATGTTTTTCAAAGCGGGCATAGGGGTCTTGAGCGAAAGTGCCCGGCCCTGGACTACTTTTTTTTTTTCGGGTGGTGGCCTTTTGCGGTTCCTTCCTCAGATGGTTGGGTTCGCAACCTTACCGCTTAGCTAAATTCGTTACAAGACTACTCCATCAAGCTCCTTGCTTTCGTAATAAAGGCACCAGTCTTCAATCGGGTGATTACGGCCTGACGGATTGAAAAATGTGGCTTTTGAGCCTAGGATTTCGGTATCGACTTTCATTCACTCCCCACTTGAAAGTCATTTTTAGAGTCTAATACGTCAAGCTAGCCCATCAAAGTGCATAAGCCAAATCAAAGTCACAAAGCTGGTGGGCTCGAATGCAGATTGGAATTTGATTTTATTTGTTTCTTAGTCTTTGACATATGCTCTATTCCTATTGCTTGATTTAGTATTCTCTAAGATACTAAGATTGTTTAGGTTTGATGTAACCAAATCCCATCAATTTATTTTGATAACTTGAAGGATCTACGCACTAAGAAAAAAAGAAGTTACGCATTTCATGTGGATGCATGATAAATGAATTAAGTATATACAAGAATAACTATTTAAAAAAAGAAGAAAACAGCAGGTCGGAGACATAAAGTAAGTCTACTATAGTAGAATCACATGAAGGGTAGTTTCTTATTTTCCTTCTAACCAATCCAAATTTATGAATTACTCCTAATGGATCACATCATAATAGTGCTAGCTGCTGAGAGTTACTTCGAAAGCCAAAAAGATAGCGTAAGAAAGGCAAATCCATTTCATTTGGCTTAGTTTATTCGTTTGATTTCAATTGAATACAACAGGATCTAGTATTAACTAGCAATCAGAACGCATATGGATAGAACTAATAATGCGGTCTTGAATAACAAGTAATTTCTGCTCGACTTGTATCCTTTTCTTAGGTTCACTAGGATTCTTATTAATTGAAATTTCGAATTACCTTGGCTAGAATCTCATATATATATCCCCTATTCCCATTTGGTGGAATAGGGATATGAAATTACTGATCTGTTCATTATTTCTTATTTGCGGGCCACAATTTGGTGGAATGTAGGTAGTGGTTATGAACGATTTGATAGAAAACATGGAATCATGTGTATTTTTCGTTGGAAATTTCTTGGAATAAATTGTCGCATCTTGCTACGACTCTTTATGAGTGACATCTAATCCATCAAAATGGATGTTAAGTGTGATATATCCTTGTCGTGTCCTTATATGAACATTCAAGGCCAAGGGGCCATTCCCTTGACTCGTGCTTACGAGAATCTAGGGCCACAAGAAATTGATCGATATGCTGTGGAATCAGCTTATTTTTTGCACCTACTAATTGAAGTATTTTGAAATGAACTTAATTAATAATGAATATTTTTTTAGTAGAACTTGGAAGTTGGAAGTGCTCCCTAAAAATAGAGTCAAAGTTTCTTTATTTATTCGAGCAAATGAAGTTAGATTCTATTTTACCCATTCCGTTGTTGGTAATACAATAACGTTGTGACCCATAGAATAAAGCAGGCAGATGCATATGAAAGAACCATAATAAGGCGTCCCTTTTTTTAACCGAAAGGTTTTTATAGGCATCATATGGAAACTGCAATTGCAACGACAATTGCTAATGCCAAAATGTGCATGTGGTCACAAGCGGAATAGGAACGACTTTATACATGAAGATCTATTGTAGTTCTCTCATTCGGAGGATTTGTCTTTATCGTTTAGTTAGGAAATTTTGTTCCTATTATAATCTTCGAATGACCATTAGGATTGATGCCTTTATTCAGATTAGGAATCTCTCTCATGTAAAAACTGTGTAGTAAAGGATTTAAAGTCTCAAGGCCAAACAATGAAATCAGTTTTTTTTTCGAGTATTGGCCGTCAAGTTAGTGAAGGAATTGAAGAGATTTTCTCTCAGTTTATCCCTTTCTTGGTCGTATTAACTATGTTCGTGAGAAAACTGTGTTGTTGACGATCGCATGCATTAACCTATTAGCAGGATTCATCGACGAAGTGTTCTTTCTTACCGACATACACAAGTTGTGTACGCTAGGGACACACCTTAATCGCTCCTTCTCCATCCATCTACACCTCCCGTCTAGGTGCCAAGTGCGTCGGCACGCACGTAGCTTAGGGCTGTTCATGACGGGTCTCCACCAACAACTGTTGAAATAGATGAAACACGAAAGCGGAATAATAATATCGGTTTGCTTGCTCAATTGTGGAAATCTTTCAGGCAAAAATATCCTCATTTAGCCTCCAAGGGTAATATGGTGGTTTTTTTAGTAAATATATTGTGAATATCGGCAGAAAAAAATCTATTCATAGTAATTCAATCATATTTTAAAAGTTTCACATTTTAATTCAATCGATAGCTAATTACGTCGATCTCATAATTTATATGCAATAACTATAATACTCCAAGATTCAAACAACTGTTATAAATCAAAACTCAAATAAGAACTCCATGCCTTCAATTACTATACTAAATCCTTCTTCTTTCCGAGACCGGTTCCTATTTCCAATCAAATGAAGAACCCAAAAATAGTCAAAGTTTTAACAAAAAGTTACTATTGAAACAGATGGCTTTTATTGCCATTACATAATATCTGGAAACAAGGTTGAGAATGGTGGTTATCATTAAATCAAGCATAGAATTTGGAAGCCATTTGAAATTATTTGAACCATAGTCTAGGAATTTAGAAGTGCTCTAAAAAACTTTGTGAAAACTGAAAACCATGATTTCTTACAAGTAATCAAGGTTCATGTTTTTGAAAAGATATCCAAACTAGGTTTTCAAATTGATGTCCAAAAGTTTTACCAAGAGAAAATTTATACCATGTTACAAAAGTTATAGAAAAATTTGCTAAAAAGATGCATTCCTAAAAGCATGCATTCTTCCGAAATCATGATTTAAAAGAAATGCATTTGAAATGATTTGTCAAAGAATATTTTTGAAATCAAGTTTTACAAAGAAAGCATTTTTCAAAAAATCAGGTTACCAACGACGACTTTATGCTAAATATAGAAAGGTTTTCCAAAATCTTCTTCCTATAATCTTTAAGAAAGGTGAAGAAGCTCTTTCCAAGAAAATTTAGGAATTGTAATTTCAAGAAAATAGCCATGATATAAAAGGAAAAATTTATACGATCTCGGGCTCACACGGGTCTTGAGCAGAGACGGTCCTTCTGCTCTCAATCCAACAGCGTGCAGGCAGTGATTTAAACCTGTCTGTCCCTGCCACCAGATCGAAATCCGAGGGCACAGATTGTCTCGGCTTATGCACTTGCACATGAGCCCACGCTCAAATAAACGAAACGCTTTAAAAAATAGTTTCCATATCTAGTAATACAAATTAAAGATGAATTAAAAAAGTTTTTAAAAAAATTCATTTTAGATGAACACTTCAAATGCAGTTGTTAAAGATATAGTTGAGAAGGGTGTCAAAAGGAAATCGTACATATGAGTAGGGTTGTGCATTTGAAAATATATTAGCAACGCATTATGAGCCATTGGATGAATCACAATCAAATTGCTCATGTGTAGTTGGGGCACTCGGACGGGTGATTCAAAACTCACCTGCGCTTTCAGGCTGCATGATTTTAATTATGCGACAATCTTAATACATATTCACAAAGTATCTTATATTTTCAGAAAGTGTAACCATAAGATCATGCTTTCCCACAACAAATTTCCAAATCATAGCTCAATGGAAAAATGGATATCAAACCTTCTCTTCTCAAATGATGGTTCTCCGGGTCTCCTATTAGGTAAGACGATAATCATGACACACCAACATAAAAAAACAAAGTCATCGATCTAGACTACATAATCACAAAGTTTAGAAACCAAAAAAATTTAAAGTGAAGATGACAACAATAGTGGTAATACCTAACCACATTAACAATCGACTAAATTTAACGAAACTGACCAATGGTCCAGCCATGAGCTGTGCACCTGGCATGGAGTGACCATCACTGAGAAACCAACAGATGTTGCCTCAATCAGATAGGCTAAGGATCTCTTATCTGCCCAAATATATGACTAGGATCTTGCTAGCCAAAAACTCCCAATTGTTCTCTACTTGACCTTTATTCAACAGGGGCTGTGAGACGAAAGGATTTTGGCTGTAGCTCATACAGAATTAAATGCACAAGGCATAACAAGTATAGAGAGAGACAGTCACATGATTTCTCATGGGTTAAGATGCTCTTTCCCCCTTGCCTTTTTCTTTTCTTATGTGAACCTCATGCAGCACCAAAGTGGCAATGTAAAATGGTCCCCCTTGTGTCATCTTTGCTTTCCTATGGCTTGCCTAGAGAGAGAAATTTCTAGAGAGAGAGGAGAGAGTGAGAGATGAAAGGGATCTCTCCATCTGCTCTGCATGGTGGTGGTGTGGGTATGACAATATTCAATATATTTCATTTTCATTATTTGGGACCACATACTTTGTGTAAGATAATTACACAAAGAAATGGTTCTCCACTAAACTACTTGACTTGTCTTAATATAACACCTCTATCTTCCTCCTCTCATTATTTATTCTCCTCTTGAGCTCCTCCTCTTCCTCCTCCTTCACATAGTAGAGTACTCAAGAAGAGCCAAGAAAAGTGAAAAAAAGAGAGTTTTTTTGGTGGTGGGTCTTCCCTTTCTTTCCTTCTCTTTGTTCTGGTGGTGGTGCACCAATAGCAGTTGAAGCTGCCAGCATGATCTGGGCTTGAGATGATAAACAGATAAACCAGATCATGGCGGCAGTTTCACCTGTTCATGGGAGCACTTAGATGTCTTCAGCTCTATTAGGGTTTTGAAGGGAAGTGAGTTCTCTGAATCTTTCAGTGGCTTTTGGAAGATTTAGTGTTTCATGTTTTTTGAAGCCTTACTGGTTCTACTGGATGGAAGGTAGATTCATCTATGTAAAAAATTTTATATGATTCAAAGTGAACTGCTAAGTTGGAAACATTAAATTTTTTGGGGTGGCTTGCTTTCATGAATGGTAAGAGCTTCTTTATCTATTACATGTTTTTTCTATAAATTAGCTTTAATGTTTTTTGTTGATAACTTTGATTTTCTTATATTTTACACATCTTTTTGCGCTAGCTATATGATTTTATTATCTTTTATTAAATGAAATTAAGCATCCTCTCTATTTTAATTTTAGAAGGGATAATGTAGTTATGGGAGAAATTTTCAATAGCAATATTGGACTTTGTCTTTGCAATCGTAGATTCATGTTTTTTTAAACATATGTTTGAAATGTAACATATCGACATATATTTTTATTTTAATTACGAACATATCGAAATATTATACTTCCAGAAATGCAAGTGACATTTTGATATTACAAGTTTCATTGGATTTTGCAAATTATTATTAGAAAGCATAACTCTGTCTTCAATCTTCATATATAAACAATTATCCAATAAAAAAAATCTTCATTCATAAACAGATGGCTGGGTGAGCCTTCTATTTTTTACTTCCTAGTTTTTATAATTTGGTAAGTGAGTCTTCTAATGTGTTGTGACCTTGTTTTTGGACTTGCAATTTGTGTCTTCTGTTGCACAAAAAAATGTATTTTGTGAATAGTTTAGTTAGTATCCCTTTACATATCATAGCTATCATTTTGGCAGTTGGCAACATGTATTTTATTTTGATTTTCAAATCATGTGTTATCATACGTCATTGTTATCATTATAACTATTTATTCCTTCTTTTAACTTAAGCCTCTGTATATGAAGCGACCTTAACAACTTCTTTTTCTGTATTAAGTCTGTACCAGTTCCTCCAATGCAGATGCACATTCAATACAACCATTGCTCATTAAGCATTCTGTGGAGCATATTATTGGGTGTGACAAAATTTACATAGAAAGTGCTTGCAACACTGAACTTGGACGAAGCCCTTCTTTTAATTTTACATTTTTACAATGCCTAGTTTTTTCCATTGAAAAAACAAAAGCTGTAATCTTCGTCAAGAACTAAACAAAACATACCAGGAAAAGGCATTTTTACTTTCTTTTCTCCTTCAAGCTGAAATGAAAATCTTCTTTGTTATAGTATTTATAACTAATTTTTTTTTTCTTTTTTTGCTTCTTTGGGATAAGTTATTGAACCCATGAAGCAAACAATATTCTCCATTTTTCAGCATCCTTCATTGTCAATAATCGACAGATATTAATTTTGGCAAGTAGTCCCTGTACCTTTTAGTTCATCATCCCTCCCTTATCACATAATGCCATACTTTTTGGTACCTGTTTAACTTCAAAAAAACTTATTGAATTTAACTTTAATAAAAATTGACTGCCAAAAAAAAACTTCGATTTTTTTATTTGAAAAACTTCAGAATTTGGTGCCATACTTGTTTTACAGCTAAATTTCTTCCTACCATAAGGGTATTAAGCTTACTTCAAGTGATGATGATATTAAGCTATGATATTAAGCTAGGATGCTTGATAGTGGAAAAAACAAATTCAGTATCTTTGTCTGTAATTTTGCATTATCCAACCAAGCATTGATTTGTTTCTTTGAAAAATGAGCCATCATATCTATGCATGTTAGTAAAGGACAGTTCAACTGCGTGGGTCAGGAGTTAAGAGAATCGACCTAGGCTTCTCAGAGTAGGCACCAGTTTGTTGTACTCTTGGCATGTACGATTGATACTCCTCCCTCTTCATGGTTTTATGAGCCAAAAATTTGTTGCATTCTGGTTAGCATTGGCTGAGTAGGCCCCTCAAGATCTGATGCACAGGTAGAGAACAGTCAATGATTCCAGCTTTCATTTCCTCATATAACGCCTGGCCTAACTGGTGCCAACTTTCCCCCCCTTGACCACAGACAGATACTCTGTCATTTACTTCTCCCTTCCTCCCTCTCATTTCCTCCAAAGGGCAACGTCATAAGCTTTAAATTGGTACTCATCTTGTGAGCGGCTAAACGTTGTTGGTAAGCAGTTTTTTTGAAACTTGGAGGATAGGAGCCGTCGATCAATAGGATCATTTGCGCATGTGCTAGCACTGCCGGATATCCTTCACTTATAAGAGTTGTCGATCATTAGGATCATCTGTGCATGTGCTAGCACATGTTAGTGCATGTGGTGCAGAAGCGCATGCACCTAAGCTTGATGGCGCACATGCTTGCTTATATAGGTGCATGTGACGCGCGCTAGCATGTGCACTGTTGATCCTAATGATCGACGACTCCCTCCGAGACTACGTAGTAGGGGCCAAAAAATTCTTTGTAGTCATAGCTTGGAGTAAGAAGTAGAGTACAAATATATGGGAGATGGAGGTGTCATGGCTGGCTGGTTGTGATTGTTATGGTTGCTATTCAAGTCTTGCATGGAGTGGAATACATTTGGCTACTACTAGTCTAGAGGAAACTTTGAGGACTAGTACTGGTACGTGCCAATGTGGTAAGCCTAACGTTTTGTGTTCATACCGAGACATGAAAAGTTTGTAGGAAAAGTAAGTCTCAGGTTTCTATATGTGGAAAATAAAGACTGTATAGTTGCCCCTTCAAAAGTGCACTGTAGGACAATTAGTCCATTGTAAGCTGCCAAAAGTGTGGCTTTTCCTTCTTGCAAGCGAACATTTCCATCATGCACATTTGTAGGATGCTAGTGGTACAAATTTATCATGTAAATTTTTGGTAAAAAAACAGTTTATTATGTAAAATTGTCATGTTTCAAAGTCAGGGGTTCATGATAATGTTTTGTCTCTAGGAAAATGCATCCCATGGGCGGATGCAACCATGAAGCTTCTTTAGGAGTCCGGATCCTCTGGTGAAGCTTCACCAACCGTCGATCGTATGGAATCGACGGCGCACATGGGTATGATGTGCGCTCAGCCAAAAGCGCATCTTTTGCCCGAGCGCACCACCATCGATTCTGTACGATCGACGGCTAGTGAAGCTTCACCAGCGGCCTCGCTGGTGAAGCTTCACCACAGGATCCGGTTCCCTTCTTTAGAGACCAAAATAAGACTCCCAGTGAACAATAATGGATTCCATCTTAAGCGTGTGTTAATGGTCGTTTTGGACGGGATAATCATTTTTCATGTTTTGAGTGTGTGGAAGCTTTTTTAAACATAAGCTAAATAGATATATGTAAAAAAAAGGACAGTGCTAGCCCTGCATCAGATTTCACATCATTTCACCCACTCATTGCCATACACATAAGCTGTGTATAAAAATGTATAGGAATCTGATGTACAAATATCGTTTTCCTAAAAAAAAATAGCTAGATAAAGAGATTGAAGTCATGCACAAATATACCAGTGTTCGATACATGTGATATATGTCCATGAAATAACCATAAGAATGTTGCTATTTGGATCCCAAGAATCTCCCCAAGACTCTCTGCACCATGAATAAATTGAAAAGTTCTCTCTCATCCCCTAATTTTCCAAAAAATAGGCTAAATATCCGACTTGTTGATTATTGAGAGTGGTCTCTATCTTGTTTTTGTCTAATTACGAGGCATGGTCCCTGTCATGATTTTGTAATGTGTCGGAGATCCATCCCCGAAACCCTTTGCTCAAATGACCCTCTTATCAGTTTCTTACTAGCTTTTTACTAATGGGGATTGAACCTCGTTAAGCTTATGTAATATAGAGGGGACCAATCCCCGAAACCCTATGAGGGGGAATGAACGGCCAAAGATGGCGATGCGAGACGCTGGAGAAGATGGTTGCTGCGAGTCCGGTGTTGGCCCGCCTCCGCCATCCATTTATATTTTTCCTTGTTACTTCTTGTTCCTCCCTTTGTTCTTCTCCTCACCTTCTCCATGTTCTTCTTCAAGGGCGGTCTACAGCTAGCCATGATCTTGCGCCATCATTGCCATATTAGGGCTATCCACGATTAGCGCAGCCAAAAAGACCCTTTGTAAATAGAAAAAAATGAAAAACCTTTCATCGCGTAGGAATGAGTTCAGAATTCTAAGTTCTCATGTGCAATGTCCTTGCAGACCTATTGCCCATACTAAATATCATTGTAGCCAAGAGCACTGACATAAGCAGCACACCATCAACCACGATAAGCCGTATAGAGATCAATATCAGAATTTTGTCAAGCATTAATATTTAAAAAAATTATGCAGAAAGAGAATTTCTGCAATTCAAAGAATTAATTGAATCCCAAAACATGTAAAAATACATTTGGCCAACTAATCCCTAAATAGATGTTGGGCCCAAATAATCAAAACTCAAACTTGCTGAGAGTTTGCTTCAGACCATGCAATATTGCTTTGCTTTAAGAGGTTTCATTTAACAAGTGGTAGTTTCTAGTAGCTGCAATTATTTAATAGAAATTAATGACAAGGTGCAATCTTACAAATGTGTTTTGTATCATCAAGTCTAAAAAAAATAATCTAGAAATGCCATTTACAAAAGTTAGCTAAAAAATGTCTAGCCCAAAAAATGTCCAAGCCCAAATCAGTGCCGAACGAAAAAAGCATCTAATTTGATCTACCTATCTTGTAGAAAGCTGATTCCATGCATTCAATATTGCCTTTCCCCCAGTGTTTTGTTGATGATAGGTATCTCCTGCAAATATACATTTCCTTTTACGCCAAACTGTTTAACCATATAGTACCTGTGCTTTCAAGAATGAAAGTATGTATCCATTAGAACATACTTGATTCCAATAAGAGTTGCCATTGGACAAATCTACAGGTTAAGGAGCAGAATCATCTTGCATCAGTATAGTTGCACAAGTCTTCTTTGATGACAATCCTCCTTAATATCGAAACAGAATAAATTTTAATCAGAACCAGCTTATACAATTGAACTAATGCGAAAGGCACATCATTAATAAAAATAAAATAATTTGTGATTGAAAAAATAACATAATACACATATAAAGGTAAGCCTTCTAAGACACATCATAAAATTGTGTACCAAATTAGTAAATCTATAATCGATAACACCTTAATCAGCATGGATATTGTCGTGGTACATATAGCAAATTGAATTCTAATCATATGAATCTAGCTTAGGCAAATCTTATTATGGAAATCAGACCTAACTTGAGGCCAATGCCTTGGTTGTTCTGTACTCAAAATGTGGTCGATTGGACTATGCAATTGAACTCTTCAAAGGAATGGGTACGAAAGATCATATATCATGGAATTCAACTCTCCTTAGGTGCAAAACAGTTTTTGCCATGAAGCTTTGGAACTTTTCTCTGGCATGCAAGAAGCAGAATTTCGACTTTCGCATAATCAACATATGAACATTTACTATCCATGATGCCTGCCAGGGATTTTATAACATGGACAACCATCCTAGCTGGTTTTGAAGAAAACCATTATTTATCTTGAGGCTTTGGATTTGTTTAGAAAGGTAGAGATGGAGGGAATGAAAGCAGACCCTGATGTTAGGGGGCTTTTTACATATTACCTGGCGCCAAGTATGGTTTTATCATATTACCTGGTTTTTCTTCTGACTTCTCATATGACCTGGAATCGGCACCTAAAGTACCGAAAATGCCCTTCTCTTACGTTTTTTATGCATTTTGTATCCGAAATGCTTCATTCTTCCCAAAATTAACGATTTATAGGATCATCAAGTTGGGGAAGAAGATATTCCGGCAAAGATCCATCCATAATCGCAGTTCAAACCATCGTCGGCGCCGTCCAACCCGGAAAAAAAAATTTCATGCCCAAAAACTGTAAAAACAGCGGGAAAGACGAAAAAAAATCTATGATGAATGGATTTTGATGTAAGAGCAGTGGGAAAGCCCTCCCAACTACAAAAATTAAGATCTACATGTAAAGAAACACATATAAAGATCACCCATTGGTGTTCGACTGCTCCTGGACATGAAATAAAAGGATAAAAATGGGCAAAAACGTGAAATACTCGTCGGCGGGCGACAAGTTCCATTTATATATCTTTCTGTGATACTAATGAGGTGGAAGAGGAGGAAAAATAAGGAAGAACGAAAAAAAAATGGGCAAAAACGGATAAAAAATAAGCAAGTTATGACATTTTGAAGATTGTCATTTATCGTGTTGTCGACGACACGACTTGATTCAAGTCGTGTACTATTCAACACGACTTGAATCCAAGTCGTGTTATATGCAACACGACTTGAATTTAAGTCGTGTTGAATAGTACACGACTTGAATCAAGTCGTGTCATCGACAACACGATAAATGATAATCTTTAAAATGTCATAACTTGCTCATTTTTTATCCGTTTTTGCCCATTTTTTTTTCGTTCTTCCTTATTTTTCCTCCTCTTCCACCTCATTAGTATCATAGAAAGATATAGGATGGAAAAAGAAGAAAAAATAATAAGAAAGAAGAAAATGAAATGATAAAAATGGGCAAAAACGTGAAATACTCGTCGGTGGGCGACAAGTTCCATTTATATATCTTTCTGTGACACTAATGAGGTGGAAGAGGAGGAAAAATAAGGAAGAACGAAAAAAAATGGACAAAAACGGATAAAAAATGAGCAAGTTACGACATTTTGAAGATTGTCATTTATCGTGTTGTCGCCGACACGACTTGATTCAAGTCGTGTACTATTCAACACGACTTGAATCCAAGTCGTGTTATATGCAACACGACTTGAATTTAAGTCGTGTTGAATAGTACACGACTTGAATCAAGTCGTGTCGTTGACAACACGATAAATGATAATCTTCAAAATGTCATAACTTGCTCATTTTTTATCCGTTTTTGCCCATTTTTTTTTCGTTCTTCCTTATTTTTCCACCTCTTCCACCTCATTAGTATCACAGAAAGATATATAAATGGAACTTGTCGCTCGCCGACAAGTATTTCACGTTTTTGCTCATTTTTATCATTTCACTTTCTTCTTTCTTATTATTTTTTCTTCTTTTTCCATCCTATATCTTTCTATGATACTAATGAGGTGGAAGAGGAGGAAAAATAAGGAAGAACGAAAAAAAAATGGGTAAAAACGGATAAAAAATGAGCAAGTTATGACATTTTGAAGATTGTCATTTATCGTGTTGTCGACGACACGACTTGATTCAAGTCGTGTACTATTCAACACGACTTGAATCCAAGTCGTGTTATATGCAACACGACTTGAATTTAAGTCGTGTTGAATAGTACACGACTTGAATCAAGTCGTGTCGTCGACAACACGATAAATGACAATCTTCAAAATGTCATAACTTGCTCATTTTTTATCCGTTTTTGCCCATTTTTTTTTCGTTCTTCCTTATTTTTCCTCCTCTTCCACCTTATTAGTGTCACAGAAAGATATATAAATGGAACTTGTTGCCCGCTGACGAGTATTTCACGTTTTTGCCCATTTTTATCATTTCACTTTCTTCTTTCTTATTATTTTTTCTTTTTTTTCTATCCTATATCTTTCTATGATACTAATGAGGTGGAAGAGGAGGAAAAATAAGGAAGAACGAAAAAAAAATGGGCAAAAACGGATAAAAAATGAGCAAGTTATGACATTTTAAAGATTATCATTTATCGTGTTGTCGACGACACGACTTGATTCAAGTCGTGTACTATTCAACACGACTTAAATTCAAGTCGTGTTGCATATAACACGACTTGGATTCAAGTCGTGTTGAATAGTACACGACTTGAATCAAGTCGTGTCGTCGACAACACGATAAATGACAATCTTCAAAATGTCATAACTTGCTCATTTTTTATCCGTTTTTGCCCATTTTTTTTTCGTTCTTCCTTATTTTTCCTCCTCTTCCACCTCATTAGTATCATAGAAAGATATATAAATGGAACTTGTTGCCCGCCGACGAGTATTTCACGTTTTTGCCCATTTTTATCATTTCACTTTCTTCTTTCTTATTATTTTTTCTTTTTTTTCTATCCTATATCTTTCTATGATACTAATGAGGTGGAAGAGGAGGAAAAATAAGGAAGAACGAAAAAAAAATGGGCAAAAACGGATAAAAAATGAGCAAGTTATGACATTTTAAAGATTATCATTTATCGTGTTGTCGACGACACGACTTGATTCAAGTCGTGTACTATTCAACACGACTTAAATTCAAGTCGTGTTGCATATAACACGACTTGGATTCAAGTCGTGTTGAATAGTACACGACTTGAATCAAGTCGTGTCGTCGACAACACGATAAATGACAATCTTCAAAATGTCATAACTTGCTCATTTTTTATCCGTTTTTGCCCATTTTTTTTTCGTTCTTCCTTATTTTTCCTCTTCTTCTACCTCATTAGTATCATAGAAAGATATATAAATGGAACTTGTTGCCCGCCGACGAGTATTTCACGTTTTTGCCCATTTTTATCCTTTTATTTCATGTCCAGGAGCAGTCGAACACCAATGGGTGATCTTTATATGTGTTTCTTTACATGTAGATCTTAATTTTTGTAGTTGGGAGGGCTTTCCCACTGCTCTTACATCAAAATCCATTCATCATAGATTTTTTTTCGTCTTTCCCGCTGTTTTTACAGTTTTTGGGCATGAAAATTTTTTTTCCGGGTTGGACGGCGCCGGCGATGGTTTGAACTACGATTATGGATGGATCTTTGCCGGAATATCTTCTTCCCCAACTTGATGATCCTATAAATCGTTAATTTTGGGAAGAATGAAGCATTTCGGATACAAAATGCATAAAAAACGTAAAAGAAGGGCATTTTCGGTACTTTAGGTGCCGATTCCAGGTCATATGAGAAGTCAGAAGAAAAACCAGGTAATATGATAAAACCATACTTGGCGCCAGGTAATATGTAAAAAGCCCGATGTTAGGCAGCATTTTACTTGTTTTGAGCGATTTGACATGTTATGTATGTAAAGGAAATTCATTGATATATAAACAGGCACGGGACGTTTGATTCCATTTTAGAGATCTCGCGTACAGATGTATATGGGGAATGCGATAAAATTGATGCTGCTCGTAAGCTCTTTGAAAGGATGGACAACAAAGATGTCATTTCTTGGACAAGCATGATAACTTGTTATATTTGTAATGGGCTGGCAGATGAGGCTCTTTTCTTGTTCCATGATATGATAACCGCTGAAGTTGAACCAGACTCCGTATCACTCAATACTGCATTATCAGCTGCATCTGGCTTATCTTCCTTACAAAAAGGGAAAGAGCTTCATGTATTTTTAATTAGACATTGTTTTATCTTGGATGAATCTGTTGGCAGTGCACTTTTCGACATGTATTCGAGATGTGGAGCTGTAGATATGTCGTCGAAGGTTTTTAATTGGATCGGATGCAAAGATCTGGTTTTATGAACAAGTATGATTAATGCTTATGGGATGCATGGCCATGGACAGGAAGCACTTAAACTCTTTAAACACATGGAGGAAGCAGGTCTGGTACATGATCACATTGCCTTCTTGGTGCTTCTCTATGCTTGTAGTCACTCTGGCTTAATCGAAGAAGGTAAGAACAACTTGAACATTATGAAGTACAAATACCAAATAGTGCCATGGCCAGAGCACTATGCTTGTGTAGTTGATCTGCTCGGCGTTCCAACTGCTTAAATGAAGCTTATGAATTCATTATGTGCATGCCAACTGCTCCAAAATCTGCACTGTGGTGTGCACTCCTTGGGGCTTGTCGAATCCACTCTAACAATGAGTTAGGGGAAATTGCTGCACAAAAGCTTCTTGAAGTGGAACCAGAAAACCCTGGAAATTATGTGCTTCTATCAAACTTTTTTGCTGCCAAAGAAAGTGGAAAGATGTGGGTGCTGTAAGAATGAGAATGAAGGAGAAGCAATTGACAAAGATTCCGGCTTGTAGTTGGATGGAGGTAAGAGATAAGGTTCATTCTTTCACAGCAAGGGATACATCTCACCCACAGACTACTGAGATATACCATTCAACTCGGTGAAATTACTGATCTTCTGGAAAGAGTGAGTGGATATATTGCTCATACTAAGTTTGTTTTACATAATTTGAGTGAAGAGGAAAAGAAAAGGATGCTTTATGGACACTGAAAGGCTTGCTAATGCATTTGGCCTAATTAGTACATCTCAGGGGACAACCATTCAGATAACCAAAAACCTTCGAGTTTGTGGGGATTGTCATAAATTTACTAAGCTCGTGTCGAAGCTTTTTCAAAGAGAAATTGTGGTGAGAGATAGCAACAGATTTCATCATTTTCAGGTGGAGTCTGCTCTTGTGGAGATTTCTGATGACTTTTAAGTAGCAAAATAATTATGCATTTGGAGCGATGTTTGCAAATGACTTAAATTAGATGTTGTCAGGACAGTTTTTTGGCCTAACGTTTTATCCGTACAAAAGAATGCAAACACTAATAAATCCTCCATGTAACTTTTAGGCAATCCATGTTCGTTGCTTTACAATTGACGTTCCTCAAGTTTGGGGCTTCTAGTATATATTTGGTCAGGAGGAAGTTGTAATTCAATCATGATGAGGCCTTGATGTTAAACATTCAATGAATTGCTTCCGCCTATAAACAAGTTTCCCAAAAGCTCGAGCTATTAGGAAATAAAAATCTTTATTCATTTATTTTATATTCTAACATCCCACGTCACATGCAAGCATCCACAAAGTATTGCACATGGAACATAATTGGATATTAATGCCTACAACGAGACTAGAACCTAGGATCTTCTATACCTAGAGCTCAAAAGCTCGAGTTCTGTTAGATAACCAAGTTTCCCAAAAGTGCGAGCTATTCATTTATTATATATTCTTATAATAATATAAAAACTTGGTTATCTAAGAGCCTCCACTTCTCTTACATCATTCATGAAAAAGAGACAAGGACAAGCTATGGGAGGCAAGCTTGTGAGTGACAATGATAAGGAACAGAAAAAGGAGATTTTGGATGCAGGCGATTGATTCAGCTCAGCTGCACATGGTTTCGTGATAAAACTGAAAATAAGTTAGTGGGTTTGACATTTTAACGTAGTGAGAGACAAAAAATGCATTTAGTCATATCATAAAGGTGTATTACCTCAAATGTGTTCCCCTCAAAGAAAGGACTTGTTTCACTGTATTATATCATTTGGTGAATATCAACATAGTGAATGTGGAGTGCATGACTACGAACATTCAAGCTTCACTTGATGGTGACACTAATTTGGTAGGAGTTAATTATCCAAGTGAAAAAAATTGGTAGGAGTTCCTCCACAATGCTTCTGCTAAACATTCGGATGGAAGCATACCGTAAAAGTGTTGATTCACTCTTTGAGAATATACAATGAAAATTGATTTCTTATATTGAGTTATTTTGCAGAAAATTTCAGATTTCAGATTTGGTGGGTGGTGTTGCATGATAAACAATATTAGGCGAAATGAAGCCCTATTCTACATGGATGATACAATGGAAATTTGGACATGCGAAGACGGAAAATAAAGGAAAAACATCATCTTTTCAAAATATAACCCTTATTGTATGTTTTTGTTTTGTTACTAGAGGGTTCTGCTCATCAACATTAATGAGACAGAGGTAAGGGAAACGGTACAGAGCATGTTTATGATTCGTGTTATTCGTGAAGCTTTACAGATGTAAATAGCAATGACAAGTATTTGGTTTTAAGAGGTTCTTCGATGTTTTAAAGAAAAGAAATGTTATGAATATTTTTGTGATCAGAATTTTAAGATAAGTGGTTCGTCCCCTCTTAAGAGTGTTGCGTCAGGTGATCTATACATGAAATATGCATTTTATTATCTCCTAAACTTATGTTTTTGCTAGTGTTTGATTAGAACTACTACTACTTTAATATAGTTTTTGGTTTTTGTAGGAAACAAGAATAATACACAGAAATGAGGTGAAAAGTAATTCAAATGGTTAAATTATCATAACTCCATATGCGTATCTCTGATGGGACTGATTCAAGCTTCATGTTAAATTTCAAGAAGTCAGCTTTCCAACGCCACCGACCACGGGCAATTCGGAGTTTGGAGCAGAAAGTTATAGTCATTTTAAGATTGTGAACAGTAACTACGATCGATTGACCATTCAACGCGATCAATCGCTTGAGCCGCAAAATAGTGCTATTGAAGGAAACGATCGATTGGCCATAAAAATGACTGATCGTATCTACTGGAGTTTTTGATCCATGCAATACAATAACTACGATCGATCGGAATTATATGGCGTTGATCACTACAGCGATCGATCGGAAGGAAATAACGCAGGAAATGGTGATCGATCGGGAAGTGATCGATCGGCAATATGGAGCGATCGATTGCAGTGTGCGGTAAACTGAAATAAGCTCTATTTCGATTTGGATTTGGAAGGGAACTTCGTGGTTTCTCTTCAAACATATAAATAGGCCTTAAGGGAGAACATTTTGGGCAATCTTTGAGACAATCTTGAGATCAACTTTGAGCTATATTGGAGGCTAGAGAGGAGAAGAAGAAGGAGTCTATTGGAGCAAAGAAGAAGAAGGATTCATGACGATGGATCTACAGAAATAGGCTTCTCTTTTCTTTCTTTCTATGTGTAACTAAACTTTTATTCAAGGCTAGATGAAGCCCTAGATGTGTATTGCTACTCTTGATAGTTTAATTTTATAAAGTTGATTATGATTTATGCTTAATGAGATTTTATGAGTACTCTTTTGAGTGCTTGACCATAAACTTGATTGATTATGAATGAAAATAGATATTGTGATTGATTTTATACCCGACCAAGGATAGGATTGAATACATTATAACAGAGTTGTGATTGATTCTATGCCCGATCAAGGATATGATTGATTACACAATAGTGGATAAACTTTCGTGTTCGATTAAGAACGTTAGTGAATTCATTAGTAATTCGTGTGTCTGATCAAGAACACGAATTACCATATCATGTCAATTTATACTTAATAATAATTGAGAGTAGTAATTGCATGTCTAGTGGTGGATTCATTGCCTTAATACTTCTCTATATTGATTGAATCCCAGTAATTTAGTTAAAAGTTCATTGCTTTCTTAGTCTAGAATCAACACTGTTGCTTTCTCTTGAGTTTAATAAAGTATTCACCGTCCCTGAGGTTCGACAACCCTTTCTATACTCGCCATAGTACAATTGCCTTGTGCACTTACAAGGGTTTTATATTTAAATGATCAAGTTTTTTGCACCGTTGCTGGGACGACATAATAGTTTACTGAATTCTTAGCATAGTTAGAATAGTTTAGTTTTAGAATAGTTAGTTTTAATCTAGTTTAATTTCGGGAGCTTAATTTTGTTTTGCTTCTTTTACAAGATTAAGAGCGGATGTGACTTCTCGCCAACGTTGGAAGGGCCATCCCTTCCCACTGTTTGCACTCTCTTAACCTTCTTTTAGAATAATTTGGGTGCTTGGTGTTTCTTTTTCTTTCTGTGACTACATGACATGCTAGTTGTCGCTATTAAGATTGCTAGTTGTCGCTATCTATGATTGATGCTTACTAGTTGTCGCTATTAGGATTGCACAAGTTTTGTTTGATTTTTATTGTGCATGCATGGTCACCGTTCCCTGAACCCCGACTTGGCCTTTAACCCTGATCCTGAGCGACTTTATAGAATTTGTAGAACCCCTAGCCACTCGATCCCTGAAATCCATCCAATGGCGGACAACATGCACCTTGGGGGTGGGAATGGCCTAAACCAGAATCCACTAATGCCCCATGCCCGTACCTTGCAAGACTACTACCGTTCCACTGCCTACACCTCCCCCTCCTATATCCTACTGCCTGCAACTGTGGTTAATTTTGAAATTAAGTCAAATATCATCCAGATGCTGCCACATACCACAGCCAACTCAATGAGAACCCCTATAGGCATCTCCAAAATTTCCTGACGGTTAACACAACCTTCAAACTCACATTGTCGCCTTAGGTTGTTCCCGTTCACTTTGAAAGACAGGGCCAAGGAATAGCTATACTCCCTTGCACACAACACCATTTCCACTTGGAAGAAATATTTTCCTGTAGGGCGGACCAACAAAATCCGAAATGAAATTATCACCTTTACCCAACTACCCAATGAACAATTCCATGAAAGTTGGGAAAGAATGAAAGCCCTACTTCGGTCCTGCCCACATCATGATGTGCCCAAGTGGCAATTAATGCAAAGATTTCATGAGGGTGTGTGCGATCAGCACAAGACCCTAATTGACGCCTCTTGTGGAGGCACATTCATGAAGAAAACCTCGGATGATGCTTGGGATCTACTAGAGGACTTGAGCGAAAACTCTTTACATAGTGCCACCCTCTATAGATCTGAAGGCCATATGCCTAGTAGGAATGCCTCAAGGGGAGACATATACAATGTCAAAGCCACCACGAGCCTAGAACACTAAGTGACATCCCTGACAGAGAAGTTTGACCGGTTTTTCTCTCGGACTTCACCTTATACCCCATCCTCTCAAGATGCCTGTGCCATTTGTGTCAGCCCTATGCACACCATAGTTGACTGCCCCTCAGCCTCCCAGTATCCAGACCTTATACAGGAGCATTGATCTACACATGAAATATGCATTTTATTATCTCATAAACTTATGATTATGTTAGTGTTTGATTAGAATAACTGCTATTTTAATATAGTTTTTGGTTTTTGTAGAAAATAAGAGTAATACATAGAAATGAGGTGAAAAGTAACTCCAATGGTTAAATTATCATAACTTCATGTACAAATATCTGATTGGACTGATTCAAGTTTCATGTTAAATTTCAAGAAGTCAGCTTTCCAACGCCACCAAATATGCACAATTCGAAGTTCGGAGCAAAAGTTATAGCCATTTGAAATTCATAAACAGTAACAACGATCGATCGGATATCAATGCGATCGATTGCCTCAGCAGCAAAAGTAGTGTATTAAAGGAAACGATCGATCGGAACTCAAAACGATCGATCGTATCTACTGAAATTTTTTCAATCGCGCACAGTAACTACGATCAATCGGTATCATATGGCATCGATCGAAAAAGCGATCGATCGGAGGAAAATAACGAAGGAATTACGATCGATCGGGAAGCGAACGATCGACAATACGGAGCGATCGATCACCGTGTGCGGAAAACCGAAAATAAGACTCATTTCGATTTGGATTTGGAAGGGAACTTCGTGGTTTCTCTTCACTCTTATAAATAGGCCTTATGGGAGAACGTTTTGGGCACCAGAGAATAGATTTTTGAGCTTTATTGGAGGCTAGAAAGGAGCAAGAGAAGGAGTCTTTTGGAGCAAAGAAGAAAAAGGATTCATGACAATGGATCTACATAAACAGGCTTCTCTTTTCTTTCTTTCTATGTGTAACTAAATTCCTTGTCAAGGCATGATGAAGTCCTAGATTTGTATTGCTACTCTTGATAGTTTAATTTTATAAAGTTGATTATGATTCATACTTAATGCGATTTCATGAGTATTATTTTTAGTGCTTGATCATAGACTTGATTGATTATGAATCAAATTAGATATTGTGATTGATTTTATGCCCGATCAAGGATAAGATTGATTACACAATAGTGGATAAACTTTCGTGTTCGATCAAGAATGTTAGTGAATTCATTAGTAATTTATGTGTCCGATCAAGAACACGAATTACCATATTATGTCAATGTATGCTTAATAATAATTGAGAGTAGTAATTGCATGTATAGTGGTGGATTCATTGCCTTGATAATTCTTTGCATTGATTAAAACTCAGCTTAGTAGTTAAAGTTCATAGCTTTATTTAGATTAAACAAAAATTGCAACTTTCTTCTCTTGAATTTGGTAAAAGATTAATCTGTCCATGAGGTTTGATAACCCTTTAATACTCGCCCTAGTATAATTGCCTTACACACTTGCAAGGGTTTTATATTTAAACGATCAAGTTTTTGGCGTCGTTGCCGGGGACGGCACAATAGTTTACTAAATTCTTAGCATAGTTAGTTTTAGAGTAGTTTAGATTAATTTAGATTTATTTTCAGTAGCTTAATTGCCTTCTTCTTCTTTTGCAGGATTAAGAGAGAATGCTGATTTTCGTCATCGTTGGAAGGGCCATCCCTTCCTACTGTTTGCACTCTCTTAACCCTCTTTTAGAGTAAATTTGGGTACTTGGTGTTTCTAATTTTCTTTGTGGGATTGCATGACGTGCTAGTTGTCGCCATTAGGTTGCTAGTTGTCGCTATCTAGGATTGATGCTTGCTAGTTGTCGCTATTAGGATTGCACAGGTTTTGTTTGATTTTTATTGTGCATGCATGGTCGTCACTCCCTGAACCCCGACCTTGCCTTTGATCCTGATCCTGAGCGCCTATATAGAATTTGTAGAACTCTTAGCCCAATCCCTGAAATTCATCCAATGGCGGACAACATGAACCTTGGGGGTGGGAATGGCCTAAATCAGAATCCACTAATGCCCCATGCCCGTACCCTGTAAGACTACTACCGTCCCACTGCCTACACCTCCCCCTCATGTATCCTACTGCCTGCAACCGTGGCTAATTTTGAAATTAAGCCAAACATCATTCAGATGCTGCCCACATACTATGGCCAATTAAATGAGAACCCCTATAGGTATCTCCAAAATTTTATGGAGGTTAACATAACATTCAAACTCACACTGTCTGATGACCAGGTGTGCCTTAGGTTGTTCCCATTCACTTCGAAAGACAGGGCCAAGGAATGGCTATACTCCCTTGCACACAACTCCATTTCTACTTGGGAGGAACTTTAGGCTGAATTCCTAAAGAAATACTTCACTGTAGGGCAGACCAACAAAATCCGAAATGAAATTATCACCTTTACCCAACTACCTAATGAACAATTCCATGAAAGCTAGGAGAGGATGAAAGCCCTACTCCGGTCCTGTCCCCACCATGATGTGCCCAAGTGGCAATTAGTATAGAGATTTCATGAGGGTGTGTGCGATCAACACAAGACCCTAATTGACGCTTCTTGTGGAGACACATTCATGAAGAAAACTCCGGATGATGCTTGGGATCTACTAGAGGACCTGAGCGAAAACTCTTTACACAGTGCCACCCTCTATAGATTTGAAGGCCATATGCCTGGTAGGAATGCCTCAAGGGAGGCATGTACGATGTCAAAGCCACCACGAGCCTAGAACACTAAGTGGCATCCCTGACAGAGAGGTTTGACCGGTTTTTCTCTCAGACTTCACCTTATACCCCATCCTCTCATGATGCCTGCACCATCTGTGCTAGCCCACTTTCCCCAGAGCCAACAATCCATACTCCAATACTTATAATCCCGGGTGGCGTGAACACCCTAATTTTTCTTGGAGGCAATCTAATCCAGGGCCTACTTTTAATCAGGCCCAAAGACAGGGATTCTAAAACCAACCTCAACCTCAACCTTACCAACCATCCTCAGTCCCGCAATTTGGCCAATCCAATAAGAAACCAACCATCAAAGACTAGTTGAGCCAAATAATGGCCACCCAATCCACCATGCTTACGGTTTTGACTGAACTAACAACTGAACAAAAATCCCAGGCCCAGATTGTCCATTCCCATACACAATCTATTGTCAAGATAGAGACTCAATTAGGACAGCTTGCCCAATCCATGAACCGTAGAGAAGCAGGAACCTTGCCTAGCCAACCCCAGCAAAACCCTCGAGGCCAGTTTGTAACTGAGGCCTCCCATTACCCTCCTGAACAAGTGCAAGCCATAACCACCTTGAGGAGCGGTAAACAAGTTGACAACAGGGTTCGGGATCCATTTGTTGGCCCTTCGAGTGAGATACCTTCCCATGAGGAAGAAAAATAACCAAATTCCATCGAAGCTATACCTATTAGTTCTAAAACCCAGCCGAATGACCAACCCGAGGCCCAGAAAGAGAGACCTTATATTCCCAGGGTACCATTCCCACAATGCCTGGACAAACCCTCCCCGTTTATTAAATCTCATCAAAAGACGGAGGCGATGCTCGAGGTGTTTAAACAGGTTAAGATCAATCTCCCTTTGTTAGATGCAATAAAACAGGTGCCTGCCTATGCCAAATTCTTGAAAGACCTTTGTACTCAAAAGCGCAAAGCTAATTCCAGTTTGACTAAAAAGGTCTTCCTTACAGAGCAGGTGAGTTCCCTATTAACACACAATCTTCCACCGAAGTATAAGGACCCAGGATGTCCAACAATTTCATGTGTGATAGGGAACCATGTTGTTGACAAGACATTATTAGATTTGGGGGCGAGTGTAAATTTGTTGCCTTACTCTGTGTATGAGCAACTTGGGTTGGGGGAATTAAAACCGACTACCATAACACTACAACTTGCATATCGATCTATTAAAGTTCCACGTGGTGTTATTGAAGATGTTTTGGTACAAGTTGATAAATTTTTCTTCCCTATGGACTTCATTGTCTTAGATACACAACCTGCACCGAACATTGGTAGTCTGATTCTAGTAATTTTGGGACGTCCATTCCTAGCGACATCCAATGCTATTATAAACTGTCAGGATGGGGTGCTGAAATTGTCTTTTGGAAATTTAAATGTCAAACTGAATGTTTTTTATGCCCAAAAATAACACCCACCGTCAGATGATTATTATGTAGTTCATATAATTGATACTCTGGTGGATGGTGCACCTCCATGGATTTGTTCTGATGATCCACTTGCGATTTCTTTCATTAACTGTAATGTGCGCAGTAGGACCACAGATGGACTGAACGTTGGACTGAAAGATCCAGGATAAATTGAATAAATGGCTACGTCTGGCTGAAGGCTACGACTGGCTGAAGACGTTAAACTTAGCGCTAGGTGGGAGGCAACCCACGTATTCAGATGTATTCTCTCCTTTATCTGATTTTCTTTGTTATATGCTCATTGTCATGCTATATTTTGTTCACATTGAGGACAATGTTCATACTAGGTTTGGGGGAGAGGATATGCTAAAAAAAAAAGTCGAAGAACAGAAGATACGATCGATCGGATATGAACGATCGATCGCTATCTGATCGACGCCTAATATGTGCGATCGATTGCTCTACGGTACAGCGACACCGTTCATCTTCAATCTAACGGGTGCTATTTCTCGATTTATCAAACGATCGATCGGATAAAAAAATGATCGATTGCGGGTCATCTTCCTCGCGCTTAAAATCCGAACGGCCGTAGCGAGAGAAATCTATTTCCGCTCGCCGCCGCCGTTTCCGACCCTTGTTTGAGCTGAAACTTCGCCCCCCTAAAGATTTCTGCACGTAGAATCCAGATCCTGTGTCTGTTTCCGTGATTTCCCACTCCTTTCATCACAATCACTCCTTTTTCTTCCGGTAAGCCGAAACTTAAAAACTCAATTTTTCTTATTTTTCGGTAGATATTGTTGCGATTACTCTCATGCATGCCCTTATATTGATTATTGCGATGCTTATGCGTGACTTTCAGCTTCTGATTCTTCGATTTTAGATGTTTTATTTAATTTTTAGGATTTGTGTTCTTTCGGTGAACAGTGTTTTGCTATATTTAAAAAAAAAATTTCGAAATCAGATTTCGGGTATATATATCTCTCTCATGCATACTTCTATATTGATGATTGCGATTTTTGTTATGCATGATGATCCCTTTCGATTTCCTAAGTTTTCATAAAATTTTTATTTTTATTTTTAGGAAATTCATTATTATTTTCTAAAAAAAATTCGAAAATTGTGAAGTGGATCTGCTATTACATGCTTGTTGTGATGTTTAAGTTTGCAATTACATGCTGCATATTCTTGTACTTGGATTGGATTTTTACTATTATCTTTGGTTTTTAGGTACAATGCCTCAGAAATCAGTCGCTCACAAACGCTCAAGGGGTGAAGCTTCTTCATCATGCCCTGCTCCTTCCACCTCTCCACCTGAACCTACTGCACAGCCACGACCCATACAATATGAGAGGCAGGTGGTCCTGAACCCGTCTATTCCCGATCTTCCGACTCAGAGATGGATCGAGGAACGGCCGGATTGGGTGAACTATTTCACCCATATCGCTGCAAAAAGGCAGAATGCATTTGCAATGGTCCACGAGGACCCGGTTCGGGAATTTTATGCGAATGGCACCATTGAAGTCAATGATAATCCAGAGCAGGTGACCATTTAGAGCGTTGTATGTGGTATTCCTTTCCGGGTCCGGGTCGCTGATATTGCTAGCGCCATGGGGTGTGACAGAGGTACGATTCATCACCCTGATTTTGATGGATATCAGTTTCCTCCCTACCGGAATATCACAGGGTGGTTGATGGGATCTGCAGTAGGACCTGGGACCTCAACCTACCTGGCTGCCATCAGCATGCGATCTGAGTTCCGCTTTGCCTTTTTAATTCTACAACATGATGTATGGTCAGCCCGAAAGAAGAAAGTCGACCGAACCATGGCAAATTTGTTATTTGTATTCAGTGATCTTGACTTGCCTTCATTCGTCTTTGGCCGAATGAAGCAAATGATGGTTGGCTGAAAAGATGAGAGGTTACCGTACCCCTATATTTTGGAGTGGATATTTCTGACCCATGGGGTGCATTTTCCTGAGCATTCTCGAGTATCTCATGGTCTGGGGCCCATTGGAGTGGATGCATATAACCGTATGATGGGCCATACACAACGCGGGTGGCCACGAGCTCCCCCTCTTGAGGAACACGCTGAGATACCTGAGGGTGAGCCTGCTCAACCACCATGGGCGACGATGCAGCAACAGATCAGTGATCTCACTGGCCATGTGCAGGAGATCGCCAGTCACAGCAGGAGATTTGCCAGTCACAACAGGTGCTTATGGACTCCCAGCATGCTATTATGGAACGCCTCGACTCCATAGTCGATTTTCTTCATGCATGGCGTTTTCCTCCAGGCGATGGTGATGGCGATGATCGGGATTTCTAGTCCACTTCCTCTGGTGTTTTCCTTCCTCTTTCTCTTTTTACCTTTTATGATCATTATATTTTGTCTTTATTGTGCATTGAGGACAATGTTTATATTAGGTTTGGGGGAGAGGATGTGCTTGCCGGAGGAGAGGAAGACAGAGCCAGAAAGGAGTGATTTTTGGGCTGTTCTTGAACTGCTACAGTGCACGGCTGCGCGAGGAAGACGATGAACAGTGTTTGCTACAGTGGTGAATAGTGATTTTCGGTGAACAGTGATTTTCGGTGAATTGTGCACAATGACGCCAACAAATTAGCAGTGTTCTCCTCGTCCGATAGCCGGCTAAATTCGCGTCCAAGGCGTAGATGAAGCCCTAGATTTGTGTTATTACTCTTGTTTATTTCATTTAATACATTTGATATGATTATGCTTAATGCTATTTCATGAGTTTCTTTTGAGTGCTTAACCATAGACTTGATTGATATGCATGAAATTAGATCTTTTTAATTCCTATGCTTAGCTAAAAGTAGGCTGGTGTTAATTCTATGCCCGACCAAGGATAGAATTACCTACAATAATTTATAGTGGATGAACTCTCGTGTTCGACCAAGAACGTGAGTGAATTCATTGTGATTTGTGTGTTTGACCATGAACACAAATTAACGTATCATGTCAATTTGAGCGTAATAATAATTGAGAGTAGTAATTGCATGTCTAGTGGTGGATTCTCTGCCTTGGCATTTCTCCATATTAGTTAAAATCTATTTTAAAGTAGTTAAATTTTAATGCTTTCTTAGATTAAATCAAACTGCAACTTTCTTTCACTTGAATTTGGTAAAATATTAATCCGTCCCTTAGGTTCGACAACCTTTTTATACTCGCTGTAGTACAATTGCCTTGTGCACTTGCAAGGGTTTAATTTTAAACGATCACTTAAAAGATCATGATAGACCATTTACTTAGCTATGGTAAGGGATTGGAACCGGAAATAGGTTGAGAGTATAATATAGCCTGGACAAAATAAAGATGTGCCGAAAAATATGAATGCTGAAAATGAAAATGCGAAAAAAAAAACAAAGGGGCTGCTTGACTTTATAGGATTAACTTAGGCTGATGCTCGAGCCCGAAGCAGTCTACTTAAAACCTAATGCCCTAAGCCAACTGGCTAGGAGTCATTGGCCTGAGTCATTGCTAAACCTAAGCATCTTGAAGTCAGGCCTTACACAGTCCTAGCAGAAAAAAAAAGTCTATGGTGTATTATCCTCTCAAATCTAGAATGTTGGACCCGAAGGAGGCGCGCAGATCTGTGCTATCATGAACCTAAAGATTATGATGACTATGTAGATTCTGATGTTCTTTGGTTAATGGGTAACACTGGATCTGTATAAAACGGAAATTTAGAATGTATTGCTACAATGTTCTACACTTTCTACTATTTATATTATCATGCTATATAATATTGAGCAAAAATTTCGAAGATGAAAGTGTGGAATAAAACCACTTACTTGAGGGCTTCTATATTCCTATTGATTATGAACCAAGTACGTATGGTTAATTCTCTTAAGCATTGTATTTTGCATTTGTCGGGATAATAGGTTTGCTTGTTTTACAATGTTTTAATTTTTGCTTTGTTTTCACTTAGGTTAATTAGTTTAATAAATACATGTTTGTGGGTAGCATGACTGCAAACCCTCACGAGACAAAACTCGTCCTACTAGGGCCACCTAGAGACTTAACGGCTTGTTGCATACGCTCAATACAATCGTGTTCCCTACGAAAGTGATGTTTACTTTTATGCATTAGTTCTTTTAGTTGATTGTTTGATTTTATTTTATTTTGTTTTGCTAGGGACTAGCAAAATCTAGGTTTGGGGGTGTGATCTACACATGAAATATGCATTTTATTATCTCCTAAACTTATGATTATGTTAGTGTTTGATTAGAATAACTACTACTTTAATATAGTTTTTGGTTTTTGTAGGAAACAAGAGATACACAGAAATGAGGTGAAAAGTAACTCGAATGGATAAATCATCATAACTTTGTGTATAAATGTCGGATTGGACTGATTCAAGTTCATGTTAAAGTTCAAGAAGTCAGCTTTCCAATGCCACCAACTATGTGCAATTCGGAGTTCGGAGCGAAAAGTTATAGCCATTTGAAATTCTTAAATAGTAACAACAATCGATCGGCTATCAATGCGATCGATCGCCTCAGCCGCAAAAGCAATGTATTAAAGGAAACGATCGATCGAAACTCAAAATGATCGATCGTATCTACTGGAATTTTTTTAATCGTGCAAGACAGTAACTACGATCGATCAGTATCATACGGCGTTGATCTGAAAAGCGTTCGATCGGAGGAAAATAACGAAGGAATTACGATAGATCGGAAGCGAACGATTGGCAATATGGAGCGATCGATCGCCGTGTGCGGAAAACCGAAAATAAGACCTATTTCGACTCGGATTTGGAAGGGGACTTCGTAGTTTCTCTTCCCTCTTATAAATAGGCCTTATGGGAGAACGTTTTGGGCACTAGAGAATAGACTTTTGAGCTTTATTAGAGGATAGAAAGGAGCAAGAGAAGGAGTCTTTTGGAGCAAAGAAGATAAAGGATTCATGACAATGGATCTACATAAACAGGTTTCTCTTTTCTTTCTTTCTATGTGTAACTAAATTCCTTGTCAAGGCTTGATGAAGCCCTAGATTTGTATTGCTACTCTTGATAGTTTAATTTTATAAAGTTGATTATGATTCATGCTTAATGCGATTTCATGAGTATTCTTTTGAGTGCTTGATCATAGACTTGATTGATTATGAATGGAATTAGATATTGTGATTGATTTTATGACTGATCAAGGATAAGATTGATTGCATTATAATAGAGTTGTGATTGATTCTATGCCCGATCAAGGATAGGATTGATTACACAATAGTGGATGAACTTTCGTGTCCGATCAAGAACGTTAGTGAATTCATTAGTAATTTGTGTGTCCGATCAAGAACACGAATTACTATATCATGTCAATGTATGCTTAATAATAATTGAGAGTAGTAATTGCATGTCTAGTGGTGGATTCATTGCCTTGATAATTCTCTGCATTGATTAAAACTCAACTTAGTAGTTAAAGTTCATAGCTTTATTTAGATTAAACAAAAACTGCAACTTTCTTCTCTTGAATTTGGTAAAAGATTAATCCGTCCCTGAGGTTCGACAACCCTTTAATACTCGCTGTAGTTCAATTGCCTTGTATACTTGTAAGGATTTTATATTTAAACGATCAAGCATGTCCACCTTGCACAAACCTACCCTAGATCAAATAACCCCTACTCAAATACCTATAACCCGAGGTGGCGAAATCATCCTAATTTCGCTTGGAAACAACCTAACCAGAGGTCCACTTTCAATCAGGCCCCAAGACAAGAATTCCAACACTCAACTCAGACTTACTAACCAGCCACACCTCCCCCATTTGGCCAAACTAATAAGAAACCATCCTTCGAATATTAAATGAGCCAAATGCTAGCCACCCAATCTACTATCCTCTCATCTTTTAATGCGATGGAAGCCAAGATGGATGCTATGATAGACACCAAACACAGAAAGCTGACAGGTGAGCTAAGAACTCAGGCCCAGCTAGTCCACTCTCATATACAATCCATTGCCAAAATAGAAACCCAATTAGGATAGCTGGCCCAATCTATGAACTTTAGGGAAGTAGGTACCTTGCCCAGCCAACCACAGCAGAACCCTAGAGGCCAGTTCGACGTTGAAGGTTCACATTATCCAAATGAGCAGGTGTAGGCCATCACTATCTTGAGGAGTGGTAAGCAAGTTGATAATCAGGTTAGGAACCCATCCATTGGTATCACGAGTGAAGAAACTTCCCCAGATAGAACTAAAGAACCCACTCTTACCACACCTGTCTCTATTAGTCTCCCACCACATAAGGATGTCCCATCTGAGCCCACCAATGAAAAATCCTATATCCCTCGAGCTCCTTTTCCCCAATGCCTCAACCAACCCTCCCCATTTAATAAATCCTATCAACGAATGGAGGAGATGTTAGAGGTGTTCAAACAGGTTAAGATAAACCTTCCCCTCTTAGATGCCATCAAACAAGTACCGGCCTATGCCAAGTTCCTGAAAGACTTGTGTACTCAAAAGAGGAAAGCCAAATCCAATGTCACACACAAGATCTTTCTGACTAACCAAGTGAGCTCCTTGTTGATAAGTGAAATGCCACCTAAATTTAAGGACCCAGGTGTCCCTGTTATGTCCATTGCCATAGGTGACCATACCATTAGCCGAGCTCTCTTGGATTTAGGGGTCAGCGTCAACCTCCTCCCTTACTCAGTTTATTAACAACTTGGCCTAGGAGAGTTACAGCCCACCGCAGTCACCCTTCAATTAGCAGACCGATCGATTCGTCGACCTAGGGGTGTTATAGAAGACGTTCTTGTCGGAGTTGACCGGCTCTACTTCCCTGTTGATTTTGTCGTCTTAGATATGGAACTTGTTGCCAACTCCAAATCCCAGATTTCTGTTATCCTTGGCCTCCCTTTCCTAGCCACAGTCGATGCCACCATTAACTGTAGGTCAGGGATCATGAATGTCTCATTTAGGAACATGAAAGTTAAGTTAAATATCTTTAGTGCTTCCCGACAACCCTCTAGTGAAGCTGAGTGCCTTCTGGTCGACGACCTAGATGACTTAGTCCAGGAGTACCTTCCCTTTGCTGTGCTTAAGGATGCCCTAGAGCACACCCTTTTCTATGACTAGATCGATACATATGAGGGCACACCTGACCTTGAGGAGGTCCATCACCATTTAGTGGTTGCCTTACACCCTGGACATATCCCATGGAGACCCCACCATGACCATCTTCCTGTGTCCACCGTCCCACCACTAAAACCGTCCATAGAGTTTCCCTCACACTTGAGTTGAAACCCCTTCCTAGCTTCCTGAAGTACGCTTTTCTAGGTCCCAACGATACCCTTCCGGTGATTATCTCCTCAAGCCTATCTAGTGACTAGGAAGCCCGGTTGTTAGAAATCGTTACCACACACCGGCGAGCTATAGGGTGGAAAATGGCTGACCTCCGGGGTATAGACCCCTATGTGTGCATGCATCATAAACCTTGAGGACCAGGCCAAACCTTCTAGGGAGGGGCAGAGACGATTGAACCCTCACATGAGAGAGGTGGTGATGAAAGAGATAGTGAAACTCTTAGACGCTGGAATCATATATCCTATCTCTGACAGTGAGTGGGTGAGTCCCATCCAGGTTGTACCCAAGAAGTCAAGCTTAACTGTGAAAACAAACTCTGATGGTGAGCTAGTGCCTGTGCGAGAGACCACAGGATGGCGGGTGTGCATTGACTATAGGAAGCTGAACTCTAACACCCGTAAAGACCATTTCCCTCTCCCATTCATTGAACAAATCCTGGAGAAGCCAGTGGGCCAAGAGTTTTATTGCTTTTTAGATGGGTACTCGGGATATAATCAAGTGCTAGTCTTTCCAGAGGATTAGGAGAAGACAACTTTTGCATGTCCCTTCGGTACATTTGCCATACTGTAGGATGCTTTTTGGTCTTTGCAATGCCCCTGCTACATTTCAGCGCTGCATGATGTCAATCTCTTCTGACATGATTGACAAAATTTTGGAAGTTTTTATGGATGATTTTTCTGTCTTTGGCGCTTGTTTTGATGATTGCTTACACAACCTTACTTTAGTTTTAAAACGCTGTGAGGAAACAAACTTAGTGTTAAGTTGGGAAAAGAGCCACTTTATGGTTCAACAGGGGATTGTGCTTGGCCATGTTATATCAAAAAGGGGTATAGAGGTTGACAAGGCCAAGGTTGACCTAATTGTTAATTTACCACCACCTACATCAGTTAAGCAAATACGGTCTTTCCATGGCTATGCAGGGTTTTATCGTTGGTTCATCAAAGATTTTAGCAAGATATCACGTCCACTATGTCACCTTCTCAGTCAGGATGTGCAATTTGAATTTGATGATTCGTGCAAAGAAGCATTTACCACATTAAAAACCCTCTAGCTCCCCCATCATTAAGCCCCCTGACTATATACACTGCCCTTTGAAATAATGTGTGATGCATCTAATTTTGCTGTAGGGGCAGTGTTAGGCCAACGCCTCAACAAAATTCCTCATGTTATATACTATGCTAGTAAGACACTCACTGATGCTCAATTGAATTATACTACCACAGAAAAATAGTTGCTTGCTATTGTATTTGCCTTAGATAAGTTCACGTCATATCTCTTGGGTAGTAAGATCATCATCTTCTCTGATCATGCAGCCTTGCGGTACCTTCTTTCCAAGAAAGATGCCAAGTCAAGGCTGATTCGTTGGATCTTACTCCTGCAGGAATTTGACTTCGAAATTAAAGATAAGAAGGGATAAAAAAATGCCGTGGCTGATCATTTATCCCAAATTCCTACCCCTGCATTGCTCAGCCATGAACCTTTGAGGGATTCCTTCCCTGACTAGCAGCTCTTTGCTGTCTCCACCACTGCTCCACCTTGGTATGCAAATATTGTGAATTATCTTACTGTGGGTCAAATCCCAACCTTTTGGTCTAAAAATGATAAAGACTTATTTTCTCTCGAGTCAAACATTACTATTGGGATGACCCTGACCTGTTTAAGATATGTGCTGATCAAGTCATAAGACGATGTGTCCCAGAGAGTGAGTTTCATAGTATCTTATCTTTTTGTCGCTCTCAGGCCTGTGGTGGACACTTCGGTGGAAAGAAAACTACGACCAAAGTTCTTCAGAGTGGTTTTTATTGGCAAACCCTATTTAAAGACGCCCATGCTTATTGTCAATCATGTGATAGGTGTCAAAAACTAGGAGCCCTCTCTAAAAGAGACATGATGCCCCTACAACCTATATTGATTGTTAAAATGTTTGATGGGACATTTTCCACCATCTTTTGGTCATACATATATTCTTGTTGCTATTGATTATGTGTCTAAGTGGATTGAAGCTGTTGCCACTAGGGCCAATGATCATAAAGTTGTGCTGAAATTTCTGAAATCTAACATTTTTAGCAGGTTTGGAACTCCTCGTGTTATCATTAGTGACGGAGGTTCTCATTTTTGTAACAGGTCTTTTGAGGCTCTTCTCAAGAAATACTCTATCACCCACAAGGCTACCACACCATATCATCCTCAAATGAGTAGCCAAGTGGAGGTATCCAATCGTCAAATCAAGCAGATTCTAGAGAAGACGGTTCGCCTCGATAGAAAGGATTGGTCCTTGAGACTGAATGATGCATTATGGGCCTATCGACAGCATTCAAGACCCCTATTGGCATGTCTCCTTATAGATTGGTATATGGCAAGGGTTGCCATTTACCTGTTGAGTTGGAACACCTGGCTTATTGGGCTATTAAGGCGTACAACTTCGATATGGATAAAGCCGGTGAGCAGCGGAGACTCCAATTGAGTGAGTTAGAGGAGATGTGCTTTGACGCATATGAGAATGCCAAACTTTACAAAATGAGGACCAAGGCTGTACATGACAAGATGATTTCCAGGAAATCTTTTCAGCCTGAGCAGAAAGTGTTACTCTACGAGTCTCGGCTACATCTATTTCCTGGGAATCTTCATTCTCGGTGGTATGGACCTTTTATTATGAAACATGTCTACCCCCATGGCGCTGTGGAGATTCATAATCCAAAAAATGGGAGTACATTCAAAGTGAATGGCCACCAATTAAGACCTTATCTGGAGACTGTTGCAGACATGGATGCAGTGGCTGTCTACGTGGATGATCCAGACCCTATTGCATGATCGTGGCTCTGTCTGGCTGAAGACGTTAAACTTAGCACTTTGTGGGAGGCAACCCACGTATTCAGGTGTATTCTATCCTTTTCTTCATTTTATTGTTATGTTATCATTGTAGTTTTATATCTTGTTCACATTGAAGACAATGTTCATAATAGGTTTGGGGGAGGGAATATTGCTTGCATAAAAAAAAATAAAAAAATTGAAAAAAATCATAAAAATTTGAGTAGTTCTTAGGATTGTTTGTTATTATTTTTGTTAGGTTTTGATAGTTTATCCCGTAATAATGCATGCTTCAATTCTTAAGAGATTAATTTGCATTGGAAGTGTGAGTAAGTATACTGGAGGATAGATAAACTTAATTGAGCATATCTTTTTGTTACAGTCCTCTTGGAACAGGTGCTTGAACTAAGAAAACTCACTCACACACACTAGCACATAAAGTAATACCGTCTAGAGATTTGTTGAATACTAATTTGCAGTGGGATGTCTTTAGTCAGAGTCATTGGATGATGTGTAGTTGTCTATTGAGCTTAAAAGATCATGATAGACCATTTACTTGGCTATGGCAAGGGCTTGGAACCGGAAATAGGTTGAGAGTATAATACAACCTGGACAGAATAAAGATGTGCTAAAAAAATGAATGCTGAAATGAAAATGTGAAATATGATGGAAAACAAAAGAAAGAAAAGGGCTGCTTGACTATTATAAGATTAACTTAGGCTGATGCTCAGGCCCGAAGCGGTCTACTTAAAACCTAATGCCCTAAGCCAAATTGGTTGGGAGTCATTGGCCTGAGTCATTGCTAAACCTAAGCATCTTGAAGTCAGGCCTTATATAGTCCTATTAAAAAAAAAGCCTATGGTGTATTATCCTCTCAAATCTAGAATGTTGGACCCGAAAGAGGCGCGCAGATTTGTGCTATCATGAACCTAAAGATTACGATGAGTATGTAGATTTTGATGTTCTTTGGTTAATAGGTAACATTGGATCTGTATAAAATAGAAATTTAGAATGTATTGCTACAATGTTCTACACTTTTACTATTTATGTTATCATGCTATGTTATATTGAGCAGAAATTTCTAAGATGAAAGTGTGGAATAAAACCACTTACTTGAGGGCTTCTATATTCCTGTTGATTATGAACCAAGTACATTGGTTGATTTTCTTAAGCATGATAGTTTGCATTTGTCGGGATAATAGGTTTGATTGTTTTGCAATGTTTTATTTTTTTATTTTGTGTTTTCACTTAGGTTAATTAGATTAATAAATACATGTTTGTGGGTAGCATGGCTGCAAACCTTCACGAGACACAACTCGTCCTACTAGGGACACCTAAAGGTTTAACAGTTTATTGCATACGCTCAATGCAATCGTGTTCCCTACGAAAGTGGTGTTTACTTTTATGCATTAGTTCCTTAGTTTATTTTGTTTAATTTTATTTTATTTTGTTTTGCTAGGGACTAGCAAAATCTAGGTTTGGGGGTGTGATCTATACATAAAATATGCATTTTATTATCTCCTAAACTTATGTTTTTGCTAGTGCTTGATTAGAATTAGTGCTACTTTAATATAGTTTTTGGTTTTCGTAGGAAATAAGAGTAAGATACATAAATGAGGTGAAAAGTGACTTCAATGGTTAAATCATCATAACTTTGTGTGCATATCTCTGATTGGATTGATTCAAGTTCATGGTTCAAGAAATCAGCTTTCCAACGCCACTGACCGCGCATAATTCGGAGTTCGGAGCAAAAAGTTATAACCATTTGAAAATTACAATATAGTACTTACGATCGATCGACATATTATACATGATCGATCGCCATAGCTGAAAAACAGTGTTATCACAGGCAACAATCGATCGCCACTCAAAACGATCGATCATATTTACTGGAGTTTTTGATCCGCGCAATACAGTAAACACGATCAATCGAGAATAGAAATGATCGATCGGTAGTCGAGATGAAATAGACGATCGGCACGACAACGAAGGAAATTGTGAAGGAAAATGATCGATCGATATCGATCGGCTATACGGAGTGATCGATCGATTTGTGCGGCAAAATCTAAATCAAGCCTATTTCGACTAGGATTTGGAAGGGGACTTCGGGGTTTCTCTTTAAACATTTAAATAGGCCTTAAGGGAGAATATTTTGGAGGATCTTGAGCTATTTTGGAGGCTAGAGCAAATGAGAGAAGAAGAAGAAGAAGAAGATGAAGAACATGATGATGGATTTTCTTTCAATACGAGGCTAAACTCCTTTCCAAGGCATAGATGAAGCCCAATAATCTGGTTGTATAGTTTCTTTTCTCTTATATTATGCTTTACTTTAGTCGGTGTATGAACCTTTGTTATGCAATTAAAGTTAATTCATTGAAGTTTCTTCTTATACTAATAAAGTTTCATTGGTTTATACTCGAGAGAGATAGATCACAATTCCATGTTTTAATCATTTTATGTGTTACGTTTTTTAGGAGAGCACTCTATTTTGAGTTGACAAGTGTATGTCCGAGAGGAATATGCTAGCCAATTGGAAACCTTTATTCAAAAGAGAGAGAGAGAGATGATACACTAGTTTATTGTGGTGAACTTGAAGCCTTAATTGGTCTCTTCCATATTGATTAAATCTCAGCTTAGATTAGTTAAAGTTCACTGCTTTCCTTCGAATAACTAAAAACTGCACTTTTCTCTTGAATTTGGTAAATTGTTTAACTGTCCCAACAACCCTTAATACTCGTTGTAGTACACAATTGCCTTGTGCACTTGCAAGAGTTTAATTTTAAACGATCAGCTCCTAAGCCTAGTTCTTGGTACTTTGCCACAAATTGCTGGTGATGATACATCACCCCCTATTTCTCAGTGGTTGCACCTAGACCAAATAGTTCTTACTTGAGTGAGTGTCAACAAAATCTCAGGGTCATGGCTCCTCCAAAAATTCTTGCCGTACTGGTCGTCACTCTCATGGGCATGGGACACTTCTTGCTGGATGCAATGCCTCCGCTCACATCTTTGCCCCTCGTGACAAAGGGCATTCCTCTCGAGGCCTCCCCTATGCAACCCTTATTATTGGTGACGAGTTGTCCCTCTACTGCTACAAATGTGGTTACCCCAACCACTGACACTGTTGATGTTGTCCACTCCCTTGTTGCCATGTCTCTTGCTGATGAGCATGACCCTACGTGGTATCCAAATGCGGGTGCCACAAACCATATGATAGCTTATGCATCTCAAGATGAAGGTATTATTCCTCATCATGGCAATGATAAAGTTTATATTAATAATGGGTCTAGATTATCCATTTCACATACTGGATGCATTAACATATCATCTTCTCTTCATCTTGAGCACGCGCTTCTTGTACCCCAATTGAAAAATAGTTTATTGAGTGTCTCCCAATTTACTAACAACAATCAATGTTGTTTCATCGTTTATCCTTCGGGCTTTGTAATTAAGGATTTGCAAACCAGAAGAACATTGTTGAGTGCACCTAAGAAATGCGGACTCTATCCCATTCACAGCCACGGTGGCTCTCTTACTGGACTTGTTTCCAATAAAGCAGACAACGATGTGTGGCATGCATGCCCGACCATCCATCTCATCACACAATAAAGGACTTACCTCCTATTTTAGATTTTCAAATTCGACCTTCTAAATCTCCTTGTGCAAGCTGTAAATTGGGTGAAACATCTAAATTGCCATTTGACAGGTTGATGTCTTATTCTACTGTATGTTTCACAAATTTACATAGTGATATTTGGGGGCCTGCTCCAGTTTGCTCAATAGACAGTTTTCACTATTATCTTATAATTATGGATGAATGTTCTCATTTCTAATTTCCCCTATGGCATAAATCTGATGTTAGTTCTATTTTTATTGAATTTCTCACTTACAACAAAAATCAATTTGGTGCCCATGTTAAAGTTCAATCCGACGGTGGTGGAGAATATATAGCAGGCTCACTTCATCCCTTCTTTAAGTCTTTTGAGATCTCTCATATTATGTCAAGTGGCGGTACTTCGAAACAGAATAGCTTGGTTGTAAGCATCTCTATATACTTGAAACTGGACTTTTCCTTATTAGCATATAGTCATTTCCCACAGGAATTCTGGAACTATGCATTCATCGCTGCCACATATTTGATAAACCGCCCGCCGTCAAAACCCTTAAATGGGGAGGCACTATTTGAGACTCTCATGGGCTCCCGACCATCTTATTCCCATCTTTGAATTTTTTTGCTGTGTTTACTATCTGTATCTTCAGCCTTTTGGAGGTGGAAAATTAGACTTTAAATTTGTCCAATATATATTTATTGGGTATAGCGGCCAACACAAGGGTTACTGATGCTTAGATCCATCAACTAGTTATATATACATCTCATGTCATGTATCTTTTCATGAGGGCACTTCCTGCATACATATTCTAAGCCTCCATCCCCGTAAGGCACAATTCAAAGTACGCAAGTTCCCTACATCCACCTTAAAGGAGATCCTCTTACCGGCAGCCCATGGTGCCCCATTGCCACTAGTGTCACAAGCAGTGCCTGCTGCCTCATTGCCTCCAGCAGCCCATGTTGCCTCATTGCCATAATAGTCCTTGTTGCTCCTACAAATGGCACATTAGGGTCTAACTTTGTGCCAAATTCTCTAGCTACCCCCTCTCATGCCTCCTTGCCAACTTTGCACAATGTCTACACCTGGCGGACACCCCCTCCTTCACACGTACCTCCGCCCCCACAACCACAACTGGTCAAACAAATGACAGTTACTTATTCTCAGGATGGAACACGTCGACCAAATGTTATTCTTTCTATTAAGCATCTCATTCCCCATAGAGTTCTTGTTGTCTCCAATAGCCATCCGCCTGAACCAATTGCCTACAAAAAGGCGTCCACTAACCCTCACTAGGGCAAGGCTATGAATGAGGAGATTGCGGCCCTTGATCGCAATGATACTTGGTCTTTAGTTCCATTTCATCCGTCTATGAATGTTATTGGATGCAAATGTGTGTTCCACCTAAAGCATCATGTTGATGGGTCTATTGATCAATATAAAGCCCATTTAGTGGCCAAAGTTACAACCAAGTACCTGGGTATGATTTTTGAAGACACATTCAACACTGTTGTTAAGGCTGGAATGGTGAGACTTATTCTTTCCCTTGACATCTCTTTCAATTGGCCTCTTCAACAACTTGACGAGAAGAATGCTTTCCTCCATGGAGACCTCAAGGAGGAGGTCTATCTCCAACAACCTCTTGGCTTCATCGTTACTGCTCATCCCAGCCATGTTTGCAAACTCCACAAAGCGTTATATGGTCTCAAACAGGCCCCTCTGGCATGGTCACCAAGTTTACTAGTTACCTTCTTCGTCTTGGGTTTTGAGGATGCCCATACGACACCTCCTTGTTTATCTATTGCCATGGATCTCAAGTTATTTTTCTCTTTACATATATGGATGATCTTATCCTCACAGGAAGTGATGATGCACTTATTCAACACCTCACCCGTCTTCTTTCCCAGCAGTTTGATATGAATGACCTTAGCCCTCTTAATTTCTTCTTAGCAATGCACGTACGTCGTTCACCAACCTCTTTGACGTTTTCTCAAACTCAATATGACATCCAGCTCTTGGACAAGTTTGATTTGGCTGGTGTTCGACCTGTTAAAAGCCCACTTGCTGCTCATACTCAATTATCTGCCCATGGCTTGGCTCCGCTCTCTGACCCATCTTTATATTGATAGATGGTGGGCTCTCTCCAATACCTTACTACTAGTCACCCTGACCTATCCTTTGTTGTCAACTATGTATGTCAGTTCATGCAAAAGCCTTGCGTTGCTCATCTTGAGGCTTGTCATAAAGATTTTTTGTTATGTAAAAAGTACACTCTCATGGCCTTCTCTTCCGGCAGACCCATGATCTTTCACCTATCAGGATTTTTGGTTATGTAAAAAGTACACTATCTCGTGGCCTTCTCTTCCAACAGACCCTAAAGTTTTGTGGTTAATTCACCTTCTTCGATATCTACAAGTTCCTCTATCAAGAGCTCTTTCACTCTATTCTGATAATGTCAATATTGCGCATTTATAAAAAAATCCAGCTTTCTATATTTGAACCAAAAATATCGACATCGATGTGCATTTCATCAGGGAGCACATTCTTAATAGTGCGATCAAAGTTGCTCACATTCCATGAACATCAAGTAGCAGACATCTTTGCCAAGTCTCTAGCGAGCCCCCTAAATAAGTGAGGAAAAATTGATCAAAGTGAAGTTTGCAAGTCCATCTCCTACCTGATTTTTTGTTCTCGAAAAATATGAATGGCCTTATAACCAAGGATTTGCCAAGATACCTCACAGTTTTTGGAGTTAACAAAATGGATTAGATCTTTGGAGTCTCCTCGAATGAGGGAGGACTAGAAAGAGAATTCACTGCACCAAACTGACTGTAATGATCTCTAATAATTCCTCCTGCTGCAGATTCCATAAAAGTAGCTCGATAAGCCCCATCAAAATTCGGGCTATACCAACCATGCAGTGGAGAAGGCCATTGCATCAGTATTTAACTTCTGAGCTAATTCATCCAAAAAAAAAACTTCTGAGCTGAACTTTAGATGCATAATTGCTGCCTTGAAGGGTGAGAATTTTTATGTACTTGAAATAGGAATAGGTTATAAACTGCCTTCCAACTTTTGCTGCTGTACAAGGTTTAGATTGCTGAAAGTAAACTCTTTTCTGGCTTTCCAGACGAGCCACATTGTTCTCATGAAGGCTTCCATATAAATATCTTATGCGATGAGGGAATTCGGTCCAGGTTTAAGTCACTTCAACTGCTGTAGATATTAAAAAGTTCTTTTTTGGGGAGTAGTGTATATATTAATTAAGTTGGAGTGTCTTCAGTTATATGTATCTGTGAGCACCTGAACCAAAGCAGTTTAGTGGATTGAGAATTGAGAAAGAGGTGATTTACAGATTCCTAATTACAAGTGCAAAGAGGGTATAGGCTGGGATAAACGTGAAGCCTGTTGTACAAAACATAAGCAGTTGGCAAGCCATTAGAGTAGCATTTCCACACAAAATATTCTATTCGATGAGGTATGTTAGTATATGCCAGAAGTGCAACCATAAAGCACTTGTATGGTTTCGATGATTTGCTATAAGCCTGTTGTTTCCATCTAAACTTTGTGTCCAAATGAGCTTATCAGCATTGGCAGGAATGAACGGAGTATATATAATTTGTTCAGCAATTTCTTGAGAATAATATACTACAGATATAATTCCTATTCCAGCTCATACTTACTTGAATTAGGAATGTGTCTACGGTGGGATTGTCTCCTGCATAACCTCATTGCTAAGGTGGCATTGCCTCCTGTATAACATCATTATTATAGTGGCCTTTATAATTTTTCATCTGCAACTAGGTAATAGCTTCAATTACAGGAACATTTTGATAATATATTTTGTGAGGGAGAGAGAGATATGTAACCAAATCTGAGTTTAAAATGTCAGAAAGTTCTACCCATTGTGTTAACCTACCTAGTTGTGTTGTTCTTTGGGTGGTGTTTGCAAATGGCGACTTTTTCGCAATACTTATCTGCTAATCGTATATAATATTCTTAGTCTTCACCCCATTAACTTAATTTTCAAAGATTATATTCATTAGTGAGTGCACTTTGCCTTAATTAACCTTAAATACGAGGATTCTCGCCCACCACTAAGCTTCTTCACTTGAGTGGGTGAAAGACTCCTATTGTTTCCACTGAGATAATTACTCTATAAATAGGCCCATCCTTTCTCAAAGTTTTCACAATGGAAAGACCACCAACCTTCTGCTTTTTTGTAACATAATCATCCATGAACCCAATGGCTACTTGGCTTCCTCTTGCCATCTTGGCCTTATTACTATCACCAACGACAGCCATAGGCCATCCTAAACTCCCAGCCAAAGAAGGTACCAAAGTCGGCAGGAGGCTTATAGTTCCTGCCAACTACGTAGGAACTCAAGTTTATAAGGAAAGAAAAGTTCAGCAGATCCCACCTTCATCAACTACCAACAACAATGGCATGCCCAACTTCATGCAGCCTGATAGCCATCATGGTGAAGACCCCGTGACATGGGACAAGCAACATTCTAAATCGCCTAAGAATTGAAGGACTGACGCATGCCAAAAGTCTCCGTCGTACATCACACAAAATATATATAGTATAATATGGTTGGCGTTTCAAACTGTATGGTTTGCGTGAAATCCCTATGTAAATGCTAGTAAGAGTGACACAAGTAGAATCTAGGTAATGAGAGTGTGGCAATATATCACAACAGGCATATGGCATAGAGTGCTATGCAGCAGAGTAGAATCTGCTTTGTATAATAAGCAATAAAAAAATATGCTTGAGCATATTTGGATATCAACTTTATTAGCTTTAGTATCAGCTAATCATATCATACGGAGAACATCAGATTCGGGCAAATTAGCCTGCATGGAGGAGCCCCTCAATATTAAGGGGGAGCTGATTTTAATGCTCCTTGATCAGCTCTATTTTCAAAAGAGGCAAAGCTTGTTAGGTGTATGACTTGAATCCGATCAGAGAAGACAGACGTCTGGGCACACTGGCGGACGTCCGGCCTGTTAACAGAAACATGGCCGGAGTTCCGGATGTCCGAACCAACTTGGCAGACGTCCGGTTTGGGGCGAGTTCAGTTCCAAGACGTGTTTTGGCTCCATTTTGGCTTATCCTAATAGGCTAGGGGTCTTCTTTAGGTCTAAGGGGTCTTTTCTAGGGATTGAAAAGCCTATAAAAGGCCTTATATCATGAGTCATCTTTTACTTATTTTTTAGGGTTTCACTTATAACATGGAGAATTGCTTGGTCTCATCTTGAATGTGTTGGGAGAGGGTGTTGGAAAAGAATCTCGTGCTTGTCTTGTGAGTAAGTTGTAAACTTTTTCTTGAATAGTGAAACTATTTTCTTGGTGGCCGAACTATACGTATATTATTTGTGCTTCTGTTGTATTGGATTGTTTGGCCTTCTTCTATTGTTAAATAATTTTCCAACAAAGTGTTGGCAAACTATTATATAGACATGTGTACGACATGATATTTGGAGTTTTTTCCATATTACCTGGCGCCAACTTTGATATTCCCATATTACCAGTTTTTTCACGTGAAATCTCATATGACCTGGAATCTGGACTTGAAGTACCCAAAATGCCATTTCTTCTATTTTTTCGTGCTAATACTGTGCAAAGAGGTGTGCTGTGTACAACACAAAAAAATACAAGGGTTCTCCGGCCATATACATCGGCGACTTCACCGGCGACCGGCGAGTTCGAGCGGCGATTCAACTGACGGAATACACGGATTTTGACGAGCCTATTCGCGTCCCCCATCTCGATATCAAGCTGCTCCCCTGCTGGATTTTGACGACTTGACTGAGGGAGAGTGTACAAAGGCAGCGATTTGAAGCGTATACATCGGTATTTCGGATCTTCAACCTTCTGAGTTCCCCCGCGGCTCCCTCCGCCTGCATGCAACTGACGGATTGACCGATTGAGCTTCGATTGACGGCGAGGAAGAGTGTGAAAGACACCTGCGAGGAAATACACACATACACAAGAGTAAGCCATAGTAAGTTACAACAATCTTTACTGATTTTAGTTTCATAAGGTCTGACATTTGGATTTTAAATTTTTACTATGAACTATAAAGTCGTGTCTGTAAAAGACACGACTTTCTATTTAGTTGTGTACGCGACAACACGACTTTTATATTTCGTGTTTCACCGACACGACTTTTCTACTGACCACTCTACTTCACTCTTTGCAGATGGATAAAAAAAGAGATGAGTCTATGAAGGAAATACCATCGGAAGAGAGGAGGATCATGATTTTGTCTTGGCACCTCGATAGCGAAATCAGAGGGGTAGGAAGAGGAAGGCTCCGATGGATCGACCAGTAAAGAGAACATATAATGCGCGACCGGCGCTTCGGACGTTTTGTCAACCGGGACTGATGAAAAAGTGTGCGGCCCTCCTACAGCGTCACCAAAGATGTGCCCAAGTGATCAAAGATGTTGGTTTTGCTGTCATTTTTGAAGGTGAGGATGTTGCTGTATCTCGGAACCTCCTCGACCATTTAGTTTGGTACTGGGATAAGTCGGCGAAGGTCTTCAATATCAAGGGTAGGACGCTACATTTCACAGAGCAAGAAGTTGCTCTTATCACCGGATTGTCCGCAAAGGGCGAAAGAGTTGAGGTCCTCCCCTCCTTGACACACCGACCGAAAGGTCAATTCTTCAGAAAGCACTTCGCCACGAGGAGAGCTGAAATTCCACACATTGAGGAAATCATAGACAAGCTTAGCGCGGGCGAACTGAAGATGGAAGAGGAGGACATGGCGAGGATGATCATCTGCCTCCTCTTCTGCATGGTGCTGTTTCCACACAGCACTAGAGCGGTTCATCCCTCTTTGTACCATTACATTGACGACCTCCCAAGATTGAGGACATACAATTGGGCTGGGGCTATGCATAAGATGTTGGTTTCTGGTATAACCCACACCAGCAGACTAGTGGGTGCGAGATCGCAAGGAGGGTGCCTGGGCGGTGGATACCTAAATGGCGCCGCATATGTCCTTCAGGTATGTAGCATTCATAGTCTTCGAAAGGCAAACAAGTACATGACTATATTTATAGTCGTGTATTATACAACACGACTATATTTATAGTCATGTATGATGAAACACGACTAGGTATATAGTCGTGTTGTTTACGACATGACCATAGTTCAATTCGTGTACTAGTTATAGTCGACTAAGGCAACCGCGCCTTGTAATAATGTTTTCATCTGTTTACTATGCAGATTTAGTTTTTCGAGCACACGACAATCTTCCATCCTGTCGTGGGCCCTACCAGTCCACGGGCCAAAAGGTGGCCAGGAAGTGGGGCCCTCATTACAGAGGTGAAGAAAGGTGCACAGAAGAAGCACCGTATGGCCGACTATTGGACGGGAGTGTTCCACAATCTTCAAGTATGGGACGAACTCGTCGACGTAATGAGCCCCATGGCCAGAGAGGCATCTCTCCTTGCTTCGTCAACCTCAGTGGCCCCTCCTCCACGACGGCAGAGGCCGGAAATCAAGAGGACTCCCAACCAACCTGTACCCCCTTCCTCGAGGACGGCTGCCCAGTCCACTGCAAAAGTCGAGTCCCGTCCGACGTACGGACGGGACCTATTCCCCCCTGGTCTAATGGCAAGGAAGAGAATGAGGACTACCTCCGTGAGGGAATTGTAGAGGATTAGGGAAGATGACCATATATGGAGAATGGCGGAGGAGCAGGAAAGAAGGAATAGGTCCCCTCAGCCGAAAGCCGACTCCGAAGAAACCATATCCGATCGACAAGCGACCTCTATCATCAATGAGGTCATCTCTTCCTTACAGCAGTCGGATATCCAAACCGTCAAGGAGGAGGTGAAGGAGGAGGCGAAGGAGGAGGAGGTGAAGGACGACGAAGAGGCAAAGGAGGAGGAGAAGGAGGAAGAGGTGAAGGAAGAGGAGGAGGAGGTGAAGGACGACGAAGAGGTAAAGGAGGAGGAGGTGGCGGAGGCCACTGGCTTAACCGCATCCCAGCCTATTGACATCGATGCCCTCCTAACCCCTCAAAAGTGAAAGTCTGTAATTGTACTCCCCGAAAACTATGCCGATTTGGAGTTATGCTTCGACATGGGGGCATTGTTAGAGCAGGATAGAGTAGCAATAGATGAATGGATCGCCAATCCGAGGAAGGCTTATCCAATCCCAACGCTATGTGATGACGACTATGTATCCCTCCTACAAACAATAGAAATAAACACCAATGTAAGTAAACCTATGCTCCTCATATGTTTTCCTCTTTTGCTTTTTCAAATATGCGAGTTGACGTTATGTCGTGTATTCGAAGACACGACTTTACGCATAGTCGTGTCTTCGCAAAACACGGCTTTACGCATAGTCGTGTCTATCGATGACACGACTATCATGAAAGTCATATATACAATAATCGACTTTTAATTAGAAATTGTATATTGCCTTACTTCGACTGTTATGACTCCTGTGGATGTTTTTCTATAGGTTATAGATGCGTTTTTAAGTCTATTGAGGCAGCACAATGACAGAGACCGGATGAAGTATCCGTGGGCATTTTTTGGATGCCACGCATTCAAAGAGATATTCGACAACGTAAGTGTTCCCTGCATAAGGAGTGATAAGTAATTAAGTATGATGTTCCCAGCGTCGTTGTCTAACTCTCTTGCGGTTTCACAGGAGCACAAAGAAGGAGGAAATAATGCGAATTTGGTAAAAAAGCTCGGGAGGATGCTCGATGGCTTGAACAGGAACATGTTCTGCGCATTTTTCCCAATCCGCACCGGCTCCCACTTTTGCCTCGTGTATGTACATTTCCCGCACTGTGTATGGCGCTTCTACAACCCGCTGTCTGGTGATCTACACATGAAATATGCATTTTATTATCTTCTAAGCTTATGATTATGCTAGTGTTTGATTAGAATTACTACTAATTTAATATAGTTTTTGGTTTTTGTAGGAAACAAGAGTAATATACAAAAATGAGGTGAAAACGGACTTCAATGGTTAAATCTTCATAACTTCGTGTACACATATCAGATTGGACTGACTCAAGCTTCATGTTAAATTCAAGAAGTCAGCTTTCCAACGCCACCGACCGCGCATAATTCGGAGTTCGGAACGAAAAGTTATGACCATTGGAAAATCGTGCTGCAAAATGAATAGTAAACCGATTGATCGGACGTGTACGCGATCGATCGTATCTACTGGAATTTGCGTATTGATGCAAAGCGATCGATCGGCACAAAAGTGATAGATTGCGAGAAAAGTAATCGATCGCCGTATACGCAGAATTGAAATAAGGCCTATTTTGACTTGGATTTGGAAGGGGATTTGAGGGTTTTCCTTCACCCCTATATATATGCCTTATGGGAGAACGTATTGGGCATTAGAGAATAAAGTTTTGAGTCCCTTTGGAGGCTAGAGAGGAGTAAGAGAAGGAGCTTTTGGAGCAAAGAAGAAGAAGGATTCATGACGATGGATCTACACAAACAGGCTTTTCTTTTCTCTCTTTCTATGTGTAACTAAATTCCTTGTCAAGGCTTGATGAAGCCCTAGATGTGTATTGCTACTCTTGATAGTTTAATTTTATAAAGTTGATTTTGATTTATGCTTAATGCAATTTCATGAGTATTCTTTTGAGTGCTTGATCATAGACTTGATTGATTATGAATAAAATTAGATATTGTGATTGATTTTATGCCCGATCAAGGATAAGATTAATTGCATTATAATAGAGTTGTGATTGATTCTATGCCCGATCAAGGATAGGATTGATTACATAATAGTGGATGAACTTTCGTGTCCGATCAAGAACGTTAGTGAATTCATTATTAATTCGTGTGTCCGATCAAGAACATGAATTACCATATCATGTTAACTTATGCTTAATAATAATTGAGAGTAATAATTGCATGTCTAGTGGTGGATTCTTTGCCTTGATATTTCTCAATATTGATTAAATCTCAGTTAGATTAGATAAAGTCCATTGTTTTCTTTAAAATTAATTAAACTACATCTTTTTCTCCTCTTGAATTTGGTAAAAGATTAATCCATCCTTGAGGTTCGACAACCCTTTAATACTCGCCGTAGTACAATTGCCTTGTACACTTGCAAGGGTTTATATTTAAACGATCAAGTTTTTGGCGCCGTTGCCGGGGACGGCATAATAGTTTACCAGATTCTTAGCATAATTAGTGTTAGAGTAGTTTAGTGAGTCTTAATTTAGATTATTTGTTAGTAGCTTAATTTGTGTTTTTCTTTCTTTTTGCAAGGTTAAGAGAAGACGTGAAATTCTCGCCAACGAGGAAGGGCCACCCCTACCCCTAGTTTGCATTCTCTTATCCTTCCCTTTTTAGATTAATTTGTATGTTTGGTGTTTTTCTTTTCTTTCTGTGACTGCATGTTGTGCTAGTTGTGGCTATTAGGACTGCTAGTTGTTGATATCTAGGACTGATGATTGCTAGTTGTGGATATCTAGGGTTGATTTTCTGATTTGTGGATGTGTGATATTTTGGTTCGGTTGATGAATGCATGGTGAAGAAATGTCTTCACCTTTCTATGGATTTAGCCATGAGAACCCATATAGGAGCTTTAATGATTATTGTTCTTCACACACACCTAATCCCCCTCGCTATGAAGTACCTTACCACCCACGACCCTTATATGCTGATACTTACAACCGTGGGTGGGATAATCACTCTAATTTTGGGAGAGGCACATCTTCCCTACAATACACAATTCCTTATATGTCGGAACCATGTGCCCTCTGTTTAAGTCCCATTCACACCCCAGTGGAGTGCCCTTTGGCCCATGAGTACCCTGATTTTATAAGAAAATATGTGAATGAGGCCCAAGGTCTTCATAGGTGGGAGGATCATCCTAACAACCCTTGGGAGCAACCCAACCCTGGGCCCACTCTTCATGAGGCCCTTAGACAAGATTTCCTAAGCCAATAACTACCTTACCAACCAGCCTCTAATCCTCAGTTTGGCCAAACCAATAAGAAACCATCCCTAGAAGATCAAATGAGCCAAATGCTAGCCACCCAATCCACTCTCCTCTCAGCTTTCAGTGCACTGGAAGCCAAGATGGACACTATGATAGACACCAAATATAGAGAGCTGACAGGTGAGTTGAGTACCCAGGCCCAGATTATCCATTCCCATACACAGGCTCTTGCCAACATTGAAACACAATTAGAACAATTGGCACAGGCCATGAATATTAACGAAGAATGCATTTTACCTGTCGAGCCCAATATCCAAAGAGCCAATTTTCTGATGAAGGGATCTGTTTTTCCCCTGACTATGATGTTACATCCCTTCAGAATGCTCAAAGGTTTGACAATGAGCTTGAGTGGGCTTTACACAATGATCAAGAGGGTGTAGAAATTAAAGAAGAAGTAAGTGTGTTAATAGAACCAAATTGTCAACCTTCTTCTATATCTGAGGAGTGGCAGTCTACAACACTGTTAACAGAACCTTATATTCCTGAAGCACCATTCATATATTGTCTAGATCGATCTAACCCTTTGGTTATTGAAAGTAACTTAAACTGTTTCATAGATTATTTAGTTGAGTCATTAATTGAGGAAACTTTCCCAATTGGGTTACTAGAAGAGGCCCCTAAGGCCAAAATGGTTGATGTGGGGGAGGAGGTTCCCTTTATATTAAAATTTTCTAATGACCTTCTTTCATGGACAATGCAGGGACCATATTTACACTGTTTCCTCACCTGCCACTCCACCCTTTTATTCCACGATATGCTCCATACTTAGGCAACAAGGATAGGAGTGTGTGGTGCAATCATTTAATTGATCCAGGTTGATGACTTGATGATCTAAACCCTGCAAACGACCGTGGCTCCATCTGGCTGAAGACGTTAAACTTAGCGCTTGGTGGGAGGCAACCCACGTATTCAGGTGTATTCTCTCCTTTATTTGATTTTCTTTGTTATATGCCCATTGTCATGCTATATTTTGTTCACATTGAGGACAATGTTCATAATAGGTTTGAGGGAGGGAATAGTGCTTGCATAAAAGAAAAAAAATCAGAAAAATCAAAAATAAAATTTTGATTAGTTTTTAAGTTGTTTGTTAGTACTTTTTCATAGGTTTTGATAGTTTATCCCGTAATGATGCATGTTACAATTCTTAGGAGATTAATTTACATTGGAAGTGTGAGTAAGTATACTGGAGGATAGATACACTTAACTGAGCATATCTTTCTATTACAGTCCTCTTGGAATAGGTGCTTGAACTAAGAAAATTCACTCACACACACTAGTTATATAAAGTAATACCATCTAGAGATTTGTTTAATGCTAATTTACAGTGGGATGTCTTTAGTCATAGTCATTGGATGATATATGGTTGTCTGTTGAGCTTAAAAGATCATGATAGACCATTTACTTGGCTATGGCAAGGGATTGGAACCGGAAATAGGTTGAGAGTATAATACAGCCTGGACAAAATAAAAATGTGCTGAAAATATGAATGCTGAAAATGAAAATGTGAAAAAATGAAAACAAAATGAAAGAAAAAGGGGGCTGCTTGACTTTATAGGATTAACTTAGGCTGATGCTCGGGCCCGAAGCGGTCTCTTAAAACCTAATGCCCTAAGCCAATTTGGCTGGGAGTCATTGGCCTGAGTCATTACTAAACCTAGGCATCTTGAAGTCAGGCCTTACACAGTCCTAGCGAAAAAAAAAGGGAAAAAAAGAAAAAAAAAAGTCTGTGGTGTATTATCCTCTCAAATCTAGAATGTTGGACCCAAAGGAGGTGCGCAGATCTGTGCTATCACGAACCTAAAGATTACGATGACTATGTCGATTCTGATGTTCTTTGGTTAATGGGTAACACTGGATCTGTATAAAATAGAAATTTAGAATGTATTGCTACAATGTTCTACACTTTTACTATTTACATTATCATGCTATATAATATTGAGCAGAAATTTCCAAGATGAAAGTGTGGAATAAAACCACTTACTTGAGGGCTTCTATATTCCTGTTGATTATGAACCAAGTACATGTGGTTGATTTTCTTAAGCATTGTAGTTTGCATTTGTCGGGATAATAGGTTGAATGTTTTGCACTGTTTTTAATTTTTGCTTTGTTTTCACTTAGGTTAATTAGATTAATAAATACATGTTTGTGGGTAGCATGGCTGCAAACCCTCACGAGACAACACTCGTCCTACTAGGGACACCTAGAGGTTTAACGGCTTGTTGCATACGCTCAATGCAATCGTGTTCCCTACGAAAGTGGTGTTTACTTTTATGCATTAGTTCCTTTAGTTGTATGTTTCATTTTATTTTTGTTTTGTTTTACTAGGGACTAGCAAAATCTAGGTTTGGGGGTGTGATCTACATATGAAATATGTATTTTATTATCTTCTAAGCTTATGATTATGCTAGTGTTTGATTAGAATTACTACTACTTTAATATAGTTTTTGGTTTTTGTAGGAAACAAGAGTAATATACAAAAATGAGGTGAAAACGGACTTCAATGGTTAAATCTTCATAACTTCGTGTACACATATCAGATTGGACTGATTCAAGTTTCATGTTAAATTTCAAGAAGTCAGCTTTCCAACGCCACCGACCGCGCATAATTCGGAGTTCGGAGCGAAAAGTTATGACCATTGGAAAATCGTGCTGCAAAATGAATAGTAAACCGATCGATCGGACGTGTACGCGATCGATCGTATCTACTAGAATTTGCGTATTGATGCAAAGCGATCGATCGGCACAAAAGTGATAGATCGCAAAGCAATCGCCGTATACGCAGAATTGAAATAAGGCCTATTTTGACTTGGATTTGGAAGGGGATTTGAGGGTTTTCCTTCACCCCTATATATATGCCTTATGGGAGAACGTATTGGGCATTAGAGAATAGAGTTTTGAGTCCCTTTGGAGGTTAGAGAGGAGCAAGAGAAGGAGCTTTTGGAGCAAAGAAGAAGAAGGATTCATGACGATGGATCTACACAAACAGGCTTTTCTTTTCTCTCTTTCTATGTGTAACTAAATTCCATGTCAAGGCTTGATGAAGCCCTAGATGTGTATTGCTACTCTTGATAGTTTAATTTTATAAAGTTGATTTTGATTTATGCTTAATGCAATTTCATGAGTATTCTTTTGAGTGCTTGATCATAGACTTGATTGATTATGAATAAAATTAGATATTGTGATTGATTTTATGCCCGATCAAGGATAAGATTAATTGCATTATAATAGAGTTGTGATTGATTCTATGCCCGATCAAGGATAGGATTGATTACATAATAGTGGATGAACTTTCGTGTCCGATCAAGAACATTAGTGAATTCATTATTAATTCGTGTGTCCGATCAAGAACATGAATTACCATATCATGTTAACTTATGCTTAATAATAATTGAGAGTAGTAATTGCATGTCTAGTGGTGGATTCTTTGCCTTGATATTTCTCCATATTGATTAAATCTCAGTTAGATTAGATAAAGTCCATTGCTTTCTTTAAAATTAATTAAACTACATCTTTTTCTCCTCTTGAATTTGGTAAAAGATTAATCCGTCCCTGAGGTTCGACAACCCTTTAATACTCGCCGTAGTACAATTGCCTTGTGCACTTGCAAGTGTTTATATTTAAATGATCATCTGGCAGATCCCAGTTATATCCACATCACAGAAAAGCTGCTAACTAATTCACGCAGCTCATGAACGTTGTGATGGCAGGCAAGCTGGGGTGGTTTGGTTTGCTCGACTGGAAGATGACTCAAATTGCCAAAGCGCCGTGGCAATAGAATTTGAAAGACTGTGGCATCTTCATCATGATGTACGTCGCGCACTTGGCGTCCAATGTCAACCCACCGGAGTTTGATCAGTCGAGAATTACACGACTTTGGCGACCAGTCATCGCTTCAACCTTGATTCGCGGGGTTATTAACAGCGAGTTTGACGACGATTCCAGAAGAGTCGAAAAAGATGCCGTCACAGTTGTGGGTTTTATGCAGCTTCCGGATAAAGAATAAATTCATATTCATTTTATTCACATTATTTTATTGTACAAAGCTTCTTTGGTGTACATACCATACTCTTTCAATTAATTCGAATTCATTTTTGACACCTTGTTCTACAGTTCTCTTTCAATTAATTCGAATTCATTTTTGACGCATGGTTGCTTTAGACAAAATATCGCAAGCATCACTTTGAATACGGCCTTCATGCAACACGACTACGTATATAATCATCTCTGATGCAACACGACTTTATATATAGTCGCGTACTAGCCGACACGACTTTGTAAATAGTCGTGTTTCACAATACATGACGGTATAGATAGTCGTGTACTGTAATATTTAGGTATAATGGAATACACGGATGATGCATTGAAAGATTATTTTTTCATTTCTGATTTTCTTTTTCTTTACAGGCGTACATTTCGGTATAAGTTAATATGCGTTATACAAGAATTTGACTACATCCTAAGTGAAGAATGGTGGGGGCTTAGGTAAGCCGGAGCGGCGTATATGCGATGTCTCGTTCGTAGTCAGTTTGCCTTGTTGCGGAAGTGTTCGTTTCCCGCGCTTCCGATTTTCTTCCGGAACTGGGCTGTTGGTGCACCTTGTACGGTTGTGACCAGCTTGACGACAATTCTCACATTTCGAACTTGTCCTTGCAAGTGGCTCGGGCTGTGACTCAATTCTCTTTGTCTTTCTCCTGCCCTTCTTTGGAGCTTCAACCATGGGCGGTTCGCATTTAAATAAAACCCCGTAATTCCCCCACTGACTTCTGTCTAAAGTAGGAAACACTACTTCTTCGTACGTGGTGCGGTACGTACTTGCGTAGTACCACTTCTCACAATATTCTCCCAGTTCCAAACTCCTCTCATCAATACATGCCATGGCGTGCTTGCATGGAAGTCCCATGCTCTGGAAGAAGCCACATGTGCAGGTTCTATTCGTAAGGTCAACAACATCCTGATGCGAAAACATGAACAACATCACTGTCTTCCAAGGATATTCGTGTTGTCGAAGACACGACTGTATGACTAGTCGTGTCTTCGACGACATGACTTTGTTATAGTCGTCTCTTACAGAAAACGAATTTATGCTTACCACATGGTATAAAGCTGACACTTCAAACTGCCGTAATGATAGCGGTTGAATTCGAACTGTTCCAGCACTCTTATTCCTCATCTGATTGATATGATTCTGCGCATATTTTGTTAACAGAGTCGGTAGCCCGTCTGCTTCCATTCGGCGTCTCTGAAAATGGACGCTTGTGGTCGCCCGCGTTTGCTCGATCAACCGAGTTATTGGCCAAAACCTAGCCTTCAGAAGCATATTATTTACACTTTCGGACACGTTCGACGTGAGAGTGCCGTACCTTTTACCCAGATATTCTACGTTAGCCCAATGTGTTTTCGGAATATTGTCAACATATTTCCAGGCCGCCTCATTGTGTTCCTTCATCTTCGCCATGGTTGCATCGAATTCTGGTCTCCTGAAGCATTTTGCAGCTCGGAATAGAAGTTCCTTGAGGTACTTATCCTTCCAAGTATTAAGCATATTTGCGGCCAAATCCCTTAGGCAAAACCCATGGTGAGCCTCAGGAAAGACATCGGCGACCGCTCTCAAAAGGCCCTTCTGTCTATCAGAGACAATAGTGTCCAGAGAGGGCGGGGGGTCCGTAAAGAGAAAACATTTTAGTAAGGTGAGGAACCACGTCCTGTACAAGTGAGAGACAAAGCATATTAAACACAGAATGCTTCAGGTTGTTAGAAGGTCGTGTATAAAAAACACGACTGTATGAGTAGTCGTGTTTTTGAAGATGATATATGCAAAATATACACATTTTTATATGCCTTTCTACCTATTTGTTAGTCGTATTTTTAGTTAAAATAAGGATAATTAATGTTTATCTGTGTTAGGTGAGTAATTAGGAGATTAATAAACAAATGTGCTTAATTGATTAATTTAGATGCGTTAATTGGGTTTAATGGATTTATAATTTATGATGCGTCTAAATTATATTTAACTATATTTATGCAGGTTGTAAAAGTCCTAAATCGCCAAAGAGAATGCACGTCAAATGGGTTCTGTGCCGAGATCGGAGATTGGGCGCTCGAGATCGATACGGCGGGTTTTAATGAAGAAAAAGAAAAAAAAGAAAAAGAGAAAAGAACCGGAGTTGGTTTGGTTCAAGTAAAAAAAAAAAGAAAAAGAAAGCGACCCGAGCCCGATGGCTCGGGCGCTGGGCGTCTGGAACAGAAGAACAGAGCATGCTCTGTTCGGCCGGAGGGTGGAAGAAGAAGTGGAATTCCGGCGACCGCCGGCGGTGGGTCATGCTCCCGTCGACTTGGCGGCCAGGCTACGGCGATCGTGAGGAGGTTGGTGGCGGCGGATTGAAACGCCAGTGCGACGGTGGGCTCGAGATCTCGACCGTGACAGAAAGAGGGCGCTGCTCTGCTCAAGCGCCGGAGGATGAGTCGCCGGAGATTGCAGACAATGGGCCTCGGCCGTGGCGTCGGCGGCAAATGGGCGACGGTTTTGGCTCGACTTGGAAGGGAGGAAAGATGGAAAGCTCGTGATTTGGCCGAAGTCTGAACATGGAAAATCAGTGTTTTGAAGAGCTCGAAATCATGCCGGGAAAGGAAAGAAATTGGTTTCGGTGCGAAGCTTGCTGGAATGAAGCACGCTCAATCTGGAAGGTGTATTCTGAGGTTGGATCGGGCTTGGCTATAAGAAGAGGCTGTGCTGTGAAGGATAAAAAAGATTGGCGGGAATCGGGAGAGAAGAGAGGGCCGGCTGTCTGTCTGCGGAACAGAGGGTCGGCGGGGCACTGTGCAGCGCGACAGAGGAGAAAACAGGGGTGCTGTTGGTGGTTGTTGAGCGAAGGACTGGTTTTTGCGGATCTGCTGGTTGGGCTGTGGAAGAAGGGAGAGACACGGGCTGTTCCGGCCGTGGTGGCTTTCGGGTGTGCAAACGGGGTAGAGGAGAAAGGTGCTGCGGCGATCTGAAGGAGGGGCTCTGTTTCTGCTCGTGGTGGTGGCTGCTCTGTCGAGAGACAGAGAAGGGTGCTGTGTTGTGGAGGCCGGCTCTGAGGAAAGGAGGCTGCTTTGATCTCGAGAGAGACAAGCAGAATTGTTTTGTAGATTCGAGAGAACTGCAAAACTGAATTCAAAGGCAAGAAGGAAAAGGGCAGAATTGCTGGTCGAGAGTGAAAGGTGTTGCTTTGCTTTGGCTGGAAGTGGGGACTATTCTGTTCTATTCGAGAGAAAGATCAGAACGGTTGAGGCGTGCAATCGAGAGATTGTTGCTGAAGGTGGAGGAGAGAACAAAGCAGGACGGAATTACCGACAGACTGAAAGCAGCAAAACAGGATTTTTCTTTATTATTTTATCTTTCGTTTAGTTAATTTCTGTGTTTTTAGTTTAGTTGAACAATTGATTGCTTGAAAAGAAAATAAAAATTAGAACTTTACATTTCATTATTACTTGCTACATACTCTAGAATTAGGTTGAATATCTTACTAAGTCTCTGAGGGATCGACCTCGTAGCCACTATTCTGCATTAGATTCGTGCGCTTGCAAGTATCATATTAAAATTTACATCATAAGACACGAATGTGTGCCCAGTCGTGTCGTCCAAAACACGACTGTTATAATAGTCGTGTTTCTTGCTTCTATACTTACTACGTTTTGATATTCTCTTTATCGACAATTGCATATGCAAGACACATTAATTGTTGATTGCCGTCGATTGCTGTAGCAACCAATAATACTCCAGGGTACTTTCCTTTTAGGAATGTTCCATCAAGCGTGAGCAACAGTCTCAGTGTTCTTTGGAATGCTCTTGTGACAGGCCGAACATCCAAAACACACGTCTGAAGTCGTAGCCGGCTAACTCAATTGGGATATTAGGTATATCACCTGATCTTTCTATCACCACATGTGTACCTGCATTAGACCGCTCTAATTCCCTTCCGTAATGTGACAAAATGCGATATGCATTTTCAGGGTTGCCATCGATCAATCGGATCAATTCCTCTTTCGCCCTCCATGCCCTTTTATAGTTGGCTTTCACGCCCTAATGCTTCTCAATGTATTATTGGATATTTGAGATTTTTATGGAGTTTGAATCCTTATGGAGGCCATGACACTTCCTCGCAATCCAGAGGTGAGAAGCCAATGGATGATCTTTCAAACTTACAGAAGTGTCACATGTATGCGTTCTTCCCTCCTTGTCACTCCATCAAGTCTGTTCGACGCCCGTATGTACCACTTGCACCCCGAAACCTTGCACGTTGCAGCGAATGTGTCCTTGCTCTCATCCGCTACTTTGAACATGAACTTCCTCTTGATTGCCAGATCAGTTAGAACCATCTTGAACTGCTTGACGCTTTCGAATCTATCCCCTAAGGTAAGTTGTGCCTCGTAGTCTTCTGCTTGCAAACTTCCAGTCAACATCGTCTCCTCTTCACAATGTTTTGAAGGACCGGCCTGTGCAGAATAGGTACCCCAATCCCAACCACCATCACCCTCAATATTGAGGTACTCATCATCCTCTGACGCGACAGATTTCCCTTTATATGTGTCTCCTGCCATGGGAACTCTAGAAGTCGATGTTCCCCTGTGATCTGGCTGGCTAAAATGTGGTACTGTAAGAGGCTCATCCCACTCATCTGCAGACCACGGTAATTCATCTTCATCCAACAATTCTTCTTCATCTGGACTGGAATCTTCATCTTCATCTTCTTCTTCATCTCCAGCTTCTTCTCCATCCCCCAATCTGCGTGAAAAAAGATGTATGAATGGACTTGAGAACACGATAGCACGTAGTGAAGTCGTGTCTTATGCAACACGAATTCATTTGTAGTCGTGTATTATGAAACATGACTATGTATATAGTCGTGTTGCATACGGCACGACAAAATTTTTAGTCGTGTACTATTATAGTCGACTATAATAGCACACGACTTGCCTGTATCCGCGCCTTAGAAGTCTCACCTCGCATAATCTCCATCTCTTCCTCCTTCGACTGCTGATGCGGGTGTCTTATTGCCCTGGCTGGACGGCCTCTCCGGCGGTGTCTTACTGGGCGGCCTCACTTCTGCCTCTGGTAGCCTCTCCTCCTTATTTACATTGGCATTTATTTCCTTATTGAGACTCTAAGTCTCCATGTTATTGCCCGTAGAAGTCCACTCAACGTACAGGCGGAGTAGTCCATTTGTGCCTTGCTTGCTCTTGTGAAGTATAAATATTGACTCCACGTCTTTATTGTCTTCAAGGAGGTATGTGGATTCAGAGTCAACACGATATGACAAAGTTAATGTACCAGATGTAGACTTAAGCGGTAATCTTTCTTCCACTTGCTGCAACAGTTCCATGTACTTTACTCATGTATCTATAAGCAGGACCTTCCATTTCCCACCCATGTACTTATCAGAATTTGTAATAACTCCATCGTAGTGTAAGCAAACAACTATCTTCTCCATCCGTACCTGCCATTAAAATACCGATATTAGTTAAAAAATTGTCACACACGATATATTGAAAACCGTATATGAGTGAAAAGCAACGTCTATGAGTCATGTTTCATCAAACACGACTATTATTACAATCGTGTTGTCGAATACACGACTGTAACAATAGTTGAAAACTTGCTAAGTTTTCAACTTTCTTCTCTGGAACCAACTTTCATGATAAAAATCGTCGTATTTGAACTTCACCTACGTGGTTTTTTTTATGTACGCTGCCTCCGTTGAAGTTGTTTTCCAATACCCAGTCTTTCCCGCTCGTTTTCCCACTTTTTGCCGCGAAGATGACCTTTCCAGAGTTCGATGGCAACGGCGCCAGCGATGATATGGGCGGAGAGGCCAGACGGAACGCCTTCTTCTCCGACTAACGCGAGCTTCTCCGGGTAGCCGCTCCCATTCCGGGTAATATGGAAAAATGGAGAGTGGGTGCTTATACCTAAATCTAAGGGTATTTTTGGTACTTTCCGGGTCATATGGAAGAAAAGAGGTGATTCCGGGTAATATGAGAAACCCAAAGTTGGCGCCAGGTTACATGTAAAAAGCTCTGATATTTGCCACCTTAAAGAGCCATAAACGGGAAAACTATCTGTGAGGTGAATATGATCTAGAGTCTAGAGGAGATCATACTTGTCCCTAAACCCTAAACACTAAATCACCATGCCCCTACAATAGAGGAGAGGTGGGCCCCATGAGCTTAATTGGGTTTTGGGGAGAGAGAAAGAGAGAGGGGGTGAGAGATAGAGAGACCAAACCTTTTTACACTACATCACGTTTTGATAATATTGATTGCTCTTAGCTTTTGAGGCTTGCCATTCAAGTGTTTCCTTCCTAATACCTTTAGGAATGCATTAATTAGTGCCCTCCAACCAACTAATAAATACATGTGGAAGAAAGATATATCTATGACTGTTCTAAATTAAGCCCTTGCAAGTATACAAGACAATTGTCTAGAGTGGCACCGCCGGATTCGTTTTCTCCGCTGACTGGTACACCCACGACGAGGGCCGCTGCCATGGCGTCCCTGTTCCTGCCCCTGCCTCAATCTGCCTCAATCTGTTCCATTGAGTTTACCACGGTCTCCTTGCCGCCGTCGGCCACATGGCCCATGCCGCCATGGGTTCCCTCACCGCCGCCTCGAACAACTGACAAACCAATGGTGTACTGACCAGAGGTAACGTGTGCTTCATCCACATTCTCGCCTCCTCCCAGCCTCTTGCCTCTGTCGACCCCACCTTCCGCGCCGCCCATGGCTTCCAACTCAGCACTGCCCAACTCGGCCTCGACTGAACTGACACCACCGTCTTTCGCCGCCTCGGCTGCCCCTGTCGCTGCTACCGTCGCCCCGATAGTCTTTATGCCCCAACTGCCTCTACTCCGCCGCATCCCTCCTCGAATCGAGAGCCCAACCGGCGACATCTCATCCAAGGGGTTCCTCCTCTTCTGCACGCTTGAGCATGCCACCGCAGCGGCCGCGTCTACCGAGATGTTCGCCGACGGTCCCCACATTCTTTCTTGGTCGCATTGAGGACAATGCGGTAGCGGAGCATGGTGGAGTAGAGGCAGCAGCCCGATAGCCCGTCAGCAGCCCGATAGATGGGCTATCGGACAATGCCCGTCAGCAGCCTGATAGCCCATCACGTCAGCATTACTTCATTAGGATATTTGATTGATTACGTATCTTATTGTAATCAGACCTGTTTAGGCTAATTGTTAGGTAACGGGTTGATAGAGAATAATCAGTGCCAATTAGTGGCCCATCAGCACGATTTGGCCTACCATATTGGGAAGCGCGCCCTCTTTATAAAGGGGTCATCTTTTTTATTCTAGGGTATGGAATAACAAAGTTGTCTTTTCTTTCTAACTTTCTCCTTTCTTTTCCCTTTTTCACTATGGCGTTTGATTTCGTTCGTGTTCCCTGCGGGAACACAACACAATACCATGTAGATTCAATTAAAAAACTGAGCAAAATAGACATGAATATTGAATGAACACATTTAAACCTAAAAGTCATAACTTTACTCAATCATGTTATTGTTCATACACAAGATAAAATCTCAAAGAAAGACAAGAATATAAAGTGCTAATCTATTGGCTTCATGAAAGCCCTATGCCTAGGGTCTATCCACTCGTGCTAGGAATAATAAAGGATGAAGTATGGATCTCTATGTAGGCCTCCATTGAATCCCTTTGCCTTTCTCCCTTCTTCCTCCTCCTTTTGGAAACTTAGCTAAAATCCTCTTGAATTAGAGCCAAGAAATCCCCAAATGGGAGCCCAAGCACCCACCCCCAAATTCATGCTCAAAGTGACCTTACATATAGCGTCCAAAATGTCCTTAATTGCCCCTAAAACCCTAGCCAAATAAGGGTTAAAAAGTCAAAACTATGACATTATTGGACGTCCTTTAATAAGCACCGTACGTCCGGTGAGCTCATCTGGTCTGATATGTTTGGATGTTTGCTCAAATGAACTGGACATTTGATTCATTGTTTTCTGCACCATGCAATAATTTTCTAACGGTCTCTAAACTCTGATTTATGAACCGTTAATGTGGTTGGAAAGATAACTTTTTGACCTTTAATATACAATTAGAATCATCAAAATATAACATTTATGAATGGAGCTATGACCTTTCTACCATTACTATTATGTTTCTCCTTATGCACAACTTGAACTTATTTCCCACTTTGTACACCAAATTGAAGAGTAACCATTCTTTACCTACAAAAACCACAAAATCTTTTAGTGAATAGTAAAAGAACCTACTAAAACACATAACAAACATAAGTTTAAAGTTAGAATGTGTATACTTTCATCACTTATCAATGCGCATCCAGCTCAAAACTCCCTCCAATTAAGGGGCATTCGACCAAACACAATTACTATAATTTCTTATCTTGGTTGTTTTGTTCTCAACTACAGAATTTATAAAAAAAAGTCGAACCTTTTTTAGTAAGTTTCTTAAAGTCGAAGCTCTGGATAGTTTGTTTTTAATTTTGTGCTTTGTTTTAGAGGCTGAGTTTGCACCAACGGTATGAGTGCTTCCTGGGCGAGCACGTAAATGGCCAGAAGCCCATATTCAGCGTGCGACACTCCTCTATCATTGGCCCATACAACATCATAGTGGAAGTGTACGACGATGCCAACACCAGCCCCACGACAGAGTTCCAGATTGATGGTTCCTTTCCTAACTGGGATGCATCTTCTACAACTCCAGGGAGGCGGTGGTGCAAATCAGGAACAAAATGGTGGCTTCTTTTCTATCTCAACTAGTCTTGTTATATCATTTAATAACTAGTCTTGCTTTATACTTGTCAATGGATCCATCATGATTAAGTTTGCACCTAAATATTTACTTGCATCCAATTGGTTTAGATCCTTAAGGTAGAAGACTCACATCCCATGAGCAAGTATGAAATCCATCTCACTTTGTATAACCTCCTTATAAAGATGAGCATCACGCCATAGCATCTCGATATATTAGAGGATCATGTAACAACAACTCAAAAATTCATTGATTTTTTCTTTTAGAATTGCTTGCTAATTCATGGATGGCTCATAAGGGGAAGTTGAGTTCATCGACAACCGCACCAACAAGGGGGTTGTCGATGGTGCACGTGATTACGGGTTTGAGTTGGAAACCTTTGTCACTCTTTTACCCTATACTATATAAGACTTGAGGCGACTAAAGGAATCATTTTTGGACTAATTAGGAAACCCTAACCCTATACTATATAAGACTTGGGGCAACTAAATGAGTCATTTTTTAGACTCATCAAGAAACCCTAATGGTGATAAACAAGGTTAAGAACAGTAGAGAATCAAATCGAAGGTGCTTGAATAGATCTAGTGAGTTCTCAAGGTACGATTCGTTGTCCTACCTGTTCTACGCGAAATGATGCTTGAAATAATCCATGTGGTAGATCTAGTCATGAAATGAATTATGCATGTGCTCCATGATGTATGAATGCTATTAATTCATGAATGTTTGTGATTATCATTGGATGATATAGTGGAATAATATTTGACGTGTCTTTACTACTCCTATGATTTGGTAAAGATTAGGACTTGGAGTTCTAGGTCAACCCAATGCCTTTCCATACATTGGGGTCTTGCAGGATCACGAACAAGCTCACCAACAACGTGGTTGTTAGTGAGGTTGTCAATGGACTAATGTCATCCTCTCCGGTTCATTTACATCTCACACAAATTTTATTATCTACTTGGTGGAGTTGTTGGTGATCTCTATGGGTCTAAATACATAAAGAGTATTCGTGAAGTGCTAGTATGACACAAGCAAGGCAATGGATCTTTCATGTGACGTCCTTGTGGAATGCTTATGTACATGTGAGAATTTCTAATTAATCAGAATGCATCATATGCATTAAGAAGAACGCATGGATTAGTGTTGGGGCAAGTCTAATGAGTATATGACCAACCAACTAATAAACCTAGTAACAACTACGATTGTAGGCCAAAGTAGAATGGTGAATGAGTTAACAAGGTTTGATCCTTGGATGGAGCAATGTGAGTTCAATTGTGAGTTAATCGATGAAAAAATCACAGAAGTTGGTGTGATCCAAAATAGCAATGCCGAGGTGTGATCTTTTGGCAACAACACCATAGGTCAATGATAGACCATAGATCCTCACGAGATCTCTAAAGCATGTTGTGATGGGTGATCTGACATTCATAGTAGTAGGAGCCCAAGCGGGTAGGACCATGAATCCCTCTCGCAGCCTATGTCAGACGAGGATAGATGGGGCTAACAATGTTGAGGGTCAATCCATAGGGACTAGGCCTTTGCGTTAATTAATAAATACATCATTTGGAAGAATGAGTTATTAGAGGAAGACTCTACTGAGCTAGAAAACAAGAGCGGATGTAGGCTTTGGCTTTGCTAGAAACGTGGGACTCAGATATCATGATGTTGTGGAATTATCTTATCATGATGTTTATAATGTGGTATTCATTGCTATATGCTATTGTTAGCCTATCCTATTGAGTATGAAAATACTCAGCGAATCCCTCTTGTGTAGCTGTAGGACATTTGGGGAGTTTTAGTGAGAGGAGTGAAGTAGTATTCCCTACGTATATTATTTAAAACTTTCTTCTTGTAAAGTATGAAGGGTTATGCATTGTTGTATTTTGAAACTTTGAGTAGGATATTCGTGGGTTGTATACATGGTCGGATCCATGTTCTTTACTTTGGGTTGTGATTGATATAATAATATGTACTCCAATGTTTTATCAAGACTGTGTGGAAAACCATTGGAACATCCTGGGTGCACTATTTTAGCATTTCCAATCGTTGGATCCACTGCATTCCAATGATTTTCTTGCATATTAAAAGTTTTTAAAACCTAGGGTACTTAATCATCTCTTACTAAGTAAGTATAAATGTCATCTCCAAATGTTTTCTCTAAGTCTTTTAGTCTTTTTAACCACATCATTAGGATAAGACACGCTAGTTTCAACAATTGGGCTTAATGATGTATTAGCATGGTCATGCACTACAATCATTGTTGCTTCCTTCATAGAAAAAATATTCTCATAGAATATGACATCGTTAGACTCTTTAATAGTGTTTGATACATAATCTGCTCAATTACACTATAATACCAAGAATCTATGCCTAATACTATTTTGTGCATATCCAATCAATACACCATCGAAAGTCTTGAAACCCAGTTTATCAACCCTCACATTGCGTTTATTTTCCTACACTTCATTAACTCAAAAAGAGTCTTATCATTATTCTTATATGGCACTCTATTCAAGATCATATATGTAGAAAATAAAGCTTCTCCCCACAAGTTCTTAGGTAACCCAAAACTACATAGCATAGAATTAATCATATCAATGAAAGTTCTATTCTTTCTTTTTACACCTCCATTCGATTAAGGTGTATAAGGTGTTGTGGTCTCATGAATATTTCCTTGATCTTTGCAAAATTTACTGAAATCATGAGAAGAGTATTTTTATTGTGCTAGGAATACTATAATGAGATAGTAAAATGACTAAACTCTTGAAAGCCTACAAGAAATTGGAAGTGAGGTAGAAGTTTTAAGAAGATATTTACTCCTTCATCTTACGCTCAATAAGATCCCATTCCATTTTGTAAGAAGCACTCTCTTAAGGTCGCAACTTCCTTGTCTAGGGTCATTCATGATGAGGAGATTAAAGAAGATATTTTGAACTAAAAAACAAATCTCGGTCCTGACGGGTTTACAAAAATTATCCCTAGCCTTCTAAGACATTGTGAGAAATTATATATTGGTTGTTAAGAATTTTTTAAAAGGAAAAAATTTGTAAGGGAGATAAACTTTGTATTTGTAGCACCCCAGTTTCATAAATAATTTTACACACAAAATACATTGGAATGCAATAGACGTCCTTTTAACAAATAAGAGAAAACATGCTCATGGGCGTACAATGAATTTTCAATCCTTTTGAAATACATTAGAGTATATAATTTTTTATAAATTCAGCCAAATAAAATAACCAACTTGGATCCGGTCGATGCCCACATCCACAATGTCTCAACTAAAATGACAATGAATAAAGTCACAAAAGCTCTCATGAGCTTACATTAAAAAAATAAAAGCTAAATCACATTCTACAAATCTATGAGCACCCTTGCTTATCACAGCTCCAATTCCCAAGTCACTTGCAAGCTGTTCAAAATGATTTGGTTGGGTATTTTCATACTCAGTAGGATTGACCAATAGTAATACAATAGTTTATTGCAAGAGATATCATTATTAATATCAACGCAATAATATTCATTACATTCATTTAATTAGAACAACTATATTCCCAACCACGCATTCTATGACACTTAGACCTCTCTTGGGCGTTCTAATACTTCCTGAGGTTTTTGAGACTCTTTCTCTACTTCTTCTACTTACATTTTTCATACTTCAAGGGTGTTTTACCTTATACTTTGATCTATTGTCAAGGTATTCCTTAAATGATCTATTCTCTTGTGGAGCCCATGTTATATTCTTTTAAGATCTATTCTCTTGTGGAAGTAATCCCGATGTTTTTACTTTCTTTATTCGACTTCCATTAGCAATGTCTGACCAAGAGTCCCGAAGGGAATTCATAATCCGGTTTAGAATACAAGCTCCATGAACTTTGCCGCAATCATGCATGTATTCTTGATCTCTTGTTGATCTAAGCCTTCAAGATGACCAACCTTGATTTGGCTTGTGCCTTCCAACTGGCACGGTTGCTCTTGTCGCATGTGAATTCTTCTTCAATTCCATCCTTCACGGTCAAAATGAATACTCGCAGAGAATGCCATACTTCTTCCACTCATGTTCTAGTCTTGAACTATGGGTGATCAACTATCATTCTCATCCTAACATGAGACTTCATTTTACTACATTATGTTGTAACATCTTTTGTTATTACATTATTTCTACTCAATGACGTATATATATTTCTACATGTTATGTCTAATACTTTGACTCTTCTTAGTCCTCTACTACATGCTTATAGCGCATTCAAGTCTCTATCCTCTATTACTAACCATATTAAGTAATAACTACTCAATTCATGGAAGAGACTACTTAAATACATCAACTTGCATTTCAATTCCTACATTCAATTCTAACATCAATATGCAAAGAAGGATTTACTAATCCTTCATTCATTTTTAGTTGTCACTACAACTCTAAAAGATACTCACCTTTATGGATTCTATCGTATTCTTCTATTGCTATATTCATCATCAATCCATCATCGACAATTACTCTTATCAGTGGATGGTAATTGGTGATTAGATGAACTTTGTCTTCAAGTTCATTCTTTTATTCTTCCATTCATATTATTCTAATGTTTATTTTTTTAAGGCAAAATATGCTTCAACTTGCTTCCATACATGCTACTTCTTTCTGCTCACTATTGAATTTCATAGACAATAAACACTTGTCATATCATTGATTGGTTATCATTGGATTTTACGTAATAAATTCTTAATTCCATTACACATTCTATTTCATCTACTTCAAATACAATTCTAACTTCCCTCTAAACATATTTCTTAATAGTTGATGAACTCTACTATTCAGTTCAATGACAATAGTTAGCAACAAGATGCTTATCATTGATCACTTGTTGTAAACTTAAACCAAGAACAGAACCTGCGAGACAAAATTTCTCTTCTCTATTTGGTCGTTCCTTCACTTAAATACTAATTCCAGATAAATCAAAGCAGAAGCATTCTACTTATCCTATATACTTCATGAATCATATATCTCATTCAATAATTTAAACATGATTTTATTCCTTCCTTAAACATGCATTTAAGACTATAATTATGATTAAATTTGTAACTTCCATCCAATAAAGACTTATGTTCTTCTGCCATGATTCTAAAGCATGGCGTAAGTCCTTCTAGGTATAAATAAGTTGAATTCTTACATCTAGGCATGCATTAATCATTCAAACATGCAATTCAATCTAGTAAGCATGCACAAATCTCTAAACATTCAATAATTTATCATACTTTATCATACCAGCAAGCACAAATCTTTAAACATTTCATAATTTATCATACTTCATCATACCAACAAGGTTTTATGGTAAAATTTAAGATTTACTTAAGGTTGATCGAATCTTGCCTCAATCATAGGAAAATACTCATTATTCTTCTCTGGCGACCCTTCCTCTTCTCTCCAGCCTCCGACAGTCTCTTCACTAGACGAGAATAAGATATTGGGTTTAAGATAAATGCAAGGTTTCCTAGTTAAACCCGCAACTGCAATTTTCTTCGTTTTCAGTGACAAATGATGTGTTAGTGAACACTTGTCTTTGAATTTTCATTTTAATAGAAGCTTACGAATGTTATAACTTTTTATCCAAAACTCAGAATTGTGAAAACTTCATATCATTATAATCATTTTTTCGAGACCTTCAAAATGGTATCAATTCTATACATAAATTCTAAGTATTCTGATAGATATTTTAAAAATACTATTTTGGGTCATTTTGTTCATTATGACCATTTTTTGTTTACTTGCAGCTTAACCAATGCTTAAGTCATGTTGTCACCTCTTCTATTAGATTAATCAATCTTTGAATCATCACTTAATTGTCTATTAAGTGGGACATATACTTAATAATTATCCAAAGTAAGGAATATATTACTATATTCCTTACTTTGGTACCTAAAAATTCTAAAGCGAAAACTTTTGATGAATTCAGGGCTATTGCTCTATGTGATTGTATCTATAAGCCTATTACTAAAATCTTGGCAAATAAACTAGTAGTAGTTCTTCCTATGTTGTGTCTCAGAATCAATATGCTTTTGCTAAAGATAGACCGATGGGGGAAAACATACTTTTGGCTCATGAGTTAGTTTATAATTATCATCGTGGAGGAGGGCCAAATAATTGTAGTGTTAAGGTGGATCAGAGGAAGGCTTATGATAAGATTTGTTGGGATTTTTTATTCATATTCTCAAAGAATTGGGTTTCAATAGCCACCTGGTTTAGTTGGATTTGGGAGTGTGTTAATTTATGGGTCAAATTATGGTATCCTTAATACCAATAGTGGGCTTCGACAAGGCTGCCTGCTTTCCCCTATGTTGTTTATTTTGTGCATGGAAGCCCTCTTGTCTATGATTGATTATCATATGAATCAAAAGTCCATTATATCTCACAACATATTCTCAATGGTTTTGTAATTTCTCACCCCTTATTTGCATATGTTCTTATATTTTCTCATGATAATGTTAAATTTGCAAGGACCATTAAAAGTGTGTTACATTTGTTTCATCAAATTTCGGGTATGCGGGCCAACATTCTTTTATGTTAACCGTGGGAACAAGTAGGACATAAAGAAAGCTTTGAACTTTGAAGAAGGTACTTTGCCTATAAGTATCTTGGTATGCCTTTATCTTCTAAAATATTATCATATCGCCCATGTAAGCAATTATATCTAGGATTTCAGGTTGGAAATCCCATCTATTGTCTTATGCTGGAGACTTGAGTTGATTAAATCTATGCTTAATAATATGTGATCGTTTAAATATAAAACCCTTGCAAGTGCACAAGGCAATTGTACTACGGTGAATATAGAAAGGGTTGTCGAACCTCAGGGGCGAATGAATGATTTACCAAATTCAAGAGAAAACAGCAGTGTTGATTCTAGACTAAGAAAGCAATAAACTTTAACTAAACTAAGTGAGAATTAATCAATGTGGAGAAGACCAAGGCTTCGAATCCACCACAATAAACTAGCGTAGTATTTCTCTCTCTCTTTTGAATAAAGATTTCCAATTGGCTAGCATATTCCTCTCGGACATACACTTGTCAACTCAAAATATAGTGCCCTCCTCTCGGATGTAACACATAAAATAATTTAAAACATGAAATTGTGATCTATCTCTCTCGAGTATAAACCAATAAAATTTTATTGATATATAACACCTCAGTCTACTTACGTTCCTTTCAGATATGCAAGTATTCCTCGGATTGAAACTCACAAGAATTCACTCTTGTCTCTCTCGAGTACAAAGAACAAACCTTTAATAAATTAACAATGATTACACAATAAAATCCATACATCAACTAGAGTAAAAACATAAGATGAGAGAAAAGAAACTACACAACCAGATTATTGGGCTTCATCTACGCTTTGGAAAAGTATTTAGCCTCGCATTGGAAGAGAAATTATCATCGTGTTCTTCATGTTCTTCATCTTCTTCTCTCCTTTACTCTAGCCTCCAATTTAGCTCTAAATTCTCCAAGGGTTTCTCCAAGATTGCCCAAAATGTTCTCCCATAAGGCCTATTTATAAGTTTGAAGAGAAACCACAAAGTCCCCTTCCAAATCCGAGTCGAAATAGGTCTTATTTAGGTTTTCCGCACACGACGATCGATCGCTCCGTATTGCCGATCGTTCGCTTACCGATCGATCGCAATTCCTTTGTTATTTTCCTCCGATCAATCGCTCTGGCGATCGACGCCGTATGATACCGATCGATCGTAGTTACTGTCTTGCGCGGATCAAAAATTCCAGTAGATACGATCGATTATTTGGAGGTCCGATCGATCGTTTCCTTCAATACACTGCTTTTGCAGCTCTAGCGATCGATTGCATTGATAGCCGATCGATCGTAGTTACTGTTCATAATTTTCAAATGGCTATAACTTTATATCCCGAACTCCGAATTGAGCATAGTTGGTGGCATTAGAAAGCCGACTTCTTGAACAGTCCAATCCAAGATTTGTACACGAAGTTATGATGATTTAACCATTTGAGTTACTTTTTACCTCATTTCTGTGTATAACTCTTGTTTCCTACAAAAACCAAAAACTATATTAAAGTAGTAGAAATTCTAATCAAATACTAGTATAATCATAAATTTATGAGATAATAAAATGCATAATTCATGTGTAGATCAATATGAGTGGAAGTATATTCGAAGGATGATTGAATTTGGGTTGTCAAACCCTTAAATTGCTCTAAGGTTTTTCAAGATATTTTAAATATACGGGAGGTCATGAAGAAGTATTGTGTTTTAATCGTTGGTAATGGTGACTCCATTCTAACTTGGTTCTATCCTTTAGTTTGCAAGGATTCTTTGATTTCAAAGTTTGGCTGACGTATGATAATGAATTTGGGCGGCCAAATAAATGATAGGCTTTCAAATTCATTTTCCCCTGGGTGATGGAATCTTCTGGATGATAGAGTTATTGTTAATGTCATAGTTATTTTCCCTAATTATGTTTGTCAATTTGATGACCTATTTGTAAGAGTCTTAGAGTGGTAGGCTAGTTTAAGGAGAGTTCACTCCAAAAGAAAAAGAAGTCTACTCAAGATAAGAGCTACTTCAAAAAGCCCACTACAAGAAGAAAAGCTCACTACAAGAAGAAAAATCCACTTCAAAGAAGATATATATCAATGGACAAGACTCAAAGATGTGTGCTCAAATGCAAATCAATTGGAATGATAAGAGTGATCTACACTTGAAATATGCATTTTATTAGCTCCTAAACTTATATTTATGTTAGTGTTTGATTAGATTTAGTGATACTTAGATATAGTTTTTGGTTTTTGTAGGAAAATAAGCGTAAGATGCAGAAATATGGTAAAAAGTGACTCCAATGGTTGAATCTTCATAACTTCGTGTGCATATCTCGAATTGGACTGATTTAACTTCATGTTAAAATTCAAGAAGTCAGCTTTCCAACGCCATCGACCGCGCATAATTCGGAGTTCGGAGCTAAAATTTAAGACCATCGAAAAATTATGCTGTAGGAAGAAATCGAGAAACTGATCGATCGGCAATACGCAGCGATTGATCATCGTATACGCAAAACCGAAATTTGACCTATTTTCACTTGGAATTGGAAGGGATTGTGCGTGTTTTCTCTCCAACCTTACAAATAGGCCTTAAGGGGGGATGCTTTAAGCATTAGAGAATAAATCTTGTAGGCTAGAGAGGAGCAAGTAGTCTTTTGGAGCCAAAGAAGAAGAAGTGATCCATGCCAATGGATCTATCAAATTAGGCTTTTCTTTTCTCTCTTCCTATGTCTGGCTAAATTCTTTGTAAAAGCTAGATGAAGCCCTATACGTATATTACTACACTTTCTTGGTTAATTTAATAGAGTTGATATGATTCATGTTTAATGTTATTTCATGAGTTTCTTTTGACTGCTTGACCATGGACTTGATTGATTATGAATGGAATTAGATCTTTTTAATCCATGTGTCTAACCAAGAACAGGACTGTGATTGGTTCTATGCCCGACCAAGGATAAAATTAATTACATTATAGTGGATGAACTTTCATGTCCGACTAAGAACGTGAGTGAATTTGTATGTCTGACCATAAACACAAGTTATCATATCATATTAATTTATGCCTAATAATAATTGAGAGTAGTAATTACATATCTAGTGGTGGATTCGCTGCCTTGATATTTCTCTACATTGGTTAAACTCAGTTAATTTAGTTAAAGTTCATTGATTTCTTATATTAAATCAAAACTGTAACTTTCTCCTGAGTTTGGTTTAATTATCCCTGAGGTTCGACAACCCTTTAATACTCACCATAGTATAATTGCCTTGTGCACTTGCAAGGGTTCTTATATTGAAATGATTAAGTTTTTCTACTTCAAAAAGCCCACTACAAAAAGAAAAGCCCACAACAAGAATGAAGAAGACACATATCAATGGATAAAACTCAAATATGGGTGCTCAAGGCAAAACACTTGAATGAAGACAAGGGTCAAACTCAAAGGTTCAAGACTTATGGCGACGTGTCATCAAGCCCTCTCCCCTTCGTTTGCAAGATCTATTGCTTGAGAACCGACCCATGAATGGGTGCATATAGAGAATCCACTCATGAGTGTATTTATATAAAGGAACCACCCACAAATGAGTTAATATGACCCAACCCATATGAAGTATCCACCTGTTAGTGGGTGGATATGAGGAATCCATCCAAGGATGGGTTGATACACACCTCTCTCCCCCTCTATAAATACCCATCTCTTAGAGATAAAAGGGGGGAAGTCATCTCTCAAAAAACCTTTTGGCCTTATTCTTCTTGTAAATCATAAGAGAGCCTTGAGTGTTCTTGATTATTCTTCCTCTCCTTTCTTTGAAAGGGGTTCAGATCTTGTTATAAGATCTTAGGAAGAGATTCAAGTCATCTTGAATCATAGTTTCTTGGAGCATCTAGAATCACCTTTTTAAAACCAAAACCCCATTTGACCTTGAACCAAATACTTCTAAATCCTGTTGGTTACTTTGATCTACTCTCCGGTCCTTGATTATTGATTTGATGGGTTCATACTCTTCACCTTTGAGAGTAATTCAAAGTATCTTTGGCCATGGTTTCACTTAATCCTATAGAAAGATTCTTAGATAAACCAATCCCTTGTCTAAAAAGCCTCTATAATTTCAGAGCATCATTAGTTGAATCCAAGGGTGGACAATGGAAGGCCATTAGCTCAATACTAGTTGAACAAACCGGATAAGATATCTAACATCCTCTCGACAAGAATACGTACTCTAACTTATCTTCTTAATTAGAATAATACTTTTATCTTCTCTCTATGCTTGTTTGAGTGTAGTAAACCGTAGGGTTTAGTCACACGTGTGAGAGAGACGGGTTCTTATAACCCGTAGTGAGTGGGAGTACACTCACTATGAGTGGTTTGGGGTTAGCCTTTGCGTAATTGGTTCAGGATAAACCATAAAATCCGGTGGTTTGGGGTTAACCTTTGTGTAAAACCCTTGGTTGGGACATATCATTAAGTCCTTGGTTTGGGGTGAGCCTCTTAGTAAAACTCTTGGTTTGAGATTAACCATAAAAATATCTGGTAGGTGAACCAAGAAAACTTTGGTAAGAAGTTATGGGTGAACTAAAAACCCTCACTTAGTGGATGTCGGAGGTTCTTTGGATTATGTGCTCCGAAAGTGGACGTACCTGTTGAAGCGAGTTGCTTGGCGGCGAACCACTATAAATTTTTGTGTGATTGCTTATGTTTGCTCGTCTTCCATATTGTTACACATACACACACATTCCACACATCTTAAATCTCTCTCACTTATGCGCTTACTTGCTAATAAGAAAATGTTGCATTGAATTATTATTTAAATTAATATTATCTGTTAGTAAAATAGAGCGAGAGTTTTTAAGTGGGTATCCTATTTACTAAAGAGCACTTTCAGTTATTAGGGTGAAGGAGGTGACAAACTTGCTTTTTGCCTCTTATCCAGTCTTTATAAAATAGAGCAAATAGTTTTGGTTGGCTCACTGAATACAAAGATTACCGTATAAATCTGCTAGGAATTCTTTAAGAAATCCTAATACTTTTGTGCACTGGTTTATATTGGTGGGGGCATAAGTATCTTGTTAATTGGTATGCTTTATTTGCTTGGTTGGCTATTAATGATGTTCTTTTGATTCAAGAAAACATTTGCGAAAGAAGCTTCCTTCTTGCTAATATGTGTATGTTATGTGGCTGCAATTTGGAAACTGAGGATGATATTTTATTTTCCTGCCAATATTCCAAAATCATTTTGGAAAAGGTTATCCAAAAATACAACATTCATAGAATGTTTGGTGATTTCCATTTATCGTTGAGATGGATTATGAACTTCACTGATTAGAACAAACATGTGGGGATTCTCTTAAATCACTTCTATCTATATATCACTTTTATATAGTGAGGAACAGGAGAATCTTTGATTAAAATTATTCAATGTGCAACAGATTAATTCAAGTAAATCAGACAAGAGCGTGTTGCTTATAAAGCTTTGAACTTCCGTGAAAAATTATGCAAAAGTGTTGGAACCAATCTTAGTGATATAAAGATAATATATACTATTTTATATACATTTATATCTATTTGCTAATGTTATTTCTTGCTTAAAATAAGGATCAATATTGGTTACTAGTGTTAGGTTAGTATTTAAGAGTTTAATAAATAATATTACTCTAATTAAATAATTTTAGATGCATTAATTGTTTTAATTAAATTATATTTTATTACGCATCTAAACTGGGCTTAATTTTATGTAAATGTCAAAGGGTTCGAGTTGCAAATTGCCGAATTAAAGCACATCAAGTGGATTTTTATGTGAAGAGGTAAATACATAGAAGATCTGACATTTAGAAAGGCCAAAGCATGGTTTAAGAGCTCAATTCAATTTACAAAAGCTAAAATCCATATAATAATAATCTGAGTCATTCATTTGAATTAAAGGAGACCACGGGTTTTGTACTTAAAATGGATAATTGCTCATCACAGATCTGAGGGTTGTAGACACTAACAAGAGTTGTGAACTTAAGTGAAAAAAAAAGGGAAACCCGTGTTGCTTGTGCTCAGGCTGAGCAGAGAGAAAGCACAAGGAAGATGAATAATATCGGCGGGTCGATGTTTGTGTAGAAAGGCTCGATTGGGCGTAGTTGGTTCAACATGGAGTGAGAACGGATTTTGGTTTAGATTATTCTCTTCGGATTCACTTGACCTTGGCTGGATTTTGGATTCTCATTGAAGGCACTCAGCTGGAATTGGATGTGGGATTTAGAAGATGCGTGCCTGATGTGGAAAGCGGCAAGTCTGAGGCATCGTCCTTGATGTGGAAAGTTCATGCTTGGAACAAAGGTTTGCTCATGCTCGATTGGGAAGGTTCAGAGTCGTGTTCAAATGGGAAGGTGCTGGATTTGGAGGCGTTCTCAACTAAGAAGCTTTGGACTCCCGAAAGACTACAAAAGAAGAAAGGCAGGCAGTACATAACAGTTTTGGATGGTAGAGATAGAGCTCAAAATTTTAGTTTTTTTTATTTCTTTTTGTTTGTTCTTTTCGACGGCTGCCTCATGAGTTCATGACGCCTTGTACGAGCAGTTTATGGAGGACATAGTCTTAAAGAAGATTTGTTATTTAATTTCTCCAATTTTGTAAGTTTCAATTTTATTTTAATGAATCTAATTTCTATTTTTATTTTTAGTTTAATGGATGTGAGTAACTAATTTTATTTGCTAAGGCTAGGATGAAGCCGTGGAGCTCTATGCCCATGAGAATTTATGTTCTTTTATAATTATGCTCAATTGAATATTGTCCTTCTTATTTTTGTGATAGAAAATTTTTTTATATAAGTTCAATCCTATTTTTCTTGTGATTTGGAAAACTCTTTAGTGCTTGGATTCTTAATTTGTGCAATTAGACTTGGATATTAATTGTGATTTGCTTATTGTGGATATAATTAATGACTTGAATCTAATCTTATTAAGAAAAAGAGGACATACATTTACTTTTGATACATGTACTTAATGATAATATTTTCTGTAGTAGAACAGAATGAATTAAATTCTCTACGAGATAAGTACTTAAGGATAATTAATGATCATCGGTATAACTTTTACAAATTATCATGTGTTAATTCCGAAGCCTTAGTATTTCACTTATTGATATTTTTGCAATTTTTGTTAGTTAATTAAATTTCTTGTCCTAGTTTAAATTACTTATTTAATTTAAGTGCTTTTGATAAATTAGTTTGTTTGATTTTATTGTTCAATTAATTAATGTCCGTTAGTTTAGATAATCCAACACTTTCTAATTAATCAAAGTGTTAGTTAATTTAGGTTAGTCTTGTTTTCCAACACGCAAGTGCTTGAGGGATGGACCTCGCAATTTGCATATACTCAAAATCGATTCATGCGTTTGTGAAGAATTAAAACACAACAATACTTACTGATTCCAAGGATGAAGCAAAACCAAAGAAGAAAATAGGAGGAGAATAAGTTTAAAAGCCTTATAGAAAAATGTTAATGAAGCTTGAGTCGTCGAGCTCTCCTTAAGAAGCTATTGACCCTCTATTGGCTATTTCCAATTTGCTAGATGAAACAAGTATTTTGTATTAAGCTCCTAGCAATGGAGGACATTACATTCATCACTCTTTGTAGCAATTGTAGAAGTTAGCACTCAAACACATGCAAAAACCTAAAAATAGCTTAGAAACTCACAATATATATAAGAACGGGTTTTAGAGACGTCGTAGCAAATCTGGACATAGAGCCCAATTGATATGGACTATATTGCAGTCAAACTAGTTGTTATTGGGTCGTGATAATGCATGACCGACGATCGATAAACAGAACCGGTCGACCGGAAGATCTACTGCCAAAAATGCAAAGTCCAGAGTGCTTACCGGTTGACAGGTTCTATTTACCAGTCGGCCAGTTCTATTTTCTTTAATGATAAAAAACTCGAACAATCCCTTGCTTTTTATCACTAAAAACAAAACCGATAAAAACTCTACCAACCTTCCACCAATAAACCCAGACTGAAGAACGTGTTCTTAAGAATTGAACCTTCAATTAGTATTAGAACTATAAAGCAAAGAAAAATTGATGGTATACCTTAGGTGTTTGATTGTATTATTTTTTTTACTTATTTTACTCATAATCGCACAAGCCTAGTTATGGATTAACGGCTATGAGGTCGAACCCAAATGACTTGATTTGATTTAACCTAGTTCTAGATTAAGCTTAACTAATTCTAATACAGGAGTTGGATATGTAATAAATAAAGAAATGAACTTTAACAAAAAATCTAATGTATGAAATTATCAAGGCTGCGAATCCACCTCTAAACAAGTAATTACTACTCTCAATTATTATTAACGCACAAATTGATATGATAAATGCACTAAATGTTCTTGGTTGGACACAAATAGTTCATTCAATGAAAATTAATTCAGTTTACACTATCTTTGGTGCGGCATCGTGTTAACATAAGCCTGTTCTATGGTTAGACACAAGAATTTTTCTAAGATCAAAGTTCATAAATAATCACACAAGTCTCGTTTAAAGCACTAGGAGAAAAATTATGAATTTGCATTAAACACATATAAAAGAAATCATATCAACTATAATTAAATAAAACAATTGAGAATAACATCACAAGTTTAGGGCTTCATCTAAGCCTTGATAAAAAGTTTAGCTAGACATAAAAAGAGAGGAAAAGGAAGAACTCTGTTTTGATGAAGAAGACATTGGGGACATGTAAAATCTGAAACAATAATTTAACCTCTCGGTAGAACAGCTCTCTCGACCTCCTCTGTTTCTCAACAAAGCAGTTAGTCGTCCACAAAATTTCTCCTCAGCCCCAGCAACAACAGTTCTCCCCTTCGTCTGTTTTTCGCCTCCTTGCTCTCCTCCCTTTGTTTTTATTGGAACTGCAAGGTAGTCTTTTTTTTTCTCCCAAATCAGAAACTTTTCCAAAACAATTTCATGTAGAAACCTCCTCCAACTAGCTGCCTTCCAAATAAAGTAATTCGGAGCTTGATTTGCATTCAATCTCACCCAAATTTAACATAAAAATTCCTCTTTTAACCCTTTCTAAAATAGAGCAAAAATCACCAAAGTTGAAACTTTCCCTTTCTAATCCCAAATCAAACGTCTTTGAAAGCTTCGATTGAACCAAAAATTGACTGCTTACCATTCTGATACATATCTGAATCTCGTCTTCCTCGATTCGGTCCCCTAATCTATCCCAAATCACACTTTCCAAATTCAGAACATTCCAAATCACGCCTTCTATTCTTGTTGTTCGCCATCGCCGCCTTATTCTCCATCATTTCTAGCCCAACCGTCATCGTTCCATCGCCATCGAGCCCAAGACCACCGTTTTTTCCAGTTGCCTCCTTCATGCCATCCAGCTTCTTTGTCAGCCCCTTCTTCTCCGCCGTCGGTTGCCGTCGTGACCTTGTCGTCTCCGTTGATCACTCTCGCCGATGACCGCCATCGTCGCCTGATCCTTTGCCCGATCGTGAACCCATCTTCTCTGTCGATTGTTTTTATTGTTTTTTTTCTTCAACCGAACCACTGACCCGCTGAACGGTCATGTTTTATTCCTTTCTTTCTTCTTTTTATCTTTTTATTGGGTTAAACCCATTGCAGCAACTTCATCCGTCGGATCTTCAATTTCTTCACAGAACCCGTTTGACATGCGTTCACTTCTGGCGATCTGCATCTGGAACACTTAAAACCTACATAAATAAAATTCAATTAAATTAGATGCATAATAAAATATAAATATATTAAATCTAATTAATGTATGTAAATTAATTAATTAAGCGCATTTATTTATTAAACTCCTAATTGCTAACTTAACACTGATAGATTACGACTAACATATAGGTAGAAAGGCATATAAATATATGTATATTTTGTAGATATCAATGTTGAGGAACAAATCTTATTTACCTAGCAGGTAATTCCGTACATAAGAATCTATCTTGCTTAGATTATAGTGATCATATCTCACGCTTAGCATTTATTTGGCCATGGTTATCCTAGTTTCGGAGGACACTCTAGGAAGTAAACTCTTTCCTTCCCATTAGGAACGGCACCACTCATTTGTCTCCATAGGTGAAATTCTCTAATGTCTTGTCACATGGACATCCTCTTCAATTTTGTTAAGAGTATAGTACTCATCCTTTACAAGTAATTGTCACAATTTTCTAGCTTTCTCAAATATGGAGCTCTTATGCTAGCAATTTGACTAAGTAGTGACTTATTTTTGCCCATTGAACCTTGTGCTAGTTGTTAACTAGAACTACCATCACCACTTAATCACCTCTATGAGAGTTTAAGCCACATCGCCCTTGATGTTTCTCTTGCCACGTCCCTAGGAAAACCTTTTGTAACAGGATAGGCAACTTTTTACTTGACTTCATGATATCTACAAAATATACATATTTTTATATGTCTTTCTACCTATACGTTAGTCTTAATTTTAGTTGAAATAAAGATAATAACGGTTAATCATGATTAGGTGAGTAATTAGAACTTTAATAAATAAATGCATTTAATTGATTAATTTAGATGTGTTAATTAAATTTAATGGATTTATATTTTACTATGCGTCTAAGTTATATTCAATTTTATTTATGCAGGTTTTAAGAGTCCAAATGAAAATCATCAAGAATGAATGCGCGCCAAACCGTTTTTGTGCTAAGATCGAAGATCCAATGGATTAGATGATTACCATGGGTTTTAAGGAAGAAAAAGAAAAAAAAGAAAAGAAAAGAAGGAATGTGAGCTGAACCGACCGGTTCAGTGGTTCGGTTCAGAAAAGAAGAAAAAAAAAGAAAGACAACCCGAGCCGAAGCTCGGGCGTCTATTTCAGAAACATAGCTCTGCTCGAGCGCCGGTGGAATGGCGGCCTAAGTCCGTTCGAGACGGCGAAGCATGGCGGCAAAGAGTTGGGGATGGCCATAGTTCGAGTTCTGTTCTTGTCGACGGCCTGAGATGGTGGAATAGTGGTGGCGAAGCTAGGCGGCAGCCTGGACAAAGGCCATGGACGACAACGACGGCTCCAGAGAAGACAGTGGTGATGGCAATGAGGAACAGAAATCGTGATTTGGGAATGTCTGAGTTTGGAAAGTGCGATTTGGGAAAGATTGGGGGCCGAATCGAGGGAAACGAGTCCAAATCTGCTTCAAAATGGTAAGTTGCAATTTGTGTTTCAATCGAAGCTTTCAAATGCATCTGATTTGGGATTAGAATGGAAGCTTTTTCAATTTTGGTTGACGGCTCTGTTTTGAGAGTGTAAAAACGGGATTTTTACAACCAAATTGGGCGAGATTAGAAAGCAATTTGAATTGTAAATTGCTCGGAAGGGAAGGCAGCAATCGGAATTCGATCTTGCACGTGCAATTGATTGGGAAGGTTTTCATATTCGTGGGAAGGAAAGAGCTGACTCAGAAACCTATAAAATAGAGACTGTGCTGTTCGAGAAGGGGGGTTCTGTCTGGTTCGAGAGAAGAGGAGTCGATTGTTTTGGCTGGCAGAAACGGAGGAGAGAGGAGGACTGTTGCTATTTTGCTGGAGAGAGTAGAGAGAACACTGATTTGCAGAAGACAAGGTCTGCTCTACTCGGGAGAGAGATTGCTGGCCGGAACTGATTGTAGACGAGACGACAGACGACAGATTGCATAGATGCCAATGACTTCTTCTACAACACAGGCTTTTTCTTCCTTTATTTTCATGTCTAGCTAAATTTTATTTTACTAAGACTAGATGAAGCCCTGCTGAATTGTTTGACTCTCAATGTTTATATGCAATTCTAAAGTAGTCATTTTTATTCCATGTGCTTAATAAATTTTGCGATGATTGTTCTACTTATCGAGAGATGGTAGAGTTGATTGTTAGTGAAATTAAACCAAGGAATCGTTAATGTTCGAGAGGTCTTAGCGAGTTCCAAGGTATTATTTGAATAAAGATTGCGTTTTTGTATTTGATCTTTGCTCGAGAGAGGGAGATTAATTAAGTTAGATTTAATTGTTTAGTTGTATGTTTGAGAGGACTACACACATTACGATTATTCGTGACTTCGAGAGGGGCACGGATAATTGATCACTTGGAATTGTATGGGTTAAACGGAGAGGATAACTATTTAGTTTAGGTGGATTCGAAGTCTTAGTATATTTCTCATTAGATTATTTTCTTCGCATAAATTTTCTTACTTTGTTAAAAATTAGAACTTTTCATCCTGTTAGAACTTGCTACGCAAAATCTTAGAATTAAGTTGAATCAGTCCAAGTCCTTTGGGTTCAACCTCGTTACCACTAGCCTATATGTAATCTCGTGCGATTGCCAGTAAATAGTTAAAAAATCAATCAATCACTTCACATAAGTGTAGTGATACCTTCTTGTATCAATTGCCTTACATACTCATGTCTAAGACTGATGTGTCTAGATTTGCCCTTATATACTCTAATATAGGCTCTCCCTACCGTAGCTTGACTATCACAATTTATAATTATATGTGGCATTGGACTAAGCCACAAGTCTATGTCTAACAATAAGTTCCTAATCCATTTGGCTTCCTTGCTTGTTGCCACTAATGCAATGAGCTCGGATTCCATTGTTGAATGAGAAATAACGGTTTGTTTCTTTGAAGCCCAACAAACGACTCCTCCTCCAAGGATGAAAACCCATCCCACCCTTGTCATCCAACTTGAATCCAAATATCCCTCAAGGATGGAAACCAAAGACACTTCCAATGATCGCCGCTTGGAATATGAGTGTACCTACTCAATTTACCAACGACAAATGAACTATCCAGTCTAGTGCAATGCATTGCATAGATCATACTTCCAATTGCACTATCATATTCTAGTTGAGCAATTGCTCTCCTGGTGTTTGCAATTAAGGTAACACTATTATCACAAGATGAATCATAGTCCTTAAACTCAAGATGGTTGAATTTTGTCAAAAATTTGTTGTTGTAATGTGATTGATTTAAAGCATAACTCTCATTATGTTTGGTTACCTTCATTCCCAATATAGTATCCACTTCACCCAAATTCTTCATTTTGAAGTTAGAAGTTAGATACTTCTTGGTTTCAATCACCCCCACCATGTTGTTACTCATAATCAACATGTCATCAACATATAAGAACACTATCACATAATTTGCTTTAGTGGACTTTGTGTAACTATACTGTCGGCATTATTATACCTAAATCCACTAGCAAGAATGACGAAGTCAAACTTCTCATGCCATTGTTTAAGTGTTTGTTGTGACTTCACAAGTTTACGAAAGACAAAACCTTCTAGTCGATCCATATAGATCTCCTCATGAAGATCTCCGTTCAAGAAAGTGGTTTTAACTTCAATTTGATGTATATACAATTTAAAATAGCATCCAAAGCAATTAGAATTCTAATAGAAGTAATCCTAGCAACCAGAGCATAAGTATCAAAATAATCAATTCTTTATTTTTGTCTAAATCCTTTAGCTATTAATCTTGCTTTCAAGATGAAAGAAGAACCATTAGGATTATATCTTCTCCTAAATACCCATTTACACCTTATTGACTTAGAGCCGAGGGTAAGTCCGCTATGACCCATGTATTGTTAGACATAATATAGTCCATCTCATCATTGATAGCTCCCTTCCATTACAATAGTGCCATTTTTCCAACAAAGATTTCATTCTTACTCAAAATGAAATCTACCCTTCAAGTACAACTTTGAAGCTCTTATAACAAAGCATATTTGTGGATACAAGGTTGTTCCTAGTGTCGGGGACATGAAGAACATTTAACAACGTAATCCACTTGCGAGAAGATAGTTTGATTTCCACCAACCCCTTGCCAAAATCTTTAGCCCAATTCTAGATACCTATTAGAACTTCTTAACAATTCTTCACCTCAGCATAGTATTTCAAGATAGACTTGTCCTTAGAAATGTGAATAGTGGCCCTAGAATAAAGACATGCACCAACCTTCATTGGTGTCCGTCATGTTCACTTCCGTGATCATGGCTATAAAATACTCCCCATCATCTTCCACCACATTGACCACATTTGAGCTTTGGCACTTCCAGTCTTTGAACTCTTTTTCATAATGACTCATGCCATCACAAACGTAGCAAATGACCTTCTTCTTCTTATTATTGTTCTTGTTACTCTTGGGGTTGGAATTTCCTTTTATTGTTGTTGGGAAAAGACCTCCTAGCCTCCACATACTTAGTCATGGGATCTACAACATGCTTTCCCTTTTTCTTTTCCTTAATCTTGTCTCCTCCTTCATCCTTAGAGTTCTTTGGATTTGCTCCAAAGTAGAATTCTCAGTCTTGTGGAGTTTCTTTTAGATGTCCTTCAATGAGGGTGATAATTTTGTTATAATAATACCCACTTGGAAAGGCTCTAACAATGATATATCCAAGGCACTCAATTGGTTAACAATTTGCTCAACTCCATAACATTGATCAAGAACTAGCTTGTTGTAAACCATTAAATACTCAAAATACTTAAAAATTAAGTATTTGTTCATACCTTGTTCCTCGACCTTGTACTTGAATTCCAATGCACTCCATATCTCATTTATCATCTTTGTCTTGATGTATATATCAAAAAGGTGGTTCAAGAGGGTGTTGAGAATGTTTCCCCGGCAAAGTAGCTCATTCTCATCTTTTTTCTTCCACTCCAAAGTAAGTTTTTCATATTTTCCTTTGAATGGCAATTTGGCAATTGAATTAATTGAAGGTTTGGATCCAAGTTGTAGAAGATCCTAAGGGTGGTGAGAATGAACTTCATCTTGTCGCTCACCTTGTGTAATTCGCTCAATCAAACTGATCTAGCTTCACAAGATTTTGGTTTATGATCTTGAATGAAGCTATTTCGGTCTCCATGCTCAATGCAACGAAACTTTTGAAGTGCCCTTGAAAATAGCTTCTTAAAATGCAGCCAAATATTCTTATGCGGCGGCCACCACTTTGAACTTCAAACCCAACCTCCTCCCCCGCTGCATGCAAGCAAGCCTTCCATTCCTTCACCCACCTCCAACTCCCTTCCACTTACCTTCTATTCCTCCTGCTTTCCCCTCCAAGAAGCCTACTCCTCCCTCCTTGATCTCTGCACTTCCCAGATGGCCTTGCTCGAGGACCAGCAGGTCTATGCCCGCATCATTACTTCATCATGTGTGGCTCTTGACCATGACTTCTTGAGCACCAAGCTTGCCATCATGTATGGGAAATGTGGGTCTCTCCATAAACTTGTTCGATAGTACGTCTCACAAGTCAGTTTTTCCTTGGAATGTCCTTCTTGGAGCCTGTTCATCAAGTGGGAGGGCTTGGGAGGCTCTTGAGCTGCATAAGGAATTGCGGGTCTCCATAGCCTTATTCGATTCTTGCACGCACCCTCCCGTCAGTACTCAAGGCCTGTGGGATCGAGAGAGATCTTGATTTGGGGAGGGAGGTGCATGATCTTCCTGTTAAGTCCGAATTTTCATCGGTTTATTTTGTTGGCAGTGCGCTTATTGCTATATATGTATGCCAATTGCCAAGTGGTTTCAACGAAGGCATGATGCTGCCTTAATAAATGGGTTGAGTGAGAATGGTCGTGCGAATATTGTCTCTTGGAACTCAATAACATTGGCCCATTTGCAAAATGGCTTGTACTTTGAGACATTGGAGCTCTTTAGAGAAATGCAGAAAGCTGGAGTTTTCATGAACTTGTACGCTGTTGTGGGAACGCTTCAGGCCTGCGCTAAACTTTCCTTGCTGAAGTTTGGCATAGATTCATGCGTCTCTTGGAGTCAGCTTTTTGTGAACTGCATCTGTTCGAGGTCAATGCCTTGGTTTTTCTGTACTCAAAATGTGGTCAATTGGACTGTGCAACTGGAACTCTACAACGGAATGGGTATGAAAGATCATATATCATGGAATTCAATGCTAAGAAGCAGGATCTCGACATGACCAGGATTCAGTTATGAGCCTCATCTCCGTTGTGGTCGGTTAGAAAATCTATCGAATGGAATGGAATTCCACGCTTTTGCCATGCATAAAACATGGATTTGACTCTGATATACAAGAAGGAAACACACTTTTAGACATATATAGTAAATGTTCATAGACTGACTATGCAAAACGTGTATTTTAATGATGCCTGCCAGAGATTTTATAACTTGAACAACCATCCTAGCTAGTTTTGCAGAGAACCATTATTATCTTGAGGCTTGGGATTTGTTTAGCTTTATGGAGGGAATGAAAGCAGATCCTATGATGATAGACAGCATTTTACTTGTTTTGAGCGGTTTGAAGCATGTCGTGCATATAAAGGAAATTCACTGTTATATAATCAGGCACGGGCTGTTTGATTTCACTTTAGAGAACCGCTAACAGATGTATATGGGGAATGTGGTAAAATTGATGCTGCTCGTAAGCTCTTTGAAAGGATGGACAACAAGGATGTCATTTCATGGACCAGCATGATCTCTTGCTATCTGTAATGGACTAGCAGATGAGGCTCTGCACTTGTTCCATGATAAAAGCTGGAGTTCAGCTTGACTCCATATCACTCAAGACTGCTTTATCAGCTGCATCTGGCTTATCTTCCTTACGAAAAGGGAGAGAGCTTCATGGATTTTTAAATTGACATTGTTTTAGCTCGGATGGATCTGTTGGCAGTGTACTTGTCGACATGTAACTGAGATGTGAAGCTGTAGCTATGTCGTCCCCTCCTTCCTGGAATTTTGTGTTATTGGCTCTGAACCGGCCGTGGAGCAAATTCAAAACTTATTTTTTCTTCCCCACAAGTTCCAATCTCTAAAAATCAACCAACAAAAATGTAAAACTACTTAAATACTGTGGGTTTCGTTTTTACTTGATTCTGAGTTCTCTCCAGCACATTTTAGAGTCTTAGACCTAGAGATGGAGTTAATTCTATTTTTATTTTTATTCTTTTGAAACACAGTTTCAAGTTTTTGTAAATGGTTGAAAAATTGAACCGACATATCCAAAATTAGGTAACTAGATTTGCCCTACAGGCAGATAGATCAGTATGAACGTGCATGTGGAATATATAGTAGGTGATACGGACCCATAAGCCAATAAATTTAACTCATTTTTATATGCTGCTAGGTTTTTTGGACATAAGGAGCATCTCAACTTGAACCGGACTAAGGAAGGTGTTTTGAGTATCATGATATCAATTGGCTTACTAAATTGATTTTTTATTTCAAAGGTGAAATAAATAGGCTTATGCATTTTATCAAGACAAATCGGCATGCTGCTATCCTCCTCAAGGCCCTATTAAATTTTATGTGTCTTATGTATGGCAAGGAAGAAACAAAATAATATTTGAAGACAGAAGAACAAGTGTGGTTGGCCTTGTCAATGCTATTGCATGATCTTAGGTAGTCGTCTTCTCAGGGAGAAGATCCTCGGCAACTCTAATTTTAAGGGTTCTGGGATTGATGTCTCCCTTTCAGTTTTTCAAAATTTTTTTCTTTTGTCGTTCTGTTTCTCCCTTGGGTTAATTAATCTTGTTGTATTTCTTTAATCCCTTGCTTTTGTGCTTAATAAAATTATTTACTTATCCAATTAAAAGTATCATGGTTCAGAAGCTCGAGCTCACCAAATTTTGAAAGGGAACCCACTCTAAGACAGTAGACATGTTAAAATGATTTTTTTATATATTAAGACATACTAAAATGATAGTACAATGTAAGAAAGCGCAAAACCCAGACATATTTTGTAAAATTTGCCTACTTCATGCCCCAGTCTAAGTGGTGTTCAGCTGGGTAGAGGTCCATGGGGTGATAAACCAACCTCTGTTGCTATTGGCGTGCGTTTAATCATCCAGATTTGCAGTAGCCGCCAAACGGTTGTGCGATTATCTCTGAGGTTACCACTTGTAATGCTACTGCTTAGAGCTCATAACGTGGTAACTCCACTATATGCTTAGAGCTCTGTTTATTTGGCATCAGTTTACCTAACCTTTGGAGATAGCCCAAGATGATTGGGTTCGGTGTCCTTGACAATGGATTTGTGCTTGACGTTGTGTGGTTATGGAGTATCTACTTGATGTTTTTTGTCAAATTATTATAGGAAGAGTTTGATCAATATTGTTTGTGTGTCCTGAGTTCCTTCTTCACCCGATGTTGTTGTATTCGAGGAGGACTCATTGTTTGTAATATTTGGTTTAGTTATGTAAAGTTTCTTTGTTGGCCAAAAAATGTAAGCATTTATAAAGTGTGCCAGCATGTTTTTTTACCCCTCCTTTCATAGTCCCTGTTCACATTTTCTTTTAAAATTAGTCCCATATTTATTTGATGAGACTTGTTCATATGGCACTTTTATTAGCAGGAGTCTACGATTCTACAAGGGGTCATGCGATCAACATCATAGGGTGCCAGTAAATCGTGGTGTAAATTGTGGTACAGAGGTAGGTGGATTTTTATATGGGAAATTTATATAATAAGGTATGAATTTTTTTTTAAATGACATACTGTAGCAATTATTTGCAAAAGAGGGTATCTGACAAGCCACGCAGGCTCTAGCGCGGCCGCTGGCGCATGCGTGGCATTTTTTTTTAAACTGACCCGAAACCGACGCCTTTCGAAGAAATAGTAGAAATGCTAAAGAACCGATGCCTTTCTCGCACTTGATCTTTTTTTTTTCTCACAATAGAGGCGTCGGTTCAACCGACGCCTTTCGTTATTACTGAAAGGCGTTGGTCCAACCGACGCCTTCAATTATGTTTTTAGATTTCGCTCGGGCTCAGGCTCAGGCTCGGCCGCACTGAGTCCTAAAGACAGTGTTTTCTCTCCGGCGACTCGTCGGCTTTGCCTCCGCCTCCCCGCGCTCGCCTCCGGCCACCGCCTAGGCGGCGATTCCACCACCTTCCTCTCCCCGGCCACCGTTCCCTCGCTCGCCCCATCTGCACCTTCCTCGCCCCGTGATCACCCCGGCCAGCTCTGCCTCATCGCCACCGTCTCGGGCACCGTCACGTCATCGGCACCGTCTCACCCAACTCCGCCTCCCCGTCCTCGCCCCGGCCAGCTCCGCCTCATCGCCACCATCTCGGGCACCGTCACATCATCGGCACCATCTCAGCTAGCTCCGCCTTCTCGTCCTCGGCTCGCCTCCTCGCCCTGGCCACCTCATCGCCCCGCCGAGCGCGTCTTTATAGGTAATATATATGTTAGAAATACGTATGAATGTAGATGCATCGTATGAAATTAAGTATGTTATATTTGTGTAGTATTTGATAGTGTTTCTTTCTTAAAAGTTTTGTGAGAAGAGATGGCGGGAGAAATGGTTCGATAGAGGTGAATACGAAGGCGGTGAAAGTGTAGGCTTATTTATTAATAAGCTAAGTACTTACGAGGAACTAGAGATGCAAGTGGTAAACAAACTGGGATGGGACCAAAGATTGTGGAAAATTCGTATGAAGTACAAGATGCCTGTTTATGGAGGAAGGACTACCTTAATACCAATTGACGATGACAATTCTATGCAATAAATATTCTATTTTGCGCCTCATGTGCTTAGCTTTGAGCTATGCATAGAAAAAGAGGCGTGCATGCCTGAGTTTGGAAATGATGGTGAAGGCGGAAGTAGGAGTGCTCGCAGAAATAGGTCGAGTGGACACTGTAGAGGAAGGCGTGTGGAAGATAATGAAGAAGATTTGTCTATATCACTAGCGTGCAACGAACCCCAAATTTCGCATAGTTTGAGGTAAGTTTATTTAAAATATGTGTTGAATACCATTAAACTTACAGTATCATGAATTGTTTATAATGTATAATGTAGGCACACATCTCATGCTCATGAATCCATGAATATTGGCATGGCACGAGGTGGTGAATGGTTTGGCACATAAACATCATTTGATAACCCTTATTTTTACACTGGTTCAAGTAGTATGCAAGAGGAAAATATGAATGATGATGAAGGACGAAGGGGAGAATGAGAAAGAGGATGGGAAAAATGATGAGCAAATGCCGAATTCACCGGTTATTGATGTTGAAGATGTACGAGGATAGGATAGTGTGCAAGAGATAGTTGATAATGAGGGAGATGAATTGGTGGACATCGCAATTGCTACGGATAACTTGGATGATTTTGAGGAGGAGATACCATATGAGGAGCCCCCATGGGCGTGACTAACCGATGAGGAAATAGATGGGGCAATTAATCGGGGTTTGCATGAGGAGACATATCATGAGGAAGCAATATATGTGGGGCAAATATTCCCTAATAAAGATGAATTTGTACATGCATTGAGGGAGTTTTCAATAGCGCATGATGTTCGATATAAAGTGTTGCGTACAAGTTCGATATAGTACACAGCCAAATGTCAATACCCTGCCTGCCCATGGAGAGTACATGCATCATTGATGAAGGGGATGAATCATTTTAAAGTGAAGACGTATGGTGGCGAACACACTTGTAGAAATGCTCAGCTAGACACTGGTCATAGACAATGTACTGCGGCCTTTGTTTGTCGGCATATATTACCCTCTATTAGAGGGAAGTGGATATCCCACCAGAGGTTATTCAAGAGAGGATTAAGGAGACTTTTCACGTGGATATTTCATACACAAAAGCATGGAGGGCAAGGAATATGGCCATCAAAGCAGTGTATGGTGATTGGGTTGAGTTATATCGATTGTTGCCAATGTACTTGGAGGCAATAGTTAATGCCAATCCAGGAACCATTTGTAGGTTGGTGACGACCCCAATGGAAGATACTACGTGTCGATGGTTTGAGAAGGCGTTTTGGGCATTTGGGCAATGTATTGAGGGTTTTAAACATTGTCTCCCAGTCATAAGTGTTGATGTTACTTTCCTATCTGGTAAGTATGGAGGAGCCCTTTTGGCGGTGACTGCTAACGACGGGCACAAGGGTTTGTTTTCTCTTGTATTTGGCCTTGTTTTAGGTGAGAATTACCCTAATTGGAAATCATTCTTACATATGTTGAATGAGCATGTTGTCCTTGATAGGATCTGTATCACTATCATATCTGATCGACATAAAGGGTTGCAAAAGGCTATGCCAGAGGTGTTTCCGTATCCACATTTTTGTCACCGATATTATATGCGACACATAAAGGCAAACTATCATAAGAAATTTAAAAATGATGTATTGACGAGGTTGATAGGGGAAGCTGCATCTGTGCTTACCATAGACGAGTTTGATGAGAAGATGAAACTTATCGATGCAGAAAGTCCACAAGCAAAATAACTACTTAGTAGGAAGGTGGATTATCACCTCAATTGTGGTCTCTTGCTCACGATGGTTTTACAAGATTTGGAATGACCACAAAAAATATGGCTGAAAGTCTAAACAGCGTGTTAAAAGGGGCTCGATCATTACCCGTGCAAGCCTTAGTGTCAGCCACATTCTACCGGATTGTCAAATTTTTTGTGAAGTGACATTCGGCTGGATTGGTCATGACAACCCCATACACCCCTACTATTGAGTGGAAGATTAAAGAACAAGCGCGCCTTATTGGCAGAATGTTCGTTGACCAAATCAATTCTCACATGTATGAAGTGAGAACAATGCGTGGTAGAAAATATGTGGTGGATGACACCAATCATACATGTTCTTGCAATTATCCTCAGGTGTACAAACATCCATGTCGTCATCTACTTGTTGTCCATTCGAAGCGAAGGCGACGATTTAGTTGGACATTGGTATACATCTGATGCATATAGATCAGTATATGCAGTCGAATTCTTTCCTCCTCCTGATCGACGATCTTGGGAGGAAAAGTCACCTATGTATGTGGTGAAGCCCCCAAGAGTGACATGAAAACCCGGTCGTCCACATACTAGGAGAATACATAATGCGATGGATAGTGCGGGCATGACGACAGATGGTCGATCACACTACCATTGTGGGAAATGTAACCAACTTGAACATAATAGGCGTCACTGCCAAAACACACCTTCAGCGGATTGGTTCATGTTCTTACAATGGTATTTATATTTAAAGTAGGTTGGTTTAGACATTCTTTGAAGTTATAATTAATTGTTGGTTTCTTTGTAGATATTATGGACCCGGGACCGATTGATCCCTCCGTCCTCACAGAGTAGAGCTCGCACAGATCCGATGGCATATGGAATGGAGAGGTATGTGCATAATCATTATCTCCTTAGTTTTGGATATTGCAGAAATTTAACTATTTTTCTATTTCTATTTACTTTTCATGTGTATAGGATCCCGAGTGCATTGAATGCACCGAGCACTGTCAAAACATAGGCCATTGGGTAGTTGATCCGCGCATGTTGCCGTACATAGAGATGGTAGGTTTAGGCCACTTTACACGGTTACAGTATATCAGGATAGATAGGGCTCTCATCACTGCCCTAGTTGAGAGATGGTGGAGTGAGACGCAAACATTTCACTTGCATTTGGGGGAGATGACTATAACATTACAAGATGTTGTTGTACTACTCAGATTGCGAGTTGATGGCATTGCGAAGAGTTGCTCGACTGTGGGCATTGACTGGAATGAAGTATACGAGCACCTTCTTGGACGGGTACCTCCACGAGAATCATTGAAAGGACGAACTAGGGTAAGTCTGTTGTGGTTGAAAGAGTAATTCAGCCGTGTGTCGGAAGATGCCACAGAGATTGAAGTCGAGCAACACGCACAAGCATATATACTCTATTTGCTCGGTAGCACTATATTTGCCGATAGCAGCAGTAGCCATGTGCACCCGATGTATCTTCTTTTGTTAGAGGATTTATACACCGCAGGACAATATGCATGGGGTAGTGCCACCCTTGCCTACCTATACAGAGAGTTGGCAAAAGCTTGCCAACCTAGCACATTCAGGATTGCCAGGTGCGTCACTCTGATCCAGGTAAACCATCAATAATCTGATTCATGCTGAAATGCTTATTTCAATTATAACATTTGATTCATGTTGGGTGTGTATGTGTTAAACAGCTATGGTCGTGGGAGAGATTGCATATTGGTCGTCCAAACATTCAAAGTACTCCACTAGATGGTTTAACTCCGTTAGGAGTTCAGTATGTGTTATCTATTTAAGTTATTTTGTGATCTTCTATTGGGATTTTGACTAATGTATTTTTCATCTTCTTTATGTTAGGTGGAATGCTAAAAAGAAAAAAACTGTAAATCCTCACAGTGTCCTCTTGATGTATAGATCTGAACTAGACTATCAGCGATCCGGCCAGGTATTAGTCATTCATAATGTACATGTTATGAATATAATGAATGTAAATAGAAGTGACACGAATACTATTTTCATATGATGTGTAGGTAACATGGCAGCCATATTATGATCATGTGTTAGCGCAGTTACCTAGAGTATGTACGGATGGAGCGCATGTGTGGTTATCTAGGACGCCACTTATATGTGTAGACATCGTGGAGATGCATGTTCCAGATCGGGTTATGTTGCAGTTCAGATTTGAGTAGATTTTTCCCCCCTCTTGGTGTGGAGTTCATTGAATGATCATCGCGTTGAGGCCGAGGGAGTTTTGATTGGAGGTCGCATCATGCGGCCTATATTACTAGATGGGATGACCGGATGACTACTCTCGTTCAAGGGGAGCCTGCAATGACGGAGCGAGATGCAGATAATACATACATAAGATGGTACTTCACGATTACGAGGAGACTTATCATGCCACCTATGCATGAGGCAGAGATGTTATATCAACTGAGGGGCGACACTGAGCGGGCATTGGTGAGTATCTCCGACTTCATATTTGATTTAATTCACCATTGTATGAGTAGATAACATATATTCTTGTTCCTTTGTAGCTTACTTGTGTGAGATAAGTGCACGCTCAGTTTCATAGTGCTTTGGTAGACCGATCCTATGATAGCTATGTAGCGGCATGTCAGACGATACACGATATCTCTGGTCATGTTCTTGCGAGTTTGTCATTGCTTCGGCCCATTATGACTGAGATTCCAGGAGTGGAGGTTGTTCCAGATCCTTTATCAGCTTCACGAGATGTTGTGACATCATCAGCCCATCACTAGTTGTTCCAGCCGTCTCGGTCGATCAAGTTGAGAGGCCCCTTTCTTCGAAAGTATATACTCGGCGACTGCATGCACTCCGTGCTCTACGTCAGGCACCTTCTTCTTCATATGCTATACCTAACGTTGAGCCTGAGGAAATTCCAGTTCGAGCACGAGGATGGGGTAGGAATAGGTTGAGGAGAATTGATTAAACACTTGTAATTTTATAAGTACATTTTTAATACTTTGTATAACTTTGTAATAGTTTAATGTTGTGTAATATGTTTGTGTATGTTTTTGTATATGTTTTGTGTAATGTTTGTGGATGTTTTATCAAGTTTTAAAAAATTGTAGATTTCATCCGGAGGAGGATGTTGATAAAGGAGTTGTAGTTGAGGCTCCATTGTGCGGAAAAAAAAAGCAAGTGCCGGAAAGGTGTCGGTTCAACCGACGCCTTTAGCATCCCTAAAAAAGGCGTCGGTTGAATGGACGCCTTTAGTATTCCTACAAAAGGCGTCGGTTCAACTGATGCCTTTAGCATTTCTACGAAAACGCCTTTAGTATTTCTACGAAAGGCGTGGGTTGAACCAACGCCTTTACTATTTCTTCGAAAGGCGTCAATTGGCGTCGGTTGAACTGACGCCTTTCGGGTTAGTTTTAAAAAAAAATGTCATGCAGGCGCCAGCAGGGCTACAATATATCATTTTTAAAAAAAAATTCATACCTTATTATATAAATTTCCCTTTTTATATCCCGGCCAGCCCTTTAAAATCAATAACATGTGCGGTCTCATCTTTATTATAAGCAAGGCCCATATTATTTCAAATGTGTGTTCTGACTCATATTAACATCTTCCTCATATCTAATATACTCGTAAATAAGTAACTCGCATTTTTTTTATTTGTCTTCAAATCCCATAGATTTTTCTAAGAGAGACTTTTTTTGTGATAAAAGAGACTAATTAAAAGCATACATTATTAGAGTTCATCATTTTGGAATATTTGAAAAGACTCATATTGAGAAGAAAAGGAAGAAACAAGTCTACTTCATGTAAAATAAAATGTCTTTTGCTTATTAGGTTCATTGATTGCCTTGCTTATTAGGTTCATTGATTGCCTCTTTAAAATAGTTTTGCTCCATGCAAAGATGTTTCGTGCAATATAAATGATCGTTTAAAATTAAAACTCTTGCAAGTGCACAAGGCAATTGTACTACGGTGAGTATTAAATAGGGTTGTCGAACCTCAGGGACGGTGAATACTTTACCAAATTCAAGAAAAGAAAGCTGAGGTTTTTGTTTAATCTAAATAAAGCTATGAACTTTAACTAAACTAAGTGAGAATTAATCAATGTGGAGAAGACCAAGGCTTCGAATCCACCACAATAAACTAGCATATCGTTTCTCTCTCTCTCTTTTGAATAAAGATTTCCAATTGGCTAGCATATTCCTCTCGGACATACACTTGTCAACTCAAAATATAGTGCTCTCCTCTCGGATGTAACACATAAAACAGTTAAAACATGGAATTGTGATCTATCTCTCTCGAGTATAAACCAATAAAAATTTATTGATATATAACACCTCAGTCTACTCATGTTCCTCTCGGATATGCAAGTATTCTTCGGATTAAAACTCACAAGAATTCACTCTTGTCTCTCTCGAGTAGCAAATGCTTCTTCTCCCGCTTTATTTTTACGGTCACCTTACGTGTCCCTCCCTTATGGAAATAAAAAAGCGGGAGGAAGTGCACTACACAGGGAAAAACGAAAAGCAAATGAGATGGACTTAGCCGGACTTACCGCCAGATAGCTGAGTCAAGCATCGATGCTGTCAAATTTGGTAATTGGAATATTTTGTCACCCTCGAATTAGGAAAGCGAATGGAAGATTCGCAGGATTTAGGAAGTAATCAAATCATATAAGCAACATCATAAGTAGAAGATGCGAAAGAAAGAAAACTTCATAAGGAGAAGATTTTCCTTACAAATTGTCAAATTGCATTGCACAGATTTATCGGTGTTCCTGATTGAAATTCACCATAAATTAGTTACCAAGCACGCTCTTACGTACTAAGCCTGCAATATAATTTAAAAGGTACCAAGTATAAAATTAATCTCAAACAAGAAAGTGCCTAGATTCGCTGATTTCAATCCAGCAGTGACGGTAAAAGCAGGCTTGAATCACCTACTGGCCCCCATGTGTTAACTTACACAATGAGAACTTAATCTAACAGTGCCATAGCGCACCATCAAAACTGTGAGATGTAAAAATGTATCATCAGGCGAGCATTCCACCTTAGATGAATGCACCATGCTCGAAAGCAAGAATGTCGACATGAGTAATGCAAACATTGGTGAAAATATAATACCCCGAAAACCTAAATGTTCATCCATGGAGGCACTGGCGGAGCCAGGGGCAAGCTGGGCCAATTGCCCCAGCTGACCTTTCGATTAACATCATATATTACTATATTTATAAAGTATTTATGTAATTAACTTGCCCCTCCTCAGTGCCTAATTTTTCCTATTCTCATGTTGACCGACAAAAATTGTCCTTTTATAACTACTATTATGTTGCTTTGGTAACATAAATTTGGACTTTACATAAACAAGAAGACAAAAAAGGAAGTAGGGATGGTTTGGCTTGGCTTGCCATAATATTTTAAGAAAAATATAAAAAAATGAAGAAAATCTACTCTAACTAGTAGTAAAAATTTAGGGCCTCTAGGCTATAAACACAACTTCTTAATTCTTAACTTCATTCTTGCTATTGTCTCACACCTTCTTTATCTTTATTACTACATTTTTTGTTAAACTTTATCTTTGCTATTATAATTTGTCGACCGATCGCACCCGTTCCCTCCTTGCTATCACGATTTATATGCATGATATTTAAAAAAATAAGATATATCTAAACTATTTAGTTACACCTATTGAAAAAGTTGGGTTTAATGAGCTTAAAATGACTACTTAGTTACACCTATTTAAAAAATTTGTGTTTAGTTAGCTTGAAAATAAAGTTGTTATCTAACACTTCCGAAAAATGGTAAATCGTTGTAGATGTGTAAGATATTGTAGATATTTTATTTTTATAGTATATCTTGATTAAAAAATTATATATATGTAATTGTATTTTAATACATACTTTGTCTTAGTTAAAATAGTATATTTTATTATACTTTATTTTCATCATTTGTTTTGCAAATTTTGAGGAAATTTTATGCCCCACTTCATCAAAATTCCTATCTCCGCCCCTGCATGGAGGGTGACTCCGAGGCTAAGATACATGAGCCCTAACATTTGTGAGCCTAGTCAATAACGATTGGAATGTTGAATTTGAGTAAACTGTTTACAGTCTATCTTTCTGGTTTGAAATTTATTTTTGTATATGAATATATTCCAGATTTATAATTGTAACTTTCAAATGCTATCAGAGTATATTGCTTGTGAGCCAAAGTAACCGAGAATTATAAGTTAACGTAATACCACTGGCACAAATGATTTATGGTTTTTGTTTCTGGTTTAATTTATAGTAATCTGTTCATGCACCAACATCTAAACACTTAATCCATTCTTCATTCTCATATAGATTATGACATATTACACCAACATTGTCTTCTTTTGATAGTCTGTTATAGTGTTTAGACAGGTTGCATACTGGGTATTTTCATTTTCAAGGAAGGGGCACAAAGTTAAGTTATCCAAAATGATTAGTAGTAATTCAAACACAAGCCACAAGCTGATGAATGAGCTTTGTTTATATAATGTCCCCTGCCATTCACACAAACAAGAAATTAATTACCATAATTCTTTCGACTTGCAGATCCCATATCTGATCGAACCCAAGAGAAGGTTGACAAATTGTAATATATACTCGGTGAATCCAAGTGTCGAACCACAGAGAATGATGTAGGATTATTCAACTCCAAACTAATCTAAACACTTAGCTTAACAAATTAAGATTCTTATCAGGAAATTATGCAGAGAAGTTATAATTCAATTAACTACTAAAATGATGATTAAAGATTCAACTAAAACTAACTAAAGACAGGCAAAGATAATCGATGAGAGATATCAAAGCTTCAAGGATCAATTATTTAATTAATACTTCTATGTCTATTTAATTACGCAATTAGATTCAAATAATGATTTGACCTAATCGGAAGATATTTCATTCACATTCATCATATCCATTAACATAAAAATATCGATCGAATATTTAACATTAACAAGCTCAGTCTACTAATCACAGGGAATTATAAGCATTAGTCGTACCTTGCGTTAACGACAAATCAAATAATTGTATAGATTATGACTTTATCAAAACATCGCATTCAACCAAATAAGCATTAAGCACTTCTTCATAGACATAAAAATACTAATCAAATAATATCACCTCTAGCTTTGACAAAAGATTTAGCTATTCATATTCAAGAGAAAAGAAAAATTAGATTTTGAAAGAAATTGCATCGGGAAAAACACTGTAGCAATTTTACTATTCACGGGTACTGTAGCAGCGCACTATTCACCCGCGAATACTATTCATCGTCTTCCTCAACCCGACCGGTTACTGTAGCAATTGCACAGTACTGTAGTAGTACTATAGCAACACGAAAATCAGCCCAAAAACTTCCCTTTTTCCTCTCGATTTCTTCTTCTTTTTCCTATCGATTCTCTACCTTTTCCTCTTCAATTCCAGCCAAAATCACACCGAAATCACGACCCAAACACTCAACACAAACCTCTGTTTTTTCAAAAACAGCGTCCAGTTCATCCTCTGTTTCGTCAAAACCCCCTGCGCTCCTCTTCTGTTCTGGTCTTTATAGCAATTCCCGAGAGTCCTAATTCGACTCCTGATTCTAAATTCGAGTTGATTTCTCTAAATAACCAGATTGAGCATGATCTCCTTCCAATTCGAGATCCAGGCGACCCATACGAGAACCTTCCAAATCCACGCTTCTTTCAGTAGCTTTCCATGCTCAGTACGACTCTTTGAGTTTCCAATTTGAAGACGATTCTGATACCCCCTGTAATTCTTCCGGCCAAGCTTCACGAGCGCAACTCTGTTTCTAAGTGTCCCAATTCAACTCGGTTTCTGATGTCACCATTTGAGCACGACTCTTCTTTTTCTGTTTGCCGTCAAAATCATCGCGCCAGTAGCCACCGCTGCCTTTGGCTGTCGACTGCTTTCTCTAGCTCCGCCGTGAAAACCAGAGCCCCCGCTGCTTCCGATGACCTCCAAGCTCAAATGCTCTGTTTTCTGCAACAGACGCCCTCCAATTCCGCCGTCGAACCATCGTCGCCCTTGAGCTCCGCTACTTCGATCGCCATCCCTGCCCTCGCCGGTATCATTCCTCCATTACCGCCGGCGCTCGAGCAGAGAGCTCGAGCGCCCTGCTCTGTTCGACACCCGAGCCAATGGCTCGGGTTGTTTTTCTATTTTTTTATTGACCCAAACCGGACCATGCCCAATTCAGTTTCCTTTTTGTTCTTTTTGAATTCAAATAAAACCTGTTCAAGCAATCTCAACCGCCGATTCAAATCTGCACGTCCGTAATTTAATTTCGCGCCCGTCCTCTCTAAAGTAACTCATCAACGGTTCAGATCTTTGATACGCGTGATATCAGCTCTTGGGTCACTTTGGCATTTCAAAATACGCCTAATACGCTCGTCTGCTACCGATCTGCAATTCGCATTTTTAAACCTACAATAACAAAATCAAACTAAAATTAGACGCATAATAAAAATATAATTCCTTAAATTCTATAATGCATCTAAAATAGTTAATTAGAGTAAATTAATTATTAATCCCCTAATTACTACCCTAATCACAAATAACCCATTTTATCCATGTTTTATCATTAAAATTACACTAGCAAATAGATAAATAAGGCATATAAATGTGTATATTTTATGCATATCAATATTTCTTGTGAGAGATCATAGAGCGAAAGAGCTTCTGACGGCTCAAGGTATACTCGTACGCTCATTTAATGTAGATCTGCGCCAACCATTCTCTACCTTCGTCGAATTCTGGAATAAGTGTATTAGCATGCCTTACGATCCTGCAGCACCGCTCCTTCTACCCAAAAGGATAATTTCAGGATTTGATTTCTGTTTACCGTTCTCTTTTTTGAAAACTCAAGCACGTTATAAGTTTATTGTTTTTCTATTTTCTTGTTCATCATGACCTCTGGTGCTCTGTCTGTTGTGTTTAAATTTTTTTACTGTTGATTAATCTTTTGTCTAAAATATGATGAAGGTTGTTGCAAAATTGATTCATATCTCACTTTTCAAGCTCAATTTTTTCTGAGGCATGTTCACTGCTCTTGTGCCATTGGCAGACACTATTAGAGCATGTGAGTGACTTAAGGGGAAGCACAACAGATGCATAATTTGATCATTTCATTGTTATTCTTTCAAATATAAACTGGTACTTTCCTCCAAATTGAAAATTATTTGCTGCTTGTTCATCCTTTCTGCGAGAAATTATGCACACAACAATGATTCTTACACCATCTCTAAAAAAATTGGGGTTTCAACTGGCTTTACTGATATATACAATTCCACTTAAGACTTTTCACTCTCTATACTTATCAGGTGATGTATCACACTGCCCATCTGATGTGCTAATGTTTGAGAATGTGCCCACTCTCTATGAAGGAGATGGGGGATGAAATACTTTTGGGACACTATGTTAGATGCTGATTTAGAGAGTCCTGCTCTGTTAAATGTATGAAGTAGATCACAATTAGTCATTGTCCACAGGTAAGAGCTTTTTCTAGGTTTTATTCACAGTACTTTTTCTCATACTAGCTTTGTTTTACCTAAGACAATGACTAATTGTGATCTACTTCATACATTTCAAACAAAAAGGTAAAGAAAAGGAAAATGCTAGGTTGTGTGGCATTTATTTGAGGTGATCTTATATTTTTTTATATATATTTTTATTATGATTGGAAAATAGTGAAGTTCAGTTGAAATGCTTTTGTTTCGGATTTAAGGGGCCGTTTGGGGCGTGATTAAAAGCAAAACATCCAGATTGGATGTTTTGCTACACTGTAGCATCTGGATATTTTATATATCCAGCTGAAACACCTCAGGAGGTATTTCAGCTGGATGTAAAAATCCACATGGATGCTACAGTAGATATCCAATATCCAGTCTGGATATCTTTACCCATTGGCCTTTGCCGTCCTGAAATAGATGCTCCATGAGAAAAAAAACAATTAGCATTGATATTATGGAGCATCCATTACAGGGCGGAGGATTTTTTTTATTATGAAATAGTTTTTGCGACGAACTAATGTCATCGCAAAAGACGGAAACATATTTTTAAAAAATGGATCCTTTTTGCGACGAAATATTCGTCGCCAAAAGGAATTCTCCCTTTTTAAAATACGTTTTTTGTCTTTTGCGACGACACTGTCGCAAACATAGCTTGCCACATTTTAAAAATAAATTTTGTCGCAAATATTATTTTTAATTAATTTTTTTATTTTTAAAAATCAGGGCCTTTGCGCCGTCACAAAAAGTATTTTGGTGCCAATCGTCTCTTTTAGCGACGAAATATTTCGTCGCAAATATTAATTTTTTTGCGACTAAATTCTCTCGTCGCAAATACTTTTTTTAATGGCGATGAAGTATTTTGTCATTATTTGCGACGAATATGGACGTGGCAAAAGCCCTGACTTGTTGTCGTGACATGTTAACTTTTTCTCTTCTTTTTCTAAAATAGTAAAATAAATACTTAAATAATACTCCTAAATAAATAAAATCTATAAAGAAAGAAGGGTCTTCAAGTCACGTACCAAAAAACCAAACATGATACCGAACCCATAAAAAAAACAACCATAATAAACAAGCAAAGAATCTCTTGTCCAGGTTCATCCCCCCAAATTCACATCTACTATTCCCATTCCTACCCTTTCTTTTTCCTTCAATGATCTTCACACCATAGCTACTCCCTCAGTCCAAAAAATCTTGGCAACAATCAAAAACAAATTAAATTTAGCTGCCCATAAGGTCCACAATATTTCAAGCCTCTAGTTACCCCTGCACATCTACATTCACAAAGATCTATTCCCCTGTGGGGCAAATCAGGTCACCTAATGCAGAACTTGTAATTTTTCCAAGTCCACTTATCCGGTGCTGCAGCACCTGGTGCTGCAGCACTAATGCGTTGTAGAAGAAGAACCCTGGCAGTCGGATCATGTCCAGGGCCGCAATCTGATAGCTAAGGAGGCATTGATGCTGCAACGCATACTAGATTTTTTTTCTTTTTCAAATGCAGCCAGATTTTTTTAGACTCACAGAGAAAATTTAAAACAGGAAAACTTACATGCACACCTCTACTTTCCCTCAAATCACCCCCCACCTCCGTCCCCACTATAAAAAGCTAAAGCCACCTTCCCTTCCTACCAACCTCCAGTCTTGGCGTCATCCATCTCCTCCTTCCTCCTCCAAACACCCTCTCCCTAATTCTCATTCTACCTCCCCATCCAGACCCACCTCGCCGGCATCCATCTCCGCCTACCCATTGGCCGGAGTTGCACCAAACTTGCCTTGGGGTGAGAAACCAACATCTGTTGCTATGGGCGTATGTTTAATCATCCGGATTTGCAGTAGTTGCCTAACAGTTGGGCAATTTATCTCCAGGGTTACCACTTGTGATGCTGTTACCTAGAGCTCATAACCTGGTAGTTCCACTGTATGTTTTTTTAGCTCTGCTATTGAGATGTATTTTATTAGATAATCGGTATCAGTCTACCGACCCTTTGGAGATAGCCCAGGATGATTTGGTTCGAGTTTCCTTCACAATTGCTACGTGCTCGACATTATATCTTTGCTTATGGAATATCTATTTGGTATTTTTCGTCAAATTATTGTGGGAAGAGTTTGATCAATGCTGCTTGTGTGTCTCGAGTTCCTTCCTCCTCTGATATTGTTATATTTGAGTAAGACTCCTTGTTTGTAATATCTGATTTAGTTATATAAGGTTTCCTTGTTAGCAAAAAAATGCCCATGGGAAGAGTTTGATCTATATTATTTGTGTTTCGAGTTCCTTCCTCCCCTACTATTGTAGTCTTTGAGGAAGACTCCTTATTTGTAATATCTAATTTCATTATATAAAGTTTCTTTTTTAGCAAAACAATGTTCCTCCCCCCCCCAAAAAAAAAAAAATTATTAAGTGTCCCTAGCGTGCTTTGTTTCTCTCTTTTACTTTTCATAGTCCCTATTCTCATTTTTTTTTAAATTAGTCCCTCATTTATTCGATGAGGCCTGTTAATATGGCACCCTTATTAGCAGGTGTCTACGATTCTACAAGGGGTCACGAGATCAACATCATAGGGTGCCTGTAAATTGCGATCCAGGCCAGCCCTTTAAATCAATAACATGTGAGGTTTCATCCTTATTATAAGCAAGACCCATATTATTTCAAATGTGTGTTCTGACTCATATTAACATCTTCCTTATATCTATTATACACATTAATAAGTAACTTGCATTTTTTTATTTGTCTTCAAATCCCATAGATTTTTCTAAAAGAGACTTTTTTGTGATAAAAGACACTAATTAAAAGCATACATTATTAGAGTTCATCATTTTGGAATATTTGAAAATTAAACTTAATATTGAGAAGAAAAGGAAGAAACAAGTCTACTTCATGTAAAATAAAATGTCTTTGCTTATTAGGTTCATTGATTGCCTCTTTAAAATAGTTTTGCTCTGTACAAAGATGTTTCATGCAATATAAACAATATTTTTGTACTCTCTCCATCCTGAAATACCTGCCATAACTCCGACGGATGTGATAGGTATTTCAGAACGGAAGGCGTATTGTTAAAATAATCATTGTGTTTCTTAAAGCATGATTCAGCTAAAGTTAAACGCCTTAATAACTTAACATGTTCAATTACTAACACGTTAACAGGGGTTTAATCTTCTGTATTTCAGATTGCATTACATGGGTTTTAAAAAAAGGCCTTAGTCATTCTCTATTTGGAGCATGTAATTCAGAATTAGGCATTAGTGGTTTGGTATTTCACTGTATGTAATTGAGAATCGCCCGTTAGTCAATATGAGAGGGTTTTAAACTCACCTACAATCTAAATTACAGCCCATGGCCAAAGATGAACTAGGGCCATGTAATTTAAATTAGGGGTTGGAGAGAAATGCACCGGCTAGGGTTCTACGCTTCAATTAGCAGGTACCTTCTCTCTTCTTCCTTCAGCCCCCACATATCATTTCCTAGCACGAGGTTGGCCGTGATAAAAAAAAAAAAGCTGGAGGAATAGCGCTACGCGGACGAAAAACGAAAAGCAAATGAGATGGGCTTAGCCGCCGGACAGCGAGTCAATCATGGACGCTGTCAAATTTAATAATTGGCATATTTTGTCATCCTCGATTTAGGAAAGTGAATTGAAGATTCGCAGGATTCATGGAAGTAATCAAATCATATAAGCAAGTAATCAAATCATATAAGCAACTTCATAAGGAGAAGATGTCAAAAAAACAAAAAAAAAACTTCATAAGGAGAAGTAAGAATGATTTATTTACGTCATGAGGCTCTACTTCATGATCCACAACCGTTGATCATTAGGGGTATTTGGGCGATGAAGTAGCCTCATGACGTACGTTTTCCAACATCAGTGTAGCATTACTCCTTGGAAAAACAAGTATGTTGTAGCCTACAACCATCATGGCTATAATGTGAGAGATCCAACGGCCACAATTAAGTAATTGCACCAAAAGCACCCACTCAAGTTGGACCTCACCTCTTACCTCATTTTAAACGAGAAATTAATAGGTACGCGGCGCGTAGGGAATAGTCATGCACATCACCAATGGGTGATGGACACGAACTATCCCCTACGTGCTGCGTACCTAATAATTTGTCATTTTAAATTGCACTTGGAGAGCACCATAGCCTCCTCGAACTCGAAGATATTTTAGTGCTCGATGGAAATGATTGAAGTTTTATAAGTTCTCCTTTTGTACTGCACTAAAGCCAAAGCTCCTGTGTTTAATCATGCTAGGATATTTAAATCGAGTTTGGTAAGCATAGATTTCCGTTTTATAAAATCTTTTGCTTTCAGTTACCAAAAAATAGAGCTTTTGCTTCCCCAGTTGCCAATGCACTCTTGACTCACAATTCTTACTTTTCTCCCAATTTTTTCACAAATCACCTTTAAATTCGTGACTTCTAAAAAGTCTCGAATCAGATTGACAATAACAATCTCCTCCAGAGGAGATTTGTGTTTATTATAATAATCTCCTCTGAGGAGATTTTCCTTACAAACTGTCAAATTGCATTGCACAAATTTGCCGGCGATCCTGATTGAAGTTCACCATAAATTAGTTACCAAACACGCTCTTACGTACTAAGCCTGTAATATAATTTAAAAGGAACCTAGTCTGAAATTAAGCTCAAACAAGCAAGTGCCTAGGCCACTATCAAAATTGTGAGATATAAAAATGCATCTAACAAGCGAGCATTCCACCTTAGATGAATGCGCCATGCTTGAAAGCGAGAATGTCGACATGAGTGACGCAAACATTGGTGAAAATATAATACCCTGAAAACCTAAATGTTCATCCACAGAGCCTGAGATACATGAGGCCAAGCGCAGGTTAATTTGTTCTCTTCTTTTTCTAAAATAATAAAATAAATACTTAAATAATACTCCTAAATAAATAAAATCTATGAAGATACAAGGGTCTTCGTGTCACATACCAAAAAACCAAACATGATACGGATCCCATAAAAAAAAACAAGCATATTAAAACGAGGGAAGAATCTCTTGTCCAGGTTCATCCCCCCAAATTCACATCGCTGATTCCCATTCCTACCCTTTCCTTTTCCTTCAATGATCTTCACACCATTGCTACTCCCTCTGTCCAAAAATCTTGGCAACATTCAAAAATAAATTAAAGTCCACAATATTCCCCCTGTACATCTACAGTCACAAAGATCTATTCTCCTGTGGGGCAAATCAGGTCACGTAATGGAGAACACGTAATTTTTCAAAGTCCACTTAGCCTGCGCTGGAGCACTAATGCATTGTAGGACCCTGGCCGTCGGATCATGACCAGCCATATGATCTGATGGCTAAGCTCTGCAGCGCGGGTTAGACTGTCTTTTTTCAAATACAGCCAAATATTTTTAGACGGAAAAAATTTAAAACAGGAAAACTTACATTTACACCCCTACTTTCCATCAAAATACCCCCCCACCTCCCTCCCCACTATAAAAAGCCAAAGCCTCCTTCCCTCCCTACCAACCTCCAATCATGGCGTCGGCCATCTCCTCCTTCCTCCTCCAAACACCCTCTCCCCAATTCCCATTCCGCCTCCCCGTCCGGACCCACCTCGCCGGAGTCCATCTCCGCCTACCCATTGGCCGCAATTGGCCGGAGTTGCAGCAAACTCACCATGTCACCTCCTCTGTTCCAAAACAGAGTCCCCTGCATGCTGTTGCATCATCATCATCTTCTTCTTCATGCAGCCTCATCGAGCCGGACGGCGGAGAGCTGGTCGACCTGGTGGTGCCGGAGGAGATGAGGGAGGAGAGGCGGCGGGAGGCGGCGGGGTTGCCGAAGGTGAAGCTGTCGAGGATCGACGTGGAGTGGGTGCATGTGCTGAGCGAGGGGTGGGCGAGCCCCCTGCGTGGATTCATGAGAGAATCCGAGTTCCTCCAAACTCTTCATTTCAACTCCCTCCGGATGCCGGACGGCTCACGGGTTAACATGTCGGTGCCGGTTGTCTTGGCGCTGGATGATGCCCAGAGGGAGGAGATCGGCAGCCGCCGCAAGGTTGCGCTTGTCAACTCGCGCGGCAAGCTCGTCGCGACTCTCAGCGAGTAAGGTTATTAATTGTTGGAACTGTTATTTGTAGTTATTTGATAATGCCATTTTTTTAGCCTAATTATGTCTCTTTTTGTCACTATGGTTGCTTCTGTTGATTCATTTTTTCTCAAATTGAATGAAGTGAATTAGTGATTAATGGGGGCTTTTAAGTTTAATTATGTTTCTATGTCGCTACTATGGTTCCTTCTATTTGAATTTCTTTTGTACAATTTGATGGAACTGATTAATGGGTTTTGATTTCTTTTAAAAATGATGGAAGTGATTAATGTTTTTTGTTAAATTGATGGAAGTGGGTAATGGGTTGGTGTTGCCGATTTCGATCTTATGTTATCGACCTGGTTCTTTTGGGCATCGGCAATCCTCAGCGAGTAAGGTTATTGCTTGTTGATAATGTCATTTTATACTAATTAGTTACTATGGTTCCTTGTACTGAGTGTTCTTTACCAATTTCGTGAAAGTGATTAATGGTTTTTGTGTTGCCAACTTCGATCTTATGTCAGATTAGTACATTTTGCCTATTTGGTTTAATTTGATCTTTTCTTTAAAAAAATTTGATATATTAGGTAGGATCTAGTGTAATTAGATAGTTCTGTGGTTCGAAATGTATAACTATACTTTTATGATTTCTTAATTATGAATGGATGGAGAATTAATAAGCAGTTTTATGTGTTTATTTGTTATCTGACTTCCTACTCTAGAGTGCTTATGTTGGATTTTTTACTATTCGGTTTCATATGATCTTTGAAAAAAATTGATGTATTAGGAAGTATTTAGTATAATGTAATAGTTATGTGATTCGAAATTGTGACCTTTTCTCTATGATTTTTAATTATGAATGGCTGGAGGATTCATAATCAGTCTTATCTGTTTTATTTGCTTCTGTTTTTCTTCCTCTGGAGTGCTTATGCTAGTTTTGCTGAGCTTAATGGAAGATTTTGGATGATAACCTGGTTGTGATCCGCTAGATTTCTTTGTTTTTTGACTGCTAATTTTGATTTACTGTACCCAATGTTTCTATTTCATATTAACTGCTTCCTCAATTATCCACTCAATTGGAATTTTGTCAATATCTGGTTTATTCTTCTTTGTGGTTGCTTTTCTGCATAATACTTATGTACAATGCTTTAAACAAGATTTTGTCTGTAACTGTTGAAAAAGCTAATAATTTAACTGTAATATTTCCTCTGAAGCTGTTTCACATGTTTTCAGTGGAGTTTTTTGTTAGTGTTTTTGGAATTGTTATGTGAGTTTTCCCAGCAATTTGTTCTTTTTGCTAGCTTAATTTGGCTGCTTTTGTTGACATGTTTTGCAAATTTTACTTGCAAGTTGTTGTCCACTAGATATATGCTTGTGGCCATGGCTGAAAAGTTTTCTTATTGCATAATCTTACGATTCTGTATCCATGATCTGTATAAAAGCATTCTCTTCTTTAAACATTGATTTTTGCTGGAGGCATCTGTATCATGGCACTTGCAGCCCTCTCCTGTTACATTATTGAACTTGTCAAATTCTTTAAACAAAGTGTTAAATTTGTTCAAGCTAAGCTCAGCACTAATGATATGCAAATTAATATTCCCCAAAAAATCAATAACCTCGGAAACCTGAATTCCCGTTAGTTGCAAAATGCATAACGGTGTATGTAGCAAAATACTATAAGTGTATTTGCTCTCAAGGTCTTTCTAGTTATCTTATAGAGATTATCACTGCTTAATAATTAGTATAATGTTTCCGTTTATGCTGGACGTGGTCTCTGACAAGCTTGGAGTCACCTCCAATCAAATGCATGTAAACCGCCATAAATCATAAATCTATGAACTGGCACTTGTAACGGTTTGCAGGCACCAAATTGATATTTGTTGTTGCAAAGTATATGCTAACAGATTCTACATTGTCAAAACAGTATCGAGATCTACAAGCACAATAAAGAAGAACGAATTGCAAGAACGTGGGGCACCACAGCTCCAGGGCTACCATATGTTGAAGAAACCATCAGAAATGCTGGAAACTGGCTTATAGGAGGAGATCTGGAAGTTATTGAGCCAATCAAATACAATGATGGTCTTGACAAGTACAGACTATCTCCAGCTGAACTTCGTAAAGAATTCGCAAGGAGAAATGCTGATGCAGTATTTGCTTTCCAGCTTCGTAATCCCGTCCACAACGGTCATGCTTTGCTTATGACTGACACCCGCAAGCGACTTCTTGAAATGGGCTACAGTAACCCTGTCCTTTTGCTTCACCCCTTGGGAGGCTATACGAAAGCTGATGATGTGCCACTTAGTTGGAGAATGAAGCAGCATGAGAAGGTCACTTTCTTCTTCATGAGTATAATTCCTCATCTTAATATTTGGTAATGGTTCATTTTGATTTAGTGAGATCAGTGATTGCTACAACTACTTGAATTTCATCCTTACACATTATCGCAGCTGGCTGGGATCCGTTATATCATCTGCAGTTCATTGATGCATATAATCCTTGTAAAGTATAATGGCATGATTTTACACCTGTTGTGCTTCCTATCATAACCCTCAAAATAGTGATATAACTCGAGATTATATCCAGATTGACCCGATGTGTATGATGGGTGGGCCTTTTACGTGCCCGAGGGGATTGGCTGCCGGATATGGTGCTCTAAGAGCTCGGTTGTCCTGCCCATTCTAGTCAGGTCTTAAGGACTCAGGCACCCTCTTATAAAAAGAGAGACGGAGATTTACTATTATCATTACCATGGTCATATTCATTCTTAACTAAATTGGTTTTAGCTAAACTAAAAAGTTAGAGTTAGCTTCATGAAATGTTGCTAATAAGTGAAAGGTTGCTACTATGATCTTTCACTGTATAGCTGGTTAGTTTGACATTGCATTGACTTCTAACTACCATGGTTATAAGTTTGGAATGCCATCAGTCCTAAATGCATAGAATTCAATCATTTTTGCATGCTGTCAGCCTTAATGCATAAAATTCAATGGTTTTCCGCGATAATTGCGGGGTTTATAACTTCTTACTTTGGTAAACCAATTTTTTAACTAGCATACTTAATGAACCAAAACTACCTCTATAGGTGCTGGAAGATGGGGTTCTCAATCCGGAAACAACAGTTGTTTCAATCTTCCCATCTCCAATGCACTATGCCGGACCAACTGAAGTCCAATGGCATGCCAAGGCAAGGATAAACGCCGGGGCTAACTTCTACATTGTTGGTAGAGACCCAGCTGGTATGGGCCACCCTGTTGAAAAGAGAGACCTCTATGATGCTGACCATGGAAAGATGGTTCTTAGCATGGCTCCTGGACTTGAGAAGCTCAATATCCTACCTTTCAAGGTACCGTTTTCTCCTATCATATTACTCATTGTTACTTTGAAAATTTGGAGTAGAGAATTTATGTATGCTTATTTCAGGTGGCTGCCTATGACAAGACCCAAAAGAAAATGGCTTTCTTCGATCCATCAAGGGCTCAAGATTTTCTATTTATATCAGGCACTAAGGTAAATCTATGATTCTGTTTCCTAGTTGGATAAGAATATACTGGAACCAGTAATTGATCATAAATATCTCCAACTTTGAACAAGTTTTTTTATCTTCTTAGATGCGAACACTTGCGAAGAATGGGGAAAACCCTCCTGATGGATTTATGTGCCCTGGAGGATGGAAAGTCTTGGTTGAGTACTATGATAGTCTGGTGCCATCAGAAAATGGAGCACTTCGTGAAGCAGTTCCTGCTTAATACCGATTTGTCCATCCTTTGGGCAGGAATGTTGTGGTTTCTCTTGGCAGAATAATGAAACTTGAAGACTGGAATAGTATCTCTGTTTTTTCTTTTTCTTATCATTAAAAGCTTTGGGAGATTGATATAAGAGATATGGCATGGTATTGTTTGTAAATATGGCTTGTTGGCAGTTGCCTTGTATGAATTGACTATAGATTATGGCTTGTATGTCTGTTATACGCCTATATGTTCGGTGTTCTATACTAAGTGGGAACGTGTTTAGATAAAGTACTATGGTGGCACTGCTGATGTAAAATTGCACTGGCTGGCCATACTTTTGTTTCCTTCCGTCCCACATTAGTTGTCCACATTTTGAAAAGAATGTGATATGTAAGGAAGCCAAATCATTACCTTTTAACCACCCACTAATCTTCTTTACTCCATCATTAATTGGGTAAGAAAGATAACATAAAATTTTGCCAATTAACATGGGACAAGTTTTTTTCCCACATCCAGACAATTAATTTGTGACAAAGAGAGTATTATGTTGCAAACAGGATGAGCGAAGTGGTTATGTTGGGTAATTCAATTGTTCAATTACATGTTTTTGGTGCTCTCTAAGCCTGTCCAGGATAAAACTTGATGGACTGAAGTTCGCGTGCAACTGGTGTTCCAATTAACGTCTTCTACGGTTCCAGCTTTGAAGTCTACATCTTTCAATGTGGTAGTTTACCATCTTTGTTAAAATTTTGAGGGCAACTATTGATGACAATCATTCTCAGAAAGTATTCAATCAATTAGAGAAACACTCTCAGGAACATCTAACAGTGATCCATACCATAAAATTGTGCATCTTGTTTATAGGTGCCCGATGTATTTGGTAGGGCATGCGTCAAGTGCATGTATACAGAAAGATTATGTGAATGTAGAAGTTACCTTTCATTCTGGTGAAGTAGTTAATTGACATGTTATCAGAGCAAAGGTTCTGGTTTTGACATGCTATCGGAGTTAGGTTCTGGTTTTTGTTCCTTAGGAACTCAAATCCGCTTGTAAAGCTTCACCAGCCGTGGATCTCACTACACCGTTGGTACAGCTAGCGTGTGCGCCATCGATTCAGTGGGATCGACGGCTCATAAACTTCACCAGTCACACCACTGGTGAAGCTTTATCGACAAATTTGAGTTTGTTTGTGTTGTACGCGTATAAGGGCACAAGGTTTATCATTTCTCTGGTAGAATTGGATTTTGGGGTGTTTGCGAAATGTGAAATGGTAAAAAAAATTAAGCCTCTGTCAGATGATGAAAATCTCAGTTGAATTCTCTGCGTACGTCTGTGGAGAAAATGATTTTCATACATGATGATCTATACGGGATAGCCTACGGGCTATGCCTTAAAGTGATCACCACCGTTATTGAACATGGTGGTCCTTATTGATCCACGGTTGTGGATGATTCCATATGAAAGTGAACGTCAGGGTGGCATGATTCGTCCATGGGGAACAATCAGCCGCTAATCGGATTACAAAAGCGAGAAAAAGAAGTGGGCATCAAAAAGACATGTGCATGATGAAACCATTTCCATTAGAACAAAGAAAAATGGTGAAGGGCACTATCATTCTCTAACAGGGCTTTATACAAATTTAGCAGAGTCTAAAAGCTGAGAGCACCAGTATAAACAAATGAAAGAAATGATGTGTCTAGCACTAAGAAACTCATGATCATGGCCATCCCAATCCTTCTAGATGTGGCTTTGCAGGGACCCTTGATAAAGATGGCTAGAGCTGCATATCCTGCATAAAACTTGAAATGCAAGTCAGTAGCATTCACTTGGACTTGGTCCAAAAGAAAATCCATTTTGAATTTCCTATTAACTTGAATTATACAAACCAACATTGCTATTCTTTTCATGGCCAATCTTTTGGTATTTTCTTATATTCTACTCATCACTTTAGAGATGAATAACAACGTGAGAGTGCCATCAAATGAGTACACTTTCCTTTATACTTGTGTAATATCATCAACTTTATTTTTAAAATGATCTCTACTTCAATACTATTTAACGAGATGAATGATCCAACACTTGATTAAACAAGATGACGAAGATTATATTTTGGGAACTGTTTTTGTATCGTTCATGCACAAACTTGAATATACCAATTTGAATTTGATACACAAAGTTGCTAAACCTTCCAATTGCACATAATGTAAACATGAAAAAGAATGAATGCAACGATATAATGAATGATGCAGTCAACCAGACGACTTTTACAAATACTTGCGTTTGTATGAACTTTGAATGTATTGAATTCAGAGGTTTAAAAAAACAATGAATCCAAACAAGTGATTTTTTTTAAAAAAAAGTTAAAGAACCTTAAAATGAAAATAGTCGAGTAGCTGTGTGAGCTTCAAATGTATCAAATGCTTTTAGAATATTCAAATGTTGATTTAAGATGATTTATGACATTTAAAGCATCCCAGGTAGATAAACTAGTGATATTTAACAAAGTGGAGTTCAATTACATGACAAAATTTTGAATGAATGCACTATCCTAAAAATTTATTCTCGTACTGAATGATCCTAAGCAGTAAGTAGTCCTAGGCTCCTTGCATGTTCCATTTTGCAGTTTCTTGAACTTTGAATTTTCTTTTGGCTAATCACCCTTAAACTTTCGTAAATACTTTACAGTCTAGCCTACCATATACTCGCACAAGGTAAGTGAACCGCCCATTCTAATAGCTATTGTTACTATTATCATTCTAATATACTTATTTGATGTCTATCTACAATAAATGATGAATGGGGTCAATGTTGGAATTTGTGTCCTTGTATTTAAAAAAATGTTGTCATTGCTGCAGAAAAAATGTACTTTATTGAAGAAAAATATGATCCACTGCGCCTCTGTTTTTACTAATAAAAAATGTTAATTGTCAACAAAACATCAGTGGAATACCAACCACCACATATAATGTTTTTCAAAATCACAGTCCTCTAATTATTTAAGTTAGTAATAAAATGAAGTTTATAGTTGATGCTTATATTTGAAGCATTGGAAAGATGCACTTATTAAGTACACTCTAGCTTTCAAACGCTTGCAGCTTTATTCTCACGTTGTGGACAGACCGAATGTGCAAACAATGATCATAATAAGACTTACAGATCCTCTTCAACAGCATTTTAGCATCAAAGATATCTCAAATTCCAACCAGCATTCCATGATTAAGGAGCTAAATGCTTTATTAACATCTTAGATTCAAAGGTCGTGATATGGGCAATTCAAACGTCACAGGTCAGCAAGGTACAGAAATCTGTTATATGTTCAAGGTATAACCACCAATTCATGGCCTTTTTTCTTGTATTCATGTTTTACTAACATGACACTCTACATGCTTAGAACATGAAAGTTCTGTGGTTCAAGACTTGAACAAATTATCAGAAAATGCAAATGGTCCAATCCAGGAAAAAGTGGTGCAACAGGATAACACATTAACTGTGCCAGACAATAATTCAAATAGATCAGAAGAGTCAGAGAGCGACCATCAGATCGAAGAACAAGCAGTTGAATCAGGTCAGTTATTTAGCAAATGAAATTGATTTCAATGGGGGTGATCTTTTGAATAGGGGCAAGAAGTTTTTGTTGGAAATCAGATAGTTTAGCTTCGTCAGTTTAACAACTAGAATAAGTTATAATTGTTAATGTCCAATTTATAAAACTGGTTTCTGTATCTGTGTTAAACACATTATCATCATCATCATCATCATCATCCGCCTTATCCCAGCTATCATAATGTTAAACACATTATGAAGGAAACTTTTTTCATCTCTCTCATTAGACTCTTCAACTGCTCACTCACACATCTGATATGAAGATGTGAGAACATGAAATTCTGTATGGTAACGAATTTATGATCTGTTTTTGTTGTAATCATTTTTTCACTAATATGATTCCGCACCTACTTTAGGACATAAAAGTTCTGTGATTCATGACTTGAACAAACAATCAGAAGAGGCAAGTGATTCCCTGCAAGAAGGACAAGCTGAAGTGGTGCAACACAAGGATCCTTTAGCAGTGCCACTGGTAGATAGTAATTCAAATCGAACAGAAGAGTCAGAGAGCGACCACTGGACCGAGAAACAAAAAGAAGAATCAGGTCAGTTACTTAGCCAATTAAAACAGAATAAATTGATTAGTTTGGATAAACTCTGAGTATGGTAAGTGTTGACATTTTGTTGGAAATCAGATAGTTTAGCTCAGTCCAACAAAGACGAAAAGTTTAGCTCAGTCTAACAAAGATGACCCCAAAGATAATTTAAAGAACACCAGCCTACATTTTAATGAAATCAGTTTTTATATCTTGTCGTAAACACATTATGAAGGAAATGCTTTTGATAAATCTCTATTATCTCTCCAACCGCTCACTGATGCCATTTGACGTGAAGAGGTAAGAAGAGATGATAAGGACGACTAATAGAAAGGGGTTCATATTATAAGATAACCAAGTTTCCCAAAAGCTCGAACTGTTAGGAAACAGAAATCTTTATTATATATTTTATATTCTAACATCCCCCCTCACGTACAAACGTCCACCAAACGCGGCACGTGAAACATAATGGGGGTATAAACGCCTCCAACGAGACTAGAACCCAGGACCTCCTCAAACCTGGAGCTCTGATACCATATAAGATAACCAAATTTTCTAAAAGCTCGAGCTGTTAGGAAACGGAAATCTTTATTATATATTTTATATTCTAACACATATCACAACTCCATCTATGATGCCCACATAGTGCACTTAAGTGAGAATGTCAATATATCATCCTTAAACTCAAAATAATAGCAGCTGTTAAACAGAAGTTTCTAATAAATGTGAATTTGTTCCTAATGCTTTAACTACGATAATGACTGGATGAGCTAAATATGCGTGTGGCGAACATGATGTTTAAGAACTAACTATTTATTTTTCGATTATCACAACTTTACTTTCTGCTAAGGCACAAAATTCATTAAATACATGTAATGAAGCATACACGTTTTCTGATTTTTTTTTTATACAAATACAAGTTCTCTGATTGATTCACTTCTGGACAGAAAGAAAAGAAAAGACGAGATATTCAACAGTATTGTTGGAGTTAGAAGAGTCCAAAACCAATGTACAAGAAGAAAATATAACCATTTGTCTAGCTAAAGATGAAAATACGATTGAAATGCACCAATTGACCGATACTCTTGATGATGAGAACTTCAATAGTGAAACGCCTGAGCAGGTAAGTGATCCTATTTCCCACGGTTTCACCAATAATTATGAGACAGCCACCAAACAAATTCGAACTGTAGAAGAGAATGAACTGACCTCCATAACATCCAATGGGATGCTCAATGAGCCAAGTGAACTGGCAACTCGAGTCACATATGATGGCAAAGAAAAGACTCAGCAAAGGGATGCAATAGAAATGACCAAAAATGTTCAGCTTGCCGGGAAAGAGGAGTCTGAAGCCTGGCCGGAAGAAGGATTATTGAAACTAGAGTCGTCCAAAACTGAGTTGCAAGAAGAAAATATCACCATTTCTAAAGCTGAAGCTGAAAATAGGATTGAAATGCACCAAACAACTGATACCCTTGACTCTAATGGTATTAAAGATGATGATAACTTGACTAGTGAATTGGCTGAGCCTGTAGATGACTCTGTTTCCCATGATTTCACCATTGATTATGAGACAGCCACCAAACAAACTCAAAATATAGAACAGAATGATCTGACCTACATGTCATCCAATGAAATGGCCACTGATCCAAGTGAACTGGCAATTCTAACGCTTTGTGATGCCAAAGAAGAGACGAGACGAGGGGATGCCACAACTATGTGTAAAGATGGCCAGCTTGAGATGAAAGAAGAATCCGAAGCCCGGCCACAAGATGGAAAGGTGGTCACTAAACTGCCGATGATTAGTTTGAACATGGAAGAGTATGTGGGGTATACACCTGATGCCTTCAAGCTCGATTCAATGGATAATGGCCCTAGTAAACTAGAATCAAGCCCTTCTGTGGAGCTATTCTATTTCGAAGCCATAGACATGGAAATCAAAAGGGCATCCCTAGAAATTGATGAGGATGAATACAAGATCAAATCTCACAGTGAGTCTGATCTAAGTGCTGCAGATTTAAATTCAAATAGTGAGAAGGAAGAGAATGAACTAGGAAAGACAAAAGAGGTGAGAGCCCTTCAGAGTCAAGAACAAGAGCAAGAAGGGGAGACTGCAAATGATTTCCAAGCCAGATTATATGAAAGCTTTCAAACTCAGATTCCTGGTACAATTCGAGAGATCTTGGAGGAAGAGATTGACATGATTGAGATTCCTGCAACTTCTTCTATGTTTTTGGATTTGTATTCAGTACAAGAGAAAAGAATTGAAATTCTGGATGGTTTACTAGAGGATAATAACAAGTTATCAGATGTCTCCTCTATTTATTGTCTAGAATCAGATGACAAACTGGGTAAGGAATTGATCAAGGAACAACAGGAAGAGGACTTAGGAATTGTTGACAAATCTACCATTAACTTCAGAGAAACCAATTTTCAAGAAAATTCACATCTGCTGGATCCTTTTTCTAGTTTTGATTCAAATGAACAGGACAAGCACTCAGACAAAATAAGTTCAAGTCCTTTCCTAGGATCCCCACAGTCAGAAGAAGGTATTCATAAAACCGAAAGAGAAGAAAATACTGAACAGTTTTGCAATTACTCTTCTCAACTGGTTCAAGATAGCTGTACTAGTACTCTGGATGCTTCTGATCTTATCCTGAAGGACTCTTCTCAAAAGTCTGAACAGTATTATGAGAATGTAAAATCTGGTAAACCACACCAAGAGCAAACCGAATTTCAAATTCTAGATAGTACAGCAAATGGAGCTCCTGGAGAGGACTCAAATTCAGAAGAAGCACTAGTAAAGGTTCCTCCCAATAGAGAAACAGAAGTTTTCAGCCAAGAGTCCAGTAACAGCCACCCAATGAATCCAGTAACTGTTTTGGAGGGTGAAGTTTCTGGACGGAAAGAGATTGATTCAGGGTTTTCAGTCCAGAAACTGAGTGATGTTGGAATGTCAAAGGAAACAACATATAATAAGATTGCTACAGAAAAGCAAGAGTTTCATTTTAGGAAGGAAAAACTTAATGGGTCATGCAAATCACCTGCCAAGAAGACCATATCCAGTTCAGCAGAAGTGAGGGAAAAGCAGAGAAGCAAATCTTCCATTTTCAGCAGTTGCATGTGTTGCACAACAGTGTTTCAGTAACAGCTATTTTTTTACTTTCAGTACATTTGATCATTTTTATGAGTGGGCTTATATGTGATAAAATCGGCTTTTGGGGTGATGAGCTCAAATGGATTTCTATGGTGATGAGTAGTGGGCTTAATAGTGTTTGTCTGAAAGAGTTTCATGGTGTTTTCTGTCCATGAAGACCTCCTAAAAGGCGGCATAAAATAGTTCATGGTAAGGAATTGGAGAGTTTCTACTTTATTTTACAGAAAACAAAATTTTGAGAGATCTCTATTTTTTTGGTTTATATCTATTTGTTCTTAACTTTTGTGTTCATTTCTCTGTATTAATTGGTTTGTATTTCCTTTCCTATATGACATTAACGGTTATGTTGATTGAGGATGAACTGAAATCCAAAATGTCGATTGAACGGTTCTTATTGAGATTCTAAGAATCAAGATGTCGAGTGTCCATGAAGCCTCATCAAACAATTAGGAAAGACAGTCTTTTATGCAATGGCGATGTACACATGTCGCAATGTATATGCGGCTAGCGCATCTAACATTTTCATTTCTTCTAGGCGTAAAATCAGAGCCCTCACTAGCTATTCTTCATGATTCTTAGGATTGAGATTCTGAATTCTAGGAATCAAGATGTGGAGTGTCCATGAAGCCATATCAAACAATTAGGGAAGAGTCTTTTGAGTAATGGCGATGTACAACTACAAACGTCGCAGCGTACATGCGGCTAGCTCACCCAACATTTTCATTTCTCCTAGGCATAAAACCAGAGCCCTTGCCAGCTATTCTTTCCGCATTCATTGCCATGCTTTGCATCAAGAGAAGAAAGGTAAAGATTTAAGTAGGGGACGGAAAGAGGATGTTCACACAGGAGTACATGATATGGTTACCCTCTTGTTTTACATTTTTGTAAAGGTGTTACACCAAACTAGCAAGGGCAGTTGACAGGACTAGCAACAATATACTCAACTTAAGCAACCAAATTCCATGAAAAACTTGAACAAATATTAGCTCCATTTGGTTCAATTTAAGTGGCTAGTTAATTAAAACATATTATACTACGATTTAAGTTTTCTATTCTCCTAGCGATCTGGGTTCCACCATTCAATAAAATCACTATTTTTGACAAATAGAGCCATTAATGTAAGATGGAAGGGGTATCCTTTACATTGGCAATCTTATATTGCATCATGCATTGTGAAGTGCCATTTATATCCAAAGATGTTTTTTTAAGGTTGTGGGGATGCCCAAATCTACAAATACAAGTATTACAATTTATGCAAAATAAACACCCCTCCATCCAATATTAATAGCTTCATTTGGAAAAATTGTCATTTACTGAATCGCGGGAGCCACAACTAGAGAATGGTAAAAGCTTGGGTGGGTACTTACGCATCTCATTTCTCACAAGCTTCTTACAACTTATCTCACAAGGCAAATTTGCGGATGAGTGGGTCAGTTTGGATGCTGAAAGAGAGGGCCTTAAAGAATCATGTTTCATGCCTGAAAAGGTGAAAATGTGTTTGGATGGTGGAGTGGGGAGGTGTTTTAGCTGAAAGTGGATAATCCCACATTGTGGATATTTTGGTTTTTTCACGCCCCAAACGGCCAGTGAAATTTTTTCACCTTTCAATGTGAAAGATCCTGAAATTGTGAAAGACCTCAAGATGTCTTTTTTTATGCCCTTTTTAGCCAAACACATTTTCAATGTCATTCCTTTCTAGGTAAAAAAATTCAGGTTACAAACCAATTTAAGCATCTACTCATGCCCAAAGGAAGTAGGAAAAAAATTAGCTTGCGTCAGGCATATCCGACTTATGCGAGTTTTTGGTGCATTGCAAACCATCACATTGAGATATGACGGTGAGCACTCAAGAGGGATCACCCGTACACCCCCTGTATTAGCATGCACCGTCGGATCTCGATATGACGGCTTGTGATGCACCTGCCGCACACCCTGATGCTTTAGGCGCACACTAGCATTAGTCAAATAAATAAGTACATAACAAAAGAAGTTCACTAAGGCACTGGTCGCTACAGGCTCCAGTGTATATGCCCACCCAGGTCCACATATCTGAAAACCTCAAAAGACTTTTCAGGGAGAACAAACTTCAGCCACCCATGGCTACTCTTTCTCAGATTGGACAAACCACAGGTGTACATGGATAAAGGGACACATGTAGAACTTCCATTGGCTGTCCTAGTATTGGAGATAAGAGAGAAGCCAATCACACACGAGTCTAACATGCATTCATATTGGTACAACTATCTGCTTCTCAGTCCTCAACTCTCACCTCTGTTGCAAGTTCCCCCACTGCTCAACACACTTTTAGCTGACAATGGCCTCCATAACCATGACTGCCCCTTTCATCGGCAGCAGTGTCAGCGCCGGCACTCGCTTGCCGGTCAACCACCGCCTTGCTATCGTGGCAAGGGCCACCGCAGTCGAAGGTGCAGAGCAGATGGAGAAAAGCAAGCAAGTGAGAAACAATAGGAGGGACGTGATGTTCGCTGCTGCCGCTGCAGCTGTCTGCTCTGCAGCTGCCGCCTGCGGTGTTGCCCTCGCCGATGAGCCGAAAAAAGGCACTCCTGAGGCCAAGAAGAAGTATGCTCCTATTTGTGTTACCATGCCGACGGCAGCCATCTGCCGCAAGTGAGGGAGGAGGCCTTGCTCTGGATGAGCGAGGTGCATTTGACTGTATGTAATGTAATGTGGTTATCCTCTTCATGAATAGATGTTTACTTGGATTTGTCAAGGACAGCTTTGGTTTTCAGGAACTGATAATTGAGATTCCCTTTTACTATTTGTCTATTGTCTATTTGTCTCTATTGTTAGGAAGTTAGGAACTAGTTTTATCTATGGTTGGGCTCGCTGGTTATGCTACATCTTTATGGAGTTCGTTCAAAGCTATTAATCCATTTTGCCTAAGATAAGCATATTTAAAAGAAGAAAGTAAATGCCTTTTTCGTTCATTACTCATAAGCCCTCGTAGCTAGTTCTCCTCAATCACAAGTCAGATGGGAAGAATAGACATGAATAAGGAGAATAGCCAGAATGTGAGGAACCGTAAGAGGCCTGATAAGGGTCATTAATGTAAGTGAAAGTGAAGCCTTGCTAAGCCATCTCCACATAGGATGATATCATCTCCATTGCCTGCAGCACTCTGTAACTGAAACTACTCTCGTCTTCTGAGGCTGCTTATCCTCGGATTAACTACTTCCATACACGCCACAAAGAAAAGGAGGAACAAAGCGGCATCTAGATTCTCAAAGTTCACAGGAGAAGCATACTTGCGAATTCATGTGTTTAGTCACTCTATTTGACACCAATAGATTTGTTTTTTTAGACTGAAATTTCAAACCCTCATCTTGATCTCTATATGACCATGGATTCGGGACCAAACCAGTAGCCTCTCATACAAAACTAATGAGAAACAGATAACTAATCTGAATGGCACAACACGCCATTTCTAGGGAATGCCCTAGCTCTAGCTAGAATGTATGGTGTAAGATCCAAGGAGATTGACGGAGTTTTTACAACCCGGTGTCAACCTGATGCTAACCAATCTCCTTTTCCCCGGACTTGGAACCAGGCATTGTGAGACACAACATCAGAGTTAGGTAACTAATCTGAATAAAAACAAGATACGCATATGCTCTTATTATTAAATACCAAGAATCTTTACAGGTAGCCGCTAGGACAATGTAAATCGCTCATTTCTCAATCAATGAATCATAAGATAAAGAAAAGAAGACATCACTGCAACAAAAAACCAAAGGCTGCAACAGATTCTGGTTAAGGGTTTCCCTGACTGCAACTACAGAAACAAACTGGTTGAAAATAAGAATACCAATCACAAATGAAATTAAGTGCAACCATTTTTTTAGGAATTGTAATTTCTTACCATCCGGGAGTTGTTACATCCCATAGCAGAATCTCATTTCTCACCATCCGGAAATTGTTATTTCTGAAGCAGCATTTCAAAAAAAAAGGAATTAAACCTTCATCCCAACTCACCATTCTAATTTTTCTACATCCTCCAAAATAATGGCCTTTGTTGGCTTTGCCAACAGATCAGTAGTACTCTTGGAATGGTGACTTTGAGAATCTAGTTTCCTTCCAAAAGTCAGGGGTGAAGAAACCATAAGTTTTCAACTGACACTCAAAGGTAGCCTGCGGATAGCAATAAACAAGAAAATTTTCAGTGTAGAACAATGCACACAAGACAATCACTTCGCTGGGCAATTTCCGAATAAAAAAGACTATTTTGGCCAATTATGAGTTAATATGGAATGGAGGGAGTAATAAATAGATGAAAACAGGAGACTCCGTATAATAATTAAAAATTGACTAAAACCTTTAAAAATAACACCAAAAAGGTAGCTTTTACATTGATATATAACTAATTAACAAGCTACTTTTCCGAAAAAACACTACTAACAAGCTTAAAAAATTGATAAACTTTCTCTATTTAGGAAACATTACATAATAAGCCAAGAAAGGGCTCGCAAGTCATATGATAAGACCAAGTATGACCCTAAGTTCAAACCAAGTTAGAAAAGTTCAACACTTGGGGATATCAGGAAACAACATTGTTGATGTAACAATCATATACCAAGAAAATTTTCCACCCTCCTCATTGCATACTGAGAAACTGCCATAAAACCATGTTCATAGTACCTTCATACTTCACTCTCACCATATTGACTATTATCATATGCTATTGAACCTGGGGATGTGTTCGACAGCATGTGATTCTACGTACAACTACAGCTACCGAAACATTTTACCTCAGTGTTCAATAAAATTCAACAGCTTCTAATCCACCCCCCTTTCTCATCCAATATAAAATTCAAAGAGCTTTCAGTTTCTTGTTCCAAAATTTAAAAGCACGTTTAAAGCTACTATCCAACCCTCTCACCCATCCAATAACGAATCCGATAGCTTTCAGTTTCTTACTCAAGGTTAGAAAGATTAAGATTATGTTAAACTAATTATCCAAAAGGATTTGAGTTAAACCAATAATCCAAAAAGATGCAAGTTTAACTTTTAATCAAGTAAATTCCTACGGTTCTTATGCCTACAGACTCTTTTCTTAGAGTGACAATACGAAACAACTCTTATGTATATATAAAATTGGAATATTACCATGCTGAATGCAACAGTAGAATCAATATTAGTCATGCAACAGCTGAGCTACGGAAGTAGCAATCTTGATGATTTGGAGACAAGTTATACTTCAATGAATGTCTTTGATACAACAGAAACAATTGACAATTTCAGTGAATTTGAAAACATAATTCTATGACACTGTTATATTTTTACACTTTAGATGAACTACAGAAATACCATATCCAACAAAAGAAAAACCTTTATCATGAATCGAATGAATTTTGTATGCTAGCAAAATATAATGGTACAATTCATAACTTGACATCTATCAACAAACATAGAAAAATAACACTTCACCCAATAGAACTGATACTGATTAGACACAAATCACAAGATGTTCCATGGTTGTAAACACTTTAAAAAAAATACACCCTACATCCGGAAGTAGTATTAACATTAGCTTTTCTAAAATGGACTGATTTAATTCATTTTAGAAAGCCAAATGTTAATACTAATTTTGGATGGAGGGAGTAAAGAACAATAATAGATACATTTAGCATTCATCACATCATTGTTCAAAACTTCTTTAAACAGAGTACATGGAAGAACCTAGATAATTCTATTATAAAAAAAGAACCTAGATAATTCATGGTAGAACAACTAGTTTCATATGTAGCTGAATACCAATACAGCCAACAAATACTAGACAGCCAAAGAAAAAAGTAATTTCACTCATGTAAGGAACTTGCAACATAATAATAATACAAAAGGAACTAAGTCAAGTAGACTGAAAACAATGAAAACCTAAATCTGAATTTAGACTTGAAAATAAGATTCCACTAACATATAACATCAAATACAGTATGCGCTAAACAGGTCCATATATTCACAAAATGTCAATAACGCAAACGTAAGCAATTCAATGTGGAAGCCAATTCCAATTGTACGAGAATTAAAGGAGATCAATCAACCTTAACGAAATTCCCCAGTGACTTCGCCGAGCTTCTCCACGACATAAACACGTCTTCGATGCCCGCAAATTGCAGCACCTTCGTCGGCACCCTCGCCGCGACAATCCACGCGCCCGCGGCGCCGGCACCATCCGCACCGTGACCGATCCACACTTCCCAGTAACCTTACACGGCACCGTGTGCGGCCTCCCAATCTTGTTCGCCCAATAACCCCTCCTGACCGGAATCACCGACAATTTCGCCAAAATAATCGCGCCGCGGATCGCGGTCGCGACTTCTTTACTACACTTGACGCCGAGGCCGAAGTGCCCGTTGCCATCGTGGACAACGACGAAGGCCTTGAAGCGGGTGCGCTGCCCGGCCCGCGTCTGCTTCTGTACCGGCATGATTTCATGACCTCGTCCTTGAGCTGCGGGCTGAGCAGCGTGTTGACGATCTGGTGCTCCTTCACCGGTAGTGAATGGAGGTAGATGTGCTCCAAAGACCGGATCTTGCCCTCCTTGACGAGCCGGCCGAGCTTGGTCACCGGAACCCATTTCTCCTCCTCCTCCCGGCGGTCGCCTCTCCGTCCACCGCGAGGGCCGCCGCGGCAGAAGCCCCGGCCGAATCCGCCACGGTCTCCGCCCGTCTCCGCCATCGTTGGTAGGGTGGATGGATGGTGTAGAGTTTTGGTGGCGGACGCCGTTGGAGGAATGGAGGGGGAACCGAAAGGAGGATATTTTAGGGTTTTTAAAAATGTTAACTTAAATATGCGAACGTTTATATGCGCTAAGCTCACGAGCAATAGCCTGCGCCATGACGCTGCCGGGCGTTGGCCTTCATCCGGCTGTGCGTGTTAATACACGGGCAGACAGGTTTGAATCAACCGCCCGTCCTCGATTGATGCGCGCTATCTATAATCCATAAGGTCGTGGGATTTCGATCTGGTGGCACGCATTAATAGAGGGGCAGGTGTGCCCTCTCGATTAATCCAACGGTGCACAGGCATAGCTCCAGTACAAAGTGACATCATAAATAGTATATTAAGGGGCCGTTTGGGGCGTGAAAGAGCCAAAATATCTAGAGTGGATTTGGATTTTGGATGTCCACTTTAGCATTCACGTTTTTCCCTATCCAACGTGAAATACGACCTGAGGTGTTTCAGCTGGATATGAGGTGTTTCAACTGGATATAAAAAAAACATGAATGCCAAACGGGTAAGTCTTTTCTTTTCCATGAAGGAAATATTCATTAACATGTGCCAAGTCGCATATTTGAACATTTCCGACAGGGGCAATCAAACCCGTTGCCCATCCCGTTGCCCATCTACTGAAGGCCACGGCCCGATCGAAATGAGGTTGGCCCAAAGGCTCATGGCGTATGCACCTTGGGAAGGTTCTATAAAAGGCGGTAGAATTTGGTACACCACAAGATGTGGTTAGGGAGATGTGTAACATAGATAATCCACTTTCACACAATGTAAGTCACTTTGACTGGACGCACACGAGAACCGTATGCGCCATCGATTTGGGGCAATCGGTGGCTTCACATTCAAATTTGGTTTATAAGACAAGGAACTCGGTCACCTACAGTTACGGACTAACCTGCTCAACGTTGTACTTACCACATTACATGAGGATGTACATATGAACTGCTTCTAAAATTGAAATACCCTTCAACCTAACAATGGTGAGCTCGTCTACCATTCATTCCCTTCGCCACTTTATTTTGCTTTCTTCTCAGCTTTCCCCATGACTATTTATCACCTTTTTTCCAGTAAAATGATAATGCTACACCAAAACTTACACAGTGATGAGGTGTTGAGTTTTTATTTATAACATCTCTGTTTTTTCAATGTAAAATTTTTATTTTTCCTTTATATATTATGATTTTTTTCAAAAAACTAGCCGTTGGGTTGAACTTGGTCATTGTAGGCTGTTAGTCGGATGGGAAAGACTCCCAACAAACTAGGATTGTCGGCACATAAGAGCCCAGCGCTCTGGTTTTTTCTTCTTTTCTTTGCATCTTCCTAAATTCTTGAAATCTCTCCCGTTGGTTGGCCATGGCAGTGCTCGAAGGAGGATTGGACCGAGGGCGTGAGGTTGAAGCGAGAGGACTGGTTCATCTCTTCCAGGTAGGATGCTTTTACACAATGCTCATCTCCTTGAAGAATTGTAGCTTGTGATTATCCACTTTCTGAAAATTGCAGTCAATTGTTTAGGCTCACCCCATCCTTTATGGATCTTATTGTGAATAAAAGACTTGATCTTTATGACCCTATACTCATGTGTGTGTCTCAGTAATTTTCTATTTTGTTTACTCATGTTAAGAAAATTATTCTACACATTGATCATTTTGACTGCAGAGGTAGGGGTGTAAATGGACGGACACGGACGCAGACAAGGCATGTCTGCAGCCATCCGTTTAAGTACAGACACCCATCTACGTCTGTCCGCAGCCATCTGTCAAGGACTCGGACAAATGCGGACGGACATGAACACTATGATTCAAAACAAGAGTAAATGATATTATACTTTATTTTTTAATATATAAGGACACTATACTTGAAAACAGGAGGTAATTTTTTATGAGATAAAGAATATGTTAGTTCCCGAAGCAAAAGCAACACTTATACCAATTTTTCCTTTTTAAATGATCGTACTTTTTATTTAAAAAAGTTATCAACTTAGTCATTTTTTATTAAAAAAATAATTAACTTATATATGATGGCGGACATGGACGGCTACGGACATGTTTATTCCACACGAGTTTGTAACAAGACAAGAAACAAAGTCTTTGGTTTTATTTTATTTTCAAGAGTATACAAAACATCCAAACATGAATTAGATTATCATTGCCATATCCTCTACATAGGGGTGTAAACGGTGTCTGTATGTCTGTGTTCGTCCGTCCATCCATCCGCTTAATGTTAAAATAGACAGTTATTTCTTATCCGCCACGGACATGGACGGCTACGGACATGGCTCAGTTATGTCCGTAACCACGTCCATGTCCATGGCGGATAAGAAATAACTGTCTATTTTAACATTAAGCGGACGGATGGACGGACGAACACAGACATACAGACACCGTTTACACCCCTATGTAGAGGATATGGCAATGACAATCTAATTCATGTTTGGACGTTTTGTATACTCTTGAAATAAAATAAAACCAAAGACTTTGTTTCTTGTCTTGTTACAAACTCGTGTGGAATAAATGTTTACCATTCTATATTTACTACTGTCTGCAAATTCTGTTCCGAGTTGATTTAGATATATAGTTTATGTTTGGAAATTCTCAATTCTCTATCTATTTATAATGGGAATTGTATGATCTATTTTGTTTATTGAAGTGTCTTCCAGATCTGTTACATTGTGCTTATTTCCAGTAAAATCTAACGCTCAGTCCTTTTGTGCCTATGATGCCTCCATATAATTCTATTGCTTTTTGTGAAGTATTAAGAATTAACCTTGCAGTTGATCTCTAAGCATGATTGTATGCTATTGTAACCATTGTTCTAAATATTTCACAAGTTGTTGTATAAGCGCCTGACTTATTTTGTTTCAGCGGATTGTTGTTATGATACCTTCCACATGAAGGTATCATAACAACAGTATTGATACTCTTGTCTTGATTTTGTTGTTGGATCTGGAAATTGTGACTTATATGGTTTTCTATTTTTTCTAACGCATATCTAACCGAAGTTAGTTGTTTCCACAATACTGTTATTGAATCTTGCAATTTGAGTGTCTCTTTTAGCTTTATTTTGGATGTTTGTTCATTAATAGCACATATTTTCATATTGTCTAATATTCAAGTCTTTTGGTAATTTTCTCTTAGCAATGATCGGCTAGTGTTTCCACCTAATTGTTAGAAACAATGAATTTTGTTGCAAGAAACAAAGGTTGTTCATTCGTTGGAAATCATTATTTTGCTCTTTACCATTGTCTAGTTTAATCTCATTTCCTCGTTATATTATTTGACATAGAAATGTTTGCAGTACTAGTCCTAATATGGACAAGGTTTAAGGTAAGACCTTTCTTCGAAGAGTTTCATGATTATTTTAGAGTTTTTCTCTTTTGATTGACATTGTATGAGTAGCTCAGTTATGCTCAATATTTTAGCCATGGCCACACTTAGACCCTTTGTGATCTCTGCAGTATGGGGTTTTGGTCCCAAGCCCTTCCGAGACACCTCTCCCCCATACTTAGGTTTTGTGGCATCATGGAAGACCCATTAACCTCCGCCCATTATGTCCATGAGCAAAATGGTACCCACATCCTTAGACCCGTGGCGGATCCTAGTGGATTTCTAGAGGCGTTGAGATACTTAGTAGAGTTGATTTGCTTCTATAATTTGATTTATAACTTGTTTACAACTTATGCTATTATGATTGACGCTTATGTCACTTATATATCAGCTTGGAACATATTTATTTCTCTTACTTCATGATATGAATATTGTGATTTTTCATCATACTAAGTATTTTTAGAAATACTCACGTATTCTTTGATGCAGGTCCTGTGGCAGATTCAGAGTAGAGGGTAGCGAGTTAGATCATAGCGAGTTAGATCAAAGTGGAGCAGAGTAGTTCATAGCCATTAGTTACTTATCTTTCTGTTTTTGAAGATTTATTGTAATAAGGCTATGGTGACCCAAATAACTATTTATATTATTTTCATTCTATTAATTTATATATATATATATATATATATATAGCTTATCTTGGTTGTTTACTATCACATCACTTTTTCATTATTTGTCTTGATGAATAATGGTGTGATTGATAGTTTGTAAGCGATGCCTCAAGTTTTCAATAGAAATATATTTATATTGGCTGTGTCTAGAAATTTGGGGCATTACACTATTCCATAGTGAAAAATGGGATATGTGAGGCCCAATTTGACTGTTCAATAGAAACACTAGTATATGGGTTTGGTGTATAGATTGGATATACAATTAACAACTTCCTTTCTCCACCTTCCACTCAACCATTCCTGAGCTTCTTCTCCACCTTCGCTACAACAAATCAAAAACCATTTTCTTGCAACCTCCACACAGGAGCAAGCACAAGGGGTTCCAAAAGCTCTTCTCCTCTTCCTTTCACAACCAAAAAATGGTAGTTTCAAAGATTTTCGACACAAGGTGGAAGCGTTTAGGTCTTTGAATCTCTTTTCTCTCTCATTGATGCCCGAAAGAAGTATCTCAACGAATATTCTGGACTATACGAGTTGAAGGATGGTGAGGATTTGTAGGTAATTTTGTGTACTAACGAAAAGGGCAATGATAAACTTCATAATGCAGACCAAAGTTGGGGAGGTAGAATTTAGGGGTCGACGACTTAATTCAGGAAATAACAGAGGAAATTTTGCATACAAATGGAGTTGCGTAAGGTACAATAATTCTGTGGAGACATCTCTTTAAGGTAAATTTGTTCTATGGTAATCGGTTGGAACAGGGAATTGATTCTAATTTGAATGTATGCTTCGTCTAACAATTCTACATTACAGCCTATCATCGTGGTATCAATTTTCCCATGATGCAGCTTTCAAATTACACATTTCACTAAACCGATCTTAAGTGTTCACAACCTTCAATATGTGACATATAAGAAAGGCTGATGCCAAAATGATCTTCTAACAGGAAACCCAAAAAAATCCAAATCTAACATGCAACAAAAAATAGAAATTTGACATATACTTCTTTTCTATTTTGGCACTGGGGGGATCTACAGGGGAAAGAAATACAAGGGGATAGTTGATGATCTTACAGTTTGGTGTTGGTGCAAATTCAATGCGTTAAAGTGTACTGTCTGTCTATGGCTAACATATGAACTGGCACAAATCGAAATAATTTTCAGGTAGGAAGAGAAGAAACTAAATTGAATAAGGTTTCTAGTTTAGGCTTGGTAGTAAATTGAATCAGACAGTCATCATCATCCTCACAAATTCTTCATAATTGACTTGCCCATCCCCATCCATATCAGCCTCTTTGATCATTTGCTGCACCTCCTCATCAGTAAGCTTCTCTCCAAGGTTGATCATCACATGCCTCAGCTGCAAGCCAATATAAAGCACAACAGTTTCAGATAAATTATGTCAACAGCACGAACTCCGCCTCATTTGTGCCACAGCATGCTGCGAGCCATTGGATTTAAATCTCAAGGCCCTTGTGTGCGGGTCCTGTATTATGGCACGCCACATGATGAAGATATAATCTGAACTAGAAAATATATGTATATGCCCTAAATATATGAGCACTACTTAGGACCATATTGTCCAAAGCTTGTATCAAGCATTTTCACTGCCAACCCGTTTGGGGTGTAAAAAATCAGCTCCATCCAGCTGAAAAAATTTAACTGGTTATAGATTTTTGGGATAATCCACTAACCAGCTGAAACACATGATCAGCTGGTTAGTGGATTATCCCAAAAATCCATAACCAGCTGATTTTTCACGCCTCAAATGGCCCCTTAACTAGAAAATCTGGCCTCCAATTACTAATAACACGGCACTGTCTAGATGATTTAGAAGCTTGTCTAATCAAATTTTACAAATAATCCTTTTTTGCTCACCTCGTTAGCTGAAATATATCCATTCTGATCCTTATCAAAAACTTTGAAGGCTTCTTTCAGCTCTTCCTCAGCATCTGTTTCCTGCCAAATCACGCATACCCATATTATTAGCAAAAATCAATCACAAATATTCAATTAGAAATCAACTGAACAGTAAGAACAATAAAAAAAATATATCAAAGTAAGAACAATAAAAAAAATATATCAGAGTCAAAATTTGAAATTCCAAAATTTGAACATCTTTTACGCCATGAATAAATGTCAATGATACCTTCATTTTCCTAGCCATAAGATTCAAGAATTCCCCAAATTCAATTGTTCCATTGCCATCCGCATCAACTTCTTTTATCATGTCATAAAGCTCCTCTTCAGTTGGAGTCTGACCCAGTGAGCGGATAACAGTAGCCAGTTCATCTATGGTGATGCAACCTGATAAAAAGGATATAAATACAGAAAACCCATATTGTCATACTTAATCCAAATCAAAACCTCTTGAACATAGGATTTTGCCAATCAATAACCTAAAAAAAAGCAATCTAAAACAAAAGAGAGCAAAAAACCAAAACCCAAAATGGCCAAAAAAAAAACATTTCTTAAAACCCCAAAAAAAGCAACACACAGCTTTTTCAGCTAAAACCCACCTCTGAAAATGAATTATAAAAGAGTAAAAACCAGAGAAATGAGACAAAAAATGGCAAGAAGAATGAATTCAGTACCATCTCCATCCTTGTCAAAGAGAGAAAAGGCCTCCTGGAACTCGGAGATCTGATCTCCAGTCAGTACATCAGCCATGTCTACACTTGAGAAAAGAGGAAGAGAGAGAAGCAACTGGCAAGAAAGGAAGGAAGAAAAGGAAGAAGCTGCGAAGGATCCTTGGAAATGCTGTAAGCCTATAACAAGTCCAGGCCTTCTACCAAAGGGCTTTATGTAAGGATTGGCATAGAAGGGCAGCTGGCTGGAAATATACTTCTCTTCTGTCCAATGGGGGCAAAGAGGGGATGATTTTATCATTTATCAGTCAAGGGCCTTTCCTTTTTCAAACCAAGTGCTTTTTTATTTATCTAAAAAAAGTGTTTTCTTAATATAAAAATGTTTTTTATTAAAGGCCCCCAACTTACCGACGTGTGCTAAGATGCTGCACACCGTCGGATCGAGATTCAACAGTGCACGTTGGGGGGATGAGGTAATTCAAACCTGCCTACAAGATCGATGATTCTTGTAAAGTAGCATAAATCGTACCGTACACTAAATTTCTCATAGACATAGACAGGACTTTGAGGAAACCTTTCCAATCCATTTCTTGTTTTTAGTTATAATTTATCAGTTTTGGAAAAGAGGACTGGGAGGGTATGCAATATGACTCTGACCATTGAATTGAAAAAGCTTTGGATTTTTCTAGGGTTATACCACTGCCTTGGAAGATTGAGAGGAAGTCCATGCAACGTGCGCCAGAAAGTCCAACCCCTGTGACGGTACAAATCCGGTCTGACGGTCAAAAGTTTTGAATCTCGTCTATTCTGGAGATACCGTTGTCTAAGTCCCTACAAATTACACCTACTAGTTTTATCAAAAAAACAAAAAAAAACTCCTACTAATCCCAGAAAAAATACATCTACTAGTAGAAATGTAGTCAGTGAATGTTCACTGTCCTTGTATTTTCGAACCGTTGCGTCTGTGTGTACAGGGGGGGTGGGGTGGCTAAACCGTGGGGTGAAGAACTCTTCATCCTAATGCCATCAACCATTTAAGGGCAGCTTTTCTTTGCTCTTTTTTTTTTCTGGCAAACTAAATTGTGCTATTAAAGTGAGACAGAGAGAGTGTGAAAATAATTGATTATCAAAAAGGAGAAGAAAGGATTTTAGTTCTCAAAATAGTTTTCTGATTCACACTGCACCTATGTGGCTGGTTTTGTATGTTAGACATTTTTTGTTTAAAGTCACTTCAGATGATATTGGCACTTAAATGTCGAACTAAAATTTGGACTAATGTCTTCTAGCAAAGAAAGTGTACTAATGTCATCAGTATTTCAAGTGACAAAATAATCTTGTTGCCAACGAAAAGTAACAAAATCACCCAAGTCATATAGAGACCTCATTATCAGGTGTACCCTAATTGTGTCACTCAAAGTGACCAACTTGAGTGAACTTTGCTCAAAAAGAAAAAAAAAAGACAGTCAGCACCAACTTGCTACATTGGCGCACAATGTGGCATGCTAATCTCGTACTCCCTTCGTCTGGAACTATTATCACATATTTTTTTTCAAAATGAACTAAAATTAGTACCTGTTGACGAGGGAGCATTAAGTGGTTAACATGAACTGGATTTCGTAGTTACGTTTTTAAAATTGTAGGACCTACTGTATGTTTTTGCTGATGGACTAGCATTATGGGGAGCTAAAAAGCGTATCTTGGAGTTCGCAGACAGCTTTGATGCATAAATCGAGGAAAGCTGGCCTTGCTGAGGGAGGAGGGAGAACTGGGAGAAAAGGGGGGGAGGGGGATGTAGCAGGAAAGAGGAAAAGGAGAAGGATTCTAGAGAGAAGTTTAGCTTCTATCTCTAGAACCCTCTTTTCTTTTTTTTTGCTACCTTTACCATATGCTTACGGAGAAGAATAGCAAATGTAGGCCATGCCGTGAACGCATGTAGAATTTCTCAATTGAGAAATGCTAGGGCTGGGGTGGGGTGCTCACATTGATAAAATAGGTTCGACCTCAGCCCAGTGCCTCTAACACTTCTCCATTGATTAATTCTAAGGTCACTTGCAAGTTGCAACCTCCTTCAATACCCGCACGAAGTTTCACTAGGCCCGGACATGGAGCTAGGGCTGCTCACGAGCCGAGTCGAGTCGAGTTTTGGCTCAGCTCGACTCGAGCTCGATATTTAGATTTCGGGCTCGAACTCGACTCGGCTCGAGTCGAGCTGCCAAATCTTGGGCTCGACTCGAGCTCGTTCTCGAGTTTGACAGCTCGAGCTCGGGCTCGGCTCGAGCTCGAGCGAGCCCGAGCTCGAATGGCAAAAATAAGATTTTTGCCTTTAGTGTGACTCGAACCCAAAGACAAAGCACCACCACACATGCGCCTTAACCAGTTGGGCTACGCTTTTTTTATACTTTTTATGTACAAAACAAATCTTTATTACATATTCGAAGTGGGCTTCCTTGATATTTTTTCTTTTATAACGACGGGTATCCAATAAGACCCGACTAGAAGGGGCAAAGAAATTGATCTCTTAGAGTACTATATCCCGCCGTCAATCCCCTTGGGTGCATATAAGGCTCACCCATCATACGCATCGAGTAAATCAGGAAGCGTGTTCTATTCATCACACAAACACCTCATTGATCAACTTCACTAATGTCGCCTTTTAATATCAAACCCCGGGTCAAATCAGTTATCGGGGACCTCCACATTTACAACATGAGCTCATCTAACGTGACCAATTTCCAATACCATATTAAATGACCTTAACCCACGTGGGCATAGGGCCCAGCAATTGGGTAACCTCCGCTCAAAGGAAACATGTTCTATTCATCAGTCATCACACAAACACCCCGTTGATTAACTTCACTAATGTTGCCTCGTAATATCAAACCCCGAGTCAATCCAGTTCCCAGGGAACTCTGCATTTACAACATGAACTTGTCTAACGTGACCAATTTTCAATATCAGATTAAATAACTGGGCTAATTTGGTAGGTCCCAAACCCACGTGGGCTGATGTCATTTAATCTGGTATTGAAAATCGGTAACCTAAATATTTTCCTTACAACATAATATAATAATAAAAAAATATACAAAAAAATACACAAGGGGAAATCTAATAACTCATTTGAATACGCAGACAGGTTTTAAAGAGCCTAATTTATTTAAAATATTGAGATTACGCGCCAAATAGATTTAAGTCGCTGATTTACATCCGAGAAGACTATGGGTTTTTATTTTAAATGAAGAGTCGTTCAGATTAGATCTGGCGGATGAAGTTGATACAACGGGTGACTTGACCCAATAAAAAAAAACAAAAAAAAAAAAACAAAACCCGAGCTTTTCGGCTCGGGTGTTTTACCAGAGGCCAGAAGCTTCAAGCTTCTGGACTCTGGCCTCTGGGTACTGGCGACGGTGAGGCGACAGGCGGCGGGGCTCAACGGGCGACGGCGACGGGGCTCGACGGGCGACGGCGACGGGCTCGAGGCGAGATCGACGGCGAGGCGACAGGCTCCGGGGCGACGGCGAGGCGACGGGCTCGATGGGCTCCGGGCTCACGGCGAGGCGACGGCGACGGGCTCATGGCGAGGCGAGGCGACGGGCTCACGACGAGGCGACGGGCTCACGATCACCGGGGCTCGAGTTCACGGCGACGGCGACGGCGACGGCGGCCATGGGCTCGAAGCTCGAGCTGACGGCAAGGCGAGGCGAGATCGACGGCGAGGTATGGAAAATTTTTGATTTTTTTTTTCGAGCTGAGTCTCGAGTCGAGCTCGAGCTCGAGCTATTTTTCGAGCTCATTCTCGAGTCGAGCTTTCTCGAGTCGAGCCGAATCGAGTTACGGGGTGGCTCGAGCTCGAGCTCAAGTAAAGTCGAGTCGAGTCGAGCTCGAGTCGAGCTGGGCTCGAGTCGAGCTAAAATTCGAGTCGAGCCGAGTCGAGCCGAAAAAACTCGCGAGCTGACTCGGCTCGTGAGCACCCTTACATGGAGCCTGCAAGGGAGGCATACCATTTGTGCGAACATTGTGTGAGCTGCCAGCTGAAAGTGGCCTTAGCATCGTCAGGCAAACTCACACACAGAACCTAAGTGTATAAAACCAACGTAACAAAGTATGGCAAATTTACAGTGGTAAATATAGGAAAGAAAACAGAAAAAATAAGAAAGAAAAAAATGTGAAAAAGTATGAAAAAACAAAAAGAAAAAAAAATATTAAAATAAGTAAAATATGAAACTAATTAAGAAATAATACATGAAAAACTATAAAAATATGCATTTTTGTGCTTAATGGTTAATACATAAAAAATGGGGAAACATACAAAAGACTCATTTTTATGTACGCATTTAAATGGCATAAAAGCTTCAAGGCGAAAAGAAATAAAAAAATACATAGTTTTATACGCTTTTAGAACCCATACTTTATGTCCATGGAAAAATTATTAGCTACGCAACGCGTAGTGGTGATGAGCAAGCACATTGTTCCCCTACGCGCCCCCATAGCTAATAACTTCTCTATGTCCATGTACCTTTCTACTTGACTCAGTTCTATTCAAACCATGGAAAATCGTCTCGCCGATATATCGGCGATATATCGGTATCGGCACTAAACCGATACATCGATACCAACCCGTATTGTTTTTTCGAAAAATTCCAAATATCGCCGATATATCGGTATTTTTTTAATTAAAAAATTTTTTTTCAAAATTTTTTTTTTTGAAAAAAAAAACCTTTCATGTTTGTTTTCTATGCTAATATGCATATTTTGAAATTTATTCTTTGTTTAAATTAGTATAACTCATTTTAGAAGCTAGATTGTGAAAATATACGGTAAAAACTAGTTTTTAACTACCAATATTTTTTTACACAATATCTCCGATATATCTCTGATATATCTCCGATATTTCGTCTCTTAGGCCGACCGATATTTTACCGATATCCGATACGACATTCCATGATTCAGACTGAAGGCCAACACGCCAACGCGTGGAGGAATAAGAAGATTTTTTATATTTTTCTTAATGAAATAAGAAAAAAGAAGAAAAAACAGAAGAGTTTTCTATTTTCTTTTCCTGCCTTCGATGGTAAAAGTGTAATTTTTGGAGTGTTTGGAGTGCAAAGTAAAGAAAGGGACGAGTCGCTGCGACTTGACCAACGAATTCTCTCCAATTTCGTCGATTTGCAGCGGCAGTGAAATGTCTATAATAACCCCAGTAAGGTTCCCTCTTGTCCTGTCCCTGCGCACACGTGAGTAGCATGTTTGCGCGTACACGTGTAAGAATCTAACGACTATATTATTTTTTTCATTTTTCTGATATAATATTCTTTTTTTATTTGACTCAGCTGCCCTGAAGTTTCTTTTATTATTATGCTTATCGGATTTCAATCTCCAAAGTCAATAGCCGCGTGAGGATAAACAATTTGAGAAATTATACCTTTTTTTTTAAATTTTGAAACAAAAGATACCCTTCCGTCCCATTTTAATAGTTCCATTTGGAAAGATGGATTGTCCAAGTATTAATAGTTCATATGGATCTGAAGTGGTTGGATCCTTAAAAACATACTACTTCCCATTATTCCCTCCATTCCATGTTAATAGGATTTTTAAAAATGAACTAAAATTAGTTCAATTTGAAAAAACAAACAAACTATAATATGGAATGGAGGGAGTACCATTATAGAAAATATTAAATAGAGTAATTAATATGAGACAGAGGGAGTATTTGATTCCATTTATATGCTCACGTGTGTGCGTCGAGCACCTCGAGACCACATCAATTAATTGTGCAATCCACCCGCCCCATAAAATATGCAAGCTCGAATCTTGATCTGATAGCTCATAATATATGCCTTGATGTACATTCAAAATATGTTTCGGGGTGCTTTAACTCATTCTAGAATATTTATCATAAAACTTTAAAGGAAATTTGAGATCAGGCTGAGTGGCAGACATATAAATACAAAGAAGGATTATACACTATTGATAATTTTATATTTTAAGAAATTGCTATAATAATGTAGAGTTGCTGATATGATAACATAATTCCAAAAGTGATGTAGCGTAGTGGTAGTAACTCTCCACTCTTGACAGTCATGGGCTGGAATAGGAGCCCGAGCAAATTAAAAAGGGGTATTTAGGCCATGGGGCTCACTACTTAGGTGTGAGGTCACTGCCCATGGGCGGTTGGTGTCGAAAAACAATGATCATATGATAACGTGGAGTTAGGACAGTGTACTATCCAGATATTAATGTTTTTTGTATTCTCTACCTTATTTCTATTTTCACACTCTTATCTCTCTGCGTGATTCCCAAAATGTTAATAGTACTGAGTTACTAACACCTGCAAATAGGCGTCATCAAGAATTGTAAAGACAAATTGAAGTTATAGCCTCCATTGATCTATGGACATTTCGTTAGACTTTTAACGACGATCTTTAAAGTGCATATAGTAGACATATTGTGTGCTAATAATTTTTTAATTAAAGAAGCAACATGTAAACCAGTTCTGCGATACAAATCCTGGATCCTCAAAGAACTTGGCTATGTTGCCTCTGTCCCACGTCAATAGCTCCATTTTGTTTTACAAAATAAATTAAAATAACATGGGACAGAGGGAGTATTTATCCTTGTTCTATGATGCCAACTCTGGATCATCAAAGAATTTGGCAATGTGCAGACTAAGGAACAAGATATTCACACCCTACGTTCTAGCCAAAAGGAAACAAAACCAAATGACACCCTAATACAAGGACAAGCTAGATGTGGTCCTGGCCTCCTGGATGTGAGTTAAATTCTGTGTTTAAGTTGAATCCTGTGTTTTTTTTGCAGCATCAAATTCTGGTAAGGTTCACTAGCATCAAATTCTGGTAAGGTTCACTCTAAGTAAGTTAAAACACAATTTTGTCATGGAGAATTGCAAATTGTTTAAATTATGGTACCCTTATGGCACGCCCCAAAATTTCTGACCTCGATCAGAGCGCGAAAGCAACCAATCATAGACAGTCAGGAGGCCAGAAACTTGACGCATGACCGAATACTCGATCGATCTCATTACATTTTGTCATAACAAAGGATGCAAAATCATTATGATCGACTATATTCATATATGCAATCTTAACATAGCATTGTTAATAAAAGAAATAATCTACTTAGTCTATTACAATAGATAAAAATAATAATAATCAAATCCAAAAAAATAAAGTCGAGTCATAAACCAAATAATAAAAAGACTTCCACTCCTAGCATCTGCCATCCTTAGCAACTCTAGTAATCATCACCTATTCAGTTTCACTCTCTTTTAATTCCTGCATCAGATGATGCATGAGTATTCCGAAGAAATACCCAGTAGGATACAAAAACTCCACAGAAAATAGGAATGGAAAATACAGATATCAAGTTCTAAAAAAAATTCAATGTTTAACAGAATCAGGATTGGAAATATAAAATTTACCTTACCTGAATAGTAATCATACTCATAGACCACATCAACTCAATGTATGGGTTCATTGAATAACAATTTCATGACTCCGAACGATTATTGCATCAGGAGAAAATAATCAATAAGTTCAGACTCCAGACATCCATAGTATAAGGAGACATCAATTTCTGCTATCAGATCAGTCCACTTCCCATGTTGAACAATATACCATAACATCCTAGAGGTTCTCTCTTTGGAACCCGGCCATGCATCTAGGGATGCTGGCCCCATTGGTGCTTACGGGTATAGTGGGCGGAGACTGCAGACATTCCGTAATATCATACAGTCTAAAACGTATGCCTTCATAGGCTGAACTACAGAGGTTCAATAGAAATCGGATATCATCATGGATCTAGCAATGGCTCGTGAGCATACTATGATTCCACCTCGGAGAGTTTCTAATAATAACTCTTAGTGAAAGAAAACAGTTTTCATGGAACTTAATGGTACTCACAACAATAGAGGTTGTATCAAATAACTCAAGTTCTCATCTTTCAAGGTTTGACTCGCATAGGAGTACTAATGAGATTTCAATATCTCAATCAGCAACCGACCCACCAGAGAAGTGATGAAAGACTTGATCAATCTTGTTCATTAACTGACTTATGAGAGATATTCCGACAGGTTACACTTTATCAAATATTTTCATTGTGCATAGCCCTAGATAGGAATTCCCAAAACACTGACTATAGAATTCGATAGTTATCCAGTAGATGGAATATTAGGGTCCGAGAGTTCAAACCCTAGTTAAAACTCTATCGACTCAAACAGTATACGAAATTTGCGAACACATAGGACACTGCTTCCGTTAAGAATAATTCGACCCAGATCATCTTTTAAGTAAATTATTCTTACTGTAATCACCCTTACTCAAATCTTCCAATATTCATTAAGGTAATCATAATAATAACTCATCATATATTCAAATCTTACTAAGTAATAATGTTTAAAAATCCTAATTCTATGTACAATCATTAGCATGACAGTCCATTTCCGATGCTTACTACAATTGGTACAATTTGAGTTTGATTCTGAAATTTTTATTGAGAATAACCCTACGAGTCTAGTTTCCAACCCAACATATGACATATTTTTCTGACTCTTCTATAATTAATTATGACTTTTTAATTACCGTTTGTCGGCACAGAAATAGTTCTAGCTGAGAGAGTCTATCTTAATCAAATGTGTTATATTCGTATTAGATACATTATATGCCACCTAGGATCATCATAATAAACATAATTACCCATTCTCAAGGTATGTTATAGAACCTTTCTGGCTCTAGTAGTAGGTATTACTTTTCATCTTATGACATCACTTACCTTCATAAACTGTTTGCACATATAGCATTTTAATATCATACACAATACCCAGTTAGAACAACTAATCCCAGACAGAAATATGAAGTAGAAAGATACTGACAAAACATAAAAAGATGACCTTTTTACGAATCAAAAGGATCGTGACATGGAATTTAGCATGAATCTCCATAATAGGTCACTATTCACATCGGTTTACACCTCCATACCCTCCTTGATATACACCTGATTTAGGACTTACAATAATAGACCAAATAATGAACCAACAAAACCTGGACAGTACATGATCAGATCATCCAAGCAATATACTGAGTTGTACAAGAGTTGAAAGATATGGGAAACCCCTTCTAGGCGCTATCACATGAAATATTGCACATAAATCAATTAGCATGATTAATGAGTGAATAAACATATCATATTCAAATGGATTTCTCTTATGGCATAATCATCATCAATCACACATGGGTAACAAGACACAAGATTATCAAAGACAGAAACACATAAGAGGAGTGGAAAAAAATCATCCTACCACTTTGAACAACGAATCACCTATCGTCCCGTGTAGTGCTCCGCTTCTTCTTCTTCTTCTTCGTGAAACCGCCTTGGTCCGGGGGTCGAACGTGGGCAATGCTTGATGATCGAGCAAGGAAAAAGAGAAAATTCTAAAGCTCCGAGAGGTTGGATGTTCATGGGCATGGAACAGTTCTCTCTTATGGGTTTTTATAGAGAAATCCTAATACAACTAGGAAATCTCCTCCCAAAACTCTTTCCCCATTAGTTGCACTAACTTTTAATCTCCACCGTCGATCCAAAACCACCTCCTAGCCATCTAGGACGCTTTCCCAATAAGCCTTCTTGATTAGGTAGGATCCCAACTCAAAAAGATCCCGAAATCATCAAGAATCGGAAACTGCTTTTGCCGGTGCAGTCAATCACGAGGCTCAGTGATCGATCGATGCCCAAAAAACCGCAACATTACAGTACTTATGATCAATCGTTTGCAAAGCGATCGATCGGGGTACAAAAATTGCAAATCACAGTAAAAATGATCGATCATCACACCCGGTGATCGATCGCGTCTGCCTTCTTCGGTTACCAAACTGACCCGATCGATTGCATCCCGAAAATTCAAACTCACATTTCTTTTTGCTCCGAACTCCGAATTGCAATTTATCAGTGGCGTTGGAAAGCCTTCTTCATACACTTAACACCAGATAGCAAGATATAACAAAACAATCTAAACATGTATCAACACTTAGTAATTTAGGTCAATTCCCTAAAACATCAGTTTTAGTAGACATACCAATTTTTCGGGTGTTACACCTTAAGTAGTTTATGGTTAACTATGTCAGTGAAGTGTATCTTGTGTTAGTTTATGGTAAACGCCCCAAAGGGCAGAACACTCCAAGAATCCAAGTTGGTTTACAGCTCCATCTGAAAAAAAAAATATTGATTTTTATGGTGGAAATTAAATCCTATGGAAGGAAGAAGAGATTCAAAATCCAATTCAATTTACCATATGAAGCATTTAAACGGGACTGTCCTCTTTCCCAGATAGAGCATCTAAAAGAGGACAGAAGGAGTATTTCAGAAGGATAATGTATTAAAAAGCATAGAATTTAATTAAAAACGCGTAATGACCAGGGGCCACTTTTGTTGCTGGGAAGAGCTCGAGTATGATCTTGGGATGTTATTCACATCGGTCCTTCCAAGGTCAATATGTGAGGATGAGGAAGGAGCATGCAAGTGTTAGAAAATAGAGGAGAAAAGTGGAGGAAAATACGTCATGACTTCACCAACATAAAACAGTATCATTTCATTCTATTATAATTAAGTTTTAATAACATTATCTCCAAACATACTCCCTCCGTCGAGATCATTATTAATGTAAGATTTTTTCAAATGAACTAAAATTAGTTCATTTCGAAAACCTTATGTTAATAATAATTCCGGACAAAGGGAGCAATTCTTAATAGCATACATCTATGTTAGTTGATAGACTTCTATGTACGTGTAACTAAATAAAAAGTTCCCTCCGTTCCACGAAGCCTCAAGTTCATTTTCTCATATTATTGTCAGAAAAAAGAGTCCACTTTCCATTTTGAGAATTAGATACTCTTCAATTGATTAGTGGAGTGTAGCAAGAAACACTCATTAACCAATTTATAAAAAAACGCTTGCATCATTTTAGTGTGGGGGAAAAAAAGTGGTAGCATTTCATTGTAGATATCTATGTAACTCATTCGGCTTAATAATTTGACACTTTCTAGGCACCCAATAATTTTATATATTCGGATGTGACCTGGCTCATATTACCATTTCCATATGCAAAATCTGGATTTCCCTGCTTGGATCTGTACCAATTTGATCAGATATTCTGTCTAACATGGACTCTTCGCTGAGCCATATTCAACTCAGTTTGACAAGATACACTTGGTCATGAACAAGTTACACTTGGTCATGAACAAGTCATTGAACTATAATGGATACAACTTGTTTCAAATGAGCTAAATTTTTAGTGTATTTGAAATCAATTAAAAGTGACCGGAGGGAGTACAATCATGCAAAGTTTATAACCAGCACCGCCAAGTGATTCTGTTCATGATTATATTTCTACTGAGAACGGTGCAGTTATAAGTCCATATTGTAACAAATGATGAAATGTGGCCTGAATATAAGTCAATTGTATGGAGATGCAAGTACAATTTACCTACTTAACATGACATCCTGAATACAAGATCTTAACGGATCCCTTACTAGAGAGAAGACAGAACTAGTTCAAATTCTCCCTGCAATTACAGTTGAACAAAGGGTAATAACAGCTCTTCCTGCAATAACAGTTGAACAGAAGGCAGTAAGAGCTTGCAACTAGCCCTAAAATCTCTCTTCACTTGTATGTTTTCTCATATTGGTCTGCCTTTGGGGATTATCTGATCTTTGAGCCACATGTAAATTGGGACCAGTACATAATATGTTGCTGCCATTGCACCAAGCATTAAGCGAAGAAAGAATACGAATTGATTTACGGGCTCACTCACATCTTCAACTTTTGGACCCAGCTTTCAAATCATACCAAAACAACACAAATGTCAGTGAAGTAGGAGAAAAAGAAACACTCAATCTTTTGGACTAAACTGCAATTATGTCACAATATAAATTAACTGATTCCCAAGCGCATCCTTACTGCTTCAGACTTCTTGCAAGGTTCAAGCCTTCTCAAATTTGTGATTAACAATTTCAGCATATTCACCCAATATTTGTCTAATATATTCAACAAGCTTCAGAGTCCCATTTTGAGGCACCATAGGAAACAAATTATTACACTTCTACTCAGGAGTTACAGGGAGGAGCACCCTCTTCTTATTCTATGTTTAAAAACAATACTCCCTCTGTCCAGAATTAATAGATACATTTGGTTTTTTAGTTCATTTCCGGAAACCATATGTGTTTATTACTTTTGGACTGAGGGGATATTAAAGAAAGTGCTACAACAAAAAACAAGTAATTTGAATCACTCATTCCTGTGATTGAAATTTTAGATATCCCTGAAACTTCTAAAAGAGGTATCTTTGTATCCAAGGGCCAAAACAATGTAAAAGAAAATGACTTCTTTTTAATTGCCAGACAATCCGGTACATGTCTTTGGAGTAGCATTGAGAACTTCCCTTCTGAAAACTCCAATGGCAACATCAACCACAAAAGTGGGTTTCTTCAAAATAGTTTCATGTAAACAAAAAGTTATCGTTTTGGCATTATATAATAAGTTAAGCATTTGATTTTTTCATCTTGGAACATTATGCATTATCCTAACAATGTTTATACATATGCATAAAAATACCAGCTGAAGAAGTTGGACTCTAATTTCCAAATTTGGTGCTAGAGCCATTCTTGAGATTGGCAGCCATGCAAATGAGTTGTTAAAGGACTTGTTGATAGAAGGACATTGGTCTTTCAATCAGATTTATAGTAATCGGACTAACGAAGTAGTGAATTTTCTTCTCCTAAATAAGCTCACTCTAACTTCACTAGATGACTTCTATGCTTGGGGTACGCATAATGTTGCCTGGTTCAAGCACAGTATTCCTAAACACTCTTTCACTACCTCGGAACAATCCACAATGGTCTCCCAACGCTGGAAAACTTGCAAAAGAGAGGTACTTCTATAGTTCCTCATTGAGTCCTCTGCTGTAAGTCTTGTGAATCTACAGATCACCTCTATTTCAAATGTGAATTCTCTAATAAGGTTTGGAAAGAGGTGCTGCAAAATGGAAAATCTGGAAAACTGTTCATTCCTTTCATGAGGAAGATACTTGGATGAATAATTTCTGCAGATCAAATATTGGAGAAATTCTTCTCAATGCATGTTTATGGCATGTTCGGATGGAAAGAAATAAGAGGTATTTGAAGTTTCTCAAAGCTCTCCTATGGGTTTCCTAAAGGGTTCTTCAAGATGCCAAAGACAAAGTGTTTGGTTAGAATCTGACAGCCAAGATTCAGTCCCTCCATTCATTCATTCCTCCTCTCTTCTGAGTTGATCTCTTATAGTCTCTTAGTCTTAGTCTAGATTGGCTCTAGCCTTTCTTTCCATTCGTTTTCAGGGCGGTTCTTGTAAGTTTTTCCTTGCTAGTCTATTTTTCCTTTTCAATATAATTATTTCCTTACCCAACCTTATAATCAAAGTCTAGGTAGCCTAAAAAGTTGGACAGTTAACTTAATAATAACTTTCACATTTAAACGGGTTTTATTGTGAGCTTCTGTAGTAAATTGTTCAAAGTTGGCCAAAAAAGCAATTTGAGACATAACAATTAAACAGAATCAGGTAGCTCAGTTCTGACATGATGACTAAATCATGGTTCACTCATTCAGACACCCCAAACGAGGTGGGCTTGTTTCAACTAAGAGGTAACCTCCAGATCAAAGTACATTCCAACTTCATTAGTTGTGAATCTATAGATAAACATCCAACACAACTGCAACAGCTAACTTACTAAACTGAAAGCTAATGACAAAACAGCTGCAAGAGGAGCAAAATCATTCAGTGCCTTTTAGGTTCCAATTTGTAAGTAAAAGATAGTTCTAGAAAGCAAACATGAATCCATTTCATAGTCGAGCCTACATAAAGATACTTCTGTTACATATATGAGACTACAGGAATCTTTTCTAGCATTATAATCATAATCAAGTGCTACCATTTCTATCATCACGAAATATCTAAATAACAAGAGCATACTACAACATTTTTTTCTTTTTTCTTCCCCCCCCCCTAAAGAAAACCACCTTGGCAGGTAGGGGGTTAGGCTGACCCCTACCAGTTTATAAAGAACATACTACACCACGAAGAAAGGGAGACTGAATATAAAAAAAGCTGATTTGAAACAAGAAGCTGAAACTAACCACAATATTACCTGTAATGGGGAGTCTCCAGATGCTGGCTTCACACCAGTCACAGAGCATCCCATGATGAGGCCATGTCTGCGTACCCCACGATACCATTTGGGGCCTATCCTTTTGAGTTTAACATCCACAAATCCAGCCTTTTCAAACCATTCAATGTACTCTTCTTCCTTTGGGAACAACATCCATACATCAGCAAAAAACCGAGACAACCAAAAGGTTGGGTACACAGGGCCAATCAAACATGCTTTTCCACCTAGCTTCAAAACTCTGTAGGCTTCTTTAATCCCTCTCTGAGGGTCTGGCCAATACTCAATGCTAGTAAGAAGAACATAACCAACAGGCATTTATCAGAAACAGAATTTAGCTGACTTCTTTTCAATATATTCAGTGAAGTTTGTCAAAGGCAACGACTTAGGTTACTTTTTTAAAAGTTCTAATAGCCCAGGAAAGGCATAAAATAAACAACAGAATAGGAAATCAATAAACAAGTAAAGCCATATTTGGGTAAGTAATGATTGCATGTCATTCCTTGGGAAATGGGAATAATTCCAACTACAAAAAAGCTTCTATCATATTTCTAATTTAAAGGAAAACCTTAACTTCTTTGTCTAACTCTATTATTGAAAGCAATTCTTCGTTTATTGTTGTTAGAAATTATAATTAAACGGTATAAGATCAGGGTATAAAAACAAGATGTCAGTATTCACAAGATGTCAGATGTCAGAATTTAAACTAAAATTGGAACAATGCCGAAAAGCACCATGTAATGACTCTTAAAACCTCAATGCAACTTTTGTACTCCCCCCCACCCAAAAGAGAGAGGTACAGTGTGGAGATTTGAATTTTTTAAGCCACAGTGAACCCCCAAGTGGGAAATGGCCTCTGTGGCTGAGAAATAAGCTTAATTGTACGTATCTCTTTCGAACGCAGAAAAAATGAAACTGTGCCTATTTTTTCGCACGGAGAGAGTATCTGGTAAATTGGACATATACCCAGTGTAGTGATAACCCCATTATACAATGGTAAACAGGTTGGGTATGGACTGATAGTGGAGTTCACAGAAGCAAATAACTAAGCAGGGAGGTTGCACAAACTGACTGGCAGGAAACATAAGCATCTGAAGTCATAAATCAAGAAGGCAAGCAAATAATATGCTCATCCCCAAATAAATTCATACTCTCATGAAATGATTAAAAATTTTAACAAAATCATCATCATTATCATACACCTTATACCAGCTATCTAGGAAAAAAGTTATAAACATAATTTGCTCAAAGAAGAGCAACATATAAGAACAGACCTCTTTCAAGTTTGTTCTTGTCCTCCCAATAGCCATGAATATGTAATAATGGTCTACTACTATCATCACACGGTAAAGCTGCATTCTAATTATAGCCATTTAAGCAAGTTAGCTTCTTTTGAGAGGAATTTGGACCACTAATAGTCTAATATATTCGAACAAGAATGCTGTCAACCTCTCAAATTGGTTTAACCATGGCCAACAGTATCTAATTAACATTGAGCTACACATAACATCAAGTCATCAGTTTTTCTTCTTTGGTTTAACTATTTAATGTAACTCCCCTCCTTGGATCTTCTACAGAATAAGAGAAAAGCCCAAGAGAACACAACACACACGCTTATTGGTTTAGGCTAACAGCACATTAGAGACATTTTCCATTTCATATATTTCATTAATTGATAGTATAACAATCACAATAACTCACCTTCCTGCAGAGACATATCTGTCAGCATAATCAGTAGGAAACGGCAAATCCTCAGCATCTCCCTCAATAATCTTGCAATCCTTCAACTCAGGCTTCTGCTTGGCCTTGGCAAGCTGGTGTGGTGACTGGTCAAGAATGGTAACATTCTTGGCATCAACATGCTTGACAATCCCCAGAGTAGTGAATCCAGTCCCACCTCCCACATCAACCACTAACATCCTCCTATCATTGAGATCAGCTGGCTCAAGTGCATCATCCCTCATGTCCTCAGTCCAATGCCCAGGGTTTATGATGTGGTCATACACTATGGACAAGAATCTGTAGAACCAAAAAGCCTCCTTTTTGTGCTGTATAAACCTGGGCTGGGAAGATGGCCTGGAAGCTGAAACACTGCATCTTGGTGTCAGTGTTCTAGCCCTCAAGCTCAAGTTTTGACTGTAAGGGACAAGACCCAATTGGGAAAAGGTCCTTCCATGGAGTTCTGAGCCCAAGAATGAGAGCTTGGATGAGGACTTGCCTCTGGTGAGGGTGATTGTTTCCATGCCAGTGAGCAAGGAAGAAGCCATTGCAGCAAGTCTGGCTTTTTGCAATCAAGAAAGCTTCTTTTTCCTTTTTTGGTAAAAAAAAGAGCTGAAATGATGAAAAACCCAGATGGGAAAGCTAGTGTCTCATGCAAGTGCAGTCCCTGAAATGGAGAAAAGGAGGCATCTTTTGGTGAAATGGTACACAAACCATCCAGAAGGCAGGAAATGAGAAAGCTAATTGAAAGTAGAGAAAAGTGTCCCCAGTTTTGGCCTTCTTGAATGCTTTGAGAAGAGAGTGGCGGAACAAGATGAGTTGTAACTTACAATGGACACCACTCAAGACGACTTGAAGCCACAGGCCATCAAGCTAAGAAGCACGGATACCAATACGGCGATACCATACCACACGATATGGATATGGGGATACGATATTTTTCTAAAAAATTAAGATACAATATTGATAATAAAAAATTATTTATATAAATTTTAAATATATTTTAATTATACATTATCACATTTTTTTCTCCTAAATTTTTTAAAAATTATAATTAAAAACTTAAAATTATTTATTATTTATTATTTCTAGTAAGTAGGAATGCCACCAAAAAAATACATTTGCATGGATTCGAACCCGCTACTGTTGCTTGAAAATTAATTATCCTAATCATACATACGTATGTTAATTTAGGCGTAAAAATATATATATATTATTTTAGATACGGTACTATATATATACAAGTGTATTGCCCATGTATCCGTATCCAATATATATCAGATACGGCAACAATCCGTGCTTCCTAACCATAAAGCCAAATGCCATGTGCGGTCACCACGGCTCTCTCCCCAGCAGCGATGTACTATGGGCCTACGAAGTTTAGAGGTTGCTTTGTCCATACTGAGGTTAGCGGGTCAGGGGAAGCTTTTTTTTATTTGCCACAGGGATTTCTCCCTATAAATCTGCTATCATATTGAGGACTCGTGGATCATCGAGATCGACGGTGCACATGTATCAACTGTGTGTTGGAGCACACACCTGTTGCATGTGCACCGTCCTGATCATCGACGACTTGTATACAAAAAGCACTTCTTTGCTGGAGCTCACATATAATGTGTGTGTCTTGACGGCCCATGTACATGGTGGATATTTAGGCAGAAATCTTTGAGGCGGATAAAAAATGCTTCTGAGCTAGGGCCCTCCTCCTTTATAGGAGTTGTCGATTGATGGCGCACATGCAAAGCTCATGCAATCCAACAAAGGCTAGGGTTTTGTTAAAGCTGCATGTACCAACGATTTTAAAGATCAAGCTCGACCGCAATGTAAAGTGGGTGGGTGCAAGTCCCCCGAGTGCTTCACAACCAAAACCAGGAAATATGGCGTTTCAGGCTCATTGGCCAGGTAATATGGAAAAATTAATGTGGATGGACCAAGTAGGAGAAATACTTGTGGTTTTATGTTGGCGTAGTGGTAGGGCCTCCCCTTGTCGAGGGAGAAGTCCCGGGTTTGAGCCTTGCTCACACCAGTGGCACCTTGGTGATCGACAACTCCATTTGATGATGAAAATCTTGTGGGAAAGCATGAGACCGATAATAAATGCTTCATGCAGCCGTATGTTTAGGAAAAAGAGGGGGTGCGGCGGTATATTTAGGTACAATTGTATGGTTGAAGAGTATATTTTCCCGGATTCTGGTCAAATGTTGCCAAAATCCTCAGAGTTTGGCATTTTGTTCCTAAATTTCTCTCAAAAGGGCAACTTTTGTTGAAATAGGGAACAGACAATGAAGAACAAAGAAAGGAAATGAAGATGCTCACTAAGGCCCTATTTGGTTGCCACTACATAGTCTGCTTTTAAGAGAATAAGCAATTATCTAATGAAATCTCCTCAAAATGAGATTTTCCAAAAGAAATGAGGAATCACAACTTTTTTTTCAAGCGACATATCTCATAATTTTGTAAATAAGACAATGGGGTATATAAAAGCAAAAAATACGTTTTCTCAAGAGAAAACGTGTTTTTTGCTATCATGTGCCATTGTCTTCTATATTTATTTATGAAATATACCATTGAGCCCTAAATTCTTCTCCAAAAGTAAATTCTTCCCAACCAAATGCCTATTTTCCACCCCTATAATTCTTCCTTGGAATCTCCTTTTCCCACTCCAAGAATATGCTACCAAACAGGCCCTAAAAGAGACGGGACGAAGAAGATAATGAGGTATAATGAATGCACCACTCAAGAGGCTTAAAGCCACGGCTCATATGTGGCTTCTAGATCTCTCTCCATAGTCCATAACGCTACTTTCTCCCTCACCTGCAGCTAGGGCTGGGAATTGGGTCGGGTCGGGTAAAATAGGGTCAGTTGACCTTGACCTTACATGAAATCATGTTGGGTCATGGCCCAACCCTATTAATAGGGTCGAAAATACCTACCCTAACCCTTCTTCGGTCAGGTAATGTGGGTTACGGTATTTTAAGAAGTCAAAATTGACCTTTATTTGACTAAATTTGAATATAAATAAGGTTAATTTAAGTTCTTCGGTGAATTAGTGTAACACCCGAAAAATTGGTATGTTTACTAAAACTGCTATTTTAGGAAACTGGTCTAAAATAGGAAAGTTTTGCTGCCTGTTTGATTTTTTTTATGAAATCTTATAATCTGGTGTGTTGCATTATTATTGTGATGCTTATGAAAGTGTGGAACCATTAAACCAGATTAGGCAGTTTACCAGGGCGCGAGGACTAGTCTTGGCGCTGAGCCCAACCTGGCGCTGAGGCTAGCCTGGCGCCAGGGTCTGTGTGCACTTGACGCCAGGGGTGAGGGGCAGGCGTCATGGTGCGTGTACAAAGTGTTGGGGCATGTTCGAATTATTTTGATGCTGTAAGTTGGACCTTCGTAGCTTGGGAATTTATTTTTGGTAAGTTTTGCACGCGCACCAGAAGTCGAGGCTTCGGTCGCCAGATGTGTTGGGCGCCAGGGACCTCTAGGCGCTAGTGCAGTACAAGGTCCCAGAGCCACGTGGGCACATGCCTGGGGACGTGTGCACATGTGTGATGTGATGTGATTTGGTTAATTATGGCAAGGAGAGCAAATCGTGGAGCATAACAATGGAGATCCCTAATTTCAAATCGGTTTAAATTGAATTATTTTTTAGAATTCCTAATTAGGGGAAACTATAGCAATTAGTGAGATTATTATGGGACGTCAATTAAGGATTGAATTGGGATGATTTAATCCTAATTAATGGCATGACTTGGTAAGGTTTGAAACCGTGCCAATTTTGAATTCAATTAGGGGAGGTTACATGGTTAGTTATGGAAACCAATTCAATAGACTTAAGTCCCTACCTTAAAGGGACTGAAACTGATCTTGGATTGAAGATTGACCACGTTCAAATTAGGAGATCTTCTCTTATCATGGTCAAATCGTGGCCCTTGGATGGAATGATAACCTATGGTGGAGATTAAATCATGGTAATTAGGCTTTGCTATATAAACACCACATAAGAGAGGTCGGCAAAACTTTTTGGAGGCCTTTGGGAGACGTGCAAGCCAAGGACCAGAGCAGCCAGCTCTTCCTCAGTTCGTCCAAGGGGTTGTTCATCCGATAGTGGCATCGTTCGGGTGGATTTCGCAAAGGAGTGGAGCAGTTGGTGTGAACCGATCTATGTGCAATTAATATCGGTTTTATCTAAAGGTAGGTGCTCTTTTTCCCACAAATCCATGATACTATGTTGATGTTTCATATTGATTGTGCCATTTGAGTTTGCTGTGATTGAGACATCATTCACGATCTGTGATTTTTGGTGTTATCCAATTTGATGAAACACCCTTTTGATATTCGGTTTATGTTGATTGTTGAACCCGATCTTAATAGTTTAAACGCTTCTCATGCATGGCTCAATTGAGATACTCCATAGCTTTATTGCTGTCCAAAGAGACTTGTCATGTTTCGTTCATGATTCATATTGTTCTGGACATATAAAGTTGTCCACTTTCTCTTATAATATTGTCTGATTTTGTGATTAACCATGATTAGTCTCAATGTAACCCTAATGGTCTTCATACGTGGAGTTCTAACCCTAAAGTAACGAACTTTATAGATCATACTTGCTGGTATTTCATGAGTTTCAGTATTCCAAGTCAGCTTTGGGTTATCAAAGGTCATGTCTTGGAAAAATCGTCTCATTTGAGTCATATTAGTCGGGAAGGGAGTAATTAAATGAAAATTGTTTTGTCTAAGAGCTACATAGCAGAAGATAATGACATAAAGTAATAATCTTTATGGGTGAAGGTTACTGGAGTTTGAGGATTACTGTACACTAAGTCGACTCATGAGTCAGTAATTGGTGTGTCCTGATTTAGTTGTCCCAATTGCAGTTTACAAACCTAAAAAGAATGAGTATGTATAAACTGTTTTGGGAATAGTGATTTAGGTAAGAAACTACTTAATTACTGAACTAATGGGGACTTGGTAAATACTTAGAAGGGTAAGACACTAAGTCTAATTAAGATCCAGTAATGAAAGAGATTAATTAAGCTATGCTTAAGAATAGTGTCTCGGCCAGAATTAGTCCTGCGCCGACAGATGATACTAGAAAAATTATAACTAAATGTAGAAAATTTGGAAAATTATACCGTAAAAAGGGTTATAATTTAGAGACATGGGGCTGTCTGTCATAAAAAATTTAGACCAAAATAGGTTCTGTACAGACCGTGGTAAGCCTAGGAAGGGAGCTGTTGTGCAGACAACAGTAATTTTCTGTGTTGTTTAAACCATACCTTATATTAACCCTATATGATACAACTACTTATAAAACGAATTAAGTATATATAAAACCTTGAGAGATGGAGTCAGTAATGTTTATTAATTGATTAAATTCAGAAATAGAGTCTTGCTGAACCAAGTTATTCCTTGTGGTGCATTGCACTACAAATCTGCTATCTTATGAAACCAATCTTGAAATCTTCAATTCTCGGTTAGGGTCTACCTTTTTAAATCCTACCATCCTGTTATTCATGACATATTATTCTCGTTATTGTTAGAATCAGGGATGGTCTTGATTGGAGCTATGCATGGTGAAGGCGTTTGGTGAGTCATATTTGATGAGTTTCAGTTTCGAGTCGTCCTGTGATTGAATATCGAAAATTCTTTGGTTACTCCTATGTGAGTCAATCCACATTGGGATATTAAGAAATCCAGTGTACTCCTCTGAGAGTCTAACTTCTGAATATTATGGTCTGGGTCTCTAGATGAGAGAACCCTTATTATTTCTAGATTGAGTCAGTTCTACGTAAACTATTTCCCACTAAGAGTTTTGATGAATGCTCTTAAAGTGAAAATCATAGTATGCTCACGAGTCATTGCTAGATCCCCTGTGATCTCAGATATTTGATGAACCTCTGTAGTTCAGCCGATGACGGCAACGCGTGCACTTTAGACTGTATGATATTACAGAAGGTCTGCTGTCTCAGCCCATTGTGCCCGTAAGCACCGATGGGGCCAGCATCCCTAGACGCATGGCCGGGTTCCTCTGTAGAACCTCTAGGATGTTCTGGTATTGATGTCCATAGGGGAAGTGGACTGAACAAAGAGTAGAAATTGTTATCTCCAACACTCTAGATGTTTGAAATCAGTATTTATTTCTATTATTCTCCTGACGCACTGTACGTTTGGAGTTTTGAAATATTAGTCTATTTTCTTGATCCTTGAGGGTCTTTGATGATGATTATTATCCAGGTAAGTAAACTTTGTACTTGCTCAACCTGACCTTGATAAACGTGCCTTCATTTCTTTATACCATATTGTTAGTATTCCTATTGCTTTTTATTTGTGGGTTTTTCTTGGCTCCTACTGGGTATTTCTTTCTAAATACTCATGCATCTCTTGATGCAGGAATCAAAGTGGAAAAGATCTGACGAGGTACTTTCGATGGAGCCTGATGGTAGATAGTTGATTGATGTGAATTCAACTTTATTATGTTTTAAATTTCTTGTTCGTGGAGAACTGATCAGCTTATGTGCTGGAATAAGTTTTATGTTCGATGAATTGTTAAGTCTGAATTTTTATAATAACTTAGTTAAACTTGAGATTCTATTATTTAAGATTTTTGTTAGCAGATATTTGTTTAACATTCTGGATCCTGCGTGTATCCCATATTATGACAATGGGAGTGAAGATTGATCGAGTATTCGGTCGCGTTCCGGGTTTCTACCTCATGACCTTTATTGTGTTAGTGCTTCCGCACTCTTATAGAGGTTTTGAAATTCGGGGCGTGACAATTAGAAATACAATTATCTTTAGAAATTGGATTAATCAATATTAAATGTATATTATAGAGCGAGTAATTACCCTACCCGACCCTATTTTAAATCAGGTAAAAATTTCCCGCACCCGTCCCTATTTTGCAATAGGGTCGGGTAGCATTTTCCTAGCCCTACTTGCAGCAATTTGTGAAGCGATCGAGGAGGGCCCATATGTGGCTAGCCCACCCATTTACACAGTCTTTGGATCACCATCTGTGTATTTTCAGACGGTCCCATGAATGAGAGGTTGCTTTGTGCATTGAGCCTCGAGGGCCGACATAGAGAATCAAGTGTTTTACCTCTGTTAAGGTGAATGTTGCCAAAATTCATCAAAATTCAACACTTTGACACAAAATTCTTAAACTTGGGGTTTCAGCCTGCTATCGTGTGTTAAGTTGATTAAATCCACGATAGAAGCACGAAACCTGAACTTTAGGTTTTTGGGGCCAAAACACTGAAGTTCATGAATTTTGTCAACATTAACTGCATTAAATGAAACGGACTATGCATGTTATTAAGCAAAATTCACTACAAAAAAAAGATTAGGAGAAGCCAATGGTGAATCATAACAAGTTCTCATACAAATAATGCACACTAAAGCACAAGGGATAAGCAGTCTGCCACCCCATTAATAAGTAGTTTACCGTGACGATAGACTATTTATCCCTACTTATAGTAGCAAACCCACCCAAGGAATGTTGTATTGGATATCAGTAAAATATCAGTCGACCAAAGAGACAAAATATCGGAGATATTGTGTAAAAAAATATCGGTGGTCTAAAACTAATTTTTACCATATATTTTTACAATATAACTTCTAAAATGAGTGATACTCATTTAGACAAGTATAAATTTTAAAATATGCATAAAATGCGTATATAATTCAAAATATGTGTTTGCGTTTTAAACTCGTATCCTTCCACTTGGCATAGGATGGGAAACAAACGAGAAAGTTGATTTTTTTTTTATTTTTTTTTTAAAACACCTATATATAGGGGATATTTAAAAAAAAATCGATATTATAGTGTATCGTTTTTTCGGTTGAAGGCCGATATCGATATATTAGCGATATATCGCCGATACAACATTCCATGAACCCACCGCATTATATGTACTATACGCGGACTAAAGATACCCACCATCTGTGGATAGAAGGATGGGCTTGCCAAAGCAGAGTGTAGTGAACTACTAACCCAAAGCACAAGGAAAAAACATCCTCTTAACTTGCACTGAAATCATCACAAGCATTGCAAAGACCAAATGGGAAAACAAAACAAGCTCTCTCTATACAATACACACTACAATACAAGGAATAAACATGCTCCTAACTTGCATGGAAAGCATCATACGCATTATCTGAGACAAAAAGATTGATCGCATTTAATTCGGTAATACATGTAAAAACTTGAGAAGGGAAGTTCAATTAAGGGGTTCTCTCAGCGGTAGGACCATGACAAAGTAACAAAATCCTACAAGAAGATACCCTCCATCAATAGTAGCCGAGGTGCAACGCTTCTACTGCACACAATAGAAGCTTGTTCTCCGTTAGTAGAAACATGTGCCACATCGATCTTGATGATGGACGGCTCCCGTCTGATGGAGGATATCATGGCGGACCAAAAATGCTTCCAGACCTTAGCTTTTTGTACTTCATGGAAAAAAATATTACCAACGTCCCATATTAAAAGCTCCATTTGGAAAAATGGTTGTCCTAGTTTTATAGCTCCATTTGGGAAAACGGTTGTCCTAAATTAATAGGTCGATTTGACTGACATGGGATTGTGAAATTTTCACGCAAAAGGATCTCCTTTGGCATAACCGTTGGAAACCATGGGCCCCACCCAACAACCGTGAAAGTGTAGCCGGCGTCTTTTGTTTTCTGGACGCTGGACTTTGGACCCGGTCTAGACAAGATAAAAGGCAGATAAAACCACCCATGGTCCACTGCAGAACCGACCCGATTGAACCAGCCCCCAATAGGGAACAAAGCTACTCCCTCCGTCTATCTTTACTTGTCTGCATAGAATTGATTTTAGTTCATTTTGGTTTCCTAAATCCGAACAGGTAATATTGAACGGAGGGGGTATCAATCTTTTTGGCAAGCTATCAACTGCTTCTTCTTTTTTTCTTTTAAACCAAGGGGTGTTCAAGTCTATAGGATCTGACCAGAAGGGCACAATAATCGGCCTCTTTTTTTTTTTTTTATGTTTGGTAATTGGCCTCTTAGAGGACCGTATCTTGTTGCCAATCCTCCCGGGTTGTACAAAGCCCACCCCACATCATACTCCCTCCGTCCAATGAAGCTCGTAGGCATTGAAAATGAGTTGATTTCATTAGATTCTAGGGCCCGTGAAAAAAAAAATTAGAGTTTGCCTTTCCCCATTCATGTTCTTAATCTTGAAAGATCAGTCAGCCATGGAATGGAGGACCCATCTTTTTTTCATATCCATACTAACTTTATTGGATGGAGGATGTACAATTTTTATATGAGTTCTAAAAGAGGGAATTAAACTTCAAAAATATGTGTTGCTATAATAATAGTTCAAATTTTATCTAAATACTCCCTCCATCCAAAAAAAAGCCTAGGTGCATTTTAAAAATTATGAATCCAATATTAAATGACTGAATTTGCCTTAGAGGGAAATAGATCCTCGTGATCGACTTGAAATGTTGTAGGCCCTACATGCTAATACATTTAACTCATTTCAAATGCTACCAGGATTTTTTATATGGAGGGAGTATAAGGAAAAAAAACCTATGAAATGAAAGAGCAGCACAAGAAATTACATTGTTTTCATTCAACAGTAGGAGTTCAATTAGAGGGGTGTTCAAGTCTATAGAATCTGACCAGAAGGGCACAATAATCGGCCTCTTTTTTTATGTTTGGTAATTGACCTCTTAGAGGACCGTATCTTGTTGCCAATCCTCCCCGGTTGTACAAGGCCTACCCCACATCATACTCCCTCCGTCCAATGAAGCTCGTTGGCATTGAAAATGAGTTGATTTCATTAGACTAGGGCCCGTGAAAAAAAATATATAGAGTTTGCCTTTCCCCATTCATGCTCTTAATCTTGAAAGATCAGTCAGCCATGTAACGGAGGACCATCTTTTTTTCGCATCCATACTAGCTTTATTGGATGGAGGAAGTAGTATTTTTATGAGTTTTAAAAGAGGTGATTAACACTTCAAAAATATGTGTTGCTATAATAATAGTTCAAATTTTATCAAATACTCCCTCCATCAAAAGCCTGGGTGTTAAATGATTGGGTTTGCCTTAGAAGCAAATAGATCCTCATGAATATGCATGTGCAGGGTCAACATAGACTTGAAATGTTGTAGGCCCTACATGCCAATACATTTAACTCATTTCAAATGCTACCAATATTTTTTATATGGAGGGAGTATAAGAAAAAGAAAATAAACCTACGAAATGAAAGAGCAGCACAATAAATTACATTGCTTTCATTCAACAATAGGAGTTGCCTTCACCATTTCAAAACAAACAAATAAACTCATGAACTTTATTACTCCCTCTGGTCACTTTTAATAGATACATTGATTTTGAAGTCACTTTTAATAGATACAATTGATCTTGAAATGAACTAAAATCTTGCTGGGTCTCACTTCTACGTAAGATTCCGAAAGAATTGATCGCTACTCTCGTAGTGGCCGGAATATGCTTAACACACCCCGCGACAAACAACAAGATTTTATAATTTTACGGTTAATTTCAAAATCAAATGTATCTATTAAAAGTGACCGGATGGTGTATGATGACAAAAATTTCAAGTTGGTACACCAAATAGGAGTAATTTAAACCCGAACCGGTCATCTTCCTCGCCAACCCGGGTTTAATAATAAATAAACGCGTCTTCCTCTTCTCGGGCTTCGTCTCCTCCGATCTCTCTTCCTCTTGGCTTCCCGCTCCCGCCATGGGAGCAGCTACGCTTTCTTTTTTGTTCAATGGTGAGAGGGTGGTGGTCCTCCTATACCTCTCCCGCGTCTTCTTTTCCGTCCCTTCTCCCCTCCTCTTTGAAGCTCTTGCCCTCTTTCTCCTCTCCTTCGCCGCGCTCTTCGTCGAGATCTCCGCCGAGGGCTCCCAATCCCTCCGTCGCTTTAAGACCAGGTCATGTAGAAATACCGAAATTTTTTAGTTTATTATCTGATTATTTATGGGTATATGCGATCAAGCATTCTTTTTTTGAGTTGGGTTCAAATGTGTTATAAAAGTTCTAGCTTTTTGGATAGAGGTTGCAGATATTTCTTGGTTTTGGAATTGGTGAAGTATTTAAATTGGTGGTGATGAAGATTGATATTGATTGATGATATTGATACTTTTTTTGGGGTAATTTGCTGAATTGTAACTTTGATTAGAGATTAAAAATGTTTTATTGACTTGTTTGGTGAGTGGAAGAAAATTTGGAGTAGATGAATAGGAAGGTTTTTATTAGTGTTGATATGTGAGTTTGTTATTTCCTTGCGTAGAATGTGTGCCCTTTCTTGATTGAATGCTTATATGGGCTATGCCCAGAGAAAGGATTACTTCTTTGTTATTTTTTCAGCTAGGAAGCTAAATTTGTTAGACTTATGGTTTAAATAGCTGGTTTTCTACAGCAGTGAGCTTCTGCTCACAATCTGGTAGAACTTGTTACTCTGTTTGAACCGAGGAAAGAAGGAAAGACATAATGAAAGAAAACTTATTGCAGTCTTTTTGGAAAACCTGGAAGGATGTGAATTATTAGGTAGTTCAATGCTTATATGATCAACGCGTTTTTCTAACCATGCTTGCCCAGAATTACAAAAAAAATCCTTGTTTTTTGGGTGTGAGAATGGATTAATTTGGTTAACTATTAGAAATGATTGAAAGTGCTATCTTCTGTAGCAACCCAGCTAACAGTGGCTAGGTCTCCATGTGGAAGTGTGAGGTGGGTTCTTTATTTTAAAAATGGGTGGCTTGTCTTTCTGCAACACCAAAAGTAAACGGATAATGGATATTGAAATTAACAACTTCTGTTATGCTTTGATTTATGTCATCTGATGGCTCAATTGTTCAAACTCGTTCTGGTTGGCTTTTTTGGATTTTGTTTGTGATAGTTTGGGCAAATCTTAAACTTCTTTTCAATGGCATGTAAGTATCATGCTGATGACTTTTGTGGGTTCATGTTTCACTTGAATCATATTGTTTCGTGAGATTTGATGCCACTATGATCATGGTTCGCAAACTCCTTCTCTCTTTGCTAAAGGATGAAAAGAGATATAAGGATGAAATGGGCACCAAATTGTTGAGATTTTGGTAATCTAGCAAGAAGTACGAGGAGAGAAGATCTTTTTTAATGGTCTTTGCTTTATAAAGAAAAAGAGGATTTATGACTGTGGTTGTTTTATATTGATATTTGTGGTTGGTGTGCATATTTACTTAAATTTTAGATCATTTTTATTTAGCTCTCCAAGATCTTTTCTTTCTATCCGACCACTAAGATCTGCGAACTATGGTTCTGATTCAGTGTAATAAATTTTTTTCTTCTTGATTCCTTTTTTCCTAATACTTCGTGATCTTTTTTTCAGGCTTGGGGCTTCATCAGGGATATTTCTGGGAGCAGTTACACTACCTACAGTGTTTCTGTCTCGGTTGATACAGATGTCGCGGGCATTTTCGTTGTATGTTATTAATCATGAAGGTCAATCTCTTACTTTATGTTGTTTTACCTTTTTCGAACTATCCATGGGCAAGTATGAATATCGAATGAGCCATATGGTTTGCACTTGTAGAATGAAGGGTATATCCTTCTACTTATGCTATGGTTTAGTCAACTTATAGAACTTGAGCTCCTGTGATCGTTCTGTTGAGATAACAATTGTTGCGGAACTAAGAATTGTTGAAGGGAAATAAATTGTTATGTTTTAAGTTTCTTATTGCATGTCTCCTTTCTAATCCTTGGATTTATGCCCCAGAGTTTCAATTAAGGTGAATTTTGAGTTTAGTGTCATATTTATCGACTAATTTATTTAATTTGTATCCGCTATTGTGGCATTAATTCTTTGTTTAGATAAATGATTACCACAACTCTTATCATTTTTTTTTTATCTTTACAAGTCGTCTCAAGATTTTGAGTTTTTGAATCTAATCCATATGATAGCATTGAGGTTTCTACATATTAGGTAGAATTCTGAAATTTCGAGAGCCTCAGTCTACTGTTCTACTCATGATCGTGGCCCTAATGACAAATTTGAACTGATAATACTAGCTCAACAAAAAAGAATAAGCCAATATTAGTTAATAAACTCTGATCTCAGGGCAGTAGTTTGGATCCACTGCCATACTTATAATCATACTACCTGTGTAACAATTGCATAATTATGCACCCTGGACGCAGTAATGGAGCATGTAGCATGCAATGCTACCTTGGGAGCATGTGGCAGAGACTAGAGCAGGATTATAGAATACCGCTGGGATTTTGCTCCATCATTAAGGGCAGGCCACATATAAGTGCAGGCCAATCTCATGATGTACAGGCTAGGAATTGTCTTTGACAAGAAAGCAAAGAGGTTTTGAGTCTAATCCGTATGATAGCATTGATGTGTCTACATATTAGATAGAATTCTGAAATTTCGAGAGCCTCAGTCTACTGTTCTATTCATGATCGTAGCCCTAATGACAAATTTGAACTGATAATACTAGCTCAACAAAAAAGAATAAGCCAGTATTAGTTTGAAACTCTGATCTCAGGGCAGCAGTTTGGATCCACTGCCATACTTATTATCATACTACCTGCCGTAACTGCATGATTATAGAATACCGCTGAGACTAGAGCATAATGGAGCATACTGGATGCAGTAATGGAGCATGTTGCATGCAATGCTACCTTGGGAGCATGTGGCAGAGACTAGAGCAGGATTATAGAATACCGCTCAGATTTTGCTCCATCATGAAGGGCAGGCCACACATCAGTGCAGGCCAATCACATGATGTGGAGGCTAGGAATTGTCTTTGACAAGAAAGCCTTGCAAATGTGAAGGCTAGGGTGTTCGACATGCTGAGAAGACACTGTCCATTGGCCCTGTAGCTAGCATGAGTTGTGTTGTTCCACTGGCTTCTAGGATCTTGACTGTTTTTCTCGACTAATAACCAGTTCAACCAGTAAAAACTTGCCGTGTGGAACCAATTGTTTTCGGGGATGCAGTTATTGACATTCTTGTTTGTAACACTGATAGGAGACTGAGCAGCTTTTTCAAAATAGTGGTTGTATTTTGGTATTTGCCAAAACCCTCATGAATGGTACTTGGGATTGGCCATTAGGGCAAAAGCAGTTTGAGACTAGCTATTGCAATTGAAATTGAAAGCTGGGGCTCGGAGTAATTTTGTTTTTTCCCCAAATGTGATTGTAGGGAGTAAATCGATACTGTATTGCAGTGGAAAGGCCTGGGGATTGTGGTTTGAGCTACATGAGATTACATACTTTTAGACAGGGTGCAGCTCTTCCTGAAAACACTCTACATAGGTATGATATGCATGGGGAGGGCCAAACATGTGCCCTCGCCCTCCACCCCACACCCCCTCCCCCTTCCCCTCCCCCTCCAAACTCTCATATATCCTCTGGCCACTATGTATATGGTATAATAGAACGAGCCTGATAAGTTTCAGTTAACGTACATATTTGTTCAGCCTAAATAGGTGGTCTCATATCTCCTATTTTGTATTAGAACATTGTGCTATCAATTTGTTCTTCAAGCACATGAATCTTTTGTCTGGAAAAAATTTATCTTAATAAGCACAGTAATTGGTATGATAGCTTAATCAGTTTTGAGGAGATTGGACGATTTTGAAATTTAGTAAAATAAGTACTTTTTTCCACTCTTTTTTGTGGTTAAAAAAGATATCCTTGATTCAATTAGCGACTCACAGCTTTGTTTTGGTATTCACATATCAGTCTTCTGGAGGTGTAATGTGAGTGGGAGTTTTATAATTATGATATTTAACATTGTTATCTAACATCTATTATTGAATTTTTTAGATATAATTTGGACATTCGAATTTGGTAATATGTTATACTTATTCTGCATCTAGTGGCAAATTCCTATTAAGCCTTTTCTTTTATAGGTAAGACTCACACACCTACATGTATGCCAATGGGATTTGATCCTTTGATCGAGCCCGACTAAGGCTGAATTGGCAATTCCTAGTAAGTCTTTGTCATAGGTGAGAGAACTCTAAAGAAATATTAAGGTGAGCTTTGTTAGAGTATAGTTGCTCGTAATTTGGTCGTCCTTAGTGTTAGTTCACTATATTATAAAGGGTAGTTTAGTCAAGTTTCGTTTATTTCTTTATCAAGTAATTTCCTGTTTTAGGCTTTGCTTGTATGAGGAATCTGTTCTCTATATAAGGATCGATTCTCCTCTAATGTAATTCCACTTCTCAATTCAGAAATACAGTTTTGGTAATAGAGTTCTAACAAGCTTATTTTTTCTAAGTTATTCTAATTTGTTGTTTTGTGCTTGTCCTTGATGCAATATAGAGATACTTTTAAATCTGGCTTGTTTGTACCCCGTTTAGGAGTGTTTTTTCATTTGAAATTGTTTTGTCCCCCAAAACAGAGTTCATATTTACTTTCATCCTAGTTTTCAAATTTCCTGCTTGTAGCATTTTATCCTGTTTGTTGTACTTGTATTGTTTTACATTATTGCAAAACTGCCTATTTGATAAGCCCACTCTCCTTGTTGGGCCCCTTGCATTAAGTGGGTGGGAGAACACACTTTCTGTCTTCCATCAGTTCCCGATGCATTTTCAAAGTTAAAACACCATGGGGAGTGCTTTAATCCCGAGGAACTTTAAAGAAGGGAAATGAGCCTTCACTTAATTCAGAAAACCAAGTGCCAAACACCTTTCGGGCCCTTCTCTGTCTCTAGTTTCAAAAGAAAATAAACGAAGAACGTCCTAGAAAATCCCTATTATTCTTGGAATTGAAGTTGAACTGTAATAGTATTTGCTGCATAATTGATGGTTAGGTGGTGTTGTTGCTTTAAAAGAAATATAATGCTTAGAGATAGATTTCTTGTTGTCTTGCAATGCATTTTAAATTAGTCACGTGGTTGTATTACACATTACATTTACCGTAGATTACCTCTCTTCTCTCTTTTATTTTTGTCTTCCATTATAAGTCGTATGTATATGTATTGATTGAACAGAGATGAGATATCTGAACATGCAATACTGGGGTGTGGTCATATGCTGCTTCAGTGTGCTGCTCTTTCTGCTTTGCATCAGATGGCAATGTGGCTATGATGAGAATGTTTCAGGCTCATGGATTGATCGATATCCTAAGCTTCCTGCACTTGTTGTTGTCTCCTTTGCAATCATACTCATTTCACTTGGAAAATATAACTCCGGTTTGTTCTGAACTTCCTCTCTTGTTTTTTCTTGGTGCTAGCTTATCCATGTGGTTATGCACTCTTTGCAAAATTTATTTTCTGAAAGATTTCAACTTTTGTGTTTTGGAGGATTGTCCAAGATCCTTCTTTTGTTAGTTGAATTGTACTTGTATTCTCATCGTTTCTCATTGACATGGTAGCGTTGCAAACTTTGCATTTTAAATTCTCAATATGGTAGCGTCTCCCAATTCTCAATATGTTGAAACTTTCTCAATATATTGCAAACCTTGCTCTTGCCATTCTCAATATGGTTTCTCAAAACGCCTTTCATATATATACATGCATCACATGGCAACTGTATGGGAGATTAAGAGGAGTAAATGTTCAGTGGTAGGCTCAGTAGAGATAAATTAACAAAAATTAGAAAGGCGTTTTGGGTTCCACGTTAGTTTTATGTCTCATACTGATTGGCCCAATTGGCACTCTTCACATGTGGATTGCATGATTTGCATTACCTTTGGAAATTTGTTTGATAAGTTTTAGATAAGTTTCAGACACTTCTGTTAATAATGTCTCCATTTTGTACTGATTTCATTTGGAGTCACATGGTTTGATTTTGAGTATAATATAGTTTGCAAAATTAGTGACTCATCCTTGAAATTGTGTCTTAAGAAAGATTATGAACTATCTTAAATGGGAAACAAGGGTTAATCAAGGAGACAAAAAGAAAAAATAATTTGTAAGCTTGTCTATACTATCTTGAAAAGAATGAAGATAAAGTAATTTTGATCGACATGGTGAAGTTGGAAATGTGCTTGCACATCAAAAATCTAAAAGTGAAATATTGAGGGGAAATTGATTTTACTGAACAAATCCTACAAATGCCAATTGGGAGACAAAAAAAACGTTTTCTAACTCACCTAAACTATAGGACTCTTGGTTTCCATTAAATGGCTTTGAAATTTACCATTTGAACCTGCATGCGGAAGTAATGTATATATCGGATTTTGCACATTGCATGCTCTAGAATCAAAAGGTTTTAAAATAAGTAGGACTAAGACTGAGCGAATGGATTTTAATTTTAAGGAAGGTAGAACTATAGATAGAGCCTTAGTTGAAATAGATGGGCAAGAAGTACCAAGGTGTGATCAATTCCGTTACTTAGGATCCATTATCCATAGAGAAGGGGATATCGATAGTGATGTGGTGCATAGGATAAATGCGGGGTGGGTAAAGTGGAGGGCAGCCTCGGGAGTGTTGTGTGATAGGCGTGTTCCGAAAAGGCTCAAAAGGCAAGTTCTATAGGACAGCCATTAGGCCTACAATACCCTATGGAACAGAGTGTTGGGCACCAAAGAAGAGTCATATAGATAAATTGAATGTAGCCGAAATGAGAATGTTAAGGTGGATGAGTGGGATAACTAGGAGAGATAGGATTAGAAATGAATATATTCGGAAGAGTCTAGGAGTAGCTCCTTTAGGAGAGAAACTGAGGGAATGTAGGTTGCGTTGGTATGGGCATGTGCAAAGAAGACCATTAGATGCCCCTGTGAGAATATTAGAAGGGATACAAGTAAACGATGCTAAAAGAGGGAGAGGGAGACCTAAGAGAACTTGGATGGAGTTAATAAAAAAGGATTTGACTTTACTATCTCTTACAAAAGAGGTAGCCCAAAACAGGCCTGAATGGAGGAGTAAGAACCATGTCGCCGACCCAAATAGTTGGGAGAAGGCGCTATTTGATTATGATTATGATTATGATTATGCTATTTTTTATATGATCGAGATTTCATTACATAATGTGTTTTTATTTTGCTGCCTGGAGGCAAGGTGAATAAGGCCTAGAGCAAAGGGAAATGTGTACCATACATTTGTACACTTGGAAATTTGTACCAAGTGCTTGCATTAGCTTTGATCAAATAAATTTCTTGCATATATAACCTGCCTTGGCTTAATGTTTAAATTTTTTCTTAATTGAAAATTTTAGTTTAATTTCATCTGGTTTGTTCCATTTTTTTTCTTTCCTTCGCTCTATCTTTATTGGTTCTTTTTCTATATTATATTACATATAGTAACTTTGTTATCTCATTCTCCTTTGCTACGTCAAATGTCAATGATATACATTTATAGGACGAAGGTTAATAACTGTTTCTGATACATATATTATGTTGTTAATTACAGTAGAGAATTGATGCTACAATTTTCCTGAACCCTAAGCTTAAATCCTAAATGGAGAAAAAGGAAATCAGAAGATTTACTCAGATAATGGTTTCTAGGAGCTAATGAGGATAGTTCTCTTAATATGATGATCTATATGAGCTTTAACACTGCCTTATGGGGACATAACATACTTGCCTTGTACCTTATACATCATATACATGAGAAATCCTACTTTGATGATTAACTTTTCTATTCACGTGATAAACATTGCATCATGATTTTTCTCTTTATAAACTTAGGCATGCTCTTGTAAATGAGGAATCAAGTTGTTATCTTCATTCATTGATTCTGCAGGGATGCATCTTCCAGAGAAGTTATTGTGGATCTGCTACCATGGTTTGGCATCAGTACAGTTGATCCAATACATTATCCATTCTTTTCCTGAATGTGCATCCATAGGTATTTTATATGTGCTTTGTACTTTCAACACTTCAGTTATATATCAAACATCTGGTTATGCTATAATTGCCAATCCTTTTAGACTGCATTGTTTGAGAACCATTAAAACTTAAAAACTCAAGATGATAGGCAATGACTCATAACTCAATTTTTGTTTAAGATGGATACATCTATGGACGCAATGCTATCTTGGTTATTTATACTCTTGCTTTTACAAAACAAAGTTGTTTAAAATGCCATTAGTTGCATAATATACAACTTCCACTTGATTTAAAACAAATTAATTTTACTCAAAATTTTATTTTCCTGGTCATAGTCACAAGTATCTCTTATTTTCAGCTGTCCAAGATTGGAAACCTTGGAACTCGAAAAAAAAAAAGATTGGAAACCTTGCTCTCATTTCTGCCAACGTTGCCATGTTACAGATGTACCCATTGAGCCAACTGATCATTTGTGCTAGAAGAAGCACCGCCTCATATACCTTTATGTTTATTAGATGAGTGTCAGATTTGGTGTAACGGACATATAGTCACTGACATCTTTTTTTTAATGTTCTGACTCTCCGGTCAAAGAACCTTCATGGAAACAAAGAATAGATGCTATTTCGCTTTCCCATCTCTCTCTCACAGCCATTATGACCGCATCAGAGCTCACTGAGCATTCATCTATGGACCTTTTTAAAGCCATGTTGTTACTAATAAGTCATTTATTCCAGATTACTTCTACTTCCTGTTCTCTAAGCTTATTTTGTAACTTCCTTATTTTTGGACTTTTAACCGATTGAACGCTTTAAGCAGTACATTGAGGAAATCAGTTCTGATATTGTAGATTTGGTCATTGATACTCTAGAATGTTCATTTGATGCTGTAGAAAGAGTCATATATTTCCTTTACCGTTTTTTTTTGGCAACATTCCTTTACCCGTTTCTGATCTCTTGAGAGAATTTTTAGGAAAATATCAGTTAAAGCATTGACTTTTTTATGTCACACAGTAAATGACGGTACTAGTTTCCCATAAGTACTGGATTGTCAATTGCAACCAAGTTTACTTGCTGATGGAACTGAATGCAAATCCACTGTTGAAGGTTCATCATCTACACCACAAAAAATCGACGGTGCATACATTACTGCACCTGCTGTTAACATACACTGTGATTTTGTGTACAGAGGGTGCACTGGCGTGTGCTCCGTCCATTTCCTCTGATGTACGGCTATGAAGCTTTATTAGTGGATTAGAGTTTGTTGGAGCTTGTCCTTTTGTTTATTTTATTATATTTCTTATAAATTTATCTAATGACGCAGGGGAAGCACTTCTGGTAACTGGTGGTCTTGTCCTATATTTTGGCGATTTTTTGGTATTCACTGCATCTAAGGTATGTTTGTTAGATGCTTACTTGCTAGTTTTCTTTTTTGTAAGTAGCTAAATGGTAGTGTTTTCTCCAGTCTGTTGCTTTGGTGCTGCCGTCAAAGCTTTCTTCCTTCCATTTTGCGATAGCAAGAAGTGAGATAAGCACCTTCATACAGGTCCGAGTTTGTAAACATATATAGAAATGTTGAAACGATTGTTGTCCGAGACTTACATTGTTACTTTCCTTCATTCAGGGTATCCTATTTGGCCTTCTTCTGCTTCCTCTATCTTACAAGTTCGTCCTTCTAGTTGGTATTTGTTTTACCAAAAAAACAATTGACAATGCTGAAACAACCACAGGAATGAGCAGTCGAGGCATTGGACAATCTGCCGTGTTCTATGTTTCTTTTGCCCTTATACTTTTAAATGCTTCAATGTGGATGCAGTTTGTTAAAGATTTTAGTGTGCATCCATTGATATGGTATGATTACTTTCAGAGTTTGGTCATTAGATGAACATAGAACAATACTTGTAAATGCTACAATGTGGATGCACTTTGTTAAATATTTTATTATGCATCCAATGGTATGGCATGTTTATTTTCAGAGATCTGTTATTAGTGTTAGAGGAGTATTTGCGTCCCTAGTGCCTAAACACTAAAGGGGTAGTTTAGTCATTAGTGATTATTTCTTGTTTCTTACTGACTGGCCCTTCTTTAAGTTATGGGCAATATCATGGTTTGCAATATCTATCTGAGATATGTCTGTATCTGTCACTTAACCGATACAAGATATGGGTAAAGAAATGATTTTTTCCAATAGCTCAGATATATCTGCAATATCTCAGATATATCTTAGATATTGGCAAAATATCTAAGATACTTCCGATATATTGGACCCCTGTCTAACCTGACCAGTGATTTTTTTCCCACCCATTATTCCTTGGCTCCATCCCTGGCCCAATTTAGTTCCTCCTATGTCCTTTCACTCTAAAAATAGGCATCTAGTACAATTCATACATTTGACTCTCCTCTGTCCTTTCACCCTAAAAGGAGGAATCTAAGTACAGTTACCCGGATTCATATCAGTTGCAACCGTTACAACTATTACTACAACTACAACCTACCTACCGTTTGGGATCTTACATCATCTGCTAAGGCATGAGTATGAGAGCCATGTGAATGTGTTTTTTAAGTATCTGCGAGATGATGATGGCATGGGAGCAAGACTGTGCTCACTTGGATTCCATATGTGCTCAAGCTTATAGTGGCCAGGAAGCTTTCCAACCTTCATGTCACTCCAGCTATTATTGATATATATATATATATATATCTGGCATTTAATTTTTCTTTTTTGGAGATACGCCATCAAGCTAAAACTTGTTTCCCATTGCTAATCATGTTATCTGCTCTATGAGTGTAATTTGTGCTACTATATGTGCATTAACATAGTGCTGTGATTAGTAGTGGTTTTAGATGTTAATATAGGCTTAAATTGACAAAATATATGTCAAACATCATTTTTAGGCCACCGATGTTTTTTTCCCCAATATCTAAGATATATCTGCGATATAACTCCGATATATCTTATCTTTAGGTCACCTATATGCGTCCGATAAAAGATATTGCGAACCATGGGCAATATAGTATTTTTGTGTAATTGGTCCTGAAGTCTATTAGAGGGCGAATCAACCATTTTATCTTGTATGATCAAATGTCAATAGATTCTAGGGCTCTTCTGCCTCTATAGAACCCTAGTTCTTCGTCAATTAGATGAATATAGAACATAAAGAAAGAAAAATAGGAGATGAATGTAGGATTAGAAATTCTATATTTGAGACGGATAAAAAAATCAATGTTTGAGGAGACATTTTGTTAGTGGTTTCCTAGAATCACATAGAGAACTCTTTTGTCGCTTGACTTATTGATTATTAGTTCTACGCAAACTCACTTGATTATTAGCTTTTGAATAGTATACATTTTATGGCAAAAAGCTCATAGCAGTGGACATACAATTTAAAAATGGCTAAGCTGTACAGAACAATTTATTCTTTAAGTTAATGTTATACATATTGACTAAATTTTCCTCCCTCCGTCTAATATTACCTGTCTGCATTGAGAAACCAAAATGAACTAATATCAGCTCATTCTGTTTTTTTAATGCAGACAGGTAACATTAGACGGAGAGATTAATGAAATAAGTGCGATATGAATGGTTGGTTGATTTTTTTAATATACTAATCATGTCCTTGCACCCCACCCTAAGTTGGAGGCCTGGGTCCTGAACCCATGAAGAGCATTCTCTTATACACCTATTCCATTTTCTTCAAGTCAAATGCATGATTGTACTCTGTTAATTTACTACCTTATTCAGCTTTCCTTCAATATATAATGACTATATAGGCATAGCTACTTTTTCTGTATTCAATTACAGTTTCGTAAAACAGATCATGCTGCTTTTATTAATGATATATTTAGAACTTTGATGATTTTGCAGGGTTTTTAATTTTGTTTTCGAAGATCCCTTAAAGCGGCTAGCATTATGTATGTATTGGATATTTGTTATATGTGCTTCAGTATTAAAGTTTTACAACATTTCTAAACATAGCAAGATTGAGAGGATCCTTCTACGTAAATACTACCATCTAGTGGCAGTCTTAATGTTTGTGCCAGCCTTTCTATTCCAGGTGAATTCCCAGTTTCTCTATGTTTTGCTTTGATATTAATTTTTCTCATCATGTAGTAGATATGATGTACTAACGGCTGGTAATACTAACTTCTGCAGCCAGAATTTCTGGGCTTATCCTTTGGTGCAGCCATGGCAGTATTTCTAGTGTTAGAAATGATTCGAGTAAGTACTCCTTTCCATGTGAGAAAGTAGAATGTTCTCGTTGATTGGCAGATATCTTAATGTGCTCATGTTTTTGAGGACTACTTTTTCTATAACTTTATTTTTTGCATAAATATAAAGCTAGTTTTATAATATTTTAAATGGTTTTTTAGGCGATGAATAAAGTAATGTGAACCTAATGGGTAAAATATTTGCATTTTCTGGGCAATTGTGCCAGATCGAGTTGTAATTAATAATATGCTATTTGAAAATACATGTATGCAACTGGATGAAAATATATTGAACATTAACCTCTTTTGTGCACCATGGGGCACTCCAAAATGTAAGAGTTATGGAATTGACAGTGGTTATTTTTTATACTAGCTGCAAGTACATGGTGTTAATATTTGAGCGAACAATCAGCATCTAAATAATTGCTTGGTGATGAGTGGACAATGAGCTGGGTGGATTTAACGCTTGGCATTATTATGTTGGATACTTCCTAGAATATTATTTTTTATGAAATAAACCCAACCAATTTATAAGAATTCAATGATGCAATCTATACAAATCCCTGTTGGTAAATGTTGTTTTCTAGTTTTACGTGCTAATGTTTGCAATTCGCATGTTAGCTTTTAGCAAGAGTTTGTAATTTGCTTCCCACCAAACCAAAAAAACCACCCTATGTAACTTAACTTAGTTTGCTTGTATTTCTAATGCAATATATGAAAAAGAATGAAAAAGATTGTTCATTTGTGATTTGTGAACATTTACTGATCTTTCTCCTTATAGTCAGGTATGGAAAATCTGGCCATTGGGCTGGCATGTGCGTAAGTTTATGAATGCTTTTACCGATCATCATGATTCAGATATCCTGATTGTCAGGTATGGTAGTCCTGCTCCGCTCCTGGTTTCTAGGGCTCAAGGTAAAAACAATTAGTGATGCCCGTTAAAGTGGGGTACTCAGCTTTTTGCTTACCCCATTGGCACAACTGAACATTTTCCACGGGCAAGCACTTTGAATAACAATGTTTTTCATTCGAATTTACTTGTTCATATTTCTACACTGTAGCTATTGTTCTCTTTTAGTGAAATTTACATGTTCATGCTTCTACACTGTAACCATTTTTCTCTTTTATTGGGCTGTGCGCTACCAAAATGGATGTCTTCTGGTTTCAATGACCGGCCACTTGCACCCTTTGCTGGAATCTTAAGTCTTGGAATTGGTGATACAATGGTGAGGTTCTATTCCTCAATGATACATATTTGTTCTCTTTCTTTCAGGTCACCATATGACAGTTTCATTTTGCAGATATTCATTGTTATTGATGGTATATACTTGGACTAGTTTTTCAACAGAATCTGACTTTTAATTGTCTATTTGTACTGAACTGGTTTTTGTAGACAACTGACATGTCATTTTTTTGGTTCATGTAGGATTTTTTTTTATACTCTTTTCCTTGAGAACTTGAGAACGACAGACGAATTATATGTTCAAAGTTGTTGTTTCGTTTGGTGTAACAGATTTTTTCTCAAAGTTGACAAGTTTTAGGAAATGTAATCCAGTTCCTCTCTATGTGCTCTCTCATCTGTGTCGTACGGACATGGGTGAGAATGTAACAACTAAAGAGCACACTTTCCTTGGAAATCTAGGCATGGGGTACATTGTGTTTTGATTTATTTGATTTTTTTGGAATATTGTTGACAGTATGACCAAACAGAGTAAAGTGGCAATATTACAGGAGTATAATGAGCTGCATTAATTTCAGAGCCATGAAACCTAGATTCGAATCATTCCTTGTTTTTAGTCTCACAACTTTTACCGATCAAAGAAAAAATAAATTCTCACAACTTAGATTTGAATCAGTCGTTTTAAATATCCCAACTTTGTTGTTTGCTTGCTCTATTATTAACCTCTCATTTGCAAATGATTTATGCAGTGGTTGGCTCATGAGAACTATGCCTCACTCTGATTGTTGTGTTTTCGTATGCAGGCATCTATGGTTGGTCACAAGTATGGTGTCTTAAGGTGGAGTAAAACTGGAAGTAAGTTTACATCTACCACTAAGTATTTATGTCTTTGAACTATATGCTAGTAGGTTAATGAAGAAACTAGTTTTAAAAGTAGTCACCATTTCTCACAGAATTTAACCTTTATTTGATTTTGATAGAGAAAACTATTGAGGGTACGGCAGCTGGTATTATGTCTGTTCTGATTGCTTGTTCGACTCTTGTTCCGCTTCTTGCATCTACGGGCTTTATAATCTCCGAGGTTTGTCATTATTATATTGAAAAAGGATGTTGACTATGAATAGTTGATTATGCAAGCGTAGTTGGCTTGTGGTTTATGTCCCTGGCCAGAATTTCTGTAGTTGACGCAAATGTTCATTTATGTGTGCTGTGATATGCATAAAATTACAAATAACCAAAATGAAAATATGATCTTGGATGCTTTGTTCATGGTAATGCATGATGGATAATATTTGATGATTTTTTTTTTTATGTTTACACTGACATTGTCAACCTTCCCCTATTTCATATACGGGCCTGTTTACACCGGCATTCTATTTTACTCTGTAATCTAATTATATTTTTCCACTCGTTGCAGCATTGGCTTTCGCTGCTTATAGCGGTCACCATAAGTGGCTTGTTGGAGGCCTATACTGCACAACTTGATAATGCATTCATTCCTCTTGCATTCTACACCCTTCTCTGTTTGTGAGTATTACCATACGTATTCTCAGGATATTGCTTAGCAGGCAGTTGACAATGAGGGTCAGGAGGCGGCGAGACAGGCCAATTTTGATAATTGAGGAACAGGGGTAGGACATGAAATGGTTTATCCTTTTATTGATTTGCGAAGCTGATTTTTTCTTTGGGGATCTAAGCTAGTCAGGTTGACTGAAGCACTCTTGATCAATTGTAATTCTTTTCTCACTAATTGTTGTATATATGTTACCATTTTGCCGCTTTGTAAATATACAGTAACATAAATTTTTTTAGTGTTCCGTTAGAAAATATCCAGAGTGTGAGCTTGATATTCATGTCTATCATCTTCATTGAGCTGTATAAAATTGTTTCGATTGTACTCGGGCTCTACAGAAGCACTAAAATCAGGTTTTTACTATGAAGATCTCTTGACACAAGTCCCAGGACTTGATTTAGAGAAAGTGGGCAATGGAAGAGCGGAGAGTCGATCTGTATGCCAAACACCGCATTCACTGTAGTGCAGTAAAAAGGTTAACATCCTTTAGTATCAGTTCAATCGAACTGAATGTTACATGTGAAAATAGTACTCCAATCACTTTGGCGTCCGCCCCTGAGCCAAAAAGAATGACAAAATGCTACAAGAATCAGAACTATAAGTATTTCACGGTTCAAAGCAATAGTCCGGTTAACCAAAAATATTTAATTATTGCAAGTAGCCCACTCAAAACAATGTTCATAAAGTATAGAGCTACATATTAAATGCACCCCTTACATGATTATATTTTGTTTTATAATGAGGGGTGACAGTCCGTATGACTCACTAGAAAGGGCAGGGCAACCGGCCTCTTAGAGCACTGCTAATCCCCGTGGGCACATACAAGCCCACCCATGATACGGTAAATGTGGATATAATCTCCGATGGGTGACCAAAGGAGTGGATGATCGAACTTAGGATCCTGCGCTTTAGGAAGCATGTCCTGGTCACCCCAAGATTACCCAAATATTACATAGAACCTAACAAAATACATATAGATGGCTCTATAGCAATGGGTATTGGTCCAAACAGTATCACAATTTCTAACCAAAAAGCTGACGGGCTAATAAAAATGTGTGGTATTTGGCGGGAAAAGAAGTCATTGTCGCAAATTAAACTTCTCTGAAATAACAAAAAAAATATGGACAAGTTGTTCAACTCGTAGGAAATACTGCACTATATTTTTTGTCGCAAATGGTGGCCAACTATTCACAACAAAGGTTATGAAGTTGTTCCTTCTTTGCAATGAATTTAACTTTGTCGAGAGCTGATATTTCTACAAGTTATAACAAAGAAAAATTGTTGTCAATAGCTGTTATAAGAGATAAATAATAAAATTTGTCATAATATAATTTATGATGATATTGACCTTCATGACAATTTTTAATTTTTACCTGCTCATTTGCAGACATTTTGTGGTGGACAGTTGGATATAAAAGAAGGGAAAATATTTCCCCATCCGGTTATTTGACAAGCCACGGAGGCGCCAACGTGGCGCTAGCCCTGCGCGGTCTTTTTTTTAACCCTAACCCGAAAGGCATTACTTGAACCGACACCTCTCTTTTGTAAAGAAGCATTTCCTTTTGTTTTAGAAATTCTAGAAATGTATCACTTAAAATGACGCATTTCCCTACCTTAACATATTCCCTCCAACGGCAAACCTTTTTTTGGAGAACTGTAAAGGCGTCACTTGAACCGACGCCTTCCGCTTCTAAAGGGGAAAGATGATGGATCAGCAAACGCCTTATACTTTTTTTGGAAGGCACCACTTGAATCGATACCTTCCTCTTCTAAAGGGGAAAGGACGCCTTATATTTTCTATATACTTTGAAAGCGACGTTTAAAGTGGCGTCTTCATCTTTTCTATAACACAACCATCGATGTAATTTGTGGATTTTAAAAAAAATCTGATAACACAATATTTTTTCCAGAACTCCCACATTCGCCTTCACCATCATTTGTAAAGTTAGGCATGCATGCCTCTTTTTTTACAAATAGCTTGAATATATACACACGAGGCACAAAATAGAGCATTTGTTGTGTAGAGTTGTCAACATCAATTGGTAGTATAGTGGTCGTTGTTCCAAAAAAAGGCATCTTGCACTTTATATGAATTTTCTAAATTCTTTGATCTCATCCCATTTTATTTACCACTTACATCTCTAATTCCTCATAAGTACTACTTGGCTTACTAATAAGTAATCTTACGATTTCACCACCTTCGTATTCACCTCCATTGATTGCAATTCTTCCACTATGTCTTAGCACAAATGAAATTATTTCTCCTGCCATCTCTACTCACAAAATCTTTAATAAACACTAAGAAATATACTACTCAAATATGACAAAGTACACTAATCAACATAATGTAACAATTTCAGTAAACAATCCATTATTTGATAAAATGCTAGAGCTAAATTAATTGTTTGGGGTACTTGCTTGAACATATGCATTTCAACTGTGGTTGAGAGATTTTGAGTTTATTACCTGCAAACGCAAGCGACAGAAGGTCGAAGGTGCAGTCATGAAGGGGCTGGTTGGAGAAGGGAGAGGGGGGGCGGGGGGAGGAGGGGCTGGCCAGAGAAGAGACAGGGTGGAGCGCGAGGGGAGGAGGCACTTGATTGCGTTTTTTGGCCGAGCCTGAGGGGGGGAAGGGGCTTTAAAAGAAAACGAAGACACCATTCTAGATGACGCCTTCCAAAGAAACATTTCCCCTTTAGAAGAGGAAAACGTTAGTTCAAGTGGCACCTTCCAAAGAAAGTATAAGGCGTCGGTTGAACCGATGTCTTTTCCCTTTAGAAGCAGAAGACGACAATTCAAGTGATGTCTTTATGGTTCTACCAGAAAAAGGCTTGCCGTTGGAGGGAATACACTAAGATAGGAAAAAACATCGTTTTATGTGACATCTTTCTTCTTTATAAAAGAGAGGCGTTGGTTCAAGTGACGCCTTTCGGGTTAGAAAAAAAACCCATGCTGGGCCAGCGCTACGCTGGTGTCTGCATGGCTTGCTAGATACCGGATCAGGAAATATTTTCCCTTCTTTCCCGATCTGTAATTTTTTTAAAATATTATTTGGTAAAAAACCCATATAAATACTTTCCAAATTATTTTTTTGCATAAGAAACTTATGTGCCACAAAAGATGTTTCGTCCCAAATAGGCATTTGATTGACTGAGTGATGAAAGTGAAAATTTTCATGTTCGTGTACTGGGCAAGTGTGGACTCTAGGAAAAAAATGGTACCTTTCAATGTTCTAAATCATGAGCCCTATCTTAGGGTATGAGATGGGTGAGCAACAATGTTTTGATGTGTTCCCTCAAGGCAAGTAGATGAGTAGTTTACAGGATTCACTGTCTCTTACTTTTAATTGAAAATAGACAATACAAATTGCAAAATGCATATGTAACTTTATTATTTTATGTTTATATTCAAGTATGTCATATACACATTACATTTGTAAGATATACTAGTCAACACATTTTTTCCTAGTCATGTTATTGAGCATAAGTGATATAATTGTATCGAGTTTGTAATTGAATGATCGTGTGTTGGAGGACACGACTCATTGTCTGTTACTTGTAATTGAAAATACACAAAATACGAATGTCAAAATGAACGTTTAAACTTATTTCAATTCAATTCTGTTTGAGGCAGTGCTATCGTGTAATCGATTATAAGATAACCACCCCTATCGTATCTTCGTTGTAGTGCTATCATGTATTCGAGACATTGCTATCGTGTAATCGGTTACACAATAACAATTTTTATGGGACATACTTTGATGATTCATATCTATCTCATTTCTTATCCGTTTTCACCATTTTTTTGTGTTCTTCTTTATTTTTCCTCTTCTTTCTTGTCATCATGATAGCCTAACTATGTTGGGACACTACATGATATTTATCGTGGATTTTGCTATATCTTTTTAGATATTATCTCAATATCATTAAAATATCATCATGATAAGAAAGAACACTAAAAATAAGGAAGAACGAAAAAATGGACTAGAAATGAAGGACATATGGTGAAAAGTGGGGTTTAGGGTTCAGGAGGGCAAAATAGGAAGATCAAGAGCTAAGACCAGGTTATATGGCATAAACCTGAAAAAATTAGGTAATATGGCAATCCGGGCTCATTGGCCAGAAAATATGGAAAAACCTTCTGATGTGGAGATCAAGATTGAAGATATACAGTAGGAACAAGATATTTTTTCAGAATACCTCTGTTATTTATGACCACAACTAGAAACAAACTTCAAAATCGACGGGAGTCATGTAACAACACAGATCTGCAAGGCACGTTATCGTAGACTCGATCAGACTCGGAAATCAAGATTCAGCGGAAAGAAATTATCCAAAAAAAAAAAGATTCAGCGGAAAGAGCTTGCCAAAAATATGGATCAGTGTAGATGGTCCTTTTGGTCAGTTACATAAGGCTTTTATAAAATTGAAATGAGATCAGGTTATTATCGATTGAGGATCTAAGAGGAGATTCCTAAGACGAGCTTTTTGAGCCAGGCATGGTAACTAGAAATTCTTAGTGATGTCATTCACAATGACCAATGCACTGGTGTCGTTTATGACGATGAATCAAGTTTCCAACTATATATAGATCAGTTTTACCATTGTATTTGTAGATAGCATCTTGATCTATTTGCCAAACAAGGAGGAGGAGCATACCATATAATGCTCCCTTCAGCTGTTGTTGCTCGATTAGTGTAGTGTTAGGCTTCATGCTGCTAATGCATGTTTTCGAGTTTGTCGTGTATGGTTATGTGATGTTGGGTTCATCCTTTAGATTTTACCTTGCCCGTTTTGGGCCGATGATATAAATAAAAAACTGCCAAACAAGGAGTCGGAGCATGAGCAACATGCACATATAATAGTAAACCGGTAATAGTGAAGAAATTAAAGTGAATCTAGGAAAGATGGAAGTGACCGAGAGAGTGACTCCGACCATGACATGTCATTACTTTTACTGTTGTACGACAAGAAGTCATCCAAATCCCGTATGCGTGTCTGTGAGAGAGACAGATCGCTTTTTTGCGCATAAAACAAAAAATATCCTGACTTCTTTTAATGCACGAATGAAACAACGACAACACCCAATGTTGCCAAAAAAAAGAGGAATGAAATGGACAAAATCTTACTATTGTATATATTTCATGATACGGAGATGATGTCACCATTGCAATTGTGGTCCCTTGTCAAACAGACCCCAAGAACATTATAACCACCATGGTTTCTTCATGTTTGGTATGAAAACAATATAACGTCCCATTTCTTAGTTTGGGCATGCCAACTATTAACTACATTAAAGATAAAAGAAGCTTTCTTATCCTTTGCAAAACTTCACAATTCACATTTCATTCCCTAGATCTCTCATTCCTGTGGGCAAGAAGTCCTGTCTACTGTCTATCATTGCTCACAGCTCGCAGCAAGCACTGGTTGAACTTTTGAACAAGAGCTTTTCATAAAAAAATTCACAAACAACAACAAAATAAAAACAAGTACAAAGCTTATATAAACCATAAAAAAAGTCAAGATTTGTTGCCAAAATAAAATTATATAACACTGAAGATATTAGAAAAAATAAATTTTTTTATCTATATCCGACAAAATAATTGAGAAGAAGATAAAACGATATAGTAATTGATGCAAACCATTGAAAATGGCCAAACAATAATTGAATCTCTTATTGAACTCAATCAAAAGCTCAAAAGGATTCACACTCAGATATCCAACCCAACACAAAGTTGGCTTTTTCCGACCTTCCTTTCCTTCTTCCCTTTATTTCCATCTCCCTCGCTCCCTTTTCGTCCATTCCCAGCCCTTTCTTGAATTGGAGAAGGTCAGTGGGGCTGGGGAGGAGCTTTCAAGCTCAAAGCAGCTTCCTTGCACACAACAGGAAGTGGGCAAAGTTCCATCTTTTTTTGCCTTTTCTGCCTTGTTTTCTATTGAAATTTGGGATTTGGAGTTGATTTGGGCTTAGCAAACAGGCAGGTGGGTAGTTCTTGGCATCCTTTGTTATGTGAACTTTGAACACTTTTGATTCATTTTAAGGCTGTAATAGAAGTTAAGATTGATTTGGGTTTTTTAGGGTAAAAGGGCAGGTTGTGAGGTTGTTCTTGGCCTGCTCTGATATCTGAAGTGTGAATCCTTTTGAGCTTTTGATCGAGTTCTCGTGGGTGTTTTCTATTGAAATTTGTGATTGATTTGGGTTCCTTGTGGTAAAAGGGCAGGTGGGCAGATATTGGTCCCCTCTGATATGTAAAGTGTTAACCTTTGTTTGCTTTTTATTCAATTTGAAGTTTTGTATTATTGCTATTAAGTTTGAAGTTTGCACTTAGGAATTGTGATTCATTTGAGCAGTGTCTTGGCCTCCTTTGATATCTGAAGTGTGAACCCTGTTGAGCTTTTGATCCATTTTTCAGGATTTGTAATGTTTTCTTATAAAAATCGTGATTGATTCTGGGTTTTTGTGGTAAAAGGGCAGGTGGGCGGTTCTGCTTTCATTTGTTATATATGTGAAGTGTGAACCCTTTTGAGCTTTTGATTCATTTTTTCAGGTTTTGATGCTTTTTCTATTGAAAATAGGGTGGGCAGGTACTGATTTAACTTGTTATATATAGTGTGAAACCTTTTTAGATTTTGATTTGATTTTCAGGTTTTGGGGTATTTTCACTAAAAAATACTGATTGATTTGTGCTTCTCGAGGTGAAAGGGCAGGTGGAGCAAGTTCTGTTTCATTTGTTGTGTGAAGTGTGAAAGTTTTTGAGATTTTGATTTATTTTTCAGGTTAGGGGGTTGTTTGTGACGATTTGGTGGGTGATGGGATTCGCTGAATCCAAGAAGGGAGGATCAGCATGGGGAATTGGGAGTTTGATGAGGAGGAAGCAGGTTGACTCTGCCAATTCGAAGCCTGATGGGACACATCAACTTGCCAAGGAGTTGTCTGTTGTTCAGCTTATTGCGATTGGTAATTAGGGATTTCTTCTTTTGTTTTATTGTTCTAAATGATGTATTTGAAATAGATTTTCTGCTAGGCAAAATTTTCTGTAATCACTTATGGTTAATTATCTACCTTCGGTACCCTTTACATTGATATGGTTACACATGAAGTCATGTATGCCTTTGTTCCCTGCTTATTGCTAAATTCTTTAGTTTGTTCTAACATTGTCGTTTTTTATTTATACTCATTCTCCTTTTTGTTATTTTGTGATATAGTAATCACCTTGTAGAAAACATATTGTAGACATTGTCATGCTCGGTATGGGACGATGGTTAATATCGATAGGTCCATGGATATGGGTTGATATATTAATACTAAATCCTAATAAAATGTTAACACTGCTTATGGTTATTAGGTCTTGTTTTATAGTGTATTTGGTAGATCATTTATTGGCAAATTCCTTATCTTGAGATGCTATTGTTATTTCTGTTCGTATCGGGTCCTTTTTTTCCCTTTTAATGTAGAGCGTTATTATGTTTTCACCGCTATTTTAGTTCACGTTCATAGTTTAAAACCCAATTCTATTGATGCACTCATTTTTGTTCACTCGATTCTCACTTGATTATTTATTTCCTAATGTTATGCAACGCTTTCTCATATCACTTCAAAATTTTAATCTTTATTTATTTTGATTAAATTCTGAAAAATCCTAAGTAACAGAATTGATCATATCTTGACACTTATTGCCCATATATTTGAACTAAAGTTCTGCCTATAGTTCTACCTTCTAAGTTCCATGCACTTCCTTAAAATGTGGGGTGGGTAAAGCGGAGGGAGGCCTCGGCAGTTTTGTGTGATAGGTGTGTACCAAAAAGGCTTAAATGCAAGTTCTATAGGACAACCATTAGGTTGTAATATTTTATAGAGCAGAGTGTTGGGCACCAAAGAGAAGTCATATAAATAAGTTGAAGGTAGCCGAAATGAGAATGCTAATGTGGATGAGTGGGATAACTAGGAGAGATAGGATTAGAAATGAATATATTTGTGAGAGTTTAGGGTAGCTCTTTTAGGGGAGAAGATGAGGGAATGTAGGTTGTGTTGGTATGAGCATATGCAAAGAAGACCAATAGATGTTCCTGTGAGAAGATTAGAAAGGATGCATGTAAATGATGCCAAAAGAGGGAGAGGGAGACTTAAGAGAATTTGGATGGAGTTAATAAAAAAGGATATGACTTTACTATTTCTTACAAAAAAGTTGGCACAAAATAGGCCTTAATGGAGGTGTAAGATCCATGCCACCGACCCCAAGTAGCTGGGAAAAAACGCTACTTGATTATGATTATTATGAAATTCTTAAAAATCCTAAATCTAATTACTTTTTTTTTTTTGCTTTGTTTGTATTGGAATACAATATGAACTTGTGTGCTTACCTACTTCATCCATATATGAGCCTACTCATCCCTTTAAGTATGGACTGTACTACCACTCTATTAACTCTTGAGAATGAATATTGACTAGTGGAAAGAGCCCGGTCCAGCAACGCCAGACATTTCAAATATTGCATCCATTTATTATTTAGTAGGCTGTCTATGAAATGCTTATTTGTTTTAGATTTTTTTGTGTTTTAAAATTTTTAGTTACATATGGTAGTTTTCTGGTTGATTCCCTGGTGGAATTCATTTTACTGTCTGTGAATTATTGTACTGGAATAGTCGTTAATGCCAACTTAGCTTGAACAGTAACATTATACTATTTTGTTCAGGTGTCGGATCTACAATTGGAGCTGGAGTTTATGTACTTGTTGGAACAGTTGCTCGAGAGCATTCTGGACCCTCTTTAACCATATCATTTTTAATAGCAGGAATAGCAGCTGCCTTGTCAGCATTTTGCTATGCAGAGCTTGCTAGTCGTTGCCCTTCTGCCGGCAGTGCCTATCACTATTCATACATTTGTGTTGGAGAAGGGTGATGAAAATGCGCTCTTGATGTAGTTAATTTGATAATGCAATATGTTCATAAGTAGGCTACTAGAGTATCACATTTGTGCAGATAATATTTCCCGCTTAGTCTAGTATTTGCTATGCAACTACCTTCATAGCGTGCTTTATGGAGCTGGTACTGATGAGTAAGAAGATCCAACTTGATAAAGTGTAGCTGAGATGAGAGTGTTAGATCGCATATGCGGGGAGACAGGAAGAGACTCTATCTCCAAATAGTATAAGAAATAACCTAAGGTGGCCATTATGAGTACCTAACATTTCACAATTGATCCAGGTTATCTGTTTGTGTATGCTTATTACTCTCTTCTTCTCTCATCTCTTGAATAGCACTTACATGTGTGCAAAGGAACATAAAATGTGCTAATGATGATTAAGAGGCATCAGCCATTTTTTACTATGATTCTTTAGCCAATAGTTGTGTCCTTTTCCAATAGGTGATATGTGTAATGATTGAGCCGCGTCAATTATTCTTGAAAGGAATTATTTTTCCAACAGCCATGATGCATCAGTCATTTTTAAAAGGTTAGGAAATGTTCTTCATTGTTAAAAATTCTCTAATTCATGTCGTGGAGATAGGAAGCTCTTCTTGTTTCTTACCGTGTCGCCTTGCTGAGACAGAGAACTCAGCACATGCATTCCATGGTTAGGAGTATAGGTGTAGGACAAACACTAGAATTTTTGTGATTTCCTTAGATAAGTTGGATTCGTTTTGTCATTGCTCATCCCAAAATGCATGAAGGTTTGAGTGATCCATTTGAGATGGATTGAGATTGTTTGAGACAGGAACCATTGCCTGTAAAGGGTAGCACGTAGAATTCTATGGAGAGAGTAAGAGGAACTCTGAACGCAACATACGTCGCCTATCATTAGGTCAACTAAAAGTTTGTGGGCAATGTTAAGCAGGGAAGAGGAAGGTTGAGAAGAACATGGATACATTTTGTTTGAGAAGATATGAAAATAATTGGTTAACCATTTGTTGGAGGAATAGATTCCATGTAGCCAACCCTAGTGAACTCAAATGATGTGATGATGACGACGAGTCTGGTATTTGCTAGGGTCCTGTCGAGGTTTGTAGTTATGCATGATAATGATATGATTAAAAAGTTTCCATGGATCTTGAAGTTTTTTTCGTATTGTCTTTAGATTTCCTTGTTTGCTCATTGTGTCCAATTTGTTTTTTCCAGTATTGCATGGATAATTGGATGGGCACTTATACTAGAGTATACTATTGGAGGCTCTGCTATAGCACGTGGCATATCCCCAAATTTGGTGAGTTAATTCTCTATCATGGATAATTTGTAATTGCTTTATTTGTTTAAACACATTTCGATACTTGAAGTTTACTTCAAGTTTTTAAGTTCAGTATACACTTAACAATGTAGAACTTCAATACCCTCCCACCTCATCTGTGCTTCAGATTGTAATCATTTTGTTTCGGAAATTTTCAGGCACTGTTTTTTGGTGGCCAAGATAGTTTGCCTGCTTTCTTAGCTCGTGCCCACATACCCTGGCTTGATATTGTGGTTGACCCATGTGCGGCAGTTCTTGTTCTTATAATCACTGGTCTTCTTTGTGTTGGAATCAAGGAGGTAGTTCTTCTGAGACTATTAATCTCTTCCGTTATTTCTTTTGAGACTTACGAGCGTTTAAAGCTTCTGCCATTCTGATTTAATTTATATTTTATACAGAGCTCTTTTGCACAAGCTATTGTTACAACAGCAAATATTTTTGTCATGATATTTGTCATTATAGCTGGTGGGTACCTAGGCTTCCAGACTGGCTGGGTTGGTTACAGTCTTCCTAGCGGGTATTATACGTTAGACTTCATTGTCAATTTAGCCTCTTTAAGCCTGACGACACGGTGCTGCAAATACAATCTCACATGTCTTTTTCGATTTCAGATATTTTCCGCTTGGTGTAACTGGTATGCTCGCGGGTTCTGCAACTGTTTTCTTCGCATTCATAGGCTTTGACTGTGTAGTTAGCACAGCAGAGGAGGTGATTCTCCCTATACTTTTACAGTTATTATTTTATCTACGTTTTAGAACCTGGCGTGAGTATATTGTTTTAGATTCGCTTACAGGCTCTCATGATGTCTCATAGACTAATGTCTTAGCATCTTTATTGGCCCGTTATTTTAGTTTTTTTCCTATATGCTGTTACATTTAAATGCAGAAAATGCACCATTTATTACCATTCATCATCTGTGCCTATGTCTGAAGTCAATATCCAAGGTCATAAGCAGGTCTAAATCTGATCAATTTATTTTGCTTCTGTTCCTCTCCAAGTTGACACTCTGCCTCACCCTAGGTCAATGTTATCGGCACTCCCTTGCCATCACCACCGAGGAGGTTGCATTTGCCTCCGCCAATGATACCAGGGTTAAGCCGTTGAAACGCTGCTGTCCTAATTGACCCACCAAATGGTTGAATGAAAAAAGCCGAAAAGCTAACTACAAAGATGCTTCCTTCAATATGCATTGGTTGGGGAACTTTCAGGAAGAATTACACAAATGGCCTGGATGCAAATGCAGTACCCACTAGTCCCTAGTAAGCAGTGTCAAAGCTTTGTACATCAACTACCAAATTTGATCTGGCCGCCAACATACAAAATACAAAGTTGAGTACCAGCTATGAGTGAGCAGCTTTGAGACGCCACCTGCCAGCTGCCAAAGCTAATAAGCCAGAAACCCAGATAAAAAAATGTAATGTAAGAAACCACCAAATTGAGTAATGAGAACCCACGAAAGGAGCACTGTCTCCAGAAGCCCAGAACAGGGTAAAACAGTGAAACAGGATTAGAGAAGTATCATTTATACATAGGTGTATATTCTGCGGCGAAGAAGAAAATGCATTTGCGAAATGTGAAAGGCCGAAACTCTGTGGAACCGAAACAGCCAAAGGAGTACCGAAAATACAAAGCTCCTGGAATAGGAGAAAAGGATCTTCTTTGGAAGCAAGATAGGGGATTAGATAGGAAAGAAACTGTCATGGGAGAAAGAACAAAAAGGGCTCAAACCCAATTGCCAAACTGGCACTGTCTCAGGCTTTGATTGGGCCTATCAGGCTTGGGTCAGGCATGGTCATGTTCAGGCCGACTTTAACTGGCACGTTTGGAAGCCTTATCCGTGCCTCATTTTCAGCAATCTGGGGTTCATGACATTGATTATACACACCATTGACTCTTTTTTAGGCTCAAGATGAGTATACAAAATCAGTGTGAGGTCATAGTGGCAACCTTGTGACAGTCCTTTAACCTTTCTTCAAACAAAAATTAATGAACAGAACATCATCGTCACCATTGCCACCCTACATTTTTTCAGTTCTATGAGAGCATTCATGGGAGGATGCTTGCAATATAGTTATTCATTGTCAACGCGTACAATATCCACCTTTCAAAATTTATTACTTTTCTGTACTTGTTTGGATAATTCTGGTATTTTCTGTGATACAGGTGAAGAATCCTCAAAGGGACCTACCATTGGGTATAGGCATTGCCTTATCCATTTGCTGCTTCTTGTATATGTTGGTATCAATTGTAATTGTGGGTCTTGTGCCCTACTATGCTATGGACCCAGACACACCAATTTCCTCTGCATTCTCAAGCAATGGGATGCATTGGGCTGCGTAAGTTGTTATTTAAATATGTCAATTTTGATTTTGTAATGCCCGTTTGAAAAAAAGTCTGTTTATTAACTTCAGTTTTCTTATTAATTGATTGTTAAATAGGTATGTGGTCACTGCTGGAGCTGTCACTGCCCTGTGTTCAACTTTGATGGGTTCAATTCTTCCTCAGGTAAGTACTGTTACATTTTTTTTCTTTGATCTTAATTGAACTTATGAGAATTCAACGTTGGTTTCAAATACAGTTTTTAACTAGCAGCTGTTGAAAATTTTAACTGCATATCTTTCTGGCAAGTAAGCAAGGGTTCCCTGGCAAGTAAGCAAGTACGCTCATGGCTAGGGCGCTTCCTGGAAGCGACGCATTGCAACAACGCTTGGTTGCAATGAAAAGTGAAGCAAGTACACTTATGGCTAGGGCGCTCCCTGGAAGCGACGCATTGCAACAACGCCTGATTGCAATGAAAAGTGAAGCAAGTACGCTTATGGCTAGGGCGCTCCCTGGAAGCGACGCATTGCAACAACGCGCGGTTGCAATGAAAAGTGAGCAAGGGTTCTCGCGTTGGTTTGGATGGGCGCGTGTAAAGAAGCTAGTCCATGAGCGTAGGATTAGAGTGGCATTGTGGAATATTGGGACTTTAAAGGGTAAGGGTATGGAGTTAGTAGAAATGCTCAAGAGAAGGAGGGTTAACATAGCTTACTTGCAGGAGACTAAGTTTGTAGGAGAGAAAGCTAGGGAACTGGGGGAAGGCTTTAAACTAGTTTATGTAGGTAAAGTTTCAAATAGGAATGGGGTGAGTATAGTGGTGGATAAGGACATGAGGCAAAGTCTTATAGGTGTAAAGAGATTTAGTGATAGAATTATATTAGTGAAGCTAGTGTTAGGGGATTTCATAGTTAATGTTGTTAGTATGTATGCACCTCAAGTAGGATTAGGAGAGAACCTTATGGAGCAGTTTTGGGAGGAAATGGACTTAGTAATGCAAGGGATACCTAACGGGGAAAATGTTATTATAGGAGGCGACTTAAATGGGCATGTAGGGGTAAAGAATATAGGATTTGAGAGGATGCATGGGGGGTACGGTTTTGGGGAGTGGAATGAAATGGGAGAAGCTATTCTTGATTTTGCAATAGCAAACGATCTAAGCATAGCAAATACCTATTTCAAGAAGAAGGAAGAGCATCTAGTAACTTTCAAGAGTGGACCGCACAAGAGCCAAATAGATTTTTCTTAGTTAGAAGCGAGGACAGAACTACATGTAAGGATTGTAAGGTTATACTCGGAGAACCTATAGCACTTCAACATAGATTAGTTGTTTTAGATGTTCACATAAAGGGGTGGAAGAAGCGTAGTTCGGATAAAATGGAGCCTAGGATCAAGTAATGGAACTTGAAAGGTGAGATGCTCAACACTTTTGTGGAGAGGTTGAGGATTGAAGGGGATTGGAACTTAAATGAGGAGCCAACATTGATGTGGGTAAGCATGGTTAATTGTATTAAAAAAGTGGGAAAAGAAGTACTTGGTGAAGTGAGGAGGAGAAGGGACGTCAAGAAAGAAACATGGTGGTGGTGTGAGGAAGTTCAAAGAGTTATAAAGGAAAAGAAGTGTTTCTTTAAGGAGTGGCAAAAATGTAAAAATCAAGAGAATTGGGAGAGATATGTTAAGGGAAAGAGAGAGGCTAAAAAGATAATGAGTGAAGCTAAATTTAAGGCGTTTGATGACTGATATAATAGGCTAGGGACAAAGGAGGAGGAGAGGGACATTTATAAGATAGCTAAGTTTGATAGGAGTAGGGACTTAGAGCAAGTTAGGTATATTAAAAGTGAAGATAAAAGGGTTTCAGTGAAAGATAAGGAAATTAGGGGGAGATGGCGTGAGTATTTTGAGCGTTTATTGAACGAAAAGTATAGTAGTGGGATAGATTTTGAGTTTAATCCTTTTGAAGAGAACTTATTTTAGGAGATTCTCCATAAAGTAAGTAGGAGTTGCGTTAAGGAAGATGAAGAAAGGCAAAGTTCTAGGCCTGATAAAATTCCTATTGAAGTGTGGAAGGCACTAGGAGGTGTTGGCTTAACTTGGTTGACTAGTTTGTTTAACAAGTTTTGGAAGTCTAAGAGGATGCCGGAGGAGTGGAGGAGAAGTACCCTCTTTATATAAAAATAAAGAGGATATCCAAAGCTGTACAAACTATAGAGGTATAAAAGTTATGGAACACTATGAAATTATGGGAGAGAGTATTAGAAGGATGTTTACAAAAAGTAACTAAAGTATCAGAGAATCAATTTGGTTTCATGCCGAAGAGGTCAACAATGGAAATTATATTTTTATTACGGCAGTTAATAGAGAGGTACAGGGATAGAAAATAAAACTTCTATATGACCTTTATAGATTTGGAAAAAGCCTACGATAGAGTGCCGAGAGAGCTTATTTGGAGTGTTTTAAAGAAGAAGGGTGTAATAAGAGGTTACATAGATATCATCAAGGATATTTATGAGAGGGTTGTGACTAGTGTGCGAACTATTGGGGGAAAACTAAGGAGTTTCTGGTTACGGTAGGTCTTCAGCAAGGGTCATCCTTAAGTCTTTATCTTTTTTCTTTAGTTATGGATGAGCTGACTAATCATTTGCAAGATAATGTACCTTGGTGTATGCTTTTTACAGATGAGTAGGTTTGAATGAGAAATTACAATTGTGGAGGGAAGCTCTAGAATCAAAAGGTTTTAAAATAAGTATGACTAAGACAGAGTGCATGGAATTTATTTTTAAGGAAGGTAGAGCTATAGATAGAGCCTTAGTTGAAATAGATGGGCAAGAAGTGCTAAGGTGTGATCAATTCCATTACTTAGGATCCATTATCCATAAAGAAGGGGATATTGATAGTGATGTGGTGCATAGGATAAATGCGGGTTGGTTAAAGTGGAAGGCAGCCTCGGGAGTGTTGTGTGATAGGCGTGCTTCGAAAAGGCTTAAAGGCAAGTTCTATAGGACAACCATTAGGCCTGCAATACTCTATGGAGTGGAGTGTTAGGCACCAAAGAGGAGTCATATAGATAAATTGAATGTAGCCGAAATGAGAATGTTAAGGTGGATAAGTGGGATAACTAGGAGAGATAGGATTATAAATGATTATATTCAAGAGAGCCTAGGAGTAGCTCCTTTAGGGGAGAAGCTGAGGGAATGTAGGTTGCGTTGGCATGGGTACGTGCAAAGAAGTCCATTAGATGCCCCTGCGAGAAGATTAGAAGGGATACAGGTAAACAAAGCTAAAAGAGGAGAGGGAGACCTAAGAGAACTATGATGGAGTTAATAAAAAAGGATTTGACTTTACTATCTCTTATAAAAGAGGTAGCCCAAAATAGACTTGAATGGAGGAGTGAGATTCGTGTTGCCGACCACAAATAGTTGGGAAAATATGCTATTTAATTATGATTATGCATATCTTTCTGGCAAGTGAACCACTGTGTTTTCCATTCTCTAAGTCATATTATCTGGTCTTTCTTGTATTCTTGGTCACTTGTCAGCTGCTTCCATTTAAACCTAAAAGGAACAGAATTTGTTCCGAAGCAACAAGGGAATAACTATTTTCCAGGTTTTTTAGTGATAATCTACTCTAACAGGAGAAACCTGTTAAGCTATCATATTCAGAAATATGTCGCACAAAACGGCGTCTTGAGCTTTCAAATCTCTGCAAAAGTTGGAGTTTTTAGCTGTTTGATTTATATTTGTGGACTTATTACTGACTATATTAAAAATGCAGATTAGGTAAGAAAATGCTGTCTGTCACAAATTTTGTTGTAATTTCACTTCTTAAGTATCAGATCATCAATATGACTAAGTTTCAGTGTGCTATTTCTTTTCTATTTTAATTTTAAAAGCATACTAGTCATTAGCTTTGGTGTCCAAACCAGTTTCTCATGCTCTGCATAGCATATCTTGCAGTATTAGCAATAACTGTTACTTTTCCCTAAGTTCGAGTCCGGAGACTCTCAGAATTTTCCCATTGACGTAATGTCATGGTGAAAGGTGAAAATATTGACTACTGTTCAATAAAGCAGTTGGGAATCACGGAGAAAAAAATACATTTCTTCCAAGTTCTTAATTACTGAACCATATTAGTTCAAGTTTTTGAGTTGGATAATTTGGAAAATAGGCCACATGGTTAGTTAAAGGAGGAAGTTTTTTGTTGATTTAACTTCCAGGGTATTGTTGTTGTTTTGTCACCTAGGGCATTTTGAACATGTAAGCCTGGGATTGGCTTCAGCATCAAAGGGATTCCTTAAAGAGTCTAAATCCAAGTTTGGTCTTTATTAGGATTTTCAATAGTAGGGAATATATTAAGTTTTGTTGGATAATCTGCATGCCTTTTATGGAATGGCCCTACAACGTATATCAAGAATCCAAACAGATTATCCAACAGTTAGTACTTTTCAAGGACCGATTTGTAAGAGCTGATTAGAGGATACGTATTCTCTTGTCGTGTATTTTGAGGATATGCTTTATACGCGTCCTTACTTAAGAAGAAAGTATTACTCCGTATGTTTTATTTTAATGCTATAGGCTCCTGCTAGTGTCCTCTGATTATAATTTTGTCAAATCTTGTTACATTTTTGCTTCTTCCCAATTTGTTCCCAGCCTAGAATACTGATGGCTATGGCTAGGGATGGTTTACTACCATCATTCTTCTCTGATGTCAACAAGCGAACACAAGTTCCTATCAAAAGCACAGTGGTGACTGGAATCTGTGCTGCATTCTTAGCCTTTTGCATGGACGTTTCCCAGTTGGCTGGCATGGTAAAGTATTTCTCCAAATTTCTTTCCTTGATACCTGTACAATAACCGAAAGTGGATCCCCTCTTTTTCAGGTCAGCGTGGGCACACTTCTTGCCTTCACTATTGTCGCAATATCTATTTTGATTCTTCGTTATGTCCCTCCTGACAAGGTCCCGCTTCCATCATCACTTCAAGAGTCAATTGATTCTGTGTCTCTTCGGTATAATACTCCAGAGGAAAGCTTAAGAGATCTACCTTGTAAGAATGTTAATGCTGATACAGAAGAAACCTCGGCAGGGTATCCTCTTATCACGAAGGCGAGCAGTGAAGGTAATTGTACTCGGATATTCACATCTTTTAATGTTGCTGCACAAATATTTTGCGTTTAAGTGGTTGTAAGTTGTAATATAGACAAGTTAAAGGAACTTAAACGGAGGAAGGTTGCAGCTCTCAACATAGCATTTGTCTGTATTGGTGTTCTGTTGCTTACATCTGCTGCCTCTGCTGAATACTTGCCGAGGTATATGCTAAATTTTAGTAACTTTATAAGCATACTGATCATTTGATAATGTAAATTTATGGCTATATTTAGATATGAGTTAGAGGAATTAATATTGAGTTGCTATTATTTTTGGTGACTGTTATGCTGCAGTAACTACGAGCACATTCCATCACTAGTGTCTGATTTAATACTTAATTTTATAATTGAAGCTAATAAATTTGTTACTACTTGTATCACCAATGTCATGCTGGCTATTTAGAATGCAAAATGGCAATTATGATGTCAGCTTTGTATGAGAAGATGATTTTTCTTGCGGCAATATTTCTTTGGCAACTATCACCTATAAATCCAATTCTGAAGGAGGAATTACTTAAGATGATGATGATGATGAAAGTTGTTACATTACTCCCTCTCCATAGCAAATTCTTGCCGCTATGTTTTCTGACGTGGATTTATTATAGTTATTTCATTTAATGCATAATCGATGAGCAATGTAGAACATTGTTTTCTTACCATAGGTAGCTGGGTTAAGGTTTTAGTCATGGTGACAACATATGATGGTACTTGAAACCTGTTTTATTGCTGCATTTATAGATGTATCAGGGAGTCTACAGTTGTTTCCTTCAGTTGCCCTTTTTGTGGCTAAAACCTTGAGTTGCTGAGTGGCTATTCTGTTTAAGCATTTGTTCTCTTCAAGCGCTACCAGTTTCCAGAAAACATGAATTTTACAGTGTTGGTTCTTCTCCTTATAGGCTTGTAAGATTTCCTGTGTGCTTTCTTGGGGGCTTGCTTCTCTTGTGTGGACTGATTGTACTTTCCTGGATAGACCAAGATGATGGGCAGCATAGCTTTGGACAAACAGGGGGTATGGTCTCGTATTAGCAATTATTTTAAATATCCAGTTCAATTTAACTCATCAAGTAATAACATTTAATTTATGTATTATCTCATAACAAGACTGTGTCCACTTTTTCAGGTTTCATTTGCCCTTTTGTTCCTCTCCTTCCAATTTCTTGTATTCTCATCAATGTCTATCTATTAATACATCTCGGGTATGTAGCCAAATAATTTATGAGGTTTGATTTGGTGCCATTATGTTGTTAATCTCTTCTAGTTCTAGAGCTACGTGCCACATGCTAGAAATAAAATAGATTTATACTATCAGAAATAGGAGCGGCCAAATCAACAGACATTCTATTTAGTTTCAAATGTAATGCAGATGCTATAAGTAATTGGTGGTTTACTATCTTTTTTCTCCCTCTTGTAGATTTTGAATTTTTAATCAGACATAGAATACTCTGAATAAAATTGTACTGTTGAATTGAGAAAGTCTGAATTTCACAGAAAGGTTGTTCCTTATATAGAGATCCGATCATACAGAAAGTACTAAAACAGGAAACTAATTAAACAGAAAGAAATAAATAACACTTGACTAAACTCTGTATAAAATGAAAGACTAATAGTAAAGATTTTAGACAAATGCAAGCAAATATACTTGGGTGGTGCTGGACTAAGTAGGGTGGTGCTGATTTTTTCCTGCAATAAAAGTACTGGGGTAAACACATTTTTTTTTCTTCAAAATGTAGAAGAGTACTGGTTTTGTGTAGTGAGTGTTTTCACATAAGGCAGCTGCTAGAGGTAGAGTGTGGCTTCTCAATCTTTATTTTCTTTTCCTCTTTTGAAGTTGATGAGGTGAGATAAGAAATTTCAGTGAAGCAAATTAAGAGAAACAAATCTTATACAAGATGGAGAGACTGTCATGCTGCATGTTCTTGCGATTTCTTTAGAGTCCATAGTTGAAAATTGCAGATACATGCTTGCTGTTTTTTTTAACATTCATTACTGGTTGAGAGTTGGTAGCCCGAGCACCGCTTTTTGATCGTTTAAAATTAAAACCCTTGCAAGTGCACAAGGCAATTGTACTACGGCGAGTATTAAGAAGGGTTGTCGAACCTCAGGGACGGATTAATATTTTACCAAATTCAAGAGAAAATAACAATGTTGATTCTAAACTAAGAAAGCAATGAACTTTTAACTAAACTAAGTTAGATTTAATCAATAAGGAGAAGACCAAGGCTTCGAATCCACCACAATAAACTAGCGTATCGTTTCTCTCTCTTTTGAATAAAGATTTCCAATTGGCTAGCATATTCCCCTCGGACATACACTTGTCAACTCAAAATATAGTGCTCTCCTCTCGGATGTAACACATAAAACGGCTAAAACATAGAATTGTGAGCTATCTCTCTCGAGTATAAACCAATAAAATTTTATTAATATATAACACCTCAGTCTACTCACGTTCCTCTCGGATACGCAAGTATTCTTCGGATTGAAACTTGTCTCTCTCGAGTACAAAGAACAATTTTATTGAATTAACAATGATTACACAATAAAATCCATACACCAACTAGAGTAAAAACATAAGATGAGAGAAAAGAAACTACACAACTAGATTATTGGGCTTCATCTACGCCTTGGAAAGGTGTTTAGCCTCGCATAGGAAGAGAAAATCACCATCGTGTTCTTCATGTTCTTCTCTCCTTTGCTCTAGCCTCCGATAAAGCTCTAAAATCTATTCTCTGGTCTACTTTCTAATGCCCAAAACGTTCCTTCATAAGGCCTATTTATAAGTTTGAAGAGAAATCACGAAATCCCCTTCCAAATCCGAGTCGAAATAGGTCAAAATCGTATTTTCCGTATACGGCGATCGCTCGGCACTATTCACCGATCGATCGGTACTGTTCATGAATTTTTTTTCAGTAGATATGATCGATCAAACGGCGACGATTGATCGCGAAAATTTCGATTTTTTTCTCAGGCGATCCATCGCCTCATTTAGTCGATCGATCGGTTACTATTCATCTTACAGCACAATTTTCCAATAGTCATAACTTTTTGTTCCGAATTCCGAATTATGCGTGGTCAGTGGCGTTGGAAAGTTGACTTCTTAAACTTTAACATGAGACTTGAATCAGTCCAATCAAAGATATACACACGAAGTTATGAAGGTTTAACCATTGAAGTCTTATTTCACTATATTTTTGCATCTTTGCTCTCATTTTCCTACAAAAGTAAAAACTATATTAAAGTAGCATTAATTCTAATCAAACACTAACATAAACATAAGTTTAGGAGATAATAAAATGCATATTTCATGTATAGATCACTTTTCGTGAGTTCACATTTTTATCCCTAGACTTATGCCAGTTTTTGGTTGAGCACTCGCTAAGGACCAGTAAACTGGAGACTTTATCTTGCATTATTTTGTAACCCAACATTTGATTTGAATTTGATAACTGATCAAAACTGAGTCCACGAAATGTCTGGTAAGGAGACTGACGAACAATTTTTGTTTAAGAGACTGTGGTGATAGTCAAATCTGCTGAGAGATGCTTGACAGTTCAGCATATTGTAAAACTGAACTGAAGTTTGTACTAAATAATTTCAAATGAATGTAAAACTAATTGTAGATATTGCTGCAGATTTGTTAGGTAAAAATAGAGAATGTTTTATATTGAAATCTGTCTATAAAACTGTGGGATGTTGAACTTTTCGGCCTAGATCGGGATATTTATACGTCTAGATGGGCTTAGATGAGCTCATATTCATGATATCAATCGTATGTGAGGAACAGTTTTTGGATCCAGACTATTTTTGAAAGCACAGTAATTAACATTTAGCTTGAGTTTTGTAATCCTTTAATGTCAAAGCTACTTGCAATTGATGATGGTATATATCGATGTCTCTATAATTGTTTAAGTCGCTTTTGTTTTTGGACAATGTATCAGAACTGGAACATGGATCCGGGTTTCTATTTGGCTTGTAATTGGAGTGGTTGTGTATGTGTTCTATGGACGACATCACAGCTCTCTAACTGATGCTGTTTATGTTCCTACTGCACATGCGGATGAGATATACAGAGCATCCTCAGAATACCTGGCATAGATGTGAAATATTGTACTCTTATGTATGATGTATTTTATAATTTGAAGCTTGATTCATGTATCCCGAACTTGTGTTTATGAGCGCAAATTAGATCAAGAAAGGAAAAATGGAAATTGGGATACAATTTGTACTGCAAAAAAGCTGAAAATCCGATTTACAATTCATATATGTACAAAAATGTAAATAGAAAATAATGTAAATCTTATGGTCTTCGAAGAGGTGTATTAATGCAAAATTTACTAGTAAGTTATTGTCTGCTACTGAAGTTGGTTTGCTTTGGGCGGTTGAAATCAAGATAGTTTTGGCAACCATATATGAGTCAACTTCCATTTGATATTTGTACGGTGCAATTTGGACGGAATTTAGCGAGAGAAAAACTGGGACACCACACCTAAAATTAGGACTAGATGATTGTTAATGGGATTAAATTTCCTATATATCAGTCTTTGATAGTCATTTTTACAGTAGTTGACCGAGAATACACCTTTATATAGTTAGGGAAAAGTTTAAATGAGATCACTCTCATATTGTTTATATGAAGCTACTTTGAATCGTAGTTATTGGATCTTGATTTGACGGCTACAAATATCCATAATGATCTCATCCACTCTTTGTCTCTTTGATATGACACTCGCTTACCTATTGATTTGATATTCACCCTCCGATCGGAATCTAATGGCAATAAAGATTGGCCTCATGCACCTTACATGAGAACTCATCTCATATAGTTATTGTTCAAAATTTCTGCAATACATTTTCTAATGTGATATTTTTTTCCCTATGTTCCTCTAATTTGAAGTCTATAAATAACACCGTATTATTTTCTCTATTTGTAGTAAAATATTTAATATGTGCCACGGTTTAATTCGTCCAGCCCATCAGTCTGAAGGCATGCGTGTAGGGCTAGGTAGGCAGGGACAATTAAACCTGCTTTTCCCTTTTATAATTAACGTCGATATCCTGGAAAAAATCAGGAAGCCTGGGAAATTTCGGCATATGCCCATACGTGTGTGTAGGTGCATACAATCAAGGCTCTATGTTAAATAGGGGTGTAAACGACATCAGTATGTCCGTGTCCATCCATCCGCTTAATGTTAAAACGAACTGTTGTTTCTTGTTCACTATGGGCATAGATGTGGCTGCGGACATAACCGTGTCCGTAGCCGTCCGTGTATGTAAGTTCATTATTTTTTAATAAAAAATAACTAAGTTGATAACTTTTTTAAATAAAAAATACAATCATTTAAAAATAACTAAGTTGATAATTTTTTTTTAAAAAATACGATCATTTAAAAAGAAAAAGTTAATATAAATATTGTTTTTGCTTCAAGAACTAAAATATTATTTATCTCGTAAAAAACTTTCTCCTGTTTTCAAGCATAGTATCCTTATATATTAAAAAACAAAGTATAGTATCTTTTACTCTTGTTTTCAATCATAGTGTCCGTATCCGTCCGCATTCGTCTGTGTCCGTGACAGACGGCTGCGGACACGCCTTGTCCGCGTCCGTGTTCATCCGTTTACACCTAATGTTAAAATGCTAAATTCTTGAAAGCATGAAATGGAACACATATTTTGCCCTTGCTTAGTGACCTATCCTGCATACCGGATGTAAATCATGGTTTTAGATGTTTTTTTATCTGTTTGCCCTTGCTCACCGACCTATTTCAGAGGACGTTTTTCTACTATGTCGATTTTGAAATACATCATATGGAAGACGTTTTTTTAACTGGAAGGATGTTTTTTTTAACGATTTAAAAAAAATTAAAAAAAGGCATCCTTCTAGATAACGCCTTTCAAAAAAAAATTAACGATTTTTTTTTAAAAGGATGGCATCATTCTAAATGATGCTTTTAAAAAAAATTAACGTTTTTTTTAAAAATTAATGGCATCCTTCCAAATGACGCCTTTGAAAGGCGTTTCTTCAAGTGACACCTTTGAACCCGCAAGTTCAGAGCTCATATGACCGTTTCAGGAATTAAAGTTTCTTCTTTCCTGATCGGTAAATATTTTTTTATTAAATATTATTTGGTAAATTCCCTAAATGGAAACAATAAACAGTAGAAAAGGCATAGATAACAGTCTAAAATTTGATATGTATGCTATAAATTACTTCGTTTTTGGTACAGCTACAAGTTATTACTTAACTTCAAAGACAGTATATGCAGTTCATACTGCACGAATTGCTCTCTAATCTTTTAAAGGTTTTTTTTTTCGGCCTGCAGGTTAATTATTCGAATCTCAAACAAAAAAGTGTAACTACAAATCTTATAGCATAAATTATTAGAGAGAATTCTATTCTCAATAAAACCAATAAAAAATCTCTTCCATTTAATGTTAACCACAGGACGGAAAGAACCAAGAAAGTTCGGTATTTATCTCTTTCCCAAGAAATATAAAGAAAGTTCTGTATTTTCTCACAAAAAAAAATCCGTGCTCGCCATACTAATAATTAATTACGTAGAATTTCATGACATGCCTATTTATCCAATAGATAACTTGCACAAACAACTGTTAGGTCCACTATGGACAGATGGACAAGGGTTCAACGGATGGATACGGACACGCCTTGATTGACTGCATTTTTGTCTGTTTACACCCCTACTCAGCGATGTCTTAGCCGGTGGTGGTTTCTGTTCAGCATTCCCATTTGCAGTCTTACCACAACCATGTAGGCCAATGATGAGAAATTTAACACTTTTATGAACAAGTTGGGCATGGTACATCTTCTTCAATAGTTATCAATTCTTAGCTCCTCTCAGATTTGATACCCCAAAATATTGTTGCCTTTGCACAACAAATAATCCACGGGCTTGATGATTGTACAAGATTTGCATGGAAAAACTTTGGAGAATGATTGTAGTTATGGCAGAGATATTATCCTGACCGTAATTTCACCCTTGGAAGTCCTAGCTAAAACCCCTCCTCTTTCTCCGATGAGTCGGAGCAAGTTTTAAGAGAGCTTTGCAGAGTTTGTTTAGTGTTTATGAGAGAATCATTTTGCAGGTACAAAGGTCCTTTCAAGTTTTCTTGCTAGGGTGTTTTCCCTCTTATCTTTAGTGAGAAAGAAGAGGGATATTGTACGAGTTCATTCGCTCAACAAAGCAAGTTCAAAGATGATGAAGTAAGCTTCATCGTCGTCGTAGGTGACAAGGTCAGAATCGTCGGTGTTGGATGAGAGAAAGGCACAAACTATGGTGGAACCTTCTTCTTCCTTCCATAACTGATGGTAGTTCCTTCTTGTTCAAGAAAGGATGGATGGCTTGAAATGTTGTTAGTTGGTTTATGTAAATCATTGAGGCATGTAGTTTACACGTTTTCTCAATTGGGCAGACTATTAGTTTCAACATTTTCTAAACAGGTAGAGTGCTTTGTTTTGTTAAATGTTTGGTGCATCGTGTCCAAACCTGTCATAGCGTTGTGTGTGTGTTGTGAAATCATCTGATACATAAAAATAATATTTTGATACTAATGTCCAATTTTTGTTTACATACATGCTAAGTTAACTACTGTTATAGAAATGTTATGATTCAATTTTCAGGTAATTAGTTTTATATGGAAAAGGATGTAAAAGTATTTTAAAATGTTTTTTCAATTGGGTTTATCAGTTAGTGTAACCAATGTCAATGGTCGGTTAGTCGACGAATTGGAGAGGTAAACGACGAGGTCACTTACGTATTTAGGGTTGCTAAGCTCTTAAGCTACTATACATCATGAAGTGTTGTCATAGCACAAGAAAATGGTGTTGTAAGGATGCTTTGAATGATAGAGCAATGCCTTTTTGTCATCAAATGGGAGCCGTTGATCATTAGAATTGGCAGCACACTGGCATTAACTGGGCACTTGGCCTAAAAACGTGCTTTCCAGCAGAAAGCATTCTTTTTGGCCGAGTGCACATGTAATGTGGGTGCACCATCGGTTTTGATGATCGACGTCTCCCATTGCTGATAAAAAATGCTTTCAGAAGACAGGTTAGTCACTAGTGTAGGGAGTGAAAAGGAGTTCTCTTAAGGGAAATTTATATAACAGGGTATAAATTTTTTTTTTTTTAAAACTAACACACTGTAGAACTTATTTGCAAAAGAGGGTATCTGACAAACCACGCAGGCGCCAGCGGCGCGCCTGCGTGGCATTTTTTTTTAAACTGACCCGAAAGGCGTCGGTCGATCCGACGCCTTTTGCAGAAATGTTAAAGGCGTCGGTTCAACCGACGCCTTTCAAAAAAGCTGAACGAAATGCAAAAAGCGTCGGTTTAACCGACGCTTTTTCTTCTCTTGTGATAAATCACCGACGCCTTTCGATATAACTGAAAGAAGTCGGTTGAACCGACTCCTTGTAAAGGTGTCGGTTCAACCAACGCCTTCGATTACCTTCTTAGGGCTCGGGCTCGGGCTCGGGCTCGGCCGCACCGAGCCCGAAAGAGTGTTGTTTTTACTCCGGCGACGCCTCGGTTTTTTCTCCGCCTCCCCGCGCTCGCCTCCGGCACCGTCGCCCCACCGCCTCCGGCCAGCTCCCTCCTCGCGCCCGGCCACCATCGCCCCACTGCCTCCGGCAAGCTCCCTCCTCGCGCCCGGTTAAGGGTCGCCCCACTGCCTCCGGCGAGATCCCTCCTCGCGCCCGGCCACCGTCGCCCCATCGCCTCCGGCCAGCTCCCTCCTCGCGCCCGGCCACCGTCGTCCCACTGCCTCCGGCAAGCTCCCTCCTTGCGCCCGGTTAAGGGTCGCCCCACTGCCTCCGGCCAGATCCCTCCTCGCGCCCGGCCACCGTCGCCCCATCGCCTCCGGCCAGCTCCCTCCTCGCGCCCGGCCACCGTCGCCCCACCGCCTCCGGCAAGCTCCCTCCTCGCGCCTGGTTAAGGGTCGCCCCACTACCTCCGGCCAGATCCCTCCTCGCGCCCGGCCACCGTCGCCCCACCGCCTCCGGCCAGCTCCGCCTCCCCGTCCTCGCGGCCACCTCATCGCCCCGTCGCGCGCATCGTTATAGGTAATATATATTTTTAATATATGTTTGAAATATGTATGAAATTAAGTATGTTATATTTGTGTAGTATTTGATAGTGTTTTTTTCTTAAAAGTTTTGTGACAAGAGATGGCGGGAGAAATGGTTCCGTTTGTCTTAATGTATGGTGGTAGAATTGATAGAGGTGAATACGAAGGCGGTGAAAGTGTAGGATTATTTATTAATAAGCCGAGTACTTACGAGGAACTAGAGATGCAAGTGGTAAACAAACTGGGATGGGACCAAAGATTGTGGAAAATTCGTATGAAGTACAAGATGCCTGTTTATGGAGGAAGGACTACCGTAATACCAATTGATGATGACAATTCTATGAGACAAATGTTCTATTTCGTGCCTCATGTGCTTAGCTTCGAGCTATGCGTAGAAAAAGAGGCGCGCATGCGTAGGTTTGGAAATGATGGTGAAGGCGAAAGTAGGAGTGCTCGCAGAGATAGGTCGAGTGGACACTGTAGAGGAAGGCGTGTGGAAGATAATGAAGAAGATTTGTCTATATCACTAGCGTGCAACGAACCCCAACTTTCGCATAGTTTGAGGTAAGTTTAATTAAAACCTGTATTGAATACCATTAAATTTACGGTATCATGAATTGTTTATAATGTATATAATGTAGGCACACATCTCATGGTCATGAAGCGATGAATATTGGCATGGCACGTGGCGATGAATATTGGCTATGTAGCGGCATGTCAGATAATACACGATATCTCTGGTCATGTTCTTGCGAGTTTGCCATTGCTTCGGCCCGATATGACTGAGATTCCAGGAATGGAGGTTGTTCCAAATCATTTATCAGCTTCACCAGACGTTGTGACATCATCAGCTGACACGACGGGTTTTACCCCATCACTAGTTGTTCCAGACGCCTCGGTCGATCAAGTTGAGAGGCCCTTTTCTTCAAAAGTATATACCCGGCGACAGCGTGCATTCCGTGCTCTACGTCAGGCACCTTCTTCTTCAGATGCTATGCCTGACGTTGATCCTGAGGAAATTCCAGTTCGAGCACGAGGACGGGGTAGGAATAGGTTGAGGAGAATTGATACTTGTAATTTTATATTATAAGTACATTTGTAATACGTTGTATAACTTTGTAATAGTTTAATGTTATGTAATATGTTTGTGTATATTTTTATATATGTTTTTTCTATGTTTGTGAATGTGTTTTGGTGTATGTTTGTGGTTGTATTATCAGGTGAAAAATTGTAGATTTCATCCGGAGGATCAGACCCGAGAGGAAAACTAGGTGAGAGGCGTCGGTTCAACCGACGCCTCCATTGTGTGGAAAAAAGGTCTAAAAGGCGTCGGTTGAACCGACGTCTTTAGTAGAAATGGCAAAGGCGTCGGTTACACCGACGCCTTTAGCATTTCATTAGAGACGTCGGTTGAACCGACGCCTTTAACCATTTTGCAAAAGGCGTCGGATCGACCGACGCCTTTAACATTTCTGCAAAAGGCGTCGGATCAACCGACGCCTTTCGGGTCAATTTTAAAAAAAAAATACCACGCAGGCGCGCCTGCGTGGCTTGTCAGATACCCTCTTTTGCAAATAAGTTCTACAGTGTGTTAGTTTTAAATTTTTTTTTTATACCCTGTTATATAAATTTCCCTTCTCTTAAACACTCTGCCGTCCATTGAAGCACGTCTTGATTTGGAAAAAGAGCAACATTACATGGCTTGGTTTTTACATTAGGGTCTGAAAAATCCAGTAAATTTTACTAATTTTGTAATGCAGATGAACTTCATTGGACGTTCTCTTGTCTAATCGCATGGTCCTGATTTTCTCGGACTCTTCCCGCCATCTTCTTCTTGTTTCTTTTTCTTCCTCTTCTTCCACTACCAGCTCTGTCTCTGCCCCACCTCCCCGAGGGAGACTACAACACTGGCGATTGCTGAGCGGACCCGGATGATCATCAAAATAGTGCTCTGCGAGCAATGGACAAGGATTTGGAAAGATACTTACACTAGTTTCGCTCATTGCGAGCTACGATAATGTCAATTCCTCAACTCTTATCCTTACTAGAGTCGACAACATTGATAGTTAGCAGACTGAGATAGAAAAATACATACTGGCAGGTTCATTGTCTTTGTGCAGATTTCACAACGGGAATAGAGATCGCCTCGAGGATGTTGTGGGACACGCTATTGTAATCACTGTTGGGCTTGTTTTTGTAATAAAACATAAAGTGGCCCAACTATCTCTATTGACAGTGTTTTGGGCTTTTAGAACTGTCTGGGTAATGGGCCTAAGTCAGAATACCCATTAAGTTGTGGTTTTGAGTGGCAGATCTGAACCATTGGATGACATATGGATGGACGGTCAGGATTCTAGGGTTCTTAATAGTGGTGTCCTAGTTTAGTTATAAATACACCATTAGCCATCCTAATACGGTGTCTTAAGCGAGATTGCTCTCAGCCAAGTTCTAAACCAGAAACTCCATTGAAGGTTCTAATGGCTACTACAGGTATGCCTAAATCCCTCTTTTGCATTAAGTTCTATCAATTGGTATTGGAGCTCCCAGTAGATTCTGGTACGCTTCCGCTGTAGATTTTCACATCACCAGCTGACGGCCGTACTGGTCGCGGGTCGTGCCGGCAGCGGCCCTTTCGGCCGCCATAGTGGAGCCACATGTTGTGGAATAGCAAGGCCGGAGCAAAGGCCTCGCCTTAAAAGAAAGGGCGGCCCTTTCGGCCGCCGCCGGTTACTGTAGCGCCAGATCAGGATGTTAAAAAAAAAATTCAATTGCACCGGCCAGAATCGCCGTCGCTGCGAGCAGACTCACCGGCCAGAGCCGCCGTCGCCAAGCGTTGGGCTCTGGCCGGCGCAGCGGCGGCACCGGATTCGTTCGCACAGTCCGGGGCCGTTTAAAAAAAAAAGAAGAAAGAAGGCGGCTTTTGGTCGCCGCCGGCATCGTCGTGTAGGTGATAAAAAGATGGCACTTTTTGCCACCATAACCACCGCGTCGATGACCGCCGGCGACGGATAAAAAAAAATTGTTTTTTTTACCTGTGAGCGCGTGTCGGCTTCGGGTTTTTCCGGCCCGCTGTGCCTTCCGGCCATCGCCCCTGTCTCCGATCCTGCCAGGCACTGGTCAGCGCCACCTCTTCACCGTGTTTGGGCACTGGCCGGCGCCGCCGCTGCGCACAAGCTGCCGTCGTCTCGCGCCGCATATGGGATGGCCGCCGTCAGGCGGCGTTGTTTTCCACCTTTTCGGCGGCGGAGATTCACCGGTCGGCGGCGGGGAGAGCCTCCGCCGCCCTGGTCTGTTGTAGACGACCCGCTAAAGCGGGTCGCGGCTGACCCTGCGCTGCGTGTAGGTCTGTTTATGACCCGTCCAAATGGTCCATTCGGGGCAAAAAAAAAGGAAATTTTTTTTTACAGTTATGATTGCATGTATGTTATGGATGCGTTTTAATTATCATGATTAAGGCTTTATTAATGATATGGGCCGGTCAGGGGATTATATTGAGCGCACCACTTATGTAATTTTGAGAGAAAGTGTACGTTATATCTATTGTAAGCGACACCAGACTTCAAGGACCACGTCTGGAGGCGGATGCAGTCATGAAGAATTAATGTATATTTTTCTATTACAGGGGCTTATAGCTTCCACCTTGTACAAGGTTGAAGGTGTGAGGACATATAGACTTGTTCTCCATATAGGATACACCTTAGATTTAGAAAGAGTTTTCTATATTCCAAGTTTTTCTAAAAACATAGTTTATGTATCAAGACTAGTACCTCATGGCTTTAATTTTCAGTTTATGAATTCCTCATTTCTGATTCTTAAAGATTCAGTCACCATTGGTTCTGGTTCTTTGATTGATGGACTATATAGACTCTCTTTGCATGTTTCCTTAAACAATCTATGATGTCTGTGCAAGGAAGTGTTATTAAAAAGAACTCCTCTATGTTATGGCACATGCGTTTGGGGCATATCTCCAGTGACCGCTTAAAGCGATTAGTAAAAGAAGGAGTTGTAAAAACTCTTGACTTTACTGATCTTGAGACTGCATAAAGGGAAAGCAGACTAACAAGTCTTCTAAGGGTGCTAAGAGGCATGATGAGAAATTAGATACTATACACACTGATATCTGTGGACCATTTAGTACTCCCTGTATGAATGGTCAAAGGTATTTCATTACCTTTATAGATGATCATACACGATACATGTATCTTTATCTCTTAAATAAAAAGTCTGAAGCATTTGATGCTTTCAAAACTTATAAGGCAGAGGTAGAGAAACAATCTGGATTGAGTATCAAAATTGTTCGATCAGACAGAGGAGGGGAATACTATGGCAGGTACACAGAGAGTGGACAAAAACCTGGACCATTTGCGCAATTCCTAAAGGAACATGGTATTGTTGCACAATACACAGTACCAGGCACACCACAACAAAATGGTGTTGCTGAAAGGAGGAATCGCACTTTGATGGATATGGTGAGGAGCATGATTAGTAACTCCTCTCTTCCTCTCAAAATGTGGAGTGAAGCCTTAAAGACAACTGTGTACATTTTAAATCGAGTTCCATCTAAAGCCGTTCCTAAAACACCCTTTGAGCTATGGAATGGATGGAAACCTAGTTTAGATCATGTGCACATTTGGGGTTGTCCTGTTGAGGTTAGGGTGTATAATCCACTTGAGAAGAAGCTTGACCCTAAGACTGTCAGTGGTTTTTTCATTGGCTATGCAGAAAGGTCTAAGGGTTATAGGTTTTATTGTCCATCTCACACCCCTACAATAGTCGAAGCACGGAATGCACGTTTTCTTGAGTATGGCAATTTCAGAGGGAGTATTTCTCCTCAACACATTGTGTTTGAGGAAATACGGGTTCCAGTTATCATACCCACTTTTGGTGGAGGATCAGATGCTGTATCGCCTATGGTAATTCCAGAACAGCCTATCCCCCCTCTACTCTCCCCTTCGGATCAAGTTGCTGAAGCTCCTATTGCACAGGCCCCTCCGCCTGTTGATGAAATAGGACTTCGACGTTCCTCAAGAGTAAGGAAACCTGCAATCCCTTCTGATTATGTTGTATACCTCCAGGAGTCTGACGAGAATGTTGGACTCATTCAAGATCCTCTTACATATTCACAGGCCATGTCTGGAAATAACTCTAGCAAATGGTATGATGACATGCAGGACGAGATGAAATCTATGGCTGATAATCAAGTCTGGGATCTAATAGCGTTACCGCAGGGCGCCAGGGCTCTTGGTTGCAAATGGGTCTATAAGACTAAATTAGATCCATCTGGTAACATTAACAGATATAAGGCCCGACTTGTAGCCAAAGGTTTTCTTCAGAAAGATGGTGTTGACTATAATGAAACCTTCTCTCCAGTTTCTACGAAGGATTCATTGAGAGTTATTTTGGCCCTTGTAGCTCATTTTGACTTGGAGTTACATCAAATGGATGTACAGACGGCGTTCTTGTTGCTGATCCAATGACTAAGGGCTTACCCCCTTCTCTGTTTAAGAGTCATGTGGATCATATGGGTCTTATTAGCTCATCATGTATTTGATTTTGCTTATGTACTTCTGGACTTTACTTATTTATCATAGCAGTTACAGTTTCTTTTCTCGCGGTGTGTCTCATTTTTCAGTGCACTTAAAGTATGAGACAATATTTGCAAAATGAGTGGGAGCATGCCTTCACTCATAAATATATTTTTCCACATATAGCACTCAACCAGAATGAATTAGTTGCATTGTGATACATTGAAGGGAATGTTCTCCTCTGAGGACGTAACCACCTTGATTCATGCGATTATGACGTTTTGATTGAGTATAACGTTACCACATACAGTTCGAAGGGACTTTTTGTATGCGCATACGAAAGTCATTATTAAAGTTTTCCATTACCCACTTGGTTAGTTTAATTGAGCAAAGTAGGAGATTTTCTTCTTTATATGGCTCAATTGACAAGTTGTGCCAAGTGGGAGAATGTTGGGCTTGTTTTTGTAATAAAACATAAAGTGGCCCAACTATCTCAATTGACAGTGTTTTGGGCTTTTAGAACTGTCTGGGTAATGGGCCTGAGTCAGAATACCCATTAAGTTGTGATTTTGAGTGGCAGATCTGAACCATTGGATGACCTATAGATGGACGGTCAGGATTCTAGGGTTCTTAACAGTGGTGTCCTGGTTTAGTTATAAATACACCATTAGCCATCCTAATACGGTGTCTTAAGCGAGATTGCTCTCAGCCAAGTTCTAAACCAGAAACTCCATTGAAGGTTCTAATGGCTACTACAGGTATGCCTAAATCTCTCTTTTGCATTAGGTTCTATCAATCACGTCTTCTGATACGATTGCTCAGTAACAATGATTTAAAGGCGATTAAGTGGCGCAAGTGATTTTGGATGAAGCTCACCTTATCAAGTCTGTGGGTGGTGTCACAATGAAAGGTTGTGCTATCCTTGTTGGGCTTTTTCCCACCTCAATGAGGCTCATAGTGTTGAGCTTCCCTCTCATGTAGAGAGGTCTACTACTTGACTCACTTTAGGGTAAATATAAGTTGCTAAAGCAAAGAAAGGCTTCTTTATAAAAAAACCTAATTCTTCTTAAAAGAAGGTTATTTTGAGAGAGAAAAGAGAAGAGAGAAATACTACAACTTTAAAGGAGTTTTGGAGATCAAGAAAAAATTTTCTTAGAAGAAGAAGGAGAAGAAACTTATCCTACATCAAGGAGGTGTAAAATACCCACTTACATTATTATGGGTATGGAGTAGTGTATATTTGATTGTGTTTTTTGGCTAACTCAAAAGAGGGAAAATGTATAGTTTTTCCAACAATCCTTGCGTTAGATGCTGAATTTAAGTGGGCAATTATAGGGAAAACAATCTTTAAAGATGGGATCACAGTCAAGCCAATGTGGAAGTTCTCGACGAACAGAAAGATTACAAGGCTTTATTGTAGGTGGATGGAATGAATATTGAAATCGACTCCAAACACCCTCTCAAGATCTTCACAAGTCAATCAATCACCACCCACATATGTAGTAACAAATTGAAAAGTGAAATAAGTTGGAGATGAAAAAATAAATCACAAAGAGCATATAAATAACATCAAACTACAAAGAGAAACACAAGAGATTAGTAGTTCACCGATTTGGCTACACCACAAGGAAGAACAAGCTTTCACTATGAAGTCTCCAAAGCATTTACAAGAGTTTGACAATCAAACCTCTTCAACCTTACTTCACCTTCATCCAAGAAAACTCTCACCTTTCTCCCTTTGGCTCCCACTCTCTTCTTCTCCCCTTTGGGTTTTTGTTCCTCCTCTACCTAAGAGAGAAAGAAGAGAGAATACATATTGGTCTAAGGGTTTCAAATTTATTCCATAAAATTACAAGTTTACCCTTACTCTAGACCCAAGCCAAAAGAAAATATTTCTTTATTTAGAGTTTTGAACCAAACCCAACAATCTCCACCTTGGCGAAAAACTCCTCCACCCCTTGGAAATTGTCCTAAGTGTCCCGTACACACACAACTTTGGCGAGAAACATCCTCCTACCAAATTTGCACCTCCATCTTCAAAGAAGAGGTGCTACCTCCAATCTCTAACACAGAGAGATGTTGTGCAAGTCTAGGCAATGCCTAAACTTCTCACTAGTCGCCGGCTTAGTAAGAATGTCGGCCGCATTCTCATCCGTGTGCACCTTCTCAATAGAGATTTCACCCATGTTGACCCAATCCCGAACTCTATGATACATCACCGCAATATGTTTTGTCTTTGAGTGATATACATGATTCTTGGTCAAACAAATTGCACTTTGACTATCGGAAAATAGTTGAACATTCTTTTGTTTCAAACCAAGCTCATTCACCAAGCCTCTCAACCAAATAGCTTCCTTAGAAGCCTCCGTGATTACCATGTACTTCGCCTCCGTAATAGACAAAGCCGTTATGGATTGTAGCACCGATCTCCAACAAATAGGCCCACTAACAAGAGTGTAAACATACCCCGTAATCGACCGCCTCTTGTCAAGATCCCCCGCATAATCTGCATCAACATACCTCACTACACCATTTGAGTCTCATTTCTTTTCAAACACAATACCCAACTCCTTGGTGCCCTTCAAATACCTCAAAATCCACTTCACCGCATTCCAATGCTCTTTTTGACATGTATTTACAAATCGCACCAACCGCTTGGGCAATATCCGGCCTTGTACAAACCATAGCATACATCAAACATCCTACAACATTAGCATACCGTATCTTCTTCATTTCCTCTTCTTCTTCAACCGTACTTGGGTATTGTTTTGCACTCAAAGCAAAGTGACAAGCAAGTGGTGTAGAGACCGGTTTTGCATCTTTCATGCCAAACCTCTCCACCACTTTGGAGACATACCTTGTTTGTGATAACCACGACTTTCTGGCATTCCTATCCCTCCTTATCTCCATGCCCAATATCCTTATGGTTGCCCTAAGATTTTTCATGTCAAACTCATTGCTCGACTTAGATTTGAGCTCATCAATCTTTGACATGTGTCTACAAGCAATAAACATATCATCCACATAAAGTAACAACATGATAAGAGAATCATTATCAAGCACCTTGTAGTAGACACAATAATCATATTCACTCCTATGGTAACCAATATGCAACATGAAAGAGTCAAAACGTTTATACCATTGCCTTGGTGATTGCTTGAGCCCATAAAGAGACTTCTTTAATCGACACACAAAGCCTTCTTTGCCAGCTTCTTCAAACCCTTCCGGTTGCTCCATGTAAATTATTTCCTCCAAATCCCCATGAAGGAAAGCCGTCTTCACGTCAAGTTGTTCAAGCTCCATATTGAACTCCGTCGCTATAGCCAAAAGCACCTTTATAACAGTGTGCTTCACAACCGGGGAGAATATTTCATCATAATCTACCCCAACCTTTTGCGAGTATCCCTTCGCCACTAACCTTACCTTAAAAGTTGGCTTCTCATTTTCATGCAATGCTTCCTTCTTCTTGTAAATCCATTTGCAAGCCACCGGTTTATGGCCTTTTGATTTTGCCACCAACTCCCACACGGAGTTCTTGTGGAGAGATCCCATCTCTTCCACCATTGCCATCATCCATTCTTCTTTTTCACCCGATTCTATAGCATCTTGGAATGTGGTGGGTTCTCCACCACTTGTGATAAGAGCATAATAAACCTCTTCCATCGGTTCCCATCCAAGCCTATTAGGAGGCTTAATGGTTCTTCTCTCTCTTCCTTGAGCAATACTATATAGCACTTCTTGAGGCTCTTATTGTTCCACCCAACTTGAGCTCCCTTCTTCCACTTGAGAGTCTTGAGCTTTTGTCAAGTCATTTGATGCTATTGGAACTTATTGCGCAATTTTCTCCTTTTGCTATGTCCCTCTTCCTTTTCTTCAAGCTCCCTATTCAACATAGAGGTTTCATCAAACACTATATCTCTACTAAACATTTTCTTCTTGTTGACCGGATCCCAAAGCTTATCCCCCTTCACACCTCTTTCAAAGCCAAGGAAAATGCACTTGTGTGACTTAAAGTCTAGCTTGGACCTTTCATCATGAGAAACATGTGTGTATGCCGGGCACCCAAATACCTTTAAAAAAGAGTAAGCTACTTCCTTTCCACTCCATACCTCTTCGGCTACCTTGGAGTCAAGAACCTTTGAAGGCGATCTATTCACCACATAGCATGCATGATTTACCGCCTCTGCCGAAAAAGACTTTAACAACCCCGCATGGAGTCTCATGCAATTAGCTCTCTCCAAGAGAGTTCTATTTATCCTTTCCGCAACACTATTTTGTTGAGGATTCTTTACTACGGTGAAATGCCTTTTGATCCCTTTATCTTTGCAAAATTGTAGAAACTTCCCTTCTTTGTATTCACCACCATTATCCGATCTCAAGCACTTCACTTTTCTTCCTGTTTAGTTAACTACTTCCACCTTCCACTCCTTGAACTTGGAAAAGACCTCGGACTTTTGCCTCATGAAGTAAACCCAAACCTTTCTTGAGAAATCATCAATAAAAGTCACAAAGTAGAAAGCTCCACCTTTTGACTTAACTGGGGATGGCCCCCACACATCCGAGTGAATGTAGTCAAGAACACCTTCACTTTTACATTCTTTCTTTATGGTATTGAAGGACACCTTTGTTTGCTTGCCAGCCAAACAAAATTTGCAAATATTTACCTTACATGTCTTCATTCCCTTCAAAAAATTCCTCTTGTGAAGTTCATACATGCTTCTTTCACTCATATGCCCCAATCGCACATGCCATAATTTAGACTCATCACAATCACTATCACCCTTCTCTAATGTAGAAACCGCAACTCCACCCAATACCGTTTCTCCCATGAGCTTGTAAAGATTGTTACCCATTCTTGTACCCTTCATTAGTACTAAGACTCCTTTGGATACCTTGAGGATATCATCCTTTCCATTGAAACGGTACATGTCTAACTCCACCCAATGTGCAACCCTTAGCTTCAAGATATTAGGTTCTTCTTAAGTGCCGGCACATGTCTAACTCCACCCAATGTACGAACCACCCCATCATACATCTTAATTTTGATGGTCCCCATCTCAATTGTCTTACACAGTGCATCATTCCCCATCAACACCAAACCACTATTATAGGCCTCATAAGTATCAAACCATTCATGATTTGGACACATATGATAAGAACAACCGGAATCTAAAATCCACATATGAGATGAGTTATTACCTTGAGAGACCGAGTAGAGTTCCCCTTCACTTTCGAAAGCCACGCTAGTGGAGTCACCATTCTTGGATTTCTTCTCCTCCTTTAGCTCCTTGAACACTTTACACTCTCTCTTATAGTGCCCTTTACTATTGCAATGGTAGCACACAACATCTTTCTTGGACCGGGAGTTCTTCTTGCCTTTGCTTCTTTCTTTACTCCGTCCTCTATTACTTGATTCCCCTTTCACTAAGAGACCCACCGCATTAGAATCACTTATTAAAGACTTTTTCCTTGTGGCATTGGAGATTATGTCTTGGGCCACCTCTTCAAACTTAAGAGTTTCTTTCTCATATAATAGTGTGGTGACAAAATGATTATAAGAGTCCGGAAGAGAACTCAACAACAAAAGTGACTTGTCTTCGTCATCAAACTTCACTTCCAACCTCAAGAGGTCACTGATCATCCGGTTGAAGGTATTCATGTGTTCTCACACATCTTTGTCTTCCTCCATCTTCAACCCATAGAGTTGTTTTTTCAAGTGTAGCTTATTTGGTAAAGACTTCCCCATGTAGAGCTTCTCTAATTTCTCCCATAGGCCTTTTGCCGTTTCCTCTTCACTTACATTGTATAACACCTCATCCGATAGGTATAATTGAATAGTGCTCACCGCCCTTCCATTTACATAAACCCAATCATCATCCTTGATTTTCTCTGGCTTCTTTTCCTTCCCCAACAAAGCAACCTTGATCCTTTGTTGAATTAGAATGTTTCTAACCCTCATTTGCTATAACCCAAAGTTATTTCGACCATCAAACTTCTCAACTTCGAACTTAATCCCACCGGAGATAGTAGTTCCCTTTGAGGCCATTTGACAAACACCTTGTGGGCACAAAACTTCTCAATCCCGGATTTGGAGAAATAGCCTCACCAAAGATACACAAAATGAGTAGAAACATGGATGAAACCAAACCAAGCTCTGATACCAATTGTAGGTAGATGAAATGGGTATTGAAATCCACTCCAAACACCCTCCCAAGATCTTTACAAGTCAATCAATCACCACCCACATATGTAGTAACAAATTGAAAAGTGAAATAGGTTGGAGATGAAAAAATAAATCACAAAGAGCATATAAATAACATCAAACTACAAAGAGAAACACAAGAGATTAGTGGCTCATCGATTTGGCTACACCACAAGGAAGAACAAGCTTTCGCTATGAAGTCTCTAAAACACTTACAAGAGTTTGACACTCAAACCTCTTAAACCTTTCTTCACCTTCATCCAAGAAAGCTCTCACCTTTCCCCCTTTGGCTCCTACTCTCTTCTTCTCCCCCTTTGGGTTTTTGTTCCTCCTCTACCTAGGTGAGAAAGAAGAAAGAATACATATTAGTCTAAGGGTTTCAAATTTATTCTATAGAATTATAAGTTTACCCTTACTCTAGACCCAACCTAAAAGAAAATATTTCTTTACTTAGAGTTTTGAACCAAACTCAACATTTATTATGATCACCAGCTGAAGGTAATCTTGCCAAATTGTATGGTACTCTTATTGCTTTTGCAGAATTTGTAATTATTAGTGTCTAAAATAGGAATGACAAATCTTGGAATTGTTTTTGTTTACTGTATCTGGACTTAATTAGTTTTCTCCAATCTTTCATCTCTTAAAACATACATTAATTAGGTGCTCTACAACATAATCGGTTTTGGGGAAGTACATTTAGTTGAGTATTGCTATAGAAAAGATTTCATAAGGTTCTCAATTACCACTGGATGTTAATGCACCATTTATATCGTGGATGAGAAGAAAACAGTTCTAGATAGACGCCAAGAGTCGGACAAGCACAAAATCTAAAAAAGTTAGGATACAAGCAATAGGAACACTTATTAGAAAAAAAGAATTCAGCCTTAGCATATAATAAAAACCTTCTTCGTGATTAGGATCATCTATGGTCTATAAGAAATCGCCTTAAATACATGAAAAATACTCCTTCCAACCCATATGAAGTGTTCTTTTTGGTTTTCTGAGTGAGTAGTTCATTTTGAAAAACCATAAAGGACACTTAAGATTGGACAGAGGGAGTACATTGATTATATTGGTAAATTGCATTAATATCTATAATGGCAAACAAAGTTAGTACTTGTATTTGAAGTTTGAATCCAAAAGTTGATTTATTTCTTGTGACTCACGTACATAGTTTCCAAATTACCGACATTCTTGCAATTTATGTACATACTTTCCACATGACTCACACCGTGGAAAAATCATCATGAAATACAGTTTCTAATATTTTCGGCCAACTTTTTTTTTGCTAAATAAACCTCATTTATGAGTGAAGAGTAGCAACATCAAAGGAGTCCTCACACAGGATCTCCCAAACAAAAGTGGAGGTTGTCTAAACCCAACAGCATCCCCCGAACAGAGAAATAGAATTGGCCAAACAGTCTCCAGCCCGTTTCCCTTCTCTATATATATGCTTGAAGGAGATCACCAACTGCAATTTGCCAGCAACGTCGTGAATTTCCTTAATTCCAACATGAACTGATCTAGAGTGGTTAAAGTACTGTCCATTACCTAACTAAACTATCAGGTCAGAGTCTCCTTCCATGTATACAGTATGGTAATTGAGCGACAATACTAGTTTAAGCGCTTCTAAACATGCATAGGCTTCTGCCCAAGTCGATGTGCAAAATCCTATGTAAAAAAATGATGCAGCAATGATGCCTCCTCTAGAACTATTGCACTTGCCGTAACAGGGCCTGGATTGCCTTTACTAGCACCGTCAAAGTTGATCTTCACCCCACCATATACAGGAGGAACCCAGTGTGCCCCATCTTTCCTGGTCATGTTTTTGCACCCCCTGCAATATAGCCAGCCTCTGTGAGACCATAAGAATATCACCCAAACCATTGTTAAAGACTATATAATTCCTCCGAAGCCAAATTGTCCGACAAAAGTTGACAATAGCACCCATGAGACTATGCATTTGGACATGGTTAACAGATCTACCACTATCAGCTTGAATTATCTCATTAGATAAGGTTAATGTATTTGTATCTCAGTATCCAGTGAAGCTTCAAAACCATAATGCTCGACCATAAGGACAATGATAAAAATAAATGGTCAACACATTCATTTGTAGTATGGCAGAAAACACACAATTGATTCTCCCTACCAAGTCTTTTAGCAATTAATCCATGTCATATATACCTTGTGGCTAACACATCTATGAGGTAAATTATGGTCTGGGCTGATCTAGATCTAATTAAACTTCACCCAGGGAATAGAATATGATCACAGCAAATGAGACCTTGATTTAAAAATGCTAAGAGACGGATAATTTCTTTTTTCGATATTGCAAATAGCCCCATCAACTCAAAGTGATTTAAGCCTCACAGTACATAAAGCCTCCTTATCTAAAGGACGTCATGAGCCATCATATTTTAATCCAGTGGCGGGCATCAAATCAGGGGGAGGCAGGGCTGAATCACTCACCTGGCCCTGAATTAACATGTGCCATCTGATCGAAATCCAACCGATGATGGCTTGTGGGGTCCTTGGCTCACGCGGTCTCATATAATTTTGTTCCTTTCGGAGGTTTCTAAATTGGGATCCTTACCTTAGCTAATGTCTGCATTTTATCTACTACACATCAAGGTTCATTTTTAGTAGGATCTGCCTTGTAAAAATGCTAATAATGATACAGAAGAAAACTGCGTATGGTATCCTCTTATGACCCAGGAAAGCAGTGAAGGCGCAATTCTACTCAGATTCTCACATCTTCTAGTGTTGCTGCACAGAGAATTGCGTTGAAATAATTGAAATTGTAGTGAAGAGAAGTAAAAAGGAACTTTAAAGGACGAAGATTGCAGCTCCGAGCATAACATTTGACTGCATTTGTGTTTTGATTCTTACATCTGCTGCCTCTGCTGATTACTTGCCATGGTAGGCATTTAATTTCAGTACATTTGTAAAGATTCTGATTATTTTAAAATGTAAACATGTGGCTATGTTCACATGTAAGTTCAGGGAAATCAATGGTGAGTTGCCCTTATTTTTGGTGACTGTTATGATGCAATAAATAACATAGGATGGCTTTACATGATTGTATTGAAATTGTAACACTACTCCCTATTAAGGACCTGAATTTGTGCCATTCCTTTATGTGATCATATTATATACACTTTAGTATGATCTTTTCAAACAGTCATATTTTCAATACTGATTCAGATTTCCATTACATTTCTGAGTTATTGCTTCCTATTTCATCAAGATTGAAAATTCTCCCTCAATGTATTTTTTTTTTCAAAAAAAGAAATCTCCCCTGAATTATATACTGAAGATTTTGCTAAATGATCATCAACCATATAAAATTTACAATATTTCAGACAGAGATTAATTGACAATACTTAAAAAAGGGAAATTAATCAACAAAATGCAATAGCACAAACATTTAGAAAGTTTAAAACTTCCATAAAAACATAAAAGTAAAATTTCATTCAATATGATCAACAAAATTTTTACAACAAAAATTCATGGGTTCTCCATGCTTATATTTCAAACATACTAAAGTAAACAATATATAATTTCAAGAACTTAATCCAAAGAAGAGAGAGAGAGAGAGAGAGAGTCATGATAAATAACAAAGTTTCCCAAAAGCTCAAGCTAGTAGGAAAGGGCTATTTTTAATATTTAACTCAACACAACACATCTAAGCAACGTGCCAAATAATTAGCTGTATGAAAATTTTTAATTTATAGTGAAGGTTAACTCTAATTTCTAAGATTTGGTTAGACCAGAAGTTGTCATAATTTGGTCTGCATGCAGCTGCCTGAGGCACTGAGCTCATGGATTTTGTTGTTCAATTTTGTATGGGCTTCACTCTTGGGCTCATTGTCTTTAATGTAATCTCCTTTTGAAGGACAGCCCAGTGCAATGGCCATAGGATGAGATGGGCCAAGGAAGCTTCGTGGTGGTTACCAACTTGGTATTTCTTGGACAGGCCACGCTGCATCTGCCTCCTAGCATGAAACCCTAACATCATGACACCCATGTGCATGGCAATGCAATTTCTACGTTGTGGGACCTGCATCAGGAGCGGTGGTAAAGCATTTGAGCATGAAGCAGCTGACCAGTTCATGCAACGATTTTCTTCGTCCGTTGGACATGAAATAAAGTTAATTGTAAGGCCTACATAAATGTCATCTTTTCTCTAACATAGACTATCCCAGTTTTCCACTTGAAAATCCGCCCTTTTACAAGAGCCGTCTATCATCAAGATCGATGACACTAATGCGCGAACGCCATCGATCTTGATGATTGACGGCTGGTAGTGACCACAGGAGTTATACTATACAGTGGTAGACTTTTCAGGCGGCTTTCTAAGCACATTGGGGGAAGGTCCACGGATTTAGTGGTAGGCCAACGGATTAGAACCAACAAAAACCATGGGCCCCACCCTAACCTCATAAAGCCTCCTGAAAAGGGAAAAATTATTGGCTACGCGCAGGGGGATAGTGTGCTCATCACCAATGGGTGATGGGCACGTCTCCCCCGCCTGTCCATCACCCATTGGTGATGAGCACACTGTTCGCGCAGCTAATAACTTCTCCCTAAAAAGTCTAGTGGGTCATATATTTTTTCAGCGATGGCTATCGACGCGGAAAATGAATCGGTAGACTACTAATATGAAACAGAGTATACCGTGCTACGACCCATATGTATCATGATCACAAACTCTGGTCACGGGCCCGGACTGAACGTACAGTACCACATGTACCTGCAAGTTGCAACTGCAAAGTACTTGCTGTATTGCTGTTATTTAAGATTCAATTTTTAAGCAATAATTCACCGACAAAACGCGTGAAGCAATGCGGCCAATGCCTATAAATTTAGGTCCTTTCCACGTTCACCCATAGCCAGGTCTAATTGTCACAGGAGATAGAAATGGATTACTTTGGTTATGGACTTGGTTATGTTTGCTATATGCTTCTTCTGTCTTTCATCTTCTCGGCTGCCATTCCTTGGGCCATTGCAGACGGTCTGGCCAGCCAGTGGATCCCTGCCCATGCTACTTCCTATGGTGCCAACTTAAGCCCCAGTACACTTGGTAAGCTAGAGACTACTACTGATATCAAAATGATTGGAACATACTTCATCAATCAAAACTAGCTAGTTTGTTGCTCTCTCTCTCACACACACACACACATTTCCATGATAATGCATAACCATTAAGCATTGATATAGTACAATATGTTAAGCAGGCTTTTATGATGCATACTTTTCATTCTTGCTCTCTTCTCCTCATTTCCTGTCAATGTATGGTACAATTTCCGACTTTACTACGTGTATCTTATATGATATGCATGTTTGCAGGAGGGGCATGTGGCTACGACAACACGTATCAGGCAGGGTTTGGAGAGAACACAGCAGCCCTGAGTGGGGCACTCTTCAGAGGCGGCCAAGCCTGTGGGGCTTGCTACAGGCTCATATGCAATGCCAAATTGGACCCAAAATGGTGCCTCCCACATGGTGGTGGCGTAACCATCACCGCCACCAATTTCTGCCCCTCTAACAACCATGGCGGGTGGTGCGATCTTCCCCGCCTCCACTTCGACATGTCGATGCCCGCCTTTGCTCGCATCGCGGTGGTCGGAAGTGAGGGCATCATCCCCGTGCTGTATAAAAGGTATACACGAATATTTCAAATTAGGAACCACTTGCTAGTTTCGAGTTCCAACTGGCTAGGACAAAAAAAAGAGACAAAAAAACTAGGACATAACTTTCGTTTTTTGCAACTTGTAAAACTTAATAGATTACCAAACTTGTACAAAAAGTATAGATGACCAAACTATGCTCCTGCACAATATATGCACTGTCAACTCTTGTTGAGAATCTTACTTTCATGCAAAGTTCCAACTAAGACAATGAATCAGCTACAGCCAACTGAGTGAGCTTGCATCATTCTGCTTACATACAACTAAGGTTAAACGTATTCCACTCATTAAGTCAACTGAGTGAATCATTAATCCATGATGATATCAAATCACTAAGGATTGTAGCTCAAAAAACAAGTTTCTATGCTTTTTGTTTTAAGCCAATCTAATAATTTTGGTAATAGATGTTTAATTTTTTTATAAAACTATTTTGGTTTTTGAGACTTCAAGTCGACTTCGCTCAAACAATTTTAGAGTCCGAACTGAATCTTATAACTATTAACAATCCCATTCAAATGTGCCATATGTGCGTTGACCTACTGCGAGCAGTCCAAATTCGGCGGCACACATTAATACATGAGTTCAACAGCCCCTCAATTAATGTGCGCCATTGGATCTCAATCCGATGGGTAAAAGTACTCCAGAGTACACAACACTTTCAAGCCGAGGCACATTGTAACTTTTCCCTCATAAAAACATTGTTTTCCAATTCATAGTAAATGGTAATTCACGCAGGAAATGCCCTCTTTTATATATAACCTGTTATAAGTTAACTTATGAAGATCTATCTTTTTTTCCCATTAACATACATCAACAAAGCTGGATTACTGGCTTGGGTCAAGACGAAGATATGCACTTTAACATTTTCATAATCTCGTGAACTTCTGCTTATAGGGTTGCATGCAAAAGAAGAGGTGGGGTGCGATTCACCATGAGGGGCCAGCATAATTTTAATCTTGTGATGATTGCCAACATTGGTGGCAGTGGGGACGTGAAGGCTGCATGGATTAGGGGATCCAAGGCCAAGACTTGGGTGGCCATGCACAGGAACTGGGGAGCAAATTGGCAGAGCCCAACCGATCTTGGGGATCAGATAATATCCTTCAAGCTCACCTTGCTCGATGGCAAAACTCTAGAATTCTTGAATGTGATCCCAACAACATGGAGGTTTGGAGAGACTTTTACCTCCAATCATCAGTTCTCCTAGAAGTTGATGTATTGCTTGGATCTCCTATAAATAGGACTTGCACCTCGGTGCAACCATGACTCATTAATTACATGTTGTATGCATCATAGTTTATGTTTGAAAAACAAATAGGAGATTTAATTAATGTGGGAAGGAGGGAGTATAATCTTGTTATAATCATTAGAGGTAAATTTAAGTCATGCTTGAACATTTTAATTTTTGTGTTTTTGCGGACTTTCCAAAGCAACACATCCTTGAAATATGGAAATATTATGGAATTTGCTGAGTTTTTTGTGTTTGCCTAACCCCCACTGTTTTCGGTGTTTTTTTTTCAAAGAACAATCAACAAAACATATTAGCTTAGGAAACGTACATGAGTATAGGTATGAGATGGAACATAATGTGAGACATCATCTACTTCTTCCTGTACAATCAGAATGGAGGCCTTGTACTATTTCCCAAGTAGGCCTTGCTCTATGTAAATATGGTAGTATTAGTTTGCTATGGCAGTGGCGGTGACTGTACCAAGGCCCTTTAACATAAGGATCATTTATAAGATCAATTGTAACATTTGAATCTCCCTGAATGTGTAAGTTTGTGACTTTGAAATATAATGCCAGCTGGTAGCAGCTATATACCTCGGCATTAAAGGCTTGTATTTCGCAAACATAATCAGCAATAAACTCTCCTGAAAAAATCCTTATGATTCCGCCGGCAGCTGCAATCCTATTCTGACCTTTGAATGCACCATCAAAATTAAGACAGTAATATCCAATGGGGCCAAGAGTCGTCGATCATGTGTGCTCGGCTGTTTCGTGCCAAACAACTGGAGCTTACGTGCAAAGCATGCGCACTGTGGATCCTGGAGATCATTATGATACAAGTAGTTTGTAAGTAAATATGGGTTATTTGTCCCATTTTACTTGTCTTGATTGAGAGGAGTCGGCTCTCTCGTGCGCGTGTAGGCATGTGGAGTAGTTAGGCTTCCGTGGGCCCGGTCCACACTAAATTGGAAGAGACACTGTAATCATCACCGATCCGGAAATCACATATTTGGAATTAGCCGTTTTGGTACGACCAAAATGGAATTGTCAAATATGAGTCACCATCTTGGAAAATCTGTTGAGCAATTTCGGGAAACCGAAATTGGCATGATTTGTAACGGATTTATGCCTTATTAAGGGAATGAGAGGGGACGCCCTCGACACCATACGAAAGGGCGACTTTTGGTTACAAGAAGAAGGATTTTGGTGACCTTGATTTGTTGGGTGAAAAAGTTAATTCGAGGAATATAGCTTTTCACATTGTTCTACACTCGATCGGTGAAGGATTTGGTGTTCTCGGACATAATCAAATCCGTGGAGTGATTCGTAGGCACAAAGGCCGAAGGTTGGTGTTTCTAATTTCATAATCTTTGAGCTTTATTTGTTGATTTAAGGAAAACCCCCAAATTTGAGAACCCACATCACCGGATTCAAATCCTAAATTCGCTTCCGTTGCGGCTAGATTACCCTTCATTGGTATCGGAGCCTTGATTCCGTGGTGGTGTGAGGGTTCCAAGAAATTTGTGGGAATTTTCCTCGCGGTTTTTGCCGACTGAAAATCTCGATTTTTACAGTCGCGATCGATCGGCGTCAAGAGCGATCGATCGCGCTAAGGTAAAATCGGAGAAGACGACTGGTCACGATCGACAGCCATCGTTCGGCATCGATCGTTAAGTCTCTTGAAAAGGGAAAACGATCGATCGGCATCGATCGCCATCGTTCGGCATCGTTCGGCTTCGATCGGCATCGATCGCCATCGTTCGGCATCGATCGGCATCGATCGCCATCGTTCGGCATCGATCGGCATCGATCATTGATTTGTTTTGAAAAAGGGAAACGATCGATCGGCACGAATTGCGATCGATCGTATCTACTGGAAGTTGAACAAAATTGACAGCGAAAAGCTGCGATCGATCGGGTATTTGACACGATCGATCGGCGGGATAAAAGTTGAAAAACTAATTAATATTGAAGCAGTATTTGTGCCACTTGATTATATAATTGTTGATAGTAATTAGTGATTCAAACTGTGCTATTCTTTACACTGATTGTCCTGTTCCATTGATCGAAGATTTTTATCTTCAATTTGATTGAAACATTTGCTGATTTCATAAAAGTTGCAATGGCTTCCCGTATGGTCTCCAGTGAGTTGGCAAAGACTGAGAAGTTGAATGCCACCAATTTTGTTACCTGGAAGAGGCGCATCCGTCACATTCTATTCCTTGACGACTTGGGTCATTTACTAGACCAAGTTATTGAACCTTCGGGTGAAAGTAGTACTCCTGCTCAAAAGAGAGAGTACGAGAAGTTCAGGAAGGAGGATGCACGAGCAAGGACCACGATGCTTACCTTTATGGAGCCTTCTATGGAGTTGCTTTTTGAGAAGCACAAAACGGCCAAAGAAATGTATCAGGCCATTGAGAGGAGGTATGGAGAGCATACTGAGGCACATATCAGGTTGCTCCACACTCGCTATACCAACATGAGGATGGAGGAGGGCAAGAATGTGCTTGAGCACATAAATGCCATGACTATTATTGCTAGTGAGTTGGAGATGCTTGGAGATCCAATTTCATTGGGGGTCCAAGTGTCTACGATACTCACTAGCCTCCCTCCATCATGGGAAGCAGTTGTGGTGGCGTTGAACCTGAGTGACAAGAAACTCACTCTCGATGACCTTACTGCCAAGCTGGGCTTGGAGCAGGAAAGGAGAGAGCATATGAGGGCCTCTAATGCATCTGCCAACCTTGCTCACCATGTTGGCTCTAAGAAAGGTGGGTCCTATGCTGGCACTTCAAAGAAGAACTTCAAGAGGAAAGGAAAGAAGCCTCAATTCCAGGGTGGAGACAAGGCGAAGAACAAGAAGAAGGGAGCCTGCTTTACTTGTGGCCAGATGGGTCACTTTAGCAGGAACTGTCCTAATGGCTCCCAGGGCAACGAGAAAAAGAAACAGCAGGGTGGAGGAAAGGACATAGTTTGTATGATTTCTGAGGCACTGATTGTGAACACTAACACTAGAGGTTGGTGGCTTGACTCGGCTGCAACCCGTCATGTGGCAATGACAAAGGAGTCTTTTGCTGAGATGAAAGAGATTAGTCCCGGAGAGCACAAGATCTACATGGGGAATAACACCTATTGTGACGTGCTGGGGATTGGCTCTGTTCGTGTTCCTCTCTTAGGAGGAAATACCCTGGTCCTCACAGATGTCTTGTATGCACCTACTATTCGTAGGAATCTGATTTCAATCCCTCTTCTGACTCAAAAGGGATTTGAAGTCAGGTTCAAGGGTGGCAAGGGAACTGTGGGGCAGAAGAATAATATTTTATTTACTGCTTCTTTAGTTGATGGTTTATTCAAACTTGATGTATCCAATGATTTTGCTAATAATGAAATGATTGATTCTGAGTATGTTGCTTGTGTTACTGTTGATAATGCATTGTTGTGGCATTTACGCCTTTGTCATGTGAATGCGACAAAATTACACCGAATGTCGGGTAGTGGGTTACTACCTAGAATAAGTGATAATTTGCGCACGTGTGAGGATTGCCTATCTGGCAAAATGACTAGGCTACCCTTTCCGAAAGGACAACGAGCAATTGACCTTTTAGAGGTCATTCACTCAGATATTTGTGGGCCTATAAACGTCAAGACTCAAAGGGGTATGATGTATTTTATTACATTTATAGATGACTATTCAAGATATGGTTTTGTGTACTTGTTATCGAGAAAGTCCGATGCCTTAGAAAAATTCAAGGAATTTAAGGCTGAGGTTGAGAACCAATTAGGACGGAAGATTAAAGTTCTGAGAACAGACAGAGGTGGAGAGTACACATCTGATTTGTTCAAGGACTATTGTACAAACCAAGGAATAGTGCATCAGTATACTTTACCGTATACCCCTCAGCAGAATGGAGTCGCTGAAAGACGTAATAGGACATTGATGGACATGGTAAGGTCCATGTTAAACCACTCTGAATTAGGAACGCAGTTTTGGGGTGAAGCACTAGACACCGCTGTCTATGTACTAAATCGGATACCTTCTAAGTTGATCAAATTGACCCCATATGAGTTATGGACGGGAAGACGTCCAAACTTTTCGAACTTGAGAGTGTGGGGGTCAAAGGCCCATGTAAGGGTACCTGATCAACTAAGAACTAAGTTGGATCCCAAGACCATAAAATGTAATTTTATAGGTTATTGTGACCATTCGAAAGGGTATCGATTTGTAGTACACCATGATGATGGGACAGTGGGGGTTATAGAGTCTAGAGATGCTTATTTTCTTGAGGAAGATATAGACCTACAAACTCCTAGTCAGAAAGTGGAACTCTTTGAAATTGAGAAAGAGAAAGTTACTGTCATCTAGTAATGAACAAGTGATAGGTAACACATCCAATGAGGATGTTGAAACTCGAGCATCAAGAGAGCGTAGACCTTCAATTTTGTTGAAGGATTACTATGCCATGCTTGGTGAAGATGAGATATCGATAGATGAACCTGTACTTAGTGATCCAGTCACATTTGAGCAGGCGATGTGTAGTCCAGATTCCAAGGAATGGCAGAAGGCTGTTCAAGAGGAAATGGATTCAATCTTGAAGAACAAAGTCTGGGAGATTGTTGACTTACCAGATGAACGGAAACCCATTGGGTGTAAATGGATCTTCAAGAAGAAGCTCAAAGCTGATGGATCAATAGAGAAGTACAAAGCTAGACTTGTGGCGAAAGGTTTCACACAAGTAGAGGGCATAGACTTCAAGGAGACTTATTCTCCAGTGTCCAGGTTCATCTCGATCCGATGTTTGTTGGCAATTGTGTCATACTTAGATTTAGAGTTGCACCAGATGGATGTAAAGACTGCCTTCCTAAATGGTGATTTAGAGGAGGAGATTTACATGGAGCAACCCGAGGGGTTTGTTGTTTCCGGAGAGGAAACTAAAGTGTGTAAGCTTATTAAATCATTGTATGGACTGAAACAATCGCCAAGACAATGGTATTTCACTTTTCACAAGGTGATAAGTGAATATGGCTTTGTGGCCAATGACTATGACCATTGTGTATACTCCTTTAGAGATGGGAGTAGATTTATGATATTGTCACTATATGTAGATGACATATTATTAATGGGGAATGACACTAGTATGATTCTCAGTCTTAAAGAATGGCTCAAGACCCAATTTGAAATGAAAGATATGGGTGAAGCATCTTACATCCTCGGGATGAAGATTGAGAGAGATAGAAAAGCGAGGAGGCTAAGTATATCTCAAGAATCGTACATTGAGAGTGTATTGAAACGCTTTGACGTGATTGGTTGGAAGACCATTGATTCGCCCATCTATAAAGGGACAGTTTTGTCCGAAAGAATGGCACCTGCATCAGACGAAGAACGTCTGAAGATGCAATCTGTGCCATATGCGCAGGCTATTGGCAGCTTGATGTATGCCATGAACTGCACTCGACCTGATTTGGCTTTTGTAGTAAGCCTTGTGAGTCGATATCAGGCTAACCCAGGTATGCAACACTGGCAAGCTATAAAGCGGGGTGTTCAGATACTTGCTGGGTACCAAGGATATGAAACTCACATATCAGGCTAAGAACCTGTCATTGGAAGGCTATAGTGATTCAGACTATGCCGGGTGTAAGGATGACAGGAAATCCACTGCCGGTTATGTTTTTATGCTTGGTGGCGGCGCCGTGGCATGGGCTAGTAAGAAGCAGAAATGCGTTACTAAGTCCACGATGGAAGCTGAGTTTGTTGCATGCAGTTTAGCAGCTTCCGAGGCAGTTTGGATTAAAGAGTTTCTAGCTGGGTTACAGCTAGAACAGTGGACTGATGCTCCTGTCCAAATTTATTGTGATAATTTGGCAACTGTGTCGACACTCCGTAATGGGGAGATCAGTTCAAGAGCTAAGCACATAGAGGTGCATTACTTTTATGTGTTTGACATGCTACAACGGGGAAAGTTGACAGTGAGTCATCTTCCTACGGTTGAGATGTTAGCTGATCCGTTAACAAAGGCCTTAACGACGGATCTATTTGTAAAACATGTTCATAGTATTGGATTACGACAGGACTAGTGCACGAGTCACTGTGGATCGCAAATATGAACAAAGAACCCATAGTGGGGGATGTAAGTAAATATGGGTTATTTGTCCCATTTTACTTGTCTTGATTGAGAGGAGTCGGCTCTCTCGTGCGCGTGTAGGCATGTGGAGTAGTTAGGCTTCCGTGGGCCCGGTCCACACTAAATTGGAAGAGACACTGTAATCATCACCGATCCGGAAATCACATATTTGGAATTAGCCGTTTTGGTACGACCAAAATGGAATTGTCAAATATGAGTCACCATCTTGGAAAATCTGTTGAGCAATTTCGGGAAACCGAAATTGGCATGATTTGTAACGGATTTATGCCTTATTAAGGGAATGAGAGGGGACGCCCTTGACACCATACGAAAGGGCGACTTTTGGTTACAAGAAGAAGGATTTTGGTGACCTTGATTTGTTGGGTGAAAAAGTTAATTCGAGGAATATAGCTTTTCACATTGTTCTACACTCGATCGGTGAAGGATTTGGTGTTCTCGGACATAATCAAATCCGTGGAGTGATTCGTAGGCACAAAGGCCGAAGGTTGGTGTTTCTAATTTCATAATCTTTGAGCTTTATTTGTTGATTTAAGGAAAACCCCCAAATTTGAGAACCCACATCACCGGATTCAAATCCTAAATTCGCTTCCGTTGCGGCTAGATTACCCTTCATAGTTCAATTTTGAGAAGCCGCAAATTTGAACTCTGATTTGAGTTCATAGCGGCCTTAAGTTGAATGTACTCCCTACCTTTTAATGTAAGGCTCCAAGATGATTTAATACTACTGTTGTGATCACAACTAAAAAAAAGGTTAAGTCCACAATTTGTAGTGGCTAACAGGGGAGTTTGGTAGGTTATCTAAGCAGAGAGGAAGAACAGAGGAATCCATTGTTCAGGCATATTTTGGAGTGCAGGAGCTAGTCTCTAATTTCAACTTCATTCAAAGGTCCCTCTGTCCAAATGGTTTTGCTTGGCTTTTAGGTTTTCCAGTTTATGCCCCATTGTCATCTAAGTTATCAAATATTGCTCATATAGAAAGCAAAATGGCATTATTATTAATTTGTTCACAGTTAGGCTAGGTTCCATTGCATGCATGCATGTCGCACAGCAAAAAAACCCCACACACATACAAAGGTGCTTCTCTTTATTTATTTATTCCATTAACCATGCATGTGTTGAATTCTTTGAAACTAGAATCAAATAATTATTAAATACAAATTTTCTCTCTTCTTCTCCGGTTAGTACGCTCTAATATCTCTTCATATACATCTTTTTGTGAGAACTACAATTCTATCTGGCCAAAGTCGAACGGTTCGAGAGCCGCAGCGGAAGTAATTTTCAATCGTCTGTTTGGTGTTGAATTCACCAAAACTTATTTTGATTTGAAATTCCTTACACTCACAAACAATAACACAAGAGTACAAAAATCTGAGCAATATATACGAACAAGAATTTATTTTATGCACAATCAAATTAAACGCAGGAACATAAACTACTAACATGCAGCCTTTGTGCCAATGAATAAACCACGAAGAACGAGAAGAGCAGGTCCGAGATCACCTCTTGAACCGTTCGTGTGTGGATCAATGATTTGCTATTCTCCACAAGATAGTAATATCACCCTCGTGTTTTCTCCTAATGCTTTGCTTTGATTCAATTTTCAAGATCAATCACAATTGCCAAAACCACCAAGGAGAAACAATGGCCAATGGAGAAGAGAGAGAGACGATCAAGAGAGAGAGGAGACCAATGGCACTATTCACGGTTACTGTTCACGCAATGTTCACAGCCCAAGTCAAGGAGGAAGGCGTCCCCTTCCTTATCTTTTTAAACCAATTCAGTTACTCAATTTGGAGAGTAAATCTCCCCCATGTCTTCTCTCTCCACGTCCTCAATTAATTAGGATTCTAACTTCCTAATTTATCTCTCTCCTTAATTAGCTTTTCCATAGCGGTTCTTAACATAGGGGTGGACCCACCCGAGCCCGCGGAAGCCTAACCTCTCCTCATGTTCACACACCACATGGGAGGGGCCGACTCCTCTAATTAAGACATATAATATGGGACAAACCCATAACTATATCTTACATCCCCCACTATGGGTTCTGTGCTTCTATTTGCAACTCAACAGTGACTCGTGCACGAGTCCTGTCATAATCCAAAACTATGAACATGTTTCACAAATAGATCGGTTGTCAAGGCCTTTATTAACGGATCAGCCAACATCTCAACCGTAGGAAGATGACTCACCGTCAACTTTCCTCGATGTAGCATGTCAAATATATAAAAGTAATGCACCTCAATGTGCTTAGCTTTGGAATTGATCTCCTCATTACGGAAGTGTCGACACAGTTGCCAAATTATCATAATAAATTTGGACAGGAGCATCAGTCCACTGTTCTAGCTGTAACCCAGCTAGATACTCTTTAATCCACACTGCCTCGGAAGCTGCAAAACTGCATACAACAAACTCAGCTTCCATTGTAGACTTAGTAACGCATTTCTGCTTCTTACGAGCCTACGCTACGGCCCTGCCACCAAACATAAATACATACCCGACAGTGGATTTCCTGTCATCGTTACACCCGGCATAGTCCGAATCACTATAGCCTTCCAATGATAGGTTCTCGACCTGATATGTGAATTTTATATCTTTGGTACCCAACAAGTATTTGAACACCTGCTTAATAGCCTGCCAGTGTTGCATACCTGGGTTAGCCTGATATCGACTCACAAGGCTTACTACAAAAGCCAAATCAGGTCGAGTGCAGTTCATGGCATACATTAAGCTGCCAATAGCCTGCGCATATGGCACAGATTGCATCTTCAGACATTCCTCGTATGATGTAAGTGCCATTTTTTCGGACAAAACTGTCCCTTTATAGATGGGCAAATCTATGGTCTTCCAACCAATCACGCCAAAGCGTTTCAATACACTCCCTACGTATGATTCCTGAGATATATTTAGCCTCCTCGCCTTTCTATTTCTCTCAATTTTCATCCCTAGGATGTAAGATGTTTCACCCATATCTTTCATTTCAAATTGGGTCTTGAGCCATTCTTTAAGACTGAGAATTATACTAGTGTCATTCCCCATCAATAATATGTCATCTACATATAGTGAGAATATCTTAAATCTACTCCCATCTCTAAAGGAGTATACACAATGGTCATAGTCATTAGCCACAAAGACATATTCACTTATCACCTTGTGAAAAGTGAAATACCATTGTCTTGGTGATTGTTTCAGTCCATACAATGATTTAATAAGCTTGCACACCTTAGTTTCCTCCCCGGAAATAACAAACCCCTCGGGTTATTCTATGTAAATCTCCCCCTCTAAATCACCATTTAGGAAGGCAGTCTTTACATCCATCTGGTGCAACTCTAAAACCAAGTATGACACAATTGCCAACAAACATCGGATTGAGCTTTACTTGTGTGAAACCTTTCGCCACAAGTCTTGCTTTGTACTTATCTATTAATTCATCAGCTTTGAGCTTCTTCTTGAAGATCCACTTACACCTAATGAGTTTTCTATCATCTGGTAAGTCAACAATCTCTCAGACTTTATTATTCAAGATTGAATCCATTTCCTCTTGAACAGTCTTCCACCATTCCTTGGAATCTGGACTACTCATAGCCTGCTCAAATGTGACTGGATCATTAAGTACAGGTTCATCTACCGAAATCTCATCTTCACCAAGCATGACATAGTAATCCTTCAACAACACTGAAGGTCTACGATCTCTTGATGCTCGAGACTCAACATCCTCATTGGATGTGTTACCTATCACTTGTTCATTACTAGTGATAGTAACATTCTCTTTTTCTATTTCAAAGAGTTCCACTCTATGACTAGGAGTTTTAAGGTCTACATCTGTCCCATCATCATGGTGTACTACAAATCGATACCCTTTTGTATTATCATAGTAACCGATAAAATTATATTTTATGGTTTTAGGATCCAACTTAGTTCCCAGTTGATCAGGTACCCTAACATTGGCCTTTACCCCCACACTCTCAAGTTCAAAATGTTTGGACGTCTACCCGTCCATAACTCATACGGGGTCAACTTGATCGACTTAGAGGATACTCAATTTAGTACATAGACAACAGTGTCTAGTGCTTCACCCCAAAACTGCGTTCCTAGTTCAGAGTGGTTTAACATGGATCTTACCGTGTCTAACAATGTCCTATTACGTCTTTCAGTGGCTCCATTCTGCTGCGGGGTATACGTCAAAGTATACTGATGCACTATTCCATAGTTCGTACAATAGTCCTTGAACAAATCAGATGTCACCACCTCTGTCTGTTCTCAGAACTTTAATTTTTCGTCCTAATTGGTTCTCAACTTAGCCTTAAATTCCTTGAATTTATCTAAGGCATCGAACTTCCTGGATAACAAGTACACATAACCATACCTAGAATAGTCATCTATGAACGTAATAAAATACGTCATACCCCTTTGAGTCTTGACGTTTATAGGCCCACAAATATCTGAGTGAATGACCTCTAAAAGGTCTATTGCTCGTTGACCTTTGGGAAAAGGTAGCCTAGTCATTTTGCCAGATAAACAATCTTCACACTCAGGTAAATCATCACCTATTCTAGGCAGTAACCCACTACCCGACATACAGTGTAATTTTCTTGCATTAACATGACAAAGGCGTAAATGCCACAATAAAACATTATCAACAACTACACAAGCAATATACTCAGAATCAATCATTTTATTAATATCAGCAAAGTCATTGAAAATATCCAGTTTGAATAAACCCTCAACTAAAGAAGTAGTAAAAAGAATATTATTCTTTTATCCCACAGTTCCCTTTCTACCCTTGAATCTAACTTCAAATCCATTTTGAGTTAGTAAAGGGATTGAAATCAGATTCCTACGAATCAATGGTACAAGCAAGACATATGTGAGGACAAGAGTGTTTCCTCTTGAAAGAGGAACACAAACAGAGCCTATCCCCAGCACATCACAATAAGTGTTGTTCCCCATGTATATTTTGTGCTCTCCGGGACTAATCTCTTTCAACTCAGCAAATAACTCATTGGTCATGGCCACATGATGAGTTGTAGCCAAGTCAAGCCACCATCTTCTCGTGTTTGTGTTCACAATCAGTGCTTCAGAAATCAAACACACTATGTCCTTTCCACCTCCTTGTTGTTTCTTTTTCTCATTGCCCTGGGATTCATTAGGACAGTTCTTGCTAAAGTGGCCCATCTAACCACAAGTAAAGTAGGCTCCCTTCTTCTTATTCTTGGCCTTGTCTCCACCATGGAATTGAGGCTTCTTTCCTTTCCTCTTGAAGTTCTTCTTTGAGGTGCCAGCATAAGACCCACCTTTCTTGGAGCCAACATGGTGAGCAAGGTTGGTAGATGCATTAGAGGCCCTCATATACTCTCTCCTTTTCTGCTCCAAGCCCAGCTTAGCAGTAAGATCATCGAAAGTGAGTTTCTTATCACTCAGGTTTAATGCCACCACAACTGCTTCCCATGATGGAGGAATCAGTAAACAACAATCAGTGATCAGTTAATTATGTGGCATAAATACTGCTTCAAAACAAATCGGTTTTTAAAATATTTTCCAGCCGATCGATCGTGTCAAAATAATCGATCGATCATATTCAGTCGATCGATCGCGTCAACATTGCCGATCAATTATTTCTGACTTTGAACAATTACAGTAGATGAGATCGATCGCTCCACTTGTAATGTAAAGTTCAATCGTACACTCGTCAAACCAATCGATCACTGCACAAAAATAGATTTTTCTAGTAGATACGATCGATCGCGTTCTTAGCTAATCGATCGTTTCTCACACAATTTCGATTTTAACAGTAGATAAGATCGATCGCTAACAATGCTGATCGATCGTTTCTCTCTTTTAAACAACACTTCCAGTAACAACGATCAATCGCAAACAGCTCCAATCAATCGTTACCGGTCGTCTTCTTCGTTTTAAAACCTTTATAGATCGATCGCGTCTGGTTTGCCAATCAATCGCCGTAACGAAATTGTGATTTGTCAATCCGATTGCTCTAAATTCCACACAAAAATCAATCAGATTTTTGGGAACTCTAACAGCACAATGGAATTGGGGCTCCGATACCATTGAAGGGTTCACGAGCAGCAGCGGAAGCGATTTTCAATCGTCCATTTGGTGTTGAATTCTCCAAAACTGATTTTGATTTGGAATTCCTTGCACTCACAAACAATAACACAAGAGTACAAGAATCTGAGCAATATATACGAACAAGAATTTATTTCATGCACAATCAAATTAAACGCAGGAACATAAACTACTAACCTGCGGCCTTTGTGCCAATGAATAAACCACGAAGAACGAGAAGAGTATGTCCGAGATCACCTCTTGAACCGTTCATGTGGGGATCAATGATTTGCTATTCTCCACGAGATAACAATATCACCCTCGTGTTTTCTCCCAATTCTTTGCTTTGAGTCAATCTTCAAGATCAATCACAATTGCCAAAACCACCAAGGAGAAACAATGGCTAATGGAGAAGAGAGAGAGACGATCAAGAGAGAGAGGAGACCAATGGCACTATTCACAATTACTGTTCATGCACTGTTCACAGCCCAAGTCAAGGAGGAAGGCGTCCCTTCCTTAACATTTTAAACCAATTCAGTTACTCAATTTGGGGAGTAAATCTCCCCCATATCTTCTCTCTCCACGTCCTCAATCAATTAGGATTCTAACTTCCTAATTTAATCTCTCTCCTTAATTAGCTTTTCCATAACGGTTCTTAACATAGGTGTCTCTTCCAATTAAGAGTGGACCCACCCGGGCCCATGGAAGCCTAACCTCTCCTCATATTCACACACCACATGGGAGGGCCGACTCCTCTAATTAAGACATATAATATGGGACGAACCCATAACTATATCTTACAAAAATAATATTTCTTCCCTGTGCACTTGTTGGCAATTGTTGATCCTCCTTATAACAATGTCTCTTCTATTAATGAATTGGCTATTTTGGCTGCAGTCACACATTCTTTGTTGAGGATAGGATAGTTACTGTGCTATCTTTTCGGGTGATCTTCAGACAAAAATTTACTAATTACTGTACGACAATTGTAGCTGTTAAACGGCATATCTTGTGTTTGACATAGTAGCTGATGTATTGTGTGCTTCTTGTTGAGAAACGCCGGCTTAGTTGAAGCACACCGGACTTGATCCTCAACCATGCCAGAGAGCCACGAGGGGCCATACCAATTGCCACACTAGACCTATTGCAACAATGGTTAATGTGGTAGTAGCCACCATCCGCTATAGTTATGGCCGAGACAATGTACAATTTGAAAATGTTCCGGCAGTGGCTAGCCATATCCAAAGTTAGGCTAATGTGGCAGTGGCAAGCCAAAGTATGATGACGCTCAGTTCCTCCAAGACTTGAAGATGCTTGGTCTTTACAGGGATTACTCTCTTCCAGAGTCCCATATTTTGACTTTTACATGTTTCTTTCAATTTTATTTGCAAATACAGACAATATACTGATGTAAACAGTTCCTACATGGCAGTAAAATTGCTTCTTTTGATGTATTCATTAGTTTGTACATATATGATTGGTTATTGACGGAGATTTTTTTAAGACTAGCAAGACCATTTGCTTGGTTATGTTACTCGAAAGGTCAATTTTGAGAAGCCATAGATTTAAACTCCATTTTGAGTTCAAAACTGGCCTAAGTTGAATGAACTCCTACCTTCTACTGTTACGCTCCAAGGTGATTCAAAACTATGGTTGTGATTACAATTTAAAAAAAGTTTGTGTATTCCACAATTTTCTTTTTTGATATCGTGAATTTCACAATTTGTGGTGATTAACTTGGAGTTCGGTGGGCTGTTAAGCACAGAGGAATCCATTGGTGAGGCATATTTTGGAGTGCAGAGGACTTGTTATGTGCTGGGCTAGAAATTCAACTCACCATTCAAGGTCTTCTTTCTTAATGGTTTTGGTTGGCATTCAAATTTTCAGGCTCATTTTCTTTGCCTCTTGGTGAAGGTGCCTTGACGAGAGTGCTTGTCCTCGATCTTCTCAATCTCCGTCCATCGTCTTTTCTTGTCTGCCATTGTTGTTTCTTGAAGAAGAAGGCTTTTCTTGATTTCTTTGCAGGAAGGAAAGGAAGAAGAGAGTAGTGACTCTCGATGGAAGAACTAAGAGAACTAAGAGATGGGGGAGGGGGGGGGGGGAGTCAATCAGGATTGAAAAATCTGCATGGGTGGATTCTAAATATAGAGTTAGTCAACTAAGATTTGTAATATTACTATTTGAATCTAGAGTTAGTGGTTTCAAGGGATTTTGAGTGATGCGTTAGTGGCTAAGTATTTATAGTATCATCATCATCATATGCAGGGGCGGAGCTAGGAATTTCGATGAGGTGAGGCATAAAATTTTCTCAAAATTTGCAAAACTAATGTTGAAAATAAACTATAATAAAATATAATATTTTAACTAAGACAAAGTATGTATTAATTAAAATATGACTACACGTAGTTTTTTAATCAAGATATACTATGAAAATAAAATGTCTACAATATCTTACATATCTACAATGATTTGCCATTTTTTCGAATGTGTTAGACAACAACTTTATTTTCAACCTCACTGAACACAACTTTTTCAAATAGGTGTAACTAGACAGTCATTTTAAGCTCATTAAACCCAACTTTTCAATAGGTAAAACTAAGTAGTCATTCAAATATATGTTATTTTTTAAATATCATACAAATAAATCGTGGTAGCAAAGAGAGAACAGGTGCGATCGGTCGGCAAATTATAGTAACAAAGATTAAATTTACCAAAAATTATAATAGCAAAGATGAAGGAGGTGTGGCAATAGCAAGAATGAAGGTAAGAACTAAGAAGTAGTGTTTATAGCCTAGAGTTCCTAAATTTTTACTACTAGATAGAGTAGATTCTCTTCATTTTTTAATATTTTTCTTAAGATATTATCGCAAGCCAAGCCAATCTCTACTTCTTCTTTTTTTGTCTTCTCGCTAATTTAAAGTCCAAATTTACCTTACTGAAGTATAGAAGATAAGTAATAAAAGGCTAACTTTTGTGGGTCAACAAGAGAATAGGAAAATTTAGAAACTCAGGAGGGGCAAGTCAATTACGTAGATACCATATGAAAGTAGTAATATAATACATAACGGGAAGGTCAGCTGGGGCAATTGCCCTAGCTTGCCCCCCTTGCTCCGCCAGTGATCATACATCTTCTCCCAGCTATCTGGGGTCAGCGGCATGGATTATATACCGTATTTGACTCTTATTGGAATCAAAATGGTACAAAATCCATACAAATAAAAGTATAACATGATACTACTAATATGCTGTTAGTCAAAACTATAAGAAATTTTAGGGCTAGCAGATTTTAATCCCCTTTTTAGTCTTAATTTATATATAGAGTTGTCAACTTCCAATACCTCCTCAAATAGATGGTATTGAACAATCCAAGGCGCACGACGCCCTTTTTCTCCTTCCGCACAACCCTCTTATCCTATGCAACTTCTCCCTCCTTGTATGAAAGAAGTATTTTTTTAAACTTTTTTATTATTTTTTTAATTTAAAAATTTGTCTTTTGTGATGACAACTTTTGTTTTTTATATAAAATTTTGTCTGCTAGTGATTGACTATTGCTCTTTGGAATATATAGAAACTAGGAAGTCCATGTGCGTGATGAGGGAAACTGTGTAGAATAGTAAAATTATGTATCCGCTAGAGTTCTTGTTTTTGACACATATCTGCTATAGTTCACTCGTTCTTCTCCTTTGCCATTTTTTGTCAAAGCCAATATCGATGGCTGCCACCAGGGGAAAGTTCTATATAGCCTCTATATAGTACTCCCATAGTCCCATATTAATAGTCATTTTTGGGTTTTCAATATGAATGATTTCTAATCGTTCAAATTAAAAATAAAGACTGTTAATATGGAATGGAGGGAGTATAGGAAATCTTTAACCCTATCATTTTGGACAGAATGGCTCCTGCATCCTAGCCAAAAGCAGCATCAGTTTTCCTTCTGACCCATAGTTAGAATGTATATCGTTGTGTCATACTTATGACTTCGTTGACTACAAATTTGCATAGCCATGTCCAAATACAACTACAAATTTGCATAGCCATGTCCAAATACAACTAAAAACATATCTAGTTATCACCACAGATTCAATGTCATCATTAATATGAACTTTTAAATTAAGGCATAGCATATTGAGGGAATAAATAGTAAAATACTATCTAGGGCACAAAGTTATGTGACAAAATTAAGGCACTTTGATGTTAATTGTTGTCACGCCCCGAATTTCAAAACCTCGAATATAGCGCGGAAGCACCAATTCGCTAAAGATCATGAGGCTGGAATCCGGGACGCGACCGAATACTCAATCACATTGTACCCATTCCAGAATGCTAAACAAATATCCGCTTACAAAAATCTTAAATAATAAAACTTCGAGTTTAACTAAGTTATTACAATAATTCAGACTTAACAATTCAACAAACATAAAATTTAATTCAGCACATAGGCTGATCAGTTCTCCACGAACAAGAAATTAAAAACATGAAATAAATCCACTTCTATCAACTTTCCACCATCAAGCTCCATCGCATGTACATTCCTAGTTCTTTTCCACTTCGATTCCTGCATCGAGAGATGCATGAGTATTTTGAAAGAAATACCCAGTAGGAGCCAAGAAAAACCCACAACATAATAATAACAATAGGAATACTGATAATAGGGAGTAGAGAATTAAAAACACATTATCAATGTCAGGATGAGCAAATACATAGTTTACTTACCTGAATCATAAACATCATTAGGAACCATCAACGGTCAAGAATAAATAAGCATTAACTCAGATCCCAAACGTACAAAGCGTCGGGAGGAAAATAATAATGAATACTGACTCCAAACATACAGAGTGTCAGAGATAATAATTTCTGCTCTCTGTTCAGTCCACTTCCCCGATGGACATCAATTACCAGAACATCCTAGAGGTTCTACAGAGGAACCTGGCCATGCATCTAAGGATGCTGGCCCCATCGGTGCTTACGGGCACAATGGGATGAGACTGTAGACCTTCCGTAATATCATACAGTCTAAAGCGCACGTGTTATCGTCATCGGCTGAACTACAGAGGTTTATAATATAATCTGAGATCTCGCAAGATCTAGCAATGGCTCGTGAGCATATTATGATTCCAATCTAAGAGCGTTCATCAAAACTCTTAGTGGAGAAACAGTTTACATAGAACTGAATCAATCTAGAATAATAAGGGTTCTCCCAATCAGAGACCTAGACCATAATCTTTAAAACATAGACTTTCTGAGGAGCATACTAGATTTCTCAATATCCCAATACTGATTGACTCACATAGGAGTAATCAAAGAATTTTCAATATTCAAACACAGGGTGACTCATAACTAAGACTTATCAGGAATGACTCGTTAAATACCTTCATCATGCATAGCTCTAGTTAAGACCATTCCCAGAATCAAATGATACCATGATTAATAGGCCACAACCAACAAGATGGTAGGGCTCAAGAAGTTAGACCCTATCCAAGAACTTCATGGACACAAAGCTAGTTTATGAGACTCAAGATATGTAGTGCACTGCACCACCAAGGAAGAACTTGACTCTTGGTCAACCTTTTCTTGAATTACCATTACTGTATTTATTGACAACCAATCCTACAGTACAGTATAATGTTATTAAGTAATATATTAATCAGATCTTATAGTCTTAATAGATAATAGTGCATTAATTCATCAGAACAGTGTACTGTTATGTACACAACAGCTCACTTCCTATGATTACTACGATCTAACCAGTGCTTATCATGTTATGAAATTTTTATAGAAGATAGTCCTCTCTCTCTAGTTTCTAACAGTTTTGACAGCATATTTTTATGAATTTTCTATAGTTAGTTATTAATTTTTCAGTACAGCTCATTGGCGCAGAACCAGTTCTGGCCGAGAGCAATACACTTAATCTGATTTGATTAACTACTGATAATTACATATCATAATATTTAATATTACATTCCTGACATCATAACTCACCTTCTTAAGTATTTTACAAACCCCAATTGTATCTGTAATTAAGTAATTTACTACCTAAATCACTATTCCCAAACAGTTTATACATACCCCTTCATTTTATGCCTGAAACCTGCAAAAGAGACAATTAAATCGGGACACACCATAGCTGACTCACGACTCGACCTGGCAAAGAATCTTTGAACTCCAGTAACCCTTACCTATAAAATTTGTTACTTAAGCAATTAATATCATAAGATATGTATTATTATCCAAATCAGTTTTGCATAATTATCCCCTTTGTCGACTAATATGACTCAAAAGAGACAATTATCTCGAGACATGAAAACTGACGACCCAAAAACTGATCTTGTAGGTTGTAACATCTATATACCAGTAAACAATAACAACAAAGTTTCAACCTTTAGGGATTAAACTCAGTATATGATTGCAGTTTGGATTCTAGCGTGACACCACATGATCATCGATAATATTTAACAATGAAATTAAGAAAAAGGACACCTTTATAGGGACATACACTTGTTCAACATCAGACAGAGTGTCCTCATCTCGACACAAGCAGCAAGCATACAGAATGGTCTAAATAGAGCGGTGCATGATAAAGGTTTACATAACTGAGAATCGGTTCAACAAATAACGTGTACCGAATATCACAAGCATTTCCCCAACTTGAACAACACCAAACAATTTATAGATATATCAATCACGGCATATTCATAAGACACATTCGATATAAGACGTCATAGCATCATGGATGTGTGGGAAAAAGAGTACCTACCTCTTACGAATTAACACCTTAATGCATGTGCTACAACCGCCGGTTGCACTACTCCTTGTCCTCATCGATTTACCACCACCACGACCACTCCAGGGAGAAGGATGGCTGCTGGTTGAAAAGAGAAGAGAAGGACGAGACCCTTGATGGTTTGCACGACTCCCAAAACATCCAAAAGAGTACGGTGGAGATGTGTCATATGGGAATAGGGCACTTACTATTTAAACCTAACCAAGGAATAGACGGCCACAATTAGACCAAAATAAGAAGAGATCTCCCATTAGGGACGTGATCAACCTCAGTCCCAATTCAGTTACAATCCCATTTAGTTAGGGAATTAAGTAAATTTAGTTAGTTTCCATAACCAACCCCAAGATCTCCTCCTAATTGATTCCTAATTGGCACGATCCTTAATCTTGCCATGACATGCCATAAATTAGATTAACTAACCCAATTCTAACCTTAAATGGCGACCATAATCATCTCCCTGATTGCCTTAATTTCCTTTAATTAGGAATTCCCAAAAATAGTCCAATTCAGACCGGATTTGCAATATTTTTCAAAATTTCCCACTTCTCCTTGATTTGGTCCCTTGCCATAACCAACCAAATCATGTCTCATCACACACTTGCACACGTCCCCAAGCATGTGCCCACGTGGCTCTGGGACCCTGCACTGCACTGGCACCCAGTGGTCCCTGACGCCCAACACATCCTGCGACCAAAGCTTCTCCGACTTCTGGTGCGTGTGCAACACTTACCAAAAATAAATTCTCAAGCTACGAAGGTCCAACTTACAGCATCAAAATAATTTGAACAAGTCTCAACACTTCGTACACGCACCCTGGCGCCTAGCCCTCACTCCTAGCGTCTAGTGCGCACAGACCGTGGCGCCAGGCTAGCCTCAGCGCCAGGTTGGACCCAGCGCCAGGGCTAGTCCTCACGCCCTGGTAAACTGCCTAATCTGGTTTAATGGTTCCACACTTTCAAAAGCATCACAACAATAATGCAGCACACCAGATTATAAAATTTCATAAAAGAATCAAACAGGCAGCAAAACTTTCCTATTTTAGAACAGTTTCCTAAAATAGCAGTTTTGGTAATCTTACTGAATTTTCGGATGTTATAATTGTTCATATTTTATAATTTATTTTTATAAGTTTTCATACATGTTAGTATGTTATATACTATAGATATGACAACCCAAACTGACAAAGGGAAAGGAAAAAAGAGGCAAAATTACAAGCAATGGTCGGACGCTGAAACCAATAAGCTCATAGCGCTCTTGGTGGAAGAAGCAAAGAACAATAATCGATTGGAAAATGGGACTTTCAGGAAAGAAGTAATAATTAAGAGTGTTCTTCCCAAGTTGAATCAAACATTCAAGATTCAGAAGACAGAGGGACATGTTAAGAACAAGTTGATATTCTAAAACAAAAGATATAACCTATTGAAAACTTGATGGCTTACTCTTTTGGATTTGGTTGGGATAGGCACACACAAAAGATTACTGCTCTGGACAAAGTGTGGGAAGAGTACTATCGAGTAAGTATTGAAAACAATATAAAATTACTTTACATTAGATAATATGAACGTAATATATAATTATATACCTTTTCTATAGGCCCATCATGATGCAAAAGACTATCGCCAAAAGGTTGTATCAGACTATGACATTTTGATGTTAATTGTTGGCAACACTAATACAACTGGAGCTGGGGCAGCTAGTTTATCATCTAATAGTGTTGACTTTGGGCTGAAATCATCAACAACGCACTTGTATGAAGAAGAAGAAGAAGAATATGATAATGATGATGACGTCACACAACCTCCTTTGACTAATGATAGCCCACATCTAAGTAAACATCCTCGTCAATGCCCACAACCGGAGAATGAGCCACCACAAGCCCGTCGAAGGGTCAATACTAATAACTCATATGAGATTAAGGATGTTATAGGTTCAATAGCAGCTTATTTCCAAGTTACAAGTAATTGGTCTGATGTTGTTGAAGAAATTCTGGATCTCACACATGAGTTAAGATATTTTGCATATGAATACTTGAGCACTGCAACTTTGAAGGAAGCATTTGTGAGGATGTCATCGGAGCGGTGACGTCAGTGATTAGAGTACAAGCTTGGTTATAATGGTCTCTAGGTTGCTATGCTAGTAGTGGTTTTGGTGTAATAGATGAACCTATTAGTGATGGATGGTAATAAATGAACTTATTATTGAGGGATGGTGGTGGATGAATTTATTAATGATTTAATTATTGAACTTATTTGAGATGATTTTTTTGTTACTGGTTATTGATGGTTTATTATTAAATATTGTGTTGACGGTCATGGATGGTTTATTAGTTGTGCATATGTTGATGATAATTACTACTTTATTGTTTATTTGTATATGCATTTGTTGATGATGCATGCGGACTGTTGTTGTAAATGTATCACAATAGGCAAAATTTTCAATGACAATTAACTTGGCAAATACAATGGATCTTTTGATAAGGAGACTCATGGCATTGAAGGAAGAGTTTTTCTCCATTATGGCAGTGTGCTATAGTGGAGGAAATGACATTGTTGGATGAATTACATGCATATGCACTTCATCCTTGACGTTCTATAACTACAAATGGATATGGATACTTAAGGTGGAAACTTGGTGGGCGTCTGATGAATTTCGTAAGATGTATAGAATGTATCCTGAAGCATTTAAAAAGTTATCGCATGTTGCGCCAACATGGTAACATATGTGATACCAGGTATGTAATTGGGGAAGAGATGGTGGCCACATTCTTATTGGTGGTTGGTCATAGCCAATGTTATTCAATTTGTGAAGACATGTTAGGCCATCAAAGTGGACAATTAGTAAAAATTTTAACAAGGTCTTAGATGAACTTCATGCATTAGCACCTACATTAATAGCTCGCCCTCCCATAAGCACACCACAAGCAGTGATGTCAAACCCTTGCTTTTACCTATATTTCTTGTTCTTCCTCTCTTTTTGCTTTCTCTAGTTTCCTTCAAGTCATAAGTCATAAACCATTCCATTGATGTTGTTGCCTCATAGGCCAACAATACCATCGCCCACCACTTGTTGGAGCTAGATTTCTATAATCCTCCAATACATGCAAACTATACAAAATAGGGATGGTTAAGGATATTGAGTCTCGCTAAACATTATCTCCTTAAGACATATTTGCCCTCCTATGTATGCTTCGGGATCTCAGGGCATCTGCCTCCTAGGAAAAAAATGATTTGTTCCTACGACCGGAAGCACAATCGCTAGTAGGTCATGGTGAAACACCTCCAGTTTCAACTCTTTGGTGGACTCAACATAGTGATAGTATGATGGAAGAGAAGATTCCATATGAATGCATGACAATGATCACTAGTTATATATATATGAATGAGCACAAAATGATGCATAAATGTGGCACTAATTGCCACTAACTCATGCATGAATGAGCAACTTGGAAAGCCAAAAGGCATGACCTATCATTCCCTTCTACCTATGTTTCAATCATTTCAAAATGGGTGCACCCATTTTTCCAACAATTCTCCACATGACAATGGTGATTTTCCTATGCAAATGACAATGCAAACACTCTGTGTGGGGGAGAGGAAGCTTTTGGATTTAAACTCTCCCTAGTGAAAGACTATCAGATTTACTAGCCAACTAGTGAATGTGATATCTTGAACTGCTAGACTATTTGTGTACAAAAAGACAATAGCCTTCACATAGATTTTTTCCTAGCCACGGTAATTTCTCACAGTTTTGTCTATTTTGGCCCTAGACCGGTCTTGGTATTCACGTGCTTTAGCGAATTCAACCTTAAAATTTAGATAGAAGCGGCCCACTTCAAACCCATATAGGTGATTATTATTAAGAGTATTCTGTTATGACCCACTTGAGGAATTCAAGTCCTAAGAATCATTAAAAGCAAATGCTCACCCTAAATCGTTGCAAATATCTCTATATGGTTTTCACCATAGGAATGGGTAGTATTTGAGATGACATCTCTTTAGTGATCTCGAGGAGCCCTCATAATTTAGTTGTCCCTTTGAACCTAGTTCAGGGGATCTCTAGTAAGGATAGGTTGGGTTTCCATCATGGCAATTCTTAATTGATAGGCTTTACACCCATTCCCCTCGATGATGCTTACTTGCTCTCTAACTGACACAATTTGTAAGCAGATTTGCAATATGGTCTTTTTGACCTTGTATAGACAATAGAAATATTTCCACTTGAGAACAAGTGTTTTATGGTATTATGCCTCTAACCATATTGCAAATATTGATAGCCCATTGGTTGTCGAAATTGCATGCACATAAGAGCACTTATTCCCCCACATTGAAATACCTCTAAAAAATGGAGAAGTAACTTAGCTTCTTGATCGTTATAAAAGATAACCATTGCAAGTGCACAAGACTATTGTAGTAGAGCGAGTACAAAGGGTGTCAAATCTCAGGGACGAACTTATACTAAATGCAATAGTAAGTAGAATGAAATAAAATAATATGGAAAAGAGCCTAGGAATGTGAATCCAAGATAGATTTTATAACTCTCTCTCATAATAATTATGATCATGTTTGTGTATGACATAGAGGCTACAAGCTTGAACAATTCTAAGAAATTTGCAATCAATCTCATAGCATGACTTATCTTCGAATGGTATGAATCATCTACACTAAACTAGGGCTATAAGCATGACTTGTCTCTCTTAGCATAAATCATTCAATAAATTAATCACGTGAACATTAATATTATTGCATGACTCATCTCCTCTAAGCTACAAGCATTAAATTCGATGTGATTATCAAAACTATATGAAATGACACATAAATGAATTGAACATTAAAAACTCTTCATTTAAGAAATCTCATGTCATAGAATTGCATACACAAATCCAAATATCTACAAATTTAACAAGAGAACATTGTCACTCATCTATGGTTTCATCTAATTCCTAGATTTGAAGACTTTAGCCTCTCATGTTTGATGGAGAACTTTGTATGCCGATTGAACTCTTCATAGATCCTTCCCCTTCTTCCTCTATGTCTTAGCCTTCAGAAATTGAGATTGGGAACCCTTATTTCGTGTTTGAGGGTTTGTTTTAATAGGTGTCCCTAAATGAGGTCTTAGGTAGGATCAAATCAGGAATCTAAATGGATTTGTACTCATCACAACGCTGCCAATGGTTGACTGCTCATGTCTTCCGGTTGAACGGTGTATAACTTGTCTTTTGCGTTATTCTATAGATCCTCTAGTGGTTGGCCAGTACACTGCCTCTCCATTGTTTGCATTAAAAAAAAGAGAGAGAAAGTTGTAACTATAACAATGACTATTTTAAACCTTGAAAGAGTCAAATAATTCAAAAGATAAATAAAATACAAATTCAAAGTGCATACCACGATTAATGGAGCTAGTACTTCGAAAAGAAAACAAGAATTCAAAGGCTAAGTGAGACCTCATAGGTCCCACATTACATTAACCTAACAAAATTGTTAGAGCTAAATAAGATCTAATCGGTCCCGCTTTAAAATAACCATACAAATTACAAAGGGGTTGATTGAGACATTATATGTCCTACATTAAATTGGCCTATGAAATTACAAGGGCTAAGTGAGATCCAATCAGTCCCACATTAGCCATACAAATTACAAAAGGCTAAGTTAGCCTATGAAATTACAAGGGCTAAGTGAGATCCAGTTGGTCCCACGTCAAATTAGCCATACAAATTACAAAGGGCTAAGTGAGACATTATATGTCCCACATTAAATTAGCCTATGAAATTACAAGGGTTATGTGAGACATTGGGTGTCCCACATTAAATTAGCTCAACTAAATATCAAAGACCAAATGAGGCTCATCATGGCCACCACACCCAGTGTTGATTAAAAAAATGAGACAAAGATAAAAGAAGAAATGAAAGAAAAAGAAATAAAGGGAAGAAAAGAAACAAAAAAACTTATAATGGGTTGGGCTTGTGGACCCCACGTCCAAAATGAAGGGAGGCTTGCTCAAAGCTCAAGCTTAGCAACAAACAAAAAGAAATGTGCTTGTTTTATGGGCCCCGCGCAAAAAAAAGAGGCTCTAGGTTTGGTCTTGGTCAAGGCCCAAAGGTAGCATGACCCATAAAATAATTTCCACCTCATTAATATCATTTATAAAAAGAAAAGGAAAAAGAAAAAGTAAAGAAGAAGTCAAATATGATGTGGCAATGGGAGGAGAGAGGGAGAGAGTGGGAAAAGGGGGAAAGGCAACTAAATTAACATCTAAAACAAACTAGAAAATCAAGTTCAAGGGTATAAATTTTAGTAAAAAGTCAATTCATGCATGAATGGGCCAAAAAAAGAAGTACTTAAGAGGCCAAAAGAAACGACCTATTTCCACCTCCATTTCATTCATTTCCAAATGAGAGCACCCATTTTCCAACACCACTACTACCACACTCTCTCATGTTACACCAGACCCACCTTCCCCCTTCTATTAATGTATGTCGTCAGATCAATCTTATAGTCTGCTAAATAAAAAATGTGAGCCAAAGAAGAGTACTAATAGGTATTGATACCAATACCACTTTTCTTTCTTTATATATCCCAACCCACTTTATATCAGTCTCAGCCATCAAGAACAAGGTAAAGATTCATATTAGTGTTTAAAAACAAAACCGGACTGGCCGGTTCAACCAGAACAAGTATTAGTTTTAAGAGGTTTAATCTTTGAGTGAAGAATAATTAAGTGCCCATGTAGGGTTTGTGATTAATAAATTAAAGTGATGAATAGTCGTATGACGCAAGTACTTATTCTACAATGGTATAATGTACACATGTACAATGGAAGAACTTGTGGTGCAATAATAAAAGGAAATTGTGCTAATCAAGAAAGAATCTGATGTAGGATAATTACAAATCAAAAAGAGTCCTGAAAATAGGATAATTGCAAATTGGGAAAGGTTAAATTTATTCCATCTTTGAGAGATTTTATACCCTCTCAAGGAGTATTGTCCACGCCACTTTGTCTTTATATACCCTCTTAGACACACACCATTAGAGAGAGAGAGGATGAACTTTAAAGAGAAAAAACCCTAGTTTTTCTTAACTACAATTGCCTCTTAGTGCATATATCCTATTGAGAGAATATTCAGTAGAAATGTACAAGTTTTGTCCATGATAGGATCAAGGCATATATACTCAAGTAAGGGAGAGAGTATACTTCATACTAATGAGTGTAGATCATTCACAGAAGCATGCACTCACCAATTTTGGAGAATTGCTCGTTGGATGCTAAAAGGAAGAGTGATCAAGACTGTACTTTGAACAAATGAATCTTTAAGTAAGCAGAGGAGTGCACTAGAAGATCAGGTGGAGATCAAGTCGTAAGTGTTAGGGTAGCAGCGGCAAGTTGAGAAGACATTCTCGTACAATATCTTGAGTTGTGTAAAACCAAAAGTAAGATTTTTCTATTGCATTGGTTTAAATCGGCTAAGTAACGGTCATTGTGGTTTTCTCCCGGTTTGGGTTTCCATATAAAATTGTGTGTTTGCGTGCATGCTTGAGTGTTTAATTGTTTTGTATGATTATTAAATCGCTTCTATATACTTGCGTATATAATCAAACTAGAACCCGCATCGCATAGCTTGTTGTGCTTTGGATTACGGGATAGGGGCACTGCATTGATCAATCGATCATCACCAGTGGTGATCGATCGCGTCAGCCTTGATTTCGTTTCTGAAACTAGTTCGATCGATCGTGTATGCTTAGGCGATCGATCGCGTCCGAAAATTCAATCGATCATATCTTTTTACTCCAAGCTCCAATTTGCATAGTCGATGTTGGAAAGCTTTCATTGCGTTCTTTAACACCAAATCGCAAAACAATGCAAAACAAGCATCAAAACTTCATATATCAATTATAGTAAACATACTGATTTTTCGGGTGTTACAGGCAGTGCTATCGGTCATCCAAGATACTATAGGAGAAAATTAGTGTTCTTGAAGAAACAAACCTTCAAATAAAGACACAATAAATTTGTATCCCTGAAATATAAAGGATAAAAAAAAAGAATAACGAAAAAAGAATGAGCGAAAATGGATAAGAAATGTGGGAGATATTACTCATTGAATTTTATCCTGCTATAGTGTCATCGATTACATGATAGCACTGCTAAAACACTATTGTTAAGGGTGTAAACGGGCCGAGCCGGCTCGGATCGTGTCGAGCTCGAGCTCAATAGTACTCGGCTCGGCCCGGCTCGTTCAAACTCAGCTTGACAAGCTCGATAGCCCGCTCGAGCTCGACTGGTTATTATATATATATATATAAATATATACAAATATACTATTTTTTATTTAATTTTCTAATTTGGACACATAGAGGGGATATCGGAGTTGAGGGATTAAGTGGAACAAAACCAGGTCGTGGAATAACTTATTTCTTCCCTATTTACAGTTTTATTTTTGAACAAATCTAACTGTTCATTTTTGTTATCTTCCACATATATATAACCAAAACTATTAAATTACAAAGTTATGTTTTCAATGTGAGTATTGTGACAACAATATAAATTACTCTTTCTTTCAGATTTTATTATCAACAAAATTAAAATTTGCGCATGGAAGCTATCAATTTTTATACTCCTATTTTTCCTTCCCTCTTTCAGAAGCCTAGAGCCTCTACATTTGCAGCTTGGGATTCCGCCACAGAAAACTTTTATCATTGTGGGTACCAATTGCTGAAAAAAATCAATTTCATGTTCCCACAGGAAGATGCAATACCTACGACTTATGGGCGAAGTTTTGGAAGAGAAATGCAGAGGCTCCAAGCTCAATATGTGCTTGGAGCCACTTACGACAAATGCGGAATAACTAGAGATAGTTAAATTGTTCTACCATTACATTACTAATTAATTACCCTTAAAACTGGACTCTCCTTCTTTGACAACACAATAATTAACCTTTTTTTATAAAACAATAATTAACTTTTATCAAAACTTTTTTTCTATACATATATCTACCAAGCTTCTCACAATAAAATGATGAAACAACAGCTGTCTCCTGCTAATTCCAAACATGTAAAAATAATAATGAAGGAACAAAAAAAGCTGCAACTGAAAGGAAAAACACCACCATTCCACGTGCCTCCCCCCTCTCACCAATAAAAGTCGCCCAACGTTTCGTCTGTACAAGATCTTTATGCAAAGAGTCAACATGTCTCTTGTATTTACACAGATACCACCCCCATCACTCCTTCAAAACCGATGGCATAGACATCAATTACCCCAACCCACGCCCACTTATTACACCCTCCGATACCCCCTTTAATTACCAAAATAGACCCCCAAATTCATCCGCTGCTTTTATCTACCTATATCCTTAGATGGGTGGCAACAAGGCGACTCTGATGAGCGGCACTCAGTCAGGAAGTCAGCAGAGGTGTACATGGTGAAGTGCCAAAAGAACATCCCAACGATACTGTGGTTCTCCGGCATGGACTGGTGGGTGCTTCTTCTCATACTCGCCCTGCTCTCCCTCCTCCTCCTCCTCTTCCTCTCCTCCACCCTTGCCTCCTACACCTTCTCCACCATAAAATCCTTCCTCTGAGACTCCTTCCAGGCGCCTGTCCCCCTGCTGTCTTTCTCATCGGAGAAGAAGAGGCAATAGAAGAAGGAGCTCGACCGCGCCAAGATCATTGTCTGCCTCGTCGGCGGGGCTTGCATGTTCGAGCTCAAGGGCCGTCAATCGTCAACAATGTCCTACGGGCAAAAATTCTAGCCTGGGTTGAGCTTGGGCTGAGCTTTCCTATAATAGGCACTCGAGCTCGAACTCAAGCCAAGATCCAGAATTTTTAACGAGCCGAGCTCGAGCCTGGAGGGTACGAGCTATAAACGAGCCATGCCGAGCTCGAGCTTGAATTAGAAATTTCGAGCTCGAGTAGAGCCATGCCCAAGCTTGGCTCGTTTACACCCATAGATACGAAACGATGCCACCTTCTGGCAAATTGTAACCACCTTGATTTCAACTATAGAATCCACTCCGCCTAAGCGACAAACATCTTTTTGAGAGGGAAGAAGATGACAGTCTTGGCGGAGTGGCGGAAGAGGAGAGGAATTTTTTTTAGCGGCAAAGGGTTAGGGTTGGCGACTGGCGATTGCATAGTCGAGTGAACTACCAATGCAATTACTAAAGACCACTCGTCCTACTTGTAAGCTTCAAATCTCCATTTATTAATATGTTAAAATTTACATTTTTTCTTAGGTTTGATGTCGTGTATCCGATTACATGCTGCAATATGATATCTTGTCACTGAGAACATGACCTTAATGATAGTCTTGTTCACGACGACACGATAATGTAATTCATCATGTATCTGATGACATGCTAGTACAACAGAAGTCATCTATCCTAATTTTTTCATAACAGATAGATACATAAACGGAGGAAGTATAGAAGAAAACTCCAATGGATAACGAGTAGAAGGAGAAGAACACTATGAAGAAGAAGAAGAAGGATGATTCCAGCCCCCCAATTAAGAGAGAACACTATGAAGAACATATAGGACGATTTCATGTTTTTCAATACATGTATGTATAGTCGTATCATCAAAGACATGATATTTGTGTATTCAAGAACATGACCTTTCTTGTATAGTGTCCTCGATTACGCGATAGCACTGCTGAAACAAATGATAGCAATGCTATCGTGTCATCGTGCTATCATGTATTCGAAGGCACGATATGTCTAAATTCGTGTAATCCATAACACGATATTTTTATAAGTCCATCTTTAAGTCGTCTTTACCACGTTGCAGAGATGAAGCTTACTCATAGTCAGGCAAAGAACGTAGAGAACTTTCTCTGGCGATTACGTGATATAGTCAAAGAGTAACTGGGGCAAACATCTTTATTCTCAGACGCTTAGTAAAGGCATTTAGTAAAGGCAGCAAGGTTAGAAAAGCACCTCCACTAGCTAAACAGGTAGAGGAGATGTCTCCTAAGGAAGAGGAAATGCATCATAAGGGGGAGGAGATGTCTCATAAGAAGGATAAAACGGAGATTGGCTGCCCATTCTTTGTGATCAACCAAGAAATGCTTGCTAGCTTGGGTTTTATTATGGGGAAGAAAGTGGGATCATAAGAGAAGAGGGTGGACTCTAAAGAAACTATGAACAACCTTCTGACATGATTGCAAAAGTGATGTCTGATTTGAAATTGGAGGGAGAAAAGAAAGAAAAGAGAAAAGTGGTAGAAATATTGGACGTTGATGCATATGAAGAATGTCCTCTTGAAGACATGCCCGATGAATGTTTGGACAATGTGTTCTGCTTCGAAATGGCCGTTTTAGAAGCAAAAGATCAAGAGACGATTATGATATGGGTAATTAACTCAAGGGCTCCATATCCACAGGATACACTCATGGATAGGGACTACCTTAGTCTACTGCAAGCGACTGAAATAAACTCCAATGTACGTATATATGATTGTCTTTTTCCATACTTGTAAAATCGTGCATTCGAAAACATGACTCCGTTATGATTCGTGTCTTTGAAGACACAGAGGAATGAGAATGAGAATAACGTAGACATGTATCCATTTTCTTTTTTTTTTTTGAAGCCGCGCCATTCAAAAATATATTGAATACGTAAGCTTGCTAAAGTCACTTTTTGTTACACTGGTATCATAAGCAATGCTATATATTAACTATCTTAAATTATACTATTTTGTAGGACTTTATCCCTGATGAGGATAATTCAAAGCTAGCACATAAGTTGCTAGAGAATTTGCTTAAAGGGATCTCAAAACACATGTACTATAGTTTCTCTGACTGCGAAATCTTCGTAATGATGTACACGACTCAATTGGCATCAGGGATGGAACAACTAATGTTTGATCAAACGACCATAACAATACTATTTCGGCCTTTAACAACTGTGGTTCTGCGCCGGGGTAAAATTGAAAAGGAATTTGACGGCGACTCTAATTGATGGGGTTGAAATGTAAATTTTTAAGTAGATGTAAATGTGTAATTATATGTAAATATGTAATCAGATGCACATTTGTAAGAAATACCTGTCAAAATGCACGCTTACTTTTCTTCTATTATGTTTATATACACACTTTTTATATACACAATACATTTGTAAAAAATACCAGTTAACACGTTTTTATTAGCCGTGTGCTTGAACACACAGGATACAAGTGTATCATGTTTGTATTTGAGGGTTCGTGTCTCGATCTTGTCTTCGATGATACAATACCACTGCCTAAACACACAATAGCAGTGGTACTGTGTCATTGAGGACACAATAGCAGTGCTATCGTGTATTTGAATACATGCTTCTTTGGCGTACTTCAATGAGTCATTTTTGCCCATTCCTCAATGACACGACTCACTATCTGTTACTTGTCATTCAAAATACACAATAAAAATTGCAAAATATACATTTAAATTTCTTCTATTTTATTCATATACACAATACATTTGTAAGAAATACCAGTCTGCACGTTTTTTATTAGTTGTGTGCTGAAACACACGTAAGACGTGTATCGTGTTTATATTTGAGGGATCGTGTTGGTATACACTTAAAATATACATTTTATTATATCCTAAACTTATATTTATGTTAGTGTTTAATTAGATTTAGTGATACTTTAATGTAGTTTTTGGTTTTTGTAGGAAAACAAGTGTAAGATGCAGAAATGAGGCAAAAAATAACTTTAATAATTAAATCTTCATAACTTCTTGTAAATATATCTGATTGGACTGATTCAAACTTCATGTTAAAGTTCAAGAAGTCATCTTTCCAACTCCACTAACCACGTACAATTCGGAGTTCGGAGTAAAAAGTTATGACAATTTGAAAATCGGGCTGAAGGAAGGAACCGTCGATTGATGAATAGTGCCGATCGATCGCCGTATCCAGCAAATCGAAATTTGACTTTTTTTAACTTGGATTTGGAAGGAGTGTTTTGTGTTTTCTTTCCAACCTAATAAATAGGCCTTAAAGGGAATGTATTGGGCATTAGAGAATAGAGATTTGAGTCTCTTTGGAGACCTTGGAGGCTAGAGCAAAGGAGAGAAGAAGAAGAAGAAGATGAAGAACATGATGATTGATTCTTTTCTAATGCAAGGCTAAACTCCTTTCGAAGGTGTAGATGAAGCCCAATAGACTGGTTGTATAGTTTTTTTCTCTCATCTCATATTTACTCTAGTTGGTGTATGACTCTTTATTATACAATTAATGTTAATTCATTGAAGTTTGTTCTTTGTACTCAAGAGAGACTAGAGTGAATTAATTGGATTTCAATATGAAAGAGCACTTGCGTGTCCGAGAGGAACGCGAGTAATCTAAAGTGTTACATAGTAATAAATTTTAATTAGTTTATACTCCAGAGAGATAGATCACAATTCCATGTTTTAATCGTTTTATGTGTTACTTCTGGGAGGAGAGCACTATATTTTATGTTGACAAGTGTATGTCCGAGAGGAATATACTAGCCAATTGGAAATCTTTATTCAAAAGAGTGAGAGAGACGATATACTAGTTTATTGTGGTAGATTCGAAGCCTTAGTCTCTTCAATATTGAATAAATCTCATCTTAGTTTAGTTAAAGTTCACTACTTTCCTTAGATTAACTAAAAGCTGTACTTTTCTCTTGAATTTAGTAAATTGTTTAACCGTCCCTGAAGTTCGACAACCCTTCAATACTTGATGTAGTACACAATTGCCTTGTGCACTTGCAAGGGTTTAATTTTAAATGATCAAGTTTTTGGCGCCATTGCCGGGGACTACGTAGGTTAATTTACTAAATTCTTAGAGTAGTTTAGTTTCTGTTTAATTTAGTTTAATTTTTATTGCTTATTAGTGTTTTGCCTTTTTTGTAGGACTAAGAGAAGATGCGGAGGTCTCGTCAACGTTGGAAGGGCCACCCTTCCCCTCATTTGCATTCTTTTACTTTCTCTTTTAGTTATTTGGGTGCTTCGTGTTTTTACATTTTTTTTCTGTGATTGCATGCTTGTGCTAGGTGTGGTTATTAGGGTTGTTAAATGTATTTGCTTGTTAGTGGTGTTAATTAGTGTATGCTTGGTCGTCGGTCACTGGGTGAAAGCTTGCACCTCTTGACCTAGAAATTGAGAGAACTTTTAAAGCAAGAATAAAACATACAATGGATATTGCAAATCAATTAGATAACATGGAAAATGAAAATGTGAGGAAGACATTAAAAGATTATTCATCCCCCATTCAGTTCAACTCACCTTCCTGCATAGTGTTGCCGCTCACCACGGCACACCACTTTGAGTTGAAACCAGGGGTGATGCAACTTTTGCCCACATTCTATAGTTCCAATAAAGAAGAACCCTATAATCATGTCAAAGAGTTCCTTGACATTTGCGTTACATTTAAATTCTAAAATTTTTCTGATGAATCCGTTAGGTTGCACCTCTTTCCTTTTTTCTTTGAAAGATAAAAACGAAAGCATGGTTGAACTCTTTAGAAGTTGGAATAATTAGGAGTTGGGATCAATTGGCTGAAAAATTCTTGAACAAATTCTGCCCGGTTCATCAAACTCATTCCCTTCGTAGAGAAATTACAAATTTCATGCAGAAGGAGGGTGAACACTTTTATGAGGGAAAGATGGAAGAATTTGCTTCTTAAGTGTCCACACCATGGATTTTTAAAGTGGCAACAAGTTCAATTCTTCTATGATGGTTTAACACCTCAGAACCGTCAAATGGTTGATGCCGCTAGTGGTGGGTCAGTTCTGATGAAGAGCGCAGAAGAAGCGTGGGATTTTATTGAGACTCAATGCGAAAATTCTCAGCAATGGGATTGATCAAGTTGAGTTGACAGAACGTTTCCATTTCAAAAGAAAGGAGGCGTATATGAGGTAGACAATAGTGCATATTTAATTTCTAAGATAGACAGCCTGAAACAATGTTTTGATGCGTTGATGTCTGCTGGTGGGCCCCAACTGCCATCACATGTCAATGTGTGTGCCATTTGCTCTAACCCCTCCCATGTCACACAAAACTGACCCTCTAACACCTCTGGAGTGGAATACAATAGTGATCAGGCTAATGCTATCAATGCCTTCCCTCGACCTGGCAATAACCTATATTCGGAAACTTATAACCCAGGTTGGGTGAGGCATCCCAATTTTTCATGGTCCAAAGGACCACATCAAGGAGGACCACCAGGGTTTTCTCCCAATCAGTCTTACCCTCAACAAGTTCAAACATTCCCTACACAACCCAAGAAACCATCTCTTGAGGATACTTTGAATTTGTTCATGCAAAGCTCTCTACAATTTCAAAAAGATATCAACATTCTTTACATGCCAACTCGCAAGCAATTGCAAAGCTAGAACTTCAGATGGGTCAATTGACTTCTGCATTAAATGAGAGGGAAAAAAGGTAGGTTCCCTAGTCAACCTGTAGTAAATCCCAAAGGACAATTTGAAGTGGGATCTAATTCTTGTCAAGACCAATCTCCATAGCAAGTTAAAGCCATAACTACAATCAGGAGTGGCAAACAGTTGACAACAATGTTGAACCACTTAAGACTGCCATAGAAACAACTGCTAGAAAGGGTAAGGCACAAGAGATCACTACTAGACCAGACGTGAGTCCTATTACATCGAAGAAGAGATTAGAAGCTTCTTCATGTCCTGAGTCTAGCCATATGACACCCTATATACCCAAAGCACCTTTTCCCCAAAGACTTGTGTTATGCATGAAAAATACACATTTTTATATGCCTTTTTACCTGTTTGTTAGTCATAATTTCTAGTTAAAATAAGGATTACAATGAGTTTTAGTAGTTAGTTTAATAATTAGGAATTAAATAAATAATGCTCTCTAAATTGCTCAAATTTCAATATGCTCGGCCATTTTATGAATTATGTGGCATGTTTAATGTGGGACATATTTTATTTTGTATAGGTTCGCGTGCTCGTACTGCAGAACAGCCAAAAGTGAAGCCATTAGACGGGTTTTGAAATGCCAAAGTGACCCAAGAGCTGATATCACGCGCATTGAAGATCTGAACCGTTGATGAGTCATTTAAGAGAAGACGGACGCTGAGTTAAGATAAAGAGCCATTCAGAATTGATCCGGCGGACGACATTGCTACATCGGGTTTTAATCAAGTGAAACAAAAAAAAATAGAATTGAAGAGAACCGAATCAGCGGTTCGTTGGGCCGGTTTGGTTCAAAGAAAAAAAGAAAATAAAAACAAAAGAAAACCCGAGCTTCTGCTCGGGTGTCCTTCAGAACAGAGAGCGCTCGAGCTCTCTGCTCGAGCGCTCATGGCGAAATCAGGCCGGTGGAGGCCATGGGTTCCGGCGAAGATGGAGGAGATGGGCCACGAATGGGTTCCGGCGGCGATTGTCGAGTACGGCACGTGAATCGACAGCGGCGGTCGTGATGAAGCCAAGACAGAAGGCTTGAGCTCCTGCTGGAGCGATGAAGGTAATCGAGAGCAAGACAGTGGCTAATAGCGAGCACTTGACGGCGACCATCAGCAGAGGGCGGACATGGGTCGAGCTCGATCAATTGAAATCGACGGTCACGGCGATGATTCCAGCGACGATGAGGAGTTTGAGCAATAGAAGCATAAAAGGAAAGATCTCAATTTGGAAAGCCGCTTGAAGGGAGAGCCGAATCGGGAAAATCAAGTTTCAAATCTGCTTCAGAGTGGTAAGTCCCTAATTTCAGTTCAATTGGAGAAGGAAAAAATGTCGGAATTGGCTCGATTTGGAAAGGCTGTGCATTTGGGCGTTTTGAATTTTTGTTTCGGAATGGCTTGAAGATTGGATTTTTATAACACAATTGGACGGGATTCAATATCAATCGAGCTGCAAATCCACTGATTTGGAAGGTGGGCAAGGGGAAGGTTTTGATTTACAAGAAATTGGTATGGAAAGGAGGGGGATTTGGAAGGAAGAGGCGGACTGCAGTCTCTGTATAAAAACAGAGCGATAGCATCACAGAAGAGGGCCGACCGACAGAAGTCGACCGAGAGCACAATATAATTTTATTTTTTAGTTCTAAAATTTTATGTTTCTTCTATTCCATTTTTCATTCCAAATTGTTGTTGCTGGGTTGATTAGAAGAAAAAATTTGTATTGAACTATTACTGCTCGAACAGTCGACCGAAACCGAGAGAAGAGGAACAGTACATTCTACTTTATTTTCTATTATTCCACAATTTCTGTAAGTCATTTTGATTTTAAATTTAATGAATTCCTTTAAGTTTGCAGTTAATTTTCTTAATATGATTAACTAATCTTCTGACTAGGGCTGAGATGAAGCCGTGATTAGTCGTAGGAAAATTATTCATGTGGTGCAATTGCTATGCCTAAATTAATGTGCTTTAATGATTGTTATTCTTAATTTAAATTGCATTGAGTTAAATGTTTAATATGCTATTTGGATATTACTTGTGATTTATCGAATGATGGATACATGTAATGATTTGAATCTCATCTGTTGATATGCAAGAGAATACAAAATTCTATTTAAAAATTTATATGCTTTCATGCTGAAATCTTCCATAGGAGAATAGATTGAATTCTAATTCTCTACGAGATAATCGTGAGAACAATTACTGATTTTAAAGAATTATTCTTATGATTGTCATGTGCTGATTCTTATGCCCTAGTGTTTTAAATTCCTGATTAAAGTTCCAATTTTTATTTGTTAATTAGTTTCTATTTCATAGATTACTTAATTGCTTTTAGATTAATTTGTTAGTTAAAGCTGTTTAATTGCATTGAGTCTTCGATTAGTCGTAGTTGTAGTCAATCAAATCAATTTAATTCTTCAACAAGGGTAATAATCTGATCTTTGAATTAGAATTCCAAAAACACAAGTCTCTGTGGGTTCGACCTCGTAAGAATGGTGCGACTATACTCCAAACACGATTCGTACACTTGCGAGTAAAATTAAGAAAATTAATTAAAGGGGAATTTATATAAAAAATCATGAAAAAATTTTTTTTACCAAAATGTGGCACTGTAGCAAATATTTACCGAAATGGTGTTCTGACAAGCCACGCAGGCGCCCGCATGGCGCGGGCGCTTGCGTGGCTTTTTTTTTAAAAATTAACCCAAAAGGCGTCGGTTGAACCGACGCCTTTCGGGTTAAGAAGAAAGGCGTCGGTTGAACCGACGCCTCTTGAGAGGCGTCAGTTCAACCGACGCCTTTTACTACCTTAACGAAATTCGTCCCATTTTAAACAGGCCGTCACTTCAACGATGCATATCTTTCTCATTTTTAATCCATTTTTGTCCATTTTTTTTTCATTCTTCCTTATTTTTAGTGCTCTTTCTAGTCATTATGATATTATGAAGATGTTGAGCCATCGCGTACTATTTATCGTAGTTTTTGTGGTATTTTTTTCGATAAATGGTATATAATGGCTCAACATCTTTGTGATATCATGATGATCAGAAAGAGCACTAAAAATAAGGAAGAATGAAAAAAAAAGGGCAAAAACGGATAAAAAATGAGAAAGATATGCATCGTTGAAGTGACGGCCTGTTTAAAATGGGACGAATTTAGTTAAGGTAGTAAAAGGCGTCGGTTGAACTGACGCCTCTTGTTTTGAGCTATTTTAGTGGGACAAATTTCAACAATGCATATCTTTCTTATTTTTGATCCATTTTCCCCATTTTTTTTTCATTCTTCCTTATTTTTAGTGCTCTTTCTGATCATCATGATATCACAAAGATGTTGAGCCATCATATACCATTTATTGAAAAAAATACCACAAAAACTACGATAAATAGTATGCGATGGCTCAACATCTTCATGATATCATAATGACTAGAAAGAGCACTAAAAATAAGGAAGAATGAAAAAAAATGGGCAAAAATGGATAAAAAATGAGAAAGATATGAATCGTTGAAATGACGGCCTGTTTAAAATGGGACGAATTTCGTTAAGGTAGTAAAAGGCGTCGGTTCAACCGACGCCTCTTGAGAGGCGTCAGTTCAACCGACGCCTTTCTTCTTAACCCGAAAGGCGTCGGTTCAACTGACGCCTTTTGGGTTAATTTTTAAAAAAAAAGCCACGCAAGCGCCCGCGCCACGCGGGCGCCTGCGTGGCTTGTCAGAACACCATTTCGGTAAATATTTGCTACAGTGCCATGTTTTGGTAAAAAAAAATTTTTTTATGATTTTTTATATAAATTCCCCTTAATTAAAACAACAAGTTTTTGGCGCCGTTGCCGGGGACTTGTAGGAAATCAAATTCTAAGACTAAATTTACCCTTGTAGTTAATTTTATGTCAAAAAAAATAAAAAAAAAAATTTAAAAAAATTTTGAGAGTTGATTGACGGTGGATGACCACGTGGACACGTGATCATACACTGCGTCTGGTTAGCAATAATTCCAATCCTTTAGAGAATAGTGAAACTAAAATTGATCTTTCATTCAAAATGGAAGATCAATCTGAGAAATCTCTGAGGGAGTTATTTTCTCCAATCTCAATCAACCCTCCATCCTGCATAGTGTTGCCTGCAACCTCTGCAAAGCATTTTGAACTAAAACCTCAGATAATTCAACTTTTGCCCAATTATCATGGTCTTAATAGAGAGGATCCTTACATGCATGTAAATGATTTTCTGGAAATTTGTGCAACTTTTAGGTTCACAGACTTCTCTGAAGAGTCTGTTCGTCTGCGCCTTTTCCCCTTCTCTTTGAAGGACAAGGCCAAGGCATGGTTAAATTCTCTTCCCGCTGATTCTATCACAACATGGGATATGTTGGTGAGTAAATTCTTGTCCAAATTCTTCCCAATGGCCAAAACTAATGAATTAAAGAGAGAAATCACTGACTTCATGGAAGATGAAAATGAAAAATTTTATGAGAGTTGGGAAAGATTTAAAGACCTTTTACTAAAATGTCCACATCATGGGTTTGAAACATGGAGGTTGATACAACACTTCTACAATGGTTTAACTCAAACACACCACAACATGATTGAATCAATGAATGGTGATGCTTTCTTAGACTTAGGAGGTGAAGCAGCTTATAACTTCTTAGAGCGATTAGCTGAAAGGTCCTAACACTGGGATTTTGCAAGTCATAGGGAGAGACAACATCAAGCTCCTAAGAAGGGAGGTCTCTACGAAATCAAAGATGACGTAGATGTTAAGGTCAAACTTGATGCGTTAACCAAGAAACTAGATGCCCTGAGTTTGAACCGAAGCGTTAATGCCCTCAACATGAATGAAGCATGCTCTATGTGTGCTAGCCCGATGCATACATCTCTAAACTGTCCTTCCATGAATACTTATCCAGAGTGTTATGCAGAACAAGTCAATGTCCTGAATAATTATGGGAAGCCGACAGGCAATCCTTTCTCTGAAACTTACAATTCAGGATGGAGAAATCATCCAAATTTCTCATGGAGACAAAGTCAACCACCTATGAATATAGGTGGGCAGCCTATGCAACCCATGCATAGTCAGTTTAGGCAGAATAACCCACCTTATCCAGCTCTGTCTCAACCTCCTACCCAATACCAACAACCAGCCAATCAATCTCCATCTCTTATACAAAAACAATCCTCGTTAGAGGACACTCTCAAATCTTTCATCCAATCCACAAGCCAAGTTATTCAGTCAACTAACTAAGCTATGCTTGAGATGAAGAACTCTACACACATGAATACTCAAGCAATTGCTAAGTTAGAGACTCAGGTTGGTCAATTGGCTACTCAATTAGCAGAAAGAGAGAGAGGGAGATTCCCTAGTCAACCTGTGCCTAACCAGAAGGGCCAATTCTCCATTGGTAGTAGCTCTAATTCTTCACAGAATGAGGAACATGTTCAATCAGTTATTACCCTTAGGTCTGGAAAGCAAGTTGATAATAAAATTGAAATGGCTGAAAAAGAAAGTGAGAACCCTAAGCCTGAAATAGAGACTAAAGAAATTAATTCTTCTCCAACTGTTGACAGTGATTCTCCACTAGGAATTTTGTACCTAGGGCACCATATCCGCAAAGACTAGTCAATCCTAAAAAAGGTGCACAATATGGAGATATTCTAGAAGTGTTTAACAAGTACAAATAAACATTCCTTTTCTAGATGCAATTCAACAAGTGCCTTCATATGCAAAATTTTTGAAAGATTTAGTCTCTGTCAAAAAGAAAAATAATGTTCCTAAAAAGGCATTCCTAGCAGAACAAGTCAGCTCTGTCATTCAATGTAAATTTCCTATCAAGTATAAGGATACTGGTTGTCCCACAATTTCATGCATGATAGGGAAACATCAAATTGAGCGAGGCTTGTAAGATTTAGGGGCAAGTGTGAATTTATTGCCCTACTCTGTGTATGTGCAATTAGGTCTGGGAGAGCTAAAACCCACGTCAATGACACTTCAATTAGCTGACCATTCGGTTAAAATTCCTCGAGGTGTTATTGAGGATGTTTTGATTAAGGTTGATACATTTTATTTCCCTGTGGACTTTGTTGTCCTTGATACTCAACCTGTTCCCAACATAAGTGAGCAAATACCTGTCATTTTAAGTCGTCCATTTCTAGCTACATCTAATGCTATCATTAATTGTAGAAATGGAGTGATGCAAATTTCTTTTGGGAATATGAAGGTGGAATTGAACATCTTTGACATCAGTAAACAACCACCTGACATGGATGATGTGAATAAAATAAGCCTGATTGAAACACTTGTCCATGAAACTTTTCTTCAAACATATTCCCAAGATCTCTTAGAGGCATGTTTAACACATTTTGGTTGTGAATTTGATATCGATCAGTCAATTGAACAAGTAAACTCATTGCTTGAGTCTGTACCTCTGATGAGTACTGAACGGTGGCAACCAAAAGTGGAGCCTCTTGCCTTATCATCATCACCAGTAGTTCCATCTAGTGTTGAGCCACCTAAATTAGACCTGAAACCATTACCAGATACTCTGAAATATGCTTATTTAGGTCCTGCTGAGTCCTTACCTGTCATTATTACATCTGACCTAGATGTGGCTCAAGAGTGTAAATGACTTGATGTTCTTGTAAAGCACAAAGAAGCCATAGGGTGGACCATTGCTGAGAATGATGCCAAGCCTTCTCGTGAATCCCAAAGGTGTCTTAACCCTGTAATGCAAGAAGTTGTTCGAGCTGAAATCCTTAAGCTTTTAGATATAGGAGTTATCTACCCAATCTCTGATAGTAAATGGGTAAGTCCTGTTCAAGTTGTACCGAAAAAATCTGGCATAACTGTTGTGAAAAATGATGCTGATGAGTTAGTGCCAACTCGAGTTCAAACGGGTTGGCGTGTCTTTATTGATTATAGGAAGTTGAATGCTTTGACTAGAAAAGATCATTTTCCCCTTCCTTTCATTGACCAAATGCTGGAAAGGTTAGCGGGATATGAATATTATTGTTTTCTTGATGGTTATTCTGGATATAACCAAATTCTCATAGCCCCTGAAGACCAAGAAAAGACCACTTTCACGTGTCCTTTTGGTACCTTTGCCTACCGTCGCATGCCATTTGGGCTATGCAATGCACCTGCTACCTTTCAAAGGTGTATGTTGAGCATTTTCTCTGATATGGTAGAGCGATTTTTAGAGGTATTCATGGACGATTTTTCTGTCTTTGGGTCTAATTTTGATAAATGTCTGCACCACCTATCTTTAGTGTTAGTGCGGTGTAAAGAGAAGAATCTGGTACTTAACTGGGAGAAATGTCATTTTATGGTTCAAAAAGGAATTGTTCTTGGGCATACTATATCTAATAAAGGCATTGAAGTTGATAAAGCTAAAGTTGATTTGATTTCACACCTTCCACCATCACGAACTGTGAAAGAAATCAGATCATTTTTAGGCCACGCTGGATTTTACAGAAGATTCATTAAAGATTTTAGTAAAATTTCAAGACCTTTGTGTAATCTTCTTGCAAAGGATACACCATTTGTCTTTGATGATGCTTGCAATAATGCCTTTCAGAAACTCAAATCAGAGTTAACATCTGCACCTATTATTCAGCCGCCTGATTGGAGCCTACCTTTTGAAATCATGTGCGATGCCTCTGATTATGCTATTGGTGCTGTGTTGGGGCAGCGAATTAATAAACTTTCCCATATGATTTACTATGCCAGTAAAATATTGAATGATGCTCAACTTAATTATTCTACAACTGAAAAAGAGTTGCTGGCAGTAGTTTTTGCTCTAGATAAGTTTCGGTCTTATTTATTAGGATCAGAGGTCTATATCTATTCGGATCATGCTGCATTGAAGTATCTTTTATCTAAAAAAGATGCTAAACCTCGTCTTCTCCGATGGATATTGTTGCTACAAGAATTTGATATTGAAATTCGGGATAAGAAAGGTTCTAAAAATGTTGTAGCCGACCACTTATCTAGGTTGATAGTTGATTTTACTGATGAATCATTGCCTATAACTGAATATTTTCCTGATGAGCAATTACTTATAGTTACCCAATTGCCTTGGTTTACTGACATAGTTAATTATCTGGTAACTGAACAAATTCCATCTCTTTGGTCTTCCCAAGATAGGTCCAAATTTTTGTCCAGGGTTAAGTATTTCTTTTGGGATGATCCATACTTATTCAAGTATTGTCCCGATCAGATTATTAAGAGATGTATTCCTTAACATGATCAACAAAGCATCATTTCTTTTTGTCATGATCAAGCTTGTGGGGGCCACTTTAGTTCGAAAAAGACTGTTGCAAAGATTTTGCAGTGTGGATTTTATTGGCCTACTATTTTCAAAGACTGTCATGCTTATTGTTCAGCATGTGAAAGATGTGAGAAGTTAGGAGCACTTTCACGTCGTAACATGATGCCTTTAACCCCAATCCTTATTATAGACCTTTTTGATGTATGGGGTATTGACTTCATGGGATCTTTTCCTAACTCTTTTGGCAATCTTTATATCCTTGTGGGGGTAGACTATGTCTCTAAATGGGTTGAGGCTATAGCATGCAAGACCAATGATCACAAAGTGGTGGTCCAATTCTTAAAAGACAATATTTTTGCACGTTTTGGTTCTCCCCGTGCTATCATAAGTGATGGGGGTAAACATTTCTGTAATAGGGTTTTTGAACAGTTAATGAAGAAATATGGCATAACCCACAAAATTGCTACCCCATACAATCCTCAAACAAGCGGTCAAGTTGAGATTTCTAATCGGGAGATTAAGCATATTTTAGAAAAGACAGTCAATCCTAATCGTAAAGATTGGTCACTGAGACTCACCGATGCTTTGTGGGCTTACCGTACTGCATTTAAAACTCCCATTGGACTGTCTCCATACCGCATTGTTTACGGGAAAGCTTGTCACCTTCCTGGTGAAATTGAGCATAAAGCTTATTGGGCAATTAAGCACCTGAATTTTGATTTGAATAGAGCAGGAATTCAAAGAAAACTGCAATTGAATGAGTTGGATGAGCTTCGTAATGATGCTTATGAGTGTGCGAAATCATACAAGGATCGCATGAAAAAGGTTCATGATCAAAATATTTTGCGAAAATCTTTTACATCGGGGCAGAAAGTTCTTTTATACAACTCTCATCTACATCTGTTTCCAGGTAAATTGAAGTCTCGATGGACAGGACCTTTTATAGTTCATGTTGTTTATTCTCATGGAGCAGTTGAAATAGGAAACCCCAAGAATGGTGATATATTCAAAGTTAATGGTCATTGTCTTAAACTATTCTTGGAACTGCAGCAACCTCAGATCGATGAATTGAGTCTGGGAGACCCGACTTATCATGACTAAAGAATAATAGCTGTGTCTGGCTGAAGACGTAAAACTTAGTGCTACTGGGAGGCAACCCAAGTTTTTAGAATTTTTTATTTTTGTGCTTATTTCTTCTTATGCTATTATTGTGCTTCACTTGTTCTTTTTATTTTGATAGATAATATAGCGTTTCAGTGGAGTGCAGGTACTATCTTTCCTTCCCTCGTCTATTTATTCTCCTCAATACTTATTTCATATCTTTTTACATTGAGGACAATGTTTCATGCAGGTTTGGGGGTATAGGAAGATATTTGTTTAGGATATCTTAGTTATTTTCTTGCTTATTTTGAATTTTGTAAAAAAAAAATTTTAAAAAAAATTTGTAGTTTTTATGTTGTTTGCTAGTATTTTTATAGGTTTTGATAGTTTATCCCTTCGTGATGCATACTTCAATTTTTAAGAGATTAATTTATATCGGAAGTGTGAGTAAGTATACTGGAGGATAGAAACACTTAACTGAGAAATAGCATTCTGTTACAATCCTCTTGGATCAAGTGCTTGAGCTAATAAAACTCACTCACACACACCAGCTACATGAAGTAATACCTTCTAGAGATTTGTTGAATACTAATCTTCAGTGAGATGTCTTTAGTCAGAGTCATTAGTTGATATGTGGTTGTCAGTTGAGCTTAAAAGATCATGATAGACCATTTACTTGGCTATGGCAAGGGCTTAGAACCGGAAATAGGTTGACAGTATAATACAGCCTGGACAAAATAAGATGCTTGAAAATATATATGCTGAAAAAAAAAGAAAAAAAAATGGAAACGAAAATAAAGAAAAGGGATTGCTTGACTATTATAGGATTAACTTAGGCTGATGCTCAGGTCCGAAGCGGTCCATCTTAAAACCTAATGCCCTAAGCCAACTGTGCTGGGAGTCATTGGCCTGAGCCATTGCTAAACCTAAGCATCTTGAAGTCAGGCCTTACACAGTCCTATTGCAAAAAAAAAAGTCTATGGTGTATTATCCTCTCAAATCTAGAATGTTGGACCCGAAGGAGACGCTCAAGAATTTGTGCTATCATGAACCTAAAGATTATGATGATTATGTAGATTCTGATGTTCTTTGGCTAATGGGTAACATTGGATCTGTGTGAAACAGATATTTAGAGTGTATTGCTACAATGTTCTACACTTTCTATTATTTAAAGTATCATGCTATATCATATTGAGCAGAAATTTCCAAGATGAAGGTGTAGAATAAAACCACTTGCTTGAGCGCTTCTATATTCCAGTTGATTATAAATGCAAGTACGTGTGGTTAGTTTTCTTAAGTATTGCAGTGTGTATTAGAAGGGATAATAGGTTCTGTGTTTTGAAGTGTTTAGTTGACTTTTTTCTCATTTAGATAAAGAATAAGGTTAATTTTATAAATACATGTTTGTGGGTAGCATGGCTGCAAACCCTCACGAGACTTCACTCGTCCATCCAGGGACACCTGGGGGTTTAAAAGGCTTGTTGCATATGCTAAATGCAATCGTGATTCCCTACGACAGTGGCATTTATTTTTGAGTAGTTTTATTGTTTTTCTTTTGTGTTTTGCTTGAGGACTAGCAAAGTCTAGGTTTGGGGGTATTTGTTATGCATGAAAAATACACATTTTTATATGCCTTTTTACCTGTTTGTTAGTCATAATTTCTAGTTAAAATAAGGCTTACAGTGAGTTTTAGTAGTTAGTTTAATAATTAGGAATTAAATAAATAATGCTCTCTAAATTGCTCAAATTTCAATATGCTCTGCCATTTTATGAATTATGTGGCATGTGTAATGTCGGACAAGTTTTATTTTGTATAAGTTCGCGTGCTCGTACTGCAGAACAGCCAAAAGTGAAGCCATTAGACGGGTTTTGAAATGCCAAAGTGACCCAAGAGCTGATATCACGCGCATTGAAGATCTGAACCATTGATGAGTCATTTAAGAGAAGACGGGCGCTGAGTTAAGATAAAGAGCCATTCAGAATCGATCCAGCGGACGACATTGCTACTTCGGGTTTTAATCAAGTAAAAGAAAAAAAAGAAAATAGAATTGAAGAGAACCGGATCAGCGGTTCGTTGGGCCGGTTTGGTTCAAAGAAAAAAAGAACATAAAAACAAAAGAAAACCCGAGCTTCTGCTCAGGTGTCCTTCAGAACAGAGAGCGCTCAAGCTCTCTGCTCGAGCGCTCATGGCGAAATCAGGCCGGTGGAGGCCCTGGATTCCGGCGAAGATGGAGGCAATGGGAGACGAATGGGTTCCGGTGGCAATTGTCGAGTACGGCAGGTGAATCGACGGCGGTGGTCGTGATGAAGCCAAGATAGAAGGCTTGAGCTCCTGCTCGACCGATGATGGTAATCGAGAGCAAGACAGTGGTTAACAGCGAGCACTTGACGGCGATCATCAGCAGAGGGCGGACATGGGTCAAGCTCGATCAATTGAAATCGACGGTCACGGCGATGATTCCAGCGACGATGAGGAGTTTGAGCAATAGAAGCATAAAAGGAAAGATCTCAATTTGGAAAGCCGCTTGAAGGGAGAGCCGAACCGGGAAAATCAAGTTTCAAATCTGCTTCAGAGTGGTAAGTCCCTAATTTCAGTTTAATTGGAGAAGTAAAAAATGTCGGATTTGGCTCGATTTGGAAAGGCTGTGCATTTGGGTGTTTTGGATTTTTGTTTCGGAATGGCTTGATGATTGGATTTTTATAACACAATTGGACTGGATTCAATATCAATTGAGCTGCAAATCCACTGATTTGGAAGGTGGCCAAGGAGAAGGTTTTGATTTGCAAGAAATTGGTATGGAAAGGAGCGGGATTTGGAAGGAAGAGGCGGACTGCAGTCTCTGTATAAAAACAGAGCGATAGCATCATAGAAGAGGGCCGGCCGACAGAAGACGACCGAGAGCACAATATAATTTTATTTTTTAGTTTCAAAATTTTATGTTTCTTCTGTTCCTTTTTTCATTCCAAATTGTTGCTGCTGGGTTGATTAGAAGAAAAAATTTGTATTGAACTATTACTGCTCGAACAGTCAACCGAGACCGAGAGAAGAGGAACAGTACATTCTACTTTATTTTCTATTATTCCACAATTTCTGTAAGTCATTTTGATTTTAAATCTAATGAATTCCTTTAAGTTTGCAGTTAATTTTCTTAATATGATTAACTAATCTTCTGACTAGGGCTGAGATGAAGCCGTGATTAGTCGTAGGAAAATTATTCATGTGGTGCAATTGCTATGCCTAAATTAATGTGCTTTAATGATTGTTATTCTTAATTTAAATTGCATTGAGTTAAATGTTTAATATGCTATTAGGATATTACTTGTGATTTATCGAATGATGGATACATGTAATGATTTGAATCTCATCTGTTGATATGCAAGAGAATACAAAATTCTATTTAAAAATTTATATGCTTTCATGCTGAAATCTTCCGTAGGAGAATAGATTGAATTCCAATTCTCTACGAGATAATCATGAGAACAATTGCTGATTTTAAAGAATTATTCCTATGATTGTCATGTGCTGATTCTTATGCCCTAGTGTTTTAAATTCCTGATTAAAGTTCCAATTTTTATTTGTTAATTAGTTTCTTTTTCATAGATTACTTATTTACTTTTAGATTAATTTGTTAGTTAAAGCTGTTTAATTGCATTGAGTCTTCGATTAGTCATAGTTGTAGTAAATCAAATCAATTTAATTCTTCAACAAGAGTAATAATCTGATCTTCGAATTAGAATTCCAAAAACACAAGTCCCTGTGGGTTCGACCTCGTAAGAATTGTGCAACTATACTCCAAACATGATTCGTACACTTGCGAGTAAAATTAAGAAGATTAATTAAAACAACAATAACTTGCAAAAATATCTCAAGGGAACAAACTTGATGAGACAATGAAAATTTTTAAGAAAGTGCAAATCAATATTCCATTGCTCGATGCTATTAAGCAAGTTCTTGCTTATGCAAGATTCCTGAAAGACATGTGCACCCAGAAAAGAAAATTGAATGTAGACAAAAAAATGTTTCTCACTAAACAAGTTAGATCAATTCTTAAGCATAACACTCCTCCTAAGTTCAAAGATCCAGGATGTCCCACAATTTCACGTGTTATAGGAGACCATAATGTGGAGAGGGCATTGTTGAATTTAGGAGCTAGTGTAAATTTGCTACCATTTTCTGTTTATGAGCAACTTGGATTAGGAGAGTTGAAATCGACTACCATAACACTGCAACTTGCAAACAGATCAGTTAAAGTCCCACGCGGTGTTATTGAGGATGTTCTAGTTCAGGTGGATAAATTTTTCTTCCTTGTAGACTTTATTGTCTTAGATACCCATCTTGTGCAGAATCCTGGTAGTCAAATTCCTGTGATTTTGGGAAGGCCATTCTTAGCCATATCCAATGTCATAATAAATTGTCGAAATGGGTTATGAAGTTGTCTTTTGGCAATTTAAAGGTCAAACTCAATGTCTTTAATGTTAGACAACAACCCCAGGAGTCAGATGATTCTTTTGTAGTGAATATGATTGAAAGTTTAGTACAAGAATCTCTGCAAAATGTCTTAAATAATGATCCCCTTCAGGCATGTTTAACTCATTCTGGCTTAGACTTCAACATTGAAGGGTTCATTAGAGAAGTCAATGCATTGCTTGACTTTACCCCTGTATTGGACCCAACCAAATGGACAGCCAGGGTGGAACCTCTTCCACTTCCCGAGTCTAAACTTGTCCCATCTATTGAAAAACCACCCCAACTTGACCTAAAACTATTACCAGAAACACTTAAATATGCATTTTTAGGTTCTTCTGATACCTTGCCTGTTATCATCTCTTCAGACCTTAATTTAGAATAGGAAGGAAAGTTGCATAATGTTCTTCGCGAACATAAAACAGCTTTGGGGTGGACAATAGCAGACATTAAGGGTATAAGTCCTGCTCTGTGTATGAATCATATCTACCTTGAGGAGCATGCAAAATCTTCCTGTGAAATGCAACGCAGACTTAACCCTAATATGAAGGAGGTGGTCATGGCCGAAGTGCTAAAGTTGTTGGATGTTGTCATCATTTATCCCATATCAGATAGTACTTGGGTCAGCCCAGTTCAGGTTGTTCCTAAGAAGTTAGGAATCGCAGTAGTAAAAAATGATAATAATGAATTAGTCCCCACCCGAATGACCACTGGGTGGCGGGTTTGTATTGACTACAGAAAATTGAACTCAGTCAGAAGGAAAGATCACTTTCCTTTGCCATTCATTGATCAGATGCTTGAGAGACTTGATCGTTTAAAATTAAACCCTTGCAAGTACACAAGGCAATTGTACTACGATGAGTATAAAAAGGGTTGTCGAACCTCAGGGACGGTTAAATACTTTACCAAATTCAAGAGCAAAGTTACAATTTTTAGTTATTCTAAGAAAAACAGTGAACTTTAATTAACTAAGCTGAGATTAATCAATGGAGAAGAATATCAAGGCAATGAATCCACCACTAGACATGCAATTACAACTCTTGATTATTATTACATGCAGATTGATATGATATGGTAACTCGTGTTCTTGGTCGGACACACAAATCACTAATGAATTCACTAATATCCTTGGTCGGACACGAAAGTTCATCCACTATTATGTAATTAATCCTATCCTTGGTCGGGCATAAAATCAATCACAATATCTAATTCCATTCATAATCAATCAAGTCTATGGTCAAGCACTCAAAAGAATACTCATGAAATCGCATTAAGCATGAATCATAATCAACTTTATAAAATTAAACTATCAAGAGTAGCAATAAATATCTAGGGCTTCATCTAACCTTGACAAGGAATTTAGTTACATATAGAAAGAAAGAAAAGAGAAGCCTGTTTATGTAGATCCATCGTCATGAATCCTTCTTCTTCTTTGCCCCAAAATACTCCTTCTCTTGCTCCTCTCTAGCCTCCAAAATATGTTCTCTAATGCCCAATACGTTCTCCCTTCAGGCTTATTTATATGTTTGAAGAGAAACCCCGAAATCTCCTTCTAAATCCGAGTCAAAATAGTCTTCATTTAGGTTTTGCCGCACAAACCGATCGATCGCTTCGTATAGCCAATCGATCGCTTACCGATCGATCACTTCCCTTCACAAAATCCTTCGTTATCGCGCCGATCGTCCGTTTTATCTCATCAGCCTATTGATCATTTTATTCCCGATCGATCGTGTTTACTGTAACGAGCGAATCAAAAACTCCAGCAACGGCGCAAAAAACTTGATCGTTTAAAATTAAACCCTTGCAAGTGCACAAGCAATTGTACTATGGTGAGTATAGAAAGGGTTGTTGAACCTCAGGGACGGTTAAATATTTTACCAAACTCAAGAGAAGAAAAGATGTAGTTTAATTAATTATAAAGAAAGCAATGAACTTTAGCTAATCTAACTGAGATTTAATCAATATAGAGAAGTATCAAGGCAATGAATCCATCACTAGTCATGCAACTACTACTCTTGATTATTATTACACGTAGATTGACATGATATGGTAATTCATGTTCTTGGTCGGATACACAAATCACTATTAAATTCACTAACGTTCTTGGTTGGACACGATAGTTCATCCACTATTATGTAATTAATCCTATCTTTGATCGGGCAAAGAATCAATCACATACCTGTTATAATGTAATCAATCTTATCCTTGATCGGGCATAAAATCAACACAATATCTAATTCCATTCATAATCAAACAAATCTATGGTCAAGCACTTAAAAGAATACTCATAAAATCGCATTAAGCATGAATCATAATCAACTGTATAAAATTAAACTATCAAGAGTAGCAATACACATCTAGGGCTTCATCTAGCCTCGACAAGGAATTTAGTTACACATAAAAAGAAAGAAAAGAGAAGCTTGTTTATGTAGATCTATCGTCATGAATCCTTCTTCTTCTTTGCTCCAAAAGACTCCTTCTCTTGCTCCTCTCTAGCCTCCAATATAGCTCAAAAGTGATCTCCAAGATAGCCCAAAATGTTCTCCCTTAAGGCCTATTTATATGTTTGAAGAGAAACCACAAAGTCCCTTCCAAATCCGAGTCGAAATAGGTCTTATTTCAGTTTTGCCGCACAAACCGATCGATCACTCCGTATAGCCGATCGATCGATCATTTTCCTTCGTTAAATTCAACGTTGTCGCGCTGATCGTTCGCTTTGTCTCATCAGCCGATCGATCACTTTTATACCGATCGATCGTGTTTACTATATTTCGCAAATCAAAAACTTCAGTAGATACGATCGATCGATTTGATGGCCGATCGATCGTTTCCTTAGATAACGCTATTTTCAGCTCTGGCGATCAATCGTATATGAAATGCCGATCGATTGTAAGTACTGTATTGTAATTTTCAAACGATTATAACTTTCTGCTCTGAACTCTGAATTGTGCATAGTTGGTGGCGTTGGAAAGCTGACTTTTTGAACTTTAAGTAAAGCTTGAATCAGTTCAATCAGAGATATGCATATGAAGTTATGATGATTTAACCATTTGAGTCCCTTTTCATCTCATTTTTGTATCTTGCTCTTATTTCCTACAAAAACCAAAAACTATATTAAAGCAGCATTAATTTTAATCAATCACTAGCATAAACATAAGTTTAAGAGATAATAAAATATATATTTCATGTGTAGATCACTGGTCATAGCCACTATTGCTTTTTAGATGGCTATTCAGGCTACAATCAAATTCCTATTGCTCCAGAGGATCAAGAAAAGACCACATTCACTTGTCCTTTTGGAACATATGCCTATCGCCGCATGCCATTTGGGTTATGTAATGCACCGCCACATTCTAGCGATGCATGATGAGCATATTTTTTTATATGGTTGAGCGGTTTCTTGAAATTTTCATTGATGATTTCTCCGTGTTTGGATCTTCTTTTGATGAATGTTTACACCATTTGTCTCTTATCTTGGCAAGGTCTAAAGAAACAAATCTTGTGCTAAATTGGGAGAAATGTCAATTTATGGTTCATCAAGGGATAGTTCTAGGGCATGTTATTTCTAATAAAGGAATTGTAGTTGATAAGGCCAAAGTTGACTTAATTTCAAGTCTGCCTCCACCAAAATCGATAAAGGAGGTTTGATCTTTTCTTGGCCATGCGAGGTTTTACAGAAGATTCATCAAAGACTTCAGCAAAATTTCTAGACCTTTGTGCAATATGCTTGCTAAAGAAACTCCTTTTGTCTTTGATGATGAATGTTCTAAAACATTTGATCAACTTAAGCAATTTCTCACGTCTGCACCTATCATCCAACCACCGGACTGGAATTTACCTTTTGAGCTTATGTGTGACGCATCCAATTATGCAGTTGGAGCTGCCTTGGGGCAGCGGGTGAATAAGATACCCCATGTCATCTATTATGCAAGTAGAACTCTCCATGATGCTTAGCTCAATTACTCTACGATAGAAAAAGAGATGTGGGCTGTAGTTTTTGCTCTAGACAAGTTCCGATCATATCTCTTAGGATCCAAGGTCATAGTGTTTTCAAATCATGCAGCTTTGAAATATCTTCTTTCAAAGAAAGACACTAAACCTCGTTTAATTCGTTGGGTCTTATTACTTCAGGAGTTTGATATTGAGATAAGAGACAAGAAAGGTTCTAAAAATGTTGTTGCTGATCACTTGTCTAGACTCATTGACAAGTCTACTGAGGAGCCCTTACCTTTAAATGAGTCATTCCCTGACGAACAACTTTTTACTGTCTCTCAATTGCCTTGGTATGCTGATATTGATAATTATCTTGTCACAACTCAACTTCCTGAACATTGGACAAAACAAGATAAATCCAAATTTTTCGCTGAGGTTAAGCATTTTTTCTGGGATGATCTATACCTGTTCAAGTATTGCCTAGATCAAATCATTAGGAGATGTGTACCGGAGCATGAGGTTGAGATAGTATCATTTCTTTTTGCCATGCACATGCATGTGGCAGCCATTTCGGTGCGAAAAAGGCTGCTGCATGCATGTGCATGGCAAAAAGAAATGATACTATCAACCTCATGCTCCGGCATAGAGTGGTTTTTATTGGCCTACTTAATTCAAAGACACTCATGAGTTTTGCACAAAATGTGACAGATGCCAACGTATGGGTACACTATCACGTAGGTCCATGATGCCCCTTACAAACATTCTGATTGTTGAACTTTTTGATGTTTGGAGTATTGACTTCATGGGCCCATTTCCTCCATCGTTTGGTCATCTCTATATCCTTGTTGCAGTAGATTATGTATCCAAATGGGTTGAGGCAATTCCCTGCAGAACAAATGATCACAAAGTGGTGGTTCGTTTCTTGAAAGAAAACATATTTTCTCGTTTTGGAACCCCTCGTGCAATTATAAATGATGGTGGTACACATTTTTGCAATAGAGCTTTCGAATCACTTCTGAAAAAGTACTCCATTACTCATAAAATTGCCACCCCATATCATCCGCGGACATGTGGGCAAGTTGAAGTTTCAAATAGGGAAATTAAACGAATTCTTGAGAAAATGGTTCGTCCCAACCGAAAGGATTGGTCTGGAAGATTGAATGATGCATTGCGAGCTTACCGTACTGCATTTAAGATACTGATTGGAATGTCTCCCTATAGACTTGTATTTAGAAAACCTTGCCATTTACCTTTTGAATTGGAACATCGTGCTTACTGGGCCATCAAAACTTTTAATTGTAATATGGACATGGCTGGATCACTTCGCAAGTGGAAACTCAATGAATTAGACGAGATACGTAATGAGGCTTATGAGAACGTGAAGATTTACAAAGCACATACTAAAGTTTTTCATGATAAGTCAATACTGAGGAAGTCATTTGAGCCCGATCAAAAAGTCTTTCTCTATAACTCCAGGTTACATCTCTTCCCAGGAAAGCTCCGTTCTTGATGGTCTGGACCTTTCATTGTGCACAAGGTATTTTTCCATGGGGTGGTTGACATTCAAAACCCTAAAGATGGAACTATTTTCAAAGTTAATGGTCAAAGATTGAAACCATATTTAGAGGGTTTTACTGAAAAGGAGGAGATTGTTCTGGATTTGGATGAACCTAGTTCGCCTACCTGATTTTTGGTTACGTCTGACTGAAGACGTAAAACTTAGCGCTCTTGGGAGGCAACCCAAATTTTTGTTTCTTGATTGTTTCTTATTTGTTTAATATTTAGGTTGTTTAATACATGTGTGGGGATGCTACAATCTAGGTTTGGGTGTGTATTTTGTTTTTCAATATTTTGTACTCACTCCTCATTCTTAATTTGTGTGTTTCAATGCTTTACATCTACCATGAGGCTTCTCTATTCAGGTGATTTCTTTCTTTACACTCCTTTTCTTTTACTAGTCATTGTAGTATTTATCTTAGTCAACATTTAGGGCAATGTTTAGTTTAAGTTTGGGGGTGTAGAAAAGAAAAGTAGTATTTCTTTGGTTTCTATCATAATAAAATAAGAAAAATTAAAAATCATTAAAAAAATAATTTGCTTAGTTTTTAGGTTGTTTGTTAGTATTTTTTCATAGTTTTTAGGTAGTCCCCAGCAACGGCGCCAAAAACTTGATCGTTTAAAATTAAACCCTTGCAAGTGCACAAGGCAATTGTACTACAGCGAGTATTGAAGGGTTGTCGAACCTCAGGGACAGTTAAACAATTTACCAAATTCAAGAGAAAAGTGCAGTTTTTAGTTAATCTAAGGAAAACAGTGAACTTTAACTAAACTAAGCTGATATTTAATCAATATGGAAGAGACCAAGGCTTCGAATTCGCCACAATAAACTAGTGTATCGTCTTTCTCTCTCTCTCTTTTGAATAAAGATTTCCAATTGGCTAGTATATTCCTCTCGGACATACACTTGTCAACTCAAAACATAGTGCTCTCCTCTCGGATGTAACACATAAAACGATTAAAATATGGAATAGTGATCTATCTCTCTCGACTATAAACAAATTAAACTTTATTACTATGTAACACTTCATATTACTCACGTTCTTCTCGGACACGCAAGTGCTCTTTTAGATTGAAATCTAATTAATTCACTCTTGTCTCTCTCGAGTACAAAGAACAAACTTCGATGAATTAACTTTAATTGTATAATAAAGAGTCATACACCAACTAGAGTAAACATAAGATGAGAGAAAAGAAACTATATAACCAATCTATTTGGCTTCATCTACGCCTTCGAAAGAAGTTTAGCCTTGCATTAGAAGAAAATCCATCATCATGTTCTTCATCTTCTTCTTCTTCTTCTCTCCTTTGCTCTAGCCTCTAAGGTCTCTAAAGGGACTCAAAACTCTATTCTCTAATGCTCAATACGTTCCCTTTAAGGCCTATTTATAAGGTTAGAAAGAAAACACAAAAGACCCCTTCTAAATCCAAGTAAAAAAAGGTCAAATTTCGGTTTGCCGGATACGGCGATCGATCGGCACTATTCACCGATCGATCGGTTTTTCGGTTCTTTCCTACTGCTCGATTTTCAAATAGTCATAACATTTTTCTTGAAATTTCCTGTCAGAGGCATAAGCTTCATGTTGGAAAGATGACTTCTTGAAATTTAACATGAAGCTTGAATCAGTCCAATCATAGATATGTAGACGAAGTTATGAAGATTTAATAATTAAAGTTATTTTTTGCCTCATTTCTGCATCTTACTCTTGTTTTCCTACAAAAACCAAAAACTACATTAAAGTATCACTAAATCTAATCAAACACTAACATAAATATAAGTTTATGAGATAATAAAATGCATATTTCAAGTGTATATCACACCCCCAAACCAAAATAAAATAAAATCACACAAAACAACTAAAGGAACTAAAGCAATAAAAAAATAAAGTAGAAAAGTAAATGCCACTTTCGTAGGGAACACGATTTCATTGAGCGTATGCAAGAAGCCGTTAAACCTCTAGGTGTCCATAGTAGGACAAGTTGTGTCTTGTGAGGGTTTGCAGCCATGCTACCCACAAACATGTATTTATAAACTTAATTAACCTAAGTTCAAATAAAACAAAACAAAACAAAATAAATCATTACAAAACAATCAACCTATTATCCCGACAAATGCAAACCACAATGCTTAAAAAAATCAACCACATGTACTTTGTTTATAATCAACGAGAATATAAAAGCCCTCAAGTGGTTTTATTCCACACTTTCATCTTGGAAATTTCTGCTCAAATATGATATAGCATGATAATGTAAATAGTAAAAGTATAGAACATTGTAGTCATACATTCTAAATCTCTATTTCACACATATCCAGTGTTACCCACTAACCAAAGAACATCAGAATCTACATAGTCATCGTATTTTTTTGGTTCATGATAGCATAAATGCATGCGCGCCTCATTCGGGTCCAACATTCTAGACTTAAAAGGATAATACACCATAGACTTTTTTTTTCAATAGGACTGTGTAAGGCCCGACTTCAAGATGCTTAGGTTTAGCAATCACTCAGGCCAATGACTTGCAACCAGTTTGGCTTAGGGCATTAGGTTTTAAGTAGATCGCTTTGGGCCTGAGCATCAACCTAAGTTAATCTTATAATAGTCAAGCTGCCCCTTCATTTCTATTTGTTTTCAATTTTCATATTTTTTTTTCAGCACTTCGAGCACACGACTCTTCTTATATCGTTTTCTCAATCACAAGATAGCACTACTGAAACACACGATATCAGTGGTATCATGTCATCGATGACATGATAGAAGTGCTATCATGTATTTAAATACTTGATTTGAGGGCAACATTCAATCTCGCCATATCTCCCTCATTTCTGATCCATTTTTGCCCATTCTTTTTGTGTTATTCTATATTTTTTATCCTCTTTCTCTCTATGAGGTTATATCAAATTCCTTGAGACACCTTCTTGTGGGGATGGCAAATTTGCAAAGAGTAGTTTGCCACTCAGCCGTAAGTACTTCTCAGCACAAAATTTGAACTTTCTTCGTTCTTAGAACGCGTGAATAAAAAAACAATGATTCTGAGTTATTGAACCACTTCTGCAATAGAATGGAGAGGTTGTGAAAGTGCTTCTTCGGGTCGTGTTGGCGAGCTTCTTCTGCCTACTTGCAGGTAGAAGAGGTTGTTTGACCCGAGATGGTTGCTGAAAATGTTTGTGTCTGCCACAGAGTGCCGTCTCTCCATCCCCAAGCCTATGCCTCTGACAGGAAACTTCCTCACCATATGATCACTGCGGGGAAACTCAAGGCGGGTAAAACATGAAGTATTGAGCAGGAAGACAAAATGGGAAGACCAGGTTCCAAACCAGGTTATATGGCATGAGCCCGAAAAAACTAGGTAATATGGCATTCCGAGCTCATTGGCCAGGTAATATGAAAAAATCTCTATAAATAACCAAAAACGTTACCATTATATTTTGCCAAAAAAAGCATGACCTGTATCTTAAATCTCTAAAGCATGTTTGGATTGGGCTTTCCCCATCCCTCCCCATACAAAAGCCGCTTTTGTAGGAAATCTCATCTTGAGGAGATTTTCTAAAGATTAGCTTGAACCAAGTTCTAAGGAAAAATTGCTTTTGTTAAAGCAAAATAGATTTAGTAAAAAATCTCTGCTCCCCAAACACAATTTTGTGCTAAAGTGGCTTTTGTTTAGGTGGTGTGTATGTGCGTCACAACTATTGACAAAAAAAGAAGGTTCTAACCAATAAGGGTTTGCATTGGTTATTCACATCTTACAGACAAGTTACATATATATCAGTTGCAAAAAACAAGCAGTGCCACACGTTTCCAAAGATGTCCCGTAGGTCAAGGCCCATCATATTGATCAGATCAAATAGGCCACTCCAAAAACCTTTCAAGCCATTTTTATTGTAGGTTCCACATACAATTTTTCCTTGCATACCTTGTGAAACACACTTATAGTTCCTTCATTTGGTATGATGCCGTAGATATTGTTGTTTTGTGTGTTGATTACATAGTTTTATTTGTGCTTTACTATTTTGGCTTCACGCAGTTATGTTTTATGCAGCAATATCTCTTGTAATTTTTTTATGTTTAGTGTTTAATCCTTCTTTCTTGTTAAAAAGGGGTACTTAATTCTAGAAAGACTTGAAAATCAGTTCATTTTGAAAAATCTTATGGTAATAATATTTCCGGCCGGAGGGAGTAACAAAAAACAATGTTACAATTTGCATGGGAGGTATTTTAATAATTTACTAAGGGTGTGTTTGACATCCTTGATTTAGATTTAAAGGTGTGATTCATAAAAACACGCCCTTATAAATACAAGTAGATGATATTTACATTTGAGATCATAAATCTAAGGTAGTGTTTGAGAATAGTGTGATTTTATGAGTGATATTCTAATATTTAGTGTTTGGGGGTGTGATTTTGAAAATTTAAAGGTTAGGCGTGTGATTTGCACCTATCTATTTCCATGTTATAAACCAATTGACGAGATTTAAGGTGAGATTTGGGCCAAAATCAAATCCCGCCCAAAAATATGTTGTCAAACGGTGGATTTGTTGAAATGATGTGATTCTAAAAATCACATGGCCCAACTGAATGTTGCCAAATGCACCCTTAAATGAACAGGAGAGAATTTTAATGATCATCAATGAAGATGTGGAATAATGAATTGACCTTAAAAAAGCTAAAAATAATGGAGAATGGCATTTATCCATTTGTGGACAACTAAGGCCATCCAAACATCATTATCCATGAATGGTTAATTGTCAGATTTGTGGACAAATAATTTCCTCATAGATAAATAAGTCCAACGAAACATCATTATCTGGAAATGGGCCACATATGACCTAAAACAAATGGGCTGACAAACGACCCCAATTCCTGTTCATAAACCCTATGCATGGACTAATAGAAGCCCGAAGGGATTGCCCAAGGGTGAGCATTGGATGCACAGTAAGGGAATCCTAAACCATAAGATGAATCACATTGTCTGATATATACTCAGATTATGCATTTCATTCCCTTAAACTTACATTTATGTTAGTGTTAGAATTTATTTAGTGTTCTTTAGTGTAGTTTTTTATTTTTGTAGGAAAATAAGCGTAAGCTACAGATATGGCAAAACGTGACTCTAATGGTTAAATATTTATAACTTTGTGTATATATATGATTGGACTAATTCAAGTTTCATATTAAAGTTCAAGAAGTCAACTTTCCAACGCCACTGACCGCACGTAATTCGGAGTTCAGAGCTAAAAGTTATGATAATTAGAAGTTTATACAAAAATAGTATGCTATTGATCGACAAATTTACCCGATCGATCGCCGAAACCAGAATGAGTCGCAAACGAAGGAAGCGATCGATGATCACCTTATCGATTAATCGTATCTACTGGAGTTTTTGAATGAACAGTGCATGATCGATCGGCATATTAGCGATCAATCGGCATACGAAGATTTGTAGCGATTGATCGGGAAGACGCAGTGTAAAAGGGAAAAATAAAGTGAGCGATCGAGAAGCGATCGATCGCCATATTCAACAAACTTAAAACAAGCCCTATTTTAAGTCGAAATTGGAAGGAGGTTTCGTAGTTTCTAGTCACCCCTATATATATGCCTTAAGGGAGAACATATTGTGATATCTTGGATGTCTTGGAGACTTTTGAAGAGAGCTTTTGTGATGGCTATCGCAAAGGAGAGAAGGAGAAGAAGAAGATGATGAAGATGATTTGTATTTCTCTTCCAATGCTTGGCTAAACTCTTTCCAAGGCATAGATGAAGCCCGAATAGATTGGATGTATTGTTTTATTTCTCTCATCTTGATTTTATCTGTGTATGAAAATTTGTTATGTTTTTAAAGTTAATTTATTGAGGTTTATTCTATGTGCTTGAGAGAGGCTAGTGTGAATTCTTGTGAGTTTCAATCCAAGGAATATTTGCGTGTCCGACCAAGAACGTAAGTAGACTGAGGTGTTATATATTAATAAAGCTTCATTAATTTATGCTCAAGAGAGATATATCACAGTTCTATGTTTTAATTGCTTATGTGTTACATCCGAGATGAGAGCATGATATTTTGAATTGACAAGTATATGTCCGAGAGGAATATGCTAATCAACTAGGAATTTATACAAAAGAGAGAGAGAGACGATAAGCTAGTTTATTTTGTGGTGGATTCGAAGCCTTAGTACTTCTCTATATTAGTACAAGTCCTTTAAAGTAGCTGAATTTAATTCCTTTCCTTAGATTAAGTTAAAACAACAAACTTTCTTCTCTTGAGTTTGGTAGATTATTCATCCGTCCTTGAGATTTGACAACCATAAATACTCACTGCAGTAAAATTGTCTTGTGCACTTGCAAGGGTTTAATATTTAAACGATCAAGTTTTTGGCGCCGTTGCAGGGGACGGAAGCCAATAGTTTACCAAATTCTTATAGTTAGAATCAGTTTAGTTAGATTAGTTTAGTGAGTTTAAATTTAGTTTCTATTTCAGTGGCTTAATTGCGTTTGCTTTTTGCACAAGATTAAGAGAAGACGTGGAATTTTCGCCGGGGTGGAAGAGCCACCCCTTCCCCTCATTTGCATTCTCTGATCCTTTCTTTTTAGAATAATTCTTAGTGTTTAAGTGCTGGGTGATCATTTAAAATTAAACCCTTGCAAGTGCACAAGGCAATTGTGTACCTCAGTGAGTATTAAGGGGTTGTCGAACCTCAGGGATGGATTAATCTTTTACCAAATTCAAGAGAAGAAAGATGTAGTTTTTGTTTAATCTAAGTAAAGCTATGAACTTTAACTACTAGGCTGAGATTTAATCAATAAGGAAAAGAACAAGGCTTCAAATCCACCACAATAACTAGTGTATCGTATCCATCTCTCTTTTGAATAAAGATTTCCAATTGGCTAGCATATTCCTCTCGGACATACACTTGTCAACTCAAAATATAGTGCTCTCCTCTCGGATGTAACACATAAAACAATTAAAACATGGAATTGTGATCTATCTCTCTCGAGTATAAACCAATGAAACTTTATTGATATATAACACCTCAGTCTACTCATGTTCCTCTCGGATACGCAAGTATTCTTCGGATTGAAACTCACAAGAATTCACTCTTGTCTCTCTCGAGTACAAAGAATAAATCTTTATTGAATTAACGGTGATTATACAATAAAATCCATACACCAACTAGAGTAAAAACATAAGATGAGAGAAAAGAAACTACACAACTAGATTATTGGACTTCATCTACGCCTTGGATAGGAGTTTAGTCAAGCATGGGAAGAGAATCCATCATCTTCATCTTCATCATCTTCTTCTTCCTTTGCTCTAGCCTCCAAGGTCTCAAATTGCTCTCTAGGTTGAATATGTGGTGCCCAATACGTTCTCCCTTAAGGCATATATATAGGGGTGAAGGAAAACCCTCAAAATCCCTTCCAAATCCAAGTCGAAATAGGCCTTAATTCCGGTTTGCCGCATACGGCGATCGATCATACGTATTGACGATCGTTCGCTGGCCGATCGATCGCTATTCCTTCGTTATTTTCCTCCGATCGATCACTTGGCGATCAACGCCGTATGATACCGATCGATCGTAGTTACTGTCTTCGGCGGATCAAAAATTCCAGTAGATACGATCGATCGTTTTGATGCCGATCGATCGTGACCTTCAATACAGTGCTTTTGCGGCTCTAGCGATCGATCGCAGTGATTCCCGATCGATCGTAGTTACTGTTTAGAAATTTCAAATGGCTATAACTTTGTGTCCCGAACTCCGAATTGTGCGTGGTTGGTGGCGTTGTAAAGCTGACTTCTTGAACTTTAACATGAAGCTTGAATCAGTCCAATCAGATATTTATAAACGAAGTTATGATAATTTAACCATTCAAGTCACTTTTCTCTTCATTTTTGTGTATTACTCTTATTTCCTACAAAAACCAAAAACTATATTAAAGTAGTAGTTATTCTAATCAAACACTAGCATAATCATAAGCTTAGGAGATAATATAATGCATATTTCATGTGTAGATCACTGGGTGTTTTTCCTTTCTTTCCGTGATTGCATGTTGTGCTAGTTGTGGCTGGCAGTACTGCTAGTTGTTGATATCTAGGACTGTTGATTGCTAGTTGTGGATATCTATGGTTGTTTTTCTGAGTCGTTGATGTATGATGGTGTGGTTAGGGTATTGATGATTGCGTGGTGAAGAAATATCTTCACCTTTCCATGGATTTAGCTATGAGAACCCATATATGTGCTTCAATGATTATTATTCCGCACACACACCTAATTCCCCTCCTGTTAAATTGCCTTTCCACCCATGTCCCTTATATTTTGATACTTACAACCGTGGATGAGATAATCACTCCAACTTTAGGAGTAACATATCTTTCCGTACAATCCACAACTCCTTTTATTTTTGGAACCATGTGCCATTTGTTTAAGTCTCATTCATACCCTAGTGGAGTGTCCTTCGGCCCATGAGTACCCAGATTTTATACGCAATTATGTGAATGAGGCCCAAGGTCTTCATAGATGGGAGGGGCATCCTAATTCCCTTTGGAAGCAACTTAATCAGGCCCTTACACAAGATTTTCTAAGCCAACAACTGCCTTACCAACCAGCCTCTACTCATCAGTTTGGCTAATCCACTAGACAATCTACCTTGGAAGATCAAATGAGCCAAATATTAGCCATCCAGTCCACCATCCTCACGGCCTTAACCGAGATGAAAACTGAACAGAAGGAAATGAGAGAAGAGTTACGGACCCTTCGGAGTGCACAGGAATTTACAAATGAGGTTGGGAGTAGTTTAAGAAACAAGCAAGAAAGTGTGGAGAGTAAAGAAGAAGTGAGTGAGTTGTTACAAGCAATTTTTAAATCTTCAATCTTTGAGGAGTCACCATCTACGACAATATTAACGGAACCTTCTATTCCCGTAGTAGCACTATTCATGACCGACCCTACCCTTTGATTGTTGAAAGTGACTTAGAGAGTTCTATCTATCGCACAATCAATCTACTATTTGAGGCCCCTAAGGCCAAGTTGGTTGATTTGGGGGAGGAGTCCTGTATTTTAAAATTCTCTAATGACATTTTCCCATGGCCAATGAAAGGGCACCTATTTCCACAACTTATCCACTCACCACTCCACCCCTTCATTCCATGGTGTGTGCCATACTTAGGTAACAAGGATAGGAGCGTGTGGGGAAACCATCTAATTGATCTCGGTTGACTTGTTGAGGATCTAAACCCAACAGAATGATCGTTGGCACAGTCTGGCTGAAGACGTTAAACTTAGCGCTTGGTGGGAGATAACCCACGTATTCAGGTGTATTCTCTCATTTTCTTCCTTTCCTTGTTATATTATAATTGTAGTTTTCCATTTCTTGCACATTGAGGACAATGTTTATAATCGGTTTGGGGGAGAGAATATGGTTGAATTGAAAAAAGTGAAAAAAAAAGAAGAAAAATAACACAAAAATTGGAAAAAAAAATTGAGTAGTTTTTAGGTTATTTGTTAGTACTTTTTTATAGGTTTTGATAGTTTATCTCGTGATGATGCATATTACAATTCTTAAGAGATTGATTTACATTGGAAGAGTAAGTATACTGGAGGATAGATACACTTAACTGAGAATATCTTTCTGTTACAGTCCTCTTGGATCAAATGCTTGAGCTAATAAGACTCACTCACACATTAGTTACATAAAGTAATCCCCTCAAAAAATTTGTTGAGTACTAATTTACAGTGGGATAGCTTTGGTCAGGTCATTAGTTGATACATTGTTGTCATTGAGCATAAATAATCATGACAGACCATTTACTTTGCAATATGGCGGAGGCTTGGACCGGAAATAGGTTGAGATAAAAGACAACCTAGACGAATAAATATTGTTGGAAAAATGAGAAAAATTAAAAAAAAAGAAAAAAAAACAAACTCGGGGCTGCTTGACTTTATAGGATTAACTTAGGCTGATGCTGAGGCCCAAAGTGGTTTATACTTAAAACCTAATGCCCGAAGCCAACTGGTTGGGAGTCATTGGCCTGAGTCATTGTTAAACCTGCGCATCTTGAAGTTAGGCATTGCACAGTCCCGTAGAAAAAAAATGTTTGTGGTGTATTATCTTCTCCAATTTAGAATGTTGGACCCGAAGGAGGTGCGTAGGCATTTGTGCTATCATGAACCAAAAGATTAGGATGACGATGTAGATTATGATATTCTTTGATTAATGGGTCACATTGGATATGTGCAAAACAGAGATTTAGGGTGTATTGCTACAATGTTCTACACTTCTACTATTTAAATTATCATGCTATATCATATTGAGCAGAAATTTCAAAGATGAAAGTGTAGAATAAAACCACTTACTTGAGGGCTTCTATATTCCAATTGATTATTAATGCTAGTACGTGTGGTTAAGCATTGCGGTTTGCATTTGAAGGGATAATAGATTTGTTTGTTTTGTAGTTATTTTGATTTATTTTTTACTTAGATTAATTAGGTCAGTTTGATAAGTATATATTTGTGGGTAACTGATCATTTCAATATAAGAACCCTTGCAAGTGCACAAGGCGATTGTACTACGGCGAGTATTAAAGTGTTGTTGAACCTCAGGGACGGTTAAATACTTTACCAAACTCAAGGAAGAAAGTTGTTATTTTTAATGAATCTAAGAAAGAAATTAACTTTAACTAAACTATCTGATATTAATCAATGTAGAGAATTATCAAGACAATGAATCCACCACTAGACATGCAATTACTACTCTTGATTATTAGTACACGTAGATTGCCATGATATGGTAATTTTGTTCTTGGTCGAACACACGAATCACTAATGAATTCACTAACGTTCTTGGTCGGACACGAAAACTCATCCACTATTGTGTAATCAATCCTATCCTTGGTCGGGCATAGAATCAATCACAAACCTGTTCTTGGTTAGACACAGGGATTAAAAAGATCTAATTTCATTCATATATAATAAGTTTATGGTCAAGCACTTAAGAGAATACTCATGATATAGCATTAAGCATAAATCATATCAACTTTATTAAATAAAACTAACAAGAGTAGCAATATACATATCTAGGGCTTCATCTAGCCTTGACAAAGAATTTAGTTACACGTAGAAGGAGAGAAAAAAAAGCCTATTTTGATAGTTCCATTAGCATGGATCTCTTCTTCTTCTTTGGCTCCAAAAAACTCCTTCTCTTGCTCTTCTCTAGCCTCCAATTCTACTTAAGATCCTCTAAAACGTTCTCCCTTAAGGCCCATATATATGTTTGAAGAGAAACCCCGAAGTCCCCTTTTAAATCCGAGTCGAAATAGGCTTGATTTAGGTTTTGCCGCATAAAGCGATCGAAAACTCCGTATTGCCGATCGATTGCTTACCGTAGTAGGACAAGTTGAGTCTCGTGAGGGTCTGCAACTATGTTAACACAACCTATTATCCCGACAAATTCAAACCACAATGCTTAAGAAAATCAACTACAGGTACTCGATTCATAATCAATGGGAATATAAAAGCCCTCAAGTGGTTTTATTCCACACTTTCATCTTGGAAATTTCTGCTCAATATGATATAGCATGATAATGTAGATAGTAAAAATTGTAGAACATTGTAGTCATACATTCTAAATCTCTGTTTCACACAAATCTAATGTTACCCATTAACCAAATAACATCAAAATCTACATAGTCATCGTAATCTTTTAGTTCATGATAGCACAAATGCCTGCGCACCTCATTCGGGTCCAACATTCTAGATTTGAGAGGATAATACACCAGAGACTTTTTTTTTCAATAGGACTGTGTAAGGCCTGACTTCAAGATGCTTAGGTTTAACAATGACTTAGACCAATGACTCCCAGCTAGTTGGCTTAGGGCATTAGGTTTTAAGTATAGACCGCTTCGAGCCTGAGCATCAGCCTAAGTTAATCCTATAATAGTCAAGCAACCCCTTTCTTTCTTTTTGTTTTTCTCATTTTTTTTTGCATTTTCATTTCCAGCTTTCATATTTTCCATCACCTTTTATTCTGTCTAGGTTGTATTATACTCTCAACCTATTTCCGGTTCCAAGCCCTTGCCATTGCCAAGTAAATGGTCTATCATGATCTTTTAAGCTCAATAGACAACCACATATCAACCAATGACTCTGACTAAAGATATCCCACTGAAGATTAGTATTCAACAAATCTCTAGATGGTATTGCTTTATGTGCAAGTGTGTGTGAGTGAATTTTCGTAGCTCAAGCACCTGTTCCAAGAGGACTGTAACAAAAAGATATGCTCAGTTAAGTGTTTCTATCCTCCAGTATACTTACTCACACTTGCAATGCAATTTAATCTCTTAAGAATTGAGCATGCATTATCATGGGATAAACTATCAAAACCTAACAAAAATACTAACAAACAGCTTTAAAAACTACTCAAATTATTATTTTTTTCCTTTTCTGATTTTACAATGAAGCACATCCCTCCCCAAACCTAATATGAGCATTGTCCTCAATGCACAACTAAAAAGATAAAAATACAATGATCACATAAAAGTAAAGGAGAAAGAGGAAGGAAAACACCACCCGGAGGAGGAAAATGCCACGCATGAAGAAAATCAACTATGGAGTCGAGGCGTTCCGTAATAGCATGCTGAGAATCCCTAAGCTCCTATTGTGGTGCTCGAATCTCCTGCACATGTCCAATGAGATCAGTGATCTGTTGCTGCATAGTCGCCTAGGGTGGTTGTTGAACTGGCTGACCCTCGGGTATCTCAGTTTGCTCCTCAGGACGGTGTACCCGTGGCCAAGCTACATGTCGTGTATGGCCCATCATATGGTTGTAAGCATCAATTCCAATGGGCCCAAGTCCACAAGATACTCTTGAATGATCCGGAAATCGCACCCCATGGGTTTGAAATACCTGCTCTAAAATATAAGGATACGGTAACCTCTAATCTTTTCGCCCTACCAACATTGGCTTCATCCGGCCAAAGACGAATGAAGGTAAGTCAAGATCATGGCGCCTGGTATTGTCGCCAAATACATATAGCAGATCAGTCATGGTGCGGTCAACTTTCTCCTTCCGGGCAGACCATACATCATGTTGGAGTATAAGGAAGGCAAATCGGAACTCCGGAAGCATTCTTATGGCGGAGAGGTACGTTGTGATTCCGTCAATCGAACTATGACATTGCGGAAGACCGGAAACTTATACCCATCAAAATCGGGATGATGAATTGTACCTCGTTCGCACCCCATGGCACTGGCAATCTCGGCGACTCGGACCCAGACGGGAGTCACATACTATACACTTGATGGCCACCCGTTCTGGATCCTCGTTATCTTCAATGGTGCCATTCACATAAAACTCTCGGACCGGATCCTCATGCACCATTGGATACACATTTTGTCTCTTTTCGGCAATGTGGGTGAAATAATGCACCCAATCCGGCCGCTCCTCGATCCATCCTTGCGTCGGAAGATCCGGAATGTAGGGGTTAAGGATAACCTGCCTCTCATATTGAATAGGTTGGGGCTGTGGAGGAGTCTCAGATGCAGGAGTGGAAGGAACAGGGCGTGAAGTAGACGCCTCACCCCTAGGGCATTTGTGAACGACCGCCTTATGAGGCATTGTACCTGAAAACCAAAGATAATAGTCCACAGCAAAGTACAATTTTCCAGCATGTAACTTCAAGCTTCATCATCACAGCAATCATGTAAAAGAAGATGACACAAGACAGCATATCCACTTCATAATTTTTGAAATTTTTTATGAATATGAACGAAAATCCTAAAAATTGATGAAAACACATTAAATAGAAGAATCAGAGACTATCAACATGCATATTAGTCGCAATCATCAATCCAAGAGTATGCACGAGATTAATTTTAGAAAGATTTACCGGAAACCATGAAAAATCAAAATTTTTGGTTTAGGGCTTACCGGAATAAAGAGTGCAAATACGAGGAAACGAGGAGGAAAGGACAAAAATGGATGTCGGATCTAGAATCTACGCGCAAAAATTCGTCGGGGGCCAGAGTTTCAGTCCTAAAAGGGGTCAGAAACGGCGGCGGCGAGTGAAAATAGGTCTCCCTCGCCGCGACCGTTGGCATTTAAACTCGAAGAAGACCCGCGATCGATCGCAAAACAAGCAAATCGATCGCTTTATAAAAATGAGAAACGGTGCTCGTCAGATCGTTGATGAACAGAGTCAAGTGTACCATCTGGTGATCGATCGTCCAAGTATGGCGTTGTTCGCACAGCGATCGATCGCTCGTATCTACTGTGTTTTTTTATTCTCCCTATGCTGTTTGACCGATCGATCGTGCTTGATTGCCGATCGATCGTATCTAATGTTTTTTGTTTTTTTTTTTCAAAACTCAATCAATATCATCTCCCCCAAACCTATTATGTACATTATCCTCGATGTAAAACAAAAAAACTAAAAAATGACAATGAAAACATAACAATAAGGAGAGAAAATGAGATAATATACCTGAGTACGTGGGTTGCCTCCCACCAAGCGCTAAGTTTAACATCTTAAGCCAGACTGAGCTATGATCATGCTGTAGGGCTGGAATCATCCAAGTAAACAATCATCACATCCATGTCTGCAGCAATCTCTAGATATGGTTTCAATCGGTGGCGATTGACTTTGAATGTACTCCCATCTTGTGGATTATGAATCTCAACAGCTACATGGGGGTAGACTTGTTTCACAATGAATGGGCCATACCACCGAGATCGGAGCTTCCCAGGGAATAAGTGCAGCCTAGAGTTGTAAACAAGTACCTTCTGATCAGGCTCAAAGGACTTTCTGGAAATCATCTTGTCATGGATAGCTTTAGTCCTCATTTTGTATAACTTGGCATTCTCATAGGCCTTATAGCGCATCTCCTCTAACTCACTTAGTTGGAGTTTTCGCTGCTCACCAGCTTTGTCCATATCGAAGTTGTACGCCTTAATAGCCCAATAAGCCCGGTGTTCCAACTAAACAGGTAAATGGCAAGCTTTGCCATATATCAACCTGTAAGGAGACATGTCAATAGGTGTCTTGAATGCTGCCCTGTAAGCCCATAATGCATCATTCAGTCACAAGGACCAATCCGTTCTATCGGGCGAACCGTCTTCTCAAGAATCTGCTTGATTTGGCGATTAGAGACCTCCACTTGGCCGCTCGTCTGAGGATGATATGGTGTGCAACTTTGTGGGTGACAGAGTATTTCTTGAGTAAGAGCCTCAAAAGACCTGTTACAAAAATTGGAGCCTCTGTCACTGATAATACCCCGAGGAATTCTAAATCGGCTAAAAATATTAGATTTCAGAAATTCCAGCACAACCTTATGGTCATTGGTCTTAGTGGCCACAACTTCAATCCACTTAGACACATAATCCACAACAACAAGAATATATGTATGACCAAAAGATGGTGAAAAAGGTCCCATAAAATCGATGCCCCAAACATCAAATAATTCAACAATTAAAATGGATTGTAAGGGCATCATATCTCTTTTTGACAAAGCTCCAAGTTTTTGACACCTATCACAAGATTGACAAAAAGCATAGGTGTCTTTGAATAAAGTTGGCCAATAAAAACCACTTTGAAGCACTTTGGCTGCAATTTTCTTGCTACCGAAGTGTCCACCACAGGCCTAAGAGTAACAAAAAGATAAGATGCTATGAAACTCACTCTCGGGGACACATTGTCGTATAACTTGGTTAGCACATATCTTAAATAGATCAGGGTCATCCCAATAGTAATATTTGACTTGTGAGAAGAACAAGTATTTATCATGTTTAGACCAAAAGGTTGGGATTTGATGTGGCAAGATAATTCACAATATGTGCAAACCAAGGTGGGGAGATAGTGGATACAGCAAATAGTTGTTCGTTAGGGAAGGAATCCCTCAAGGGTTCATGGCTGGGCAACTCATGGGTAGGAATTCGGGATAAATGATCAGCTACGACATTTTTAGATTCCTTTTTATCTTTAATTTCAAAGTCAAACTCCTACAGGAGTAAGATCCAACGAATCAGCCTTGGCTTGGCATCCTTCTTGGAAAGAAGGCACCGCAAGGCTGCATGATCAGAGAAAATGATCAATGCAAACACAACAGCAAGCATCTCTTTTTCTGTATTTGTTTCCTCACAGCATTTCAAAACCAAAGTAAGGTTGTGCAAGCAGTCATCAAAATAATTGCCAAATACAGAAAAATCATCCATAAAAACTTCAAAAAATTTGTCAATCATATAAAAAAATGGACATCATGCAGAGCTGAAATGTAGCAGGGGCATTGAAAAGACCAAAAAGCATCCTACGGTATGCAAATGTACCGAAGGGTCATGTAAAAATCGTCTTCTCTTGATCCCCTTGATAGACTGGCACCTAATTATATACCGAGTACCCATCTAAAAAGCAATAAAACTCTTAGCCAGCTAGCTTCTCAAGGATTTGGTCAATAAATGGGAGAGGGAAATGGTCTTTACGGGTATTGGAGTTCAGCTTCCTATAATCAATGCACACCCCCCATCCTGTAGTCTCTCTCACAGGCACAAGCTCACCATCAGAGTTTGTTTTCACCGTTAAGCCCGACTTCTTGGGTACTACCTGGATGGGGCTCACCCACTCACTATCCGAGATAGGATATATGATTCCAGCGTCTAAAAATTTCACGACCTCTTTCATTACCACCTCTCGCATGTGAGGGTTCAATCGTCGTTGCCCCTCCCTAGAAGGTTTGGCCTGGTCCTCAAGGTTTATCCTGTGCATGCACACAGAGGGGTCTATACCCCTGAGGTCAGCCACTGTCCATCCTATAGCTCTCCGGTGTGTGGTAAGGATATCCAACAACTGGGCTTCCCGTTCAATAGATAGGCTTGAGGAGATAATCACAGGAAGGGTGTTGTGGAGTCCTAGGAATGCGTATTTTAGGAAGTTAGGAAGGGGATTCAGCTCAAGTGTGGGTGGGGACTCTATGGAAGGTTTTAGTGGTGGCCCGGTGGACACTGGAAGAGGGTCAGGGTGGGGTCTCCATGGGATATGTCCAGGGTGTAAGGCAGTCACTAAATGGTGATGGACCTCCTCAAGGTCAGGTGTGCCCTCATATGTATCTATCAGGTCATAGAAAAGTGTATGCTCTAAGGCATCCTTAAACAAAGCAAAGGGAAGGTATTCCTGGACTAGGTCATCAACTATAAGGCACTCAGCTTCCCTAGAGGGTTGTTGGGAAGCACTAAAGATGTTTAACTTAACTTTCATATTCCTAAATGAGACGTTCATGAGCCCGGACCTACAGTTAATTGTGGCATCGGCTGTGGCTAGGAAAGGGCGGCTAAGGATAACAGGAATCTGGGATTTGGAGTTGGCAATAGGTTCCATGTCTAAAACAACAAAATCAACAGGAAAGTAGAACCGGTCAACTCCGACAAGAATGTCTTCTATAACACCTCTAAGTCTACGAATGGATCGGTCTACTAACTGAAGGATGACTGAGGTGGGTTGCAACTCTCCTAGGCCAAGTTGTTCATAAACTGAGTACGGGAGGAGGTTGACACTGACCCTCTTAATTTTACCTTAATTGGTGTATCAATCTTTGCTATGTTTTTAAAGTTAATTTATTGAGGTTTATTCTATGTGCTTGAGAGAGGCTAAAGTGAATTCTTGTGAGTTTCAATCTAAGGAATATTTGCTTGTCTGACCAAGAACGTAAGTAGACTGAGTTGTTATATATTGAAGTTTCATTAATTTATGCTCAAGAGAGATATATCGCAGTTCAATGTTTTAATTGCTTATGTGTTACGTCTGAGAGGAGAGCACGATATTTTGAATTGACAAGTATATGTCCGAGAGGAATATGCTAATCAACTAGGAATTTATACAAAAGAGAGAGAGAGACGATAAGATAGTTTATTTTGTGGTGGATTCGAAGCCTTGGTACTTCTCTATATTAGTACAAGTCCTTTAAAGTAGCTGAATTTAATTGCTTTCCTTAGATTAAGTTAAAATAACGAACTTTCTTCTCTTGAGTTTGGTAGATTATTTATCCGTCCCTGAGGTTCGACAACCCTAAATACTCATTGTAGTACAATTGCCTTGCATATTTACAAGGGTTTAATATTTAAAGGATCATTTTCTACATGCAAAAAATTCAGAACAATGATAGCTTGATTCTACATGCATCTTGAAATAGGACATATGGCTTTGTCTAGTTGAATAAATAATTATTGTATTCATCTCTTGCATTGCATGAAGACAATATGAAAATACATTCTAAGCATAAAGAGGTTTTGACCGTATTGACTTTTAAGTAAACTGTATACACAAAAATAGTCTTGCACAACATGGAATAGTAGGATTGACCCTGGACATATCTAAATGACTACACATGTGGGATAAAATGATATTTTTACCCTTTCTCAAAAAACACAGACCATGCCCCCTCCCACATCTCCATATATGCCTCCACTCCACCTCCACCACCGGCTCCATGCCTCTGCTCCACCTCCACCTCCGCCATTGTCTCTCCTTCCCGATTCCACCACCTTCACCACCACCACTTCCTCCTCTTTTGTCGTTGTCTCCCACTTCTCCTCCTTCTGCTGCACCACTACCACTACCACCATTATCGCCACTGCCGCCAACAACACCACCACCACTGCCGTCGTCGCCACCACCACCGCCAATTCAAACCTCCTCTTCCGTCAAGGCCTCCACCACTACCTCCTCCTCTCCTCCTCTACCACCACTATCACCTCCTCCTCGTCCTCCACAACCACCTCCGTATAAGGGGTCAAAATTTTGATTTTAAAACTACCCTTCTACATATCACATATCAAATATCACAGTTCTCAGTTCACATTTTACATGTTATTTAGATAACTTAAATCATGAATATAAAGGAACTATGAAACTTAAAAGCCAAAGTGAAAGTAGTCCTAAACAGATTGTGTTTGTGGATCTAAATTAGATAAGTTAGCGCTCGTTTATTTTATTAGGTCTAAATGAGATTTCAAAAAGTAAAATTGGAGATTTAGAAGGTGAAATATGAGATTTTAATGCAAACGCCTCTAGGTCATAAAATGCTCAAATTGACGTTAGAGAAGGTCTCGATCTCGGGAATAAGTGTGGGCTTCTAATCTTGAGAGCAATGCGAATAAGAGAGTAGTTTTAAAATCAAATTTTGGACCCTCAAAGAGAAGGTGGTGGTGATAGCTGTGGTGGAGGTGATGGTAGTGGTGGAGGCAATAGCAGTGGAGGCGGCAACATCGGCAAAAGAGGATGACGTAGTGGTGGTGGAGAAGGCAGCGATGGTGAGAAGACTATGCAGAGGCAGAGGCACCGGAGTGGGTGGATGAACAAACCTAGAGATGTCAAGGGGAAAGGCTGTAGAAGGGGAGTAAATGAGAAAGAAGAGGGGCATTTAAATCTTTTCTTGCCACGTGACCGTTCGCATGTGCCCAGGGTCAACACTCCTAAGACATGGTGCGAGGCCATGTTTTGTGTATAGAAACTCCTTGAAGTCAATATGGTCAAAGCCTCGAGCACTAAATCTTATTATTCCATAATTACCACAACTTCTAATTAAAAATTAATTAAATGCGATCAACAATCTAATATTTGCTCAAAGAACTTTGTTTGGAAATTATGAACTATGATCAGAACCGAAGCAGCAGCCCAAACAGCTGTAAACATGTCATATAACAAGTAACCTGTCATTCTATATCCCCCACAATCTAACATATTTATTCGGGAGTCTCAGAATCACATCAGAGGAGCTGAATGAGTCCGCCAGCCCTTTCTTCAATCTGCTGTACAAAAACGGCCCACGAATAACTGCGCTGCCTCTTGATTGCTAAACCATTTTATCTTTACAAGGGCCAACACAACCCACGAATAGATCCTTTCTGATGATGCTACGACGCTCCCTTCCTGCTCCAAAAAAGTGCGACTTCAACACAACATGGGTTAACCTTTCTCAGCTCTAGCTATAGGCGCCTATGAATGCACTCAGTGAACCATCTGCCATCTGCCATCTCTTCAAGTCTGATTCTTGATTATATATATACCTCCATTCCATTTTTCAAAATCGACTCTAGGGAGTTGGGAGAAGCAGAGGACCTCAAAATTTGGCTCTCTTCCAACATGAAGGGAGCACAAAATTACAGTGCACACTAGTCAGCCACAAGCCCACAACCAAGTTGCTGTATGCAAAGAGTTTAACCCAACATCACCATTAGGCCATATGATGGCTCAGCCGTTAAAGTGCAATTTTTGGTTTTGGGAGCTCTGACCCTGCTGCTGAGGCAGAGCTTGCATGTTTAACTGGTGGGCATATTGTGGGAAGGGTTTAGAATATAAAGGATTAATCATTCCCTGTACATGCACACATAAAATCAAAGTTGATTCCACAGTAATTAAAAAACAAAAAAAAATTAAAAAACGTACACAAAATATAGAAGACCTGAGATTGATGAGGAGATGGCCCTGCCACTCCGAAGTGGGCCTGTGAAGATTCTTCCTGTGGGCGTTCACTAAATCCAGCTTGAGTGAACAACCCTTGAGATCCATGAGGCATATAGTCCTGTACATAAATTACAAAGATATAATCAGCAGATGCAGACAGAATAATGCAGCTTGGAAGTCTAAAAGTACTCTTACTTCAAACAGACCTGAGAGATGAAATCATTTCCACTGCCCAAATGGGAATATCCCCCTTGAGTGTTTTGGTTCAAGAAGTTAGCCGGGAACCCCCCTTGAGTCCCTTGAGTTACATAATCCATGCCGTATCCGCTCTGAGAAGCCTAAAAAAGGAAATACATAGTTAACATGCATTCTTGCGCAATTCCAGTTTGTAACTCGGGCATAAAACAGGCGTCACTAGCAACCAACAATTTTTCACCTGTGTAGAAAAATCTGCTACACCATATGCTACATGTGATCCCTGGCTTTTGAAGTCATCAGCCAGAAAATCCTGCAACAGAGACATACAGCAATGAATCTCACATCCAAAATGCTAAGTCAACCCACAAGATGTTATTGGTCAGAAAAGATATACCTGAGACATTCCACCAATTGAGAATCCATCACGGAATGGCTGGCTTAACCCTTGCACGGGCATCTGTACCAAGAATAGTTCCACATAATAAATACGATATGCAAAAATAATTATAAAAGATATAAGGGGACAGCAAACCTGAGTCATCAGTCCACTTTGTGACAGTGGTGTCCCAATAGATGGTTGACTGCTAGGGCTATCCAAAGAAGGAAAATTAAAAGCTGAACCCATATTTCCTGCGGACTGTTGCGAAGCTTGCTGATGAGAAAGATGACCCCCAATTGGACCACCAGCACTGCCCCGACCAGCTACAAAACCTCGATTCCCTGCCTGAGGCACCTGAGGAATGGCTCCAATTGGTCCATGAACAGCACCACGGGTTGGTATAGCATATGGTTGAGAGTGAGGGCCTCCAGGAAATGGAGGAAGTGGCATTCTTGGCATGGGATAACCTGTTGGAGGAACACCGGCTTTGTGTGTTCCATTGGGTGGGCCAAAAGCCATATAAGAATGCCCTGAATTTAGATTGAAAAAAATTACACTGATTCTTCACCACAAAAACTTTCACAAATTATTGACCCTACAAATGTATGTGAAATTGAAGTCAAGCCCTAGGGCTATGAATTAGAATGGGACTGATTCAAAGTAGTTTGAACTTTGACCTGCTTCATGGTTTTCTTAATCAATACTTAAAAAGCACTTCCACTAACTAAAAAAAAGCACTTCCTAGTATGCATGCAAGTTACCCATAATAAGAAAAAAGTTCAACTGAATGTTTTAAATTTAATGAAGAATTTTTATTATCACTTATAATGGCTCATGCTTAACAATACTCGGAATCAAGTGACCTCATTATCATAAAAGGTTTTTTTATAGATGTTCTACGTAATAAAACCTAATATGTTGTGTCCAAATCAAGCAGATTCTGACCAATTCTGGGTCCCATTCCTAGTGTAATAAACTCATACACTCAACAAGAGTATACGGCTGTGGCTGACTCCTATGAATCGGCCGATTCAAGCATTACAAAACAGTACAAGTCAACATGAAACCCAATTTGTTCACTGTATTCTACCTCTTTTACCAAGGCCATCTAATGATTCAGACTTCATCTCCTGGAATCCATCATCTTCAGGTTTCTCAGCTAAATCTGCCTACAAGGTAATAAAGCCTTCATCCTCCACTCTTGGTTCGACATCTATTGTTTGGGTTAAACACCATATTCCCCGGCATTTCTTCATTTCTTGGCTAATGCATCAGGGTAGGCTCCTCACCTTAGACTGTCTCGAGTTCAGGGGTATTGAAGTTGTCAATATATGTTCTTTGCATAAGCAAGATTGCGAGTCCAATGAACATCTATTTTTCAAGTGTGGATATTCTAAATGGATTCTCTTTTCGATTTTGAAAGTCCTAAGAATTAATCACCAGACACGAAGGGTAAGGAATTTTATTGATGACATTCTCAATCTTGGTAGGAGTCCTAAGTCTCTTGGTAGCATTTTATGGATCTTTATTAATGCTGCGACTTACTACATTTGGATGGCGAGGAATGGCCGTATTTTCTGCAATCAATCTTGCCACAAGGTCATCTTGTTTAAAAGATGTGAATCAGAAGTCACAGATTATTTCAGCTCTAATCTCCACCTTATTAAGATCATGAATTTCCTTTTTTAGCTAGAAGATGGCATTTGTAATGCTGCTCTCATTTCTGCTATTGTTATTCTTGCTCCTTTTTATATTAATAGAAGGGGCTGCTGCCCCCCCCCCCCCCCCTCTCTCTCTCTTACCGATTAAAAAATCAGATTAGCAAAATTCTCAGGAATAGAAGAAATTTTAACATGCTGGAGGAGGTAATTTAGATATTCTGAAACCTGTAGCAGAATGGATGGTACACATCCTTTCAGGGAAAAGTACTTCTGTGTACGTAGTCCAAACATATAATGTTGTTCTTAGGAATAAAGAGCCCAAATTCGGATAGTTAATTATGCAGATAAGAATGGTAAGTTGCAATCATATACCTTTAGAGCGGTTGGCTCTTCGATCAGCATTTGGGCTTGATGCAGCAGACCCATAACTATCGGTAGGTAAAACACCAGGCCCAGCACCAAATAAAAGCCTGCGGTCATTATAAATCTGCAAACAAAATTACAGGGATTGAGTGATTTAGAACTTAAAAAAAAAAACATGCCACTACCATCAGTAAAATACGATTGAAAGCTAGGTACCTTTTTAGGTTTTTGAAACTGAACCATGCTCTGCTTCAAGTTATTCAAAGGTCCTTCAACCAAGCACTCATGTTCCTGTAGATATTTATAACAAATGCGTCATCAAGAAAAGATAAGAAGCAAGCACGAATTTATGTCTATCATGCCAAACATTAAACACAGAAGACAAGCAAGTATACCTTGTAGTGTGTCAACAAACCATTCCACAAGGGTTGTTTACTCAGGACTTTAGGATTTCCCAGGATTACAATACCATAACGAGCTCGGGTTAGAGCTACATTCAGCCTCCTAGGATCATTAAGAAAACCAATTCCCTAGGTGTTGAAGGCAACAATCAAAGCTTTAATCAGTAAAAAACAATAGTAATATCAGTGGAGGTTCATATCCCCCATATTAATAGCTATGAACACAAATGTGCACTTTCAAAAGAACGATAAAAACCTGGTGTTCATTGCTTCTGACACAAGATAATATAATGTAGTCTTTTTCTCTCCCTTGGAAGGAATCAACACTTGCAACCTGAGACGAAGCAAATAAAGTTACAACAGAACTGAGAGAATCCCACGTACTTCTGCATCAATTGTTAATACAAAGATCCTAACCTCAATTTCCTTGTAAAGTTGCTGCCTGAGAGCCCCATTTCTTGACATATAATTTACAATATATGCTCTTTGCCCTTCATAAGGTGTTATAACTCCAATCTACACAAATTAAAATAACGATAATGAATACACCAATTTTTCACGATTTTGTAGAAGTGAGACTACAGCTACCGAAAAATAGCAATTAAGTACCTGACCAGGTATGACACCGCTCCTCAAGAATGTAGTAACAATCTTTTCTACATTTGCAGCTTCAGTCCGGTTAAGATATGAAGTCCCACTGGCACTTATTTCCTCTTGTCCCATCTGTTAAATAGATATTCAATTAAACACATTCGCTCTATGACACAGAAATCTGACAGAAACTTCAAATATAGTTTTCTGCAATCCAAATCCAGACCTGAACATAAAAGAACATGGGGCGATTGGGAACTGGCCAAGGAAAATCAATGCCAGTAGTTTGCCTTTCATTGATTGTCACTCCATTCTGAAGTGTACCTTCATAGAAGCTGTTTGATGGGAATTCTGACAATGAAGGATGCATACGATATTGAACCTGTAATGACATGGTAGCAGTGGCAAATGTGTAAAGAACCAAGATATCAAAAAACAAAAACAAAACTAAACCTAATACAAAATGAATTATATAAAAAAACAAACGTAGCATAATGTTGAACTATCACCTGCAACCTAAATGGCTTGACACCCAAGAGCACAAGACGCTCGAAAAGAGATTGTGCCAAACCAGCACGAGCTGCTTTCTTGCACATTATAACTGGACCGAGCTGACAATGGTCTCCGACGAGCACCGCCTGAATAGCAGAAAAAGAAAAACAGAAAACCTATATCAGCATGCAAGCAGATATCAAGGTTCTCCAAATACATGGATTTATTTTAATTTAACCATTTGCACCCAAACTAGGCCAACTTATGGATTCCTAGAGTATTCTAACAGTTGTGCCAATTTTTCAAGGAAATTGAATAACATATAAAAATTCCAAAAGAAACTTGCAACAGATTTAGTTCATGACTACAAGCACACTCAAATTGTTACCTGTTTTACTCCAAGAACCAATGGAATAAGACATTCTGGTTCTGTTGCCTGGGTAGACTCGTCAATGAGAACCTGTCGTGTGAAGAGGCCACCAATGAATTAAACAATATGGAAAATACATCAGCTGCAACAATCCAAACAATATGTTCACACTTTAAATTAAATTGCACAACAAACCTGGCGAAATCTGAAATTTGCCAACCGTAGGTCTCCAGCACCAACACATGTGCAACAAATGACGTCAGCACTTTGAGATATTTCCCTTTCAGTTGCACGCTTCAATGCTTTATACTTCTTTTCGTCACTGCTTGATAATTCTCCTGCACAATGGTGCTAATAATTTAAAAATTGCCAACAAAGCACACAAAAGAGAGGACAACTAGAAACATATGCTGTTCTAAATAATCATGAAAGCATCGTCAATCGCCTCAGTGGGGCTGGTTGGATCCCTCCGGTTGTTGGAGAGGCACCAAGGTCAAATCCCATTAGTATAGTGTAAGTGCAAGTAGGTCTTACATATAACTATATATTAAAAAAAATTACAACTGCATAGCCAACTAACTTTTAATTTATACACAAAGATCGTTCTGTTATGTTTAATAAGTCTCTTCATTCCAGGTCATGCTGCCTTTATGGTTTCAACTCCAGCTTCCTATTTCAAAGACGATTTTAAACCTTCAATGTGTTTTACTAACATACAGACATCCCCTCATTCCTTGGTTTCTCAGGTCAGATCTATGGGCAAATACACCCTAACTGTGCGGAGGCTCTCTATATTTTAATCATTTTCCTCCAGCAGAAAAAGCTCACAAGCTCAGCCTGAAAGGAAGTCAGCAACTGGCTCAAGTTCTACTATACTAACTTGGCTCATTGAGTTTTGTAGACAAGATCAAATAAATAACAAGGGAAGCAAAAGTAGATGTAGCTCAGTTTGATCTGTTTGGTTCTAGTCTAATTCTATTTGACATTATGTTATTGTTTTTTTTTCTAATACCATGTAAAACTGCAAGCATAAAAGCTTGTTTTGTGTAATAAAGCTCAGAAGAGAACCATAAGGCTAGAGAGCTCAAGCAAAATTTAGGCCTGGATGCGACTTTCTCAGGCCACAGGCCAGATAATATTTAGCCAAAACTCTTCCCTATGATCTTATGAGAGTAAAATCCTTCAAAAAGGGCAATCCACATATACCCTTTTTTTGCAAACATTTCAATCTAAAATGCTTCCATGCATGCATAACAAGTGGGGTTCATGGGTTTGCTACATCTTAGTTGCTTCGACGATACAAAGGAAAAGGAAAAAAAAGTGGTACTTCAAGTGGGAAAGCAAAGATTTGAGGATATAAAAAGAACATAAGAACTAACCTTGCTCATCTTTCAATTGTTGGAGTTTATGAAGTTCACTTTTTTCGGAAGTATCAAGATGCCGTACCTGCAGTTCAATTGAAACTTCCTATCAGCTGAAACACTTAAAAAATAAGGCATAAACAACAAAAGATGAGAGGTCATCAATCAACCCACCTGATAGTGCAATGTCAAATGCTCAACTGGAGAGCTTACAGCTTCTCTTGATTTTGCACACAGTCTGACTACCTGAAAATTTCCATGCAAAATTTAAAAAAGATCGACGGAAAAAAATTTGGTCTTAACGATTTTCTTCTTTTTTTACAAAAAAGAGATAAAAGATCTCGTTAGCTCCATCTCCATAGAATGCATAATTTTTATTCAGAAAAATGACCAAGAATCCACTCGAAGTGCTTTAGGTAAACATACATTAACAGATTTACTGCCAATGCATTCTCTATTGCCTTCTCTTAAACGCATTCATTTACTTTTTCTTGGTATTTAAATCTTCCACATGGAAAATAACCAGAATCATACAGATGTTTAATGAAGCTGATTGCAAAAACACAAATCTGGTCATACCATAGAAGTTATCTGTAATCATCAGACCCGCCAATCTAAAATCACACTTAAGATATTTTTCTCTGGTATTTAAGTTCAAGCTCGTTATAGCAATAACAACAAAAAAATAACATAGATCCAAGGCCAACACTGGCTAAGTGTCAAAATAAAGGAAGAACAATAATCCATATGGCAAAACATTAGGCACAAAGACCAAGCAGGAAGAAACTAAAAACTTAAATGCGTTTTGCAAAATGGAAAGCAGACTTATAATATAATCACCTTTAAACCAGTTGCACTAATCTTCTCTGCAAGTTGGTCAACAGCAACATTACTTGGAGCACAAACCAAAACCTGATGGAAAATTAAAGTGGTAAGAGCCATAAGAAAATTGACATTAGAAGAAAACCTAAATCGCAATTCTAATATTGAAGAGACAGCGAAAGCATAATTCCACTGCGTGGATTGCCAAAAGATGAAAAAAAGGAAGGCTCTTACTTGTCCTTGTGCTTGTTTAGCCATATGATACACAATGGCTGCAGACGTGACAGTTTTGCCAGTACCAGGAGGGCCCTGTATCAGACTAACTGGTTTCTGAAGAACACTTTTTACAGCAAATACCTGCTCAACAGGGATGGAAAGGGTTACTTATCCAAAAGAAAGAAGAAAAGCTTGGAAAAGAATAAAGCAGAATACAGAACAGAAATTAATAAAAATCACAGAATGCAGATAAAATATTATAATTCCAATATTCCATGCAAATTTTTAACGATCAAAATAGGTGAAAAACCCCTAAAACAGAGCCAAGGTTTCCAAAATTTTATAAAAAACCTACATTTTTATCCCGAAAAAAGAATAATTGTGAGATTGCCAGGCACCAGCTTGTAGAATAAAAATTGAGCCTGTTGTTTATCAGGTGATAGGTGGAGAAGAGAGAACTGCATAATAAGTTAATAAGTGCAACAAAATTTGAGTCATTTCTACTGTTAAGGCTCCTTCCATCTCACCATCTCATGTTCAACTACCTCACTAATAAATGGCTATGGAGCAGGTAATAAAAAAAGAGACCAGTTTGCATGAGATTGTTCTCATATAAGGGGTATGAGAACAGTCTTTTGGGTTGTTGGATTCCGATCTGATGGTGGGTATCAAATCAGAGGGTAGGTGAGTGTGACCCATCACTCACCCTTGTAGCCGTCGGATCAAGATTCAACGGCTACGACTTGAACTGGCCTCATATAAGCCAAATGAGAGCGATCTCATTTAAACTTTTCCCTAAAAAATGCTTCTAATATATTTTTTTACAAAATCTACGACTTGATTTTAAGAATTCACACAAACTAAGCCAAGTTAGACATTAAACCAAACCCACAGCACATAAGCGGCACACTGGTACTCCACAACACAACATAAAAAGAATCTCCAAAGCTACCATTCCAGTAGCTAAACTTGTTTAAGAAAAAACAAAAATTTGATACCTCATAAATAAAACCCATTGAATGTTTTAAGAAAATTTGATGACCAATAAGATAAAACAAAGAAAAATATCATCGACGCGATAACAAAGTAGCTAGCCATTTATGAATGCACATCAGATGTGAAGACCAAGTCTTTCCTAATAAAAGCCGAATCTCTTGCTAACAAAAAACTGGCTAATATACATGGAGAAGCATGCTCATTTCAATAAAGTAAAAAAAAAATCCTATAATTTGCACCTTTAATAATTTCAAACTCATAATAGATAAAACACTTACATAAAATCCGAACAGAGAAATGTGTACGATAAGGCATGGCATGAAATTACAACTAAGCAATGGGTCGTATCACAGTCTCATGTTTCCAATCAAATTTGTACCAAAAAAATTCCACATCCTTTGGTAATAGCTACTTGAGTGGTTCAGGTTTAAGAAACCCTCCAAAATATCAATGTGTGCGAAAAAAATAGACCAACAGTTTATTTAGAAATCTAATCCAATAGGTGAGTATGCATACTTGAGATGCATTAAGTTCTGGCAGTCCTGGAGCACCAAAACGACGAGGCAAAGTGTTACGAACAACCTGGGCTTCAACTTCATGACCCAGCAAGTGATGATATATGTACCTGCAGATATCAAGTTATATGAAAAATATAAAGCTTTAGTTCCTGAGGAGATAACACAAAAAATTATTGTGGGATTCAAAACGTGTAAACCAATATAATTCTCACTATAGAGAAGAGAATAGTCCTCTACGTGCATGAATATGCCGAAAGCATTGAATCAGTTATAAATAAGCGAAATTGTTCGATGCATGCATAATATGCAGATGACATTCAGCAAAACTGAAAAGGCATGAAAAGAACATTTTAAAAGAAACCACATAAGCCTGTCATCTGCTCTTCCCAAAGTTGGATGCCAAATTTCCACTAGCAGGGTAGTGACTCACAAGAAAAAAGTCCCATGATTTCAAGAAAGAGATAGATAGATAGAGAAAGGCATAAAACAAAGCTTACAGGCGAAAGAACCAAACAATTATCTTTCTTAAACAATGCAATTTACTTCATCTAGCATCTTAATGAGCTAGAGAAATTAAAATTTGGTTCAAGAACATCACATACCCACTAACACTTGTTTCATCCACCGCAAAAGTTTTCATTGCTGCTTGCATTCTATCAAAACTGGTGCTTTTCCAAACAAAATCAACACTAAAGCCATGATTGACATCCACTGGAACTCCCTATAGTATGTGAACAATATTTTAAGAAAGGCAAACTTAGCACAAAAAATTAAATTATTACAGGAAAAAAATAACCTACAAGAACAAAACTATACCTGACTAGCACGGAGCTCGAGTGCAACTTCTTCTTGTGCAGTCAGCTTAATCTGTAATTAGAAAGCAATTATATAACAACGTCAACAGCCAAAGAACCAAAGTTATTGCATAATCTACAAGTTTCTTTTCAGGAAAAGTACTTACAACATGGCCAACTGATTGCCATGCAGGATGCGTAGCATCCCCCGAATAACGAAGCCGTAATTCATCACCAGGAACAAGCCGTAACTCATTATCTTCCTACAAAACCGTAAAAATATGTCAATAAACTGAAGAACATATTAATTGAATTATGTTACTCGATTAATAATTATTATGAGAATTACGTAAAGTGAATGCTACAGAGGACATAAGATGTTCAATAAGCTTAGCAATAAATAGAACATGTTCACATGGTCAATTATGTTACCTTTGGGAAAACAAAATAAGCAATTCGCTTCTTGTTCAAACCAATATCCCACCGTATAGTCAGATTGTCTTTACTCTGAGATTCTTTCATCATCTATATTCAGAAAATTTATGACAAACTTATTATTAAATGGATACATATGATCCTTTACCAAAAAGATGTAATTATAAAAAATGTAGTATATGGCAGAAAGGTTCACCTTATCATAGTCAGCCTCGAGTTTAATAAGAGGAGCAAAGACATTTTGATACTGGCACAGGAAGAAATGGCAAAATATCAATTAGTTAGAATCAACATCTATCAACAAAATAACAAGTTAATCTCATAGGAACACATGACCAAACTGAAATAACAATGCTTAAGCATTTCATCTGTCTTTGATAAAAACGCATGCCTGATATGCATCTTCATATTTCAATGCTACAGGCTGTGGCTCATCATCTACTCCAGGCTTCTCAAGATCTTCAAGAGTCGCATCAGGATTTGCTTTCCATAACTCCTCTACTTTGTTTATTTGTTGAGCACTGATTTGGCGTGCTCTCAACTGCTCTTGTTCAGACGGAATCTGAAAGAGATAACTAGTTAACAATTATAATATTAGACAATGGTAATGAAGGAGTTGGCAGTATAAGCAATTACTGTGATTCATCGCTCAGCCAAATCCCAGGTTATAAGGAAAACCACAAACCTTTACAAGCCATTGCAGAAAACACCGATCATCAATAAGAGGGCACCATTGACTCAAATCCCAATTCATATCTTTCAGAGCATTTACGCTTAAACAAGGCTCTCGACATAAAAGGACAACAACACTTTCAGTCTTAGCAGATATGAATCCCAGAAGAAATACGTTTCGACAGCCACAATTATAGCATTCAAGAATTGTTTCTCCCAATGGACTATCTTTGTGAAGGCAAACTTCCTTATGCTTTGCACGAACCTACCAAAATTATAGAAAAATGTAGTCAGAGTCATGCTGAGATTGGGAAACAATATCAGTATGCCAGCACAAAAAGAACTTAGCATATCAAACAGTAAGTCTGTTCTCATAAATTTTGTAACAAAAAAAAGTATGTTAACAATCACAGACTCAAAATGCATTATCAGTGTCTAAGCAGATTAACCATACACGTGCAAACACAATAAGCAATATACAAGTGGTTTTAGAAAGGTTAACACAGATGTCAAACATGCTCTTTCCCATAGATGTAACTCCACATGGAGGCTCATAAATGTGCCAATCCAAGGCTTTAAATCTTTTTGAACGTTTATTCTCAACCTTAAATAATAACTATTAAAAAACATCATTGTCCCGCATCGGTCTTCCTACACTTGACAATTTGCAAAAGCGAGGCATTTCTAGAGTCACACTCCTACATTGTGTTCTCTGTTGGAAAAGCTGTGAAACAATAGATGATGATTTACTTTTCCAATGTCGCTTCTCAAAAAGTGCAGGGAAAACAGTTCTTCATAGATCCAATACCTGTACAAATGTTCATGCCCAGCAGGATGAGGTTCATTGGATTATTCAATTTGCAAAGTGGAACCCTTTAGTGGGTATTAATATTGAAATTCTGTTCAATTCGTGCTTATGGTGGCATATTTAAAAAATAAAATCAATTCAGGACTTTTGAAAATTCACAGCAGTCAAGCAACTCCAGGAGTATTAAAGGTTCGCAACAGTCATATTTATAAGTCTCTGATAGTACTATTCAAGATGCCAGGGATAAAGTCAATTCTACAAATTTAGAAGATAAAGTAGTCTCTATTACTTCTCTCATGTCATTTTTAAATTCTTAAATCTATTGTGCAGGCTTTTGAACTTTCTTTTTAGGTCTTTGAAGCGAAGGGGTGTGCACCTCTGCCCTCTTGTTTTCGTACTCCAGCGATTGTTCCAGTTATCGTCTTATTTCAATGATACACCTAACACACTACTTTAATCCTAATTCATTGATGCCACAACTTCATTCAGATATTCATTTGTATACATTTTTTGTTCCTTTAGGTCCCTGCTTTTCAATAAGCTTAAACCCACACATTCACTTTATTATTTCTTCTGTGCCTTTGCAATTCAATTCTACTTCCCCAAAACAAACCATCAAATAAAGAAAATTTTCCAATATGGCAACACTAAAAACTCACAAAAAATCCCAAACCCACCATTAAACCCTAGGAAGCACAAATATTCCAAAACCGGAGCCATATCAATACCGTACATGTGTCCCCGTCAGATTAGGTTGCATGTGAATCCTACTATAAATTACTTCATCAAATCCTTACTATGTAATGTAAAGAAAACATTAAACAAATGCAACATTTTTCATCATAATTAAGCTTTTAATACAGAAACTAACCTAAAATAGACCTAAATCAAAGTAATCAAGTAGCACCTTTTCCCAACAGTTTCAACAATCTAAGAACGGCGATATGGATCTTACACCTCCATTCTAGCATAGTTTGTGTAAACTCTAATATTAAAAAAACGACCTAAATATAAATGTTAAAATAATGTTTTAATATAACTATCTCCCCCGGATTGATGCAGACGCACCCGTATCCTATCGTACCCATGTCCTCTATCCATATCCACGCTTGCTCAACTAAAACTCTATAAGAACATTAGCTGAAAAGCGAAATAAAAGTACAGTAATAAAATGTTCCTTAAGACTTTCCATACTGATCTCACCAGGTGATTAACGATATGCGATCCGGAGGTATTGCCCCGCGAGTTGCAGAACCATTTCCGGCACGACGGCACATTGCACCGCACAACACACGCCGGGTTCGAAACCCCACAATACCGACACGCGTGCTCCGTAGCAAATCCCCCCTTCTCGTACTCATACCCCTCCTCATCACCCGTCTCCTCAAAATTCAAGTTCCCGATCCCCGCAGCGAGCGCGTCCACGGCCCGCGACTTGGAAGGCGGGGTGCTGGAGGTGGAAGCGTCGGCAGAGGAGGCGGCGACGGAGGGGGAGGCCGCGGCGGGTGGATCGGAAGAGGGGCGGATGGGCTGGGAGAAGTGGGGGTAGTCGAAGTCGTCGGTGTCGTCCTGGGTGTTGAACTCGAGGAAGGTGTAGGCGTCGCCGCCAGTGTCCGGCTGGGAGGCGGTGTCGTAGAGGTTGTTCGGGACCACCGACTGGGCGGCCATGGCGGAATTAGGGTTTCGGTGTCGTCTTCGTCGAATCGGACGCGGATGGGAATTAGGGTTTGAATCGGAGAGCGAAGAAATTGGGAATTTTTGTTGGGGGAGCTGCGGAACGGGGATTGCGTGCGATATACCCAGCTGCCTCACATTAATTGTCTGGAATAAAATTCAAAATGGGCTGACACTTGGTTATTTCTTATTTTCATTCTAGATAATTAACAGAGGACAGAAGGATTGACGTGATGTTTATCGTAAACCACGACGGTGGGGGATTTGGTGGGGTCCAGTTTGTATGTGCTTTGCATGTCATGATATGGTCGAACAAAGCAATCTTTGCCGAAAGCAAAGAGCTAGGGCTGTTTGGGTGGCCATTTCCCACCTGGGCTTAGCTATTTCCCACTTTATTTCCCACTAAAAAGCATTTGGGAGGCACATTTTTATTTTCATTTATATTTATATGGTGAATGATTATAATGGTCATTTTTATTCTCGATGTGAGTGCCCTCACAAATTTATTTTCATTTTCATTTATATTCACTTGTCAAATGGGTTTTAAATGGGAATCTCATGACGAATGACTATAATTACCCTTCCATCATTCATGTCTCCCTTTTGAATCCCCAAAACCCATGTTATAATCATCAAATGAAAATAAATTTTTTTTCCTTTCCTACGATCATCAAATGGCCTCCCAAATAGCCCCTTAGAAGATTTAGGATTTGTTCTTGGAAACTAAAAACTCCATCTAGTATGCCAAATTTGTTTGACTGGTCATAACGTATCAATTTTTCCATGAACACCCCCCTTCTTTTGGGAACATTCATCTAAATCCTTGACTGCTATTGGTTAACCCTGAATACTTTTACAAGAACACCCCTTAAATTCTAATTTTTTTTAATTATTTTTATCTTGGGTTATGTTGTTCATTTTTTTTGTCTAAATATACGCCAGGTGTATCCCAGTCAAGAATCATCATCATGGGGTGCCCCTTATCTATGAAGGTGGTGCAAGATATCAAAGCACTTGTAAAAGATCATCCATAAACCTTCCTATATTCTTCGTGCGAGAGAAAAATGATGTAATATTTGCCTATGAGGTCAATCTTAAAACAGGAGGTTCATACATCCAAGGGTTTGAACATTGTCGCCCAGTACTTTTTGTGGATTGGACTTTTCTCTACAAAGGCCAAGGGGACTCTTTTAGTAGCTTGTGCAATGGACGCTAATAATCATATTTTCCTATTAGCCTATGGAGTTCTGGGTAATGAAACTGAGGATAACTGGCGGTGGTTCTTAACACATGTGCGGCATTTCGTTGCTCTTAACAAGATTAGTATTATAATATTTGATAGGGAGAAAGGACTGTTCGTAGCTGTTTCAAGCGTATTCCCATATGGTTTTCATTCTCATTGTGTTCGACACTTGGATTACAACTTTCGAGATAGAGGGTTGCAAGGAAAGTGGCACAAAGGAACTAAAGCCCATGTGGTCAGGATGATTCACGGGGTTGCTGAAGTGACTGACATGCATGAATATGAGATAGAATTATTGAAATCCCATGAAGTTTCTTAGACAACTTATGAGTGGGTTCTAGCAAATAAGCCCCAACATTGATGCAGTGCCCTATTTTCATGTCGTAGGTACAATCACTTGTTGATCAACATTACTGAAAGCTTCAAAAGTTGGGTGAAGGTGGAGCGGGATATGCCCATTCTCACTATTCTTAATGACATTTGTATAAAGATAATAACCAATATGCATGAAGTCAGATCCACATGTCAGTAGTGGGAGTTCAAGCACACCCTAGAGGTAAATGAAAAACGTAATACCATCATCAATGTATCTCGATCACTATTGGTTTTGTTTGCTAATGATACTGTCACACCCTAAAATTTCAGGCCTCGATCAGAGTGCGAAAGTCATCAATTATACCAATGTTCTTGAAGCCAAAAACCCGGGACGCGACCGAATACTCGATCAACCCATCAATTACGTCATCTCAAAAGGATGTATAATCAACACCATGCATTCATTCAGTCTCAAAATCAACATTGTTAATATATATAAAATGAAATCCAAACTTCTTGATTAAACTTTAATACAAGCATTAAAATAGTCAATAAACTAAAATCATAAAAGTTTGGGCACGCTTGCCACCATTCCACAATTGTTCAATATTAAGCAAAATAATAAATAACTTGCAATCTTTTTTCCAACGCAATCAGCAACTTCTCCTGCAACTGCGACTTGTCCTGATTCATTCCCTTTTCACGCCTACATTAGAGGATGCATGAATACTCCACAGAAATACTCAATAGGATGTAAAAACCCACAATGACAAAGCATAAAATATGTGGAATAGGAATATGATTTATCAAATGACACTGGATCAATTAACAACAACATAACTGAAAATCAAGGTATCTTACCTAAAGAGTATCATAACTCATTAAGACTCCACACATCACAAGTGTAAGGTGAGATTAACATTCATCACTGACTCCAGACATCCATAGTGTAAGGAGATTTCAATTTCTGCTCTTAGATCTTACCACTCGCATGTGGTTACTTACCAGAATCACCCTAGAGGTTCTCCCTTCGGAACCCGGCCATGCGTCTATGATGTTGGCCTCATCAGTGCTTACAGACACAATGGGCGGAGACTCCAGACCTTCCGTAATATCTCACAGTCTAAAATGTATATATATGTCTCCATTGAGGCAGGAACAACTAAGTTCTAAGAATAATCAGATATCACACTGGATCTAGCAATGGCTCTCTGAGCATACTATGATTCCACCCTGGAGAGATCCTCACAAGAACTCTTAGTGGAAAATAATAAGCATGTATCTGAGTATAATATCTCATAACATAGGTCGCAACACTCTAGAATTCAAGATATCATTTACTAATATTTGACTCACTTTAAGAGTACAAATGAGACTTCATTATCTCTATCAGAATATGACTCACCACAGGAGTACCAATGAGATTCTAATATCTCAATCAGCAAATGACTCACAACAGGAGCATCAATAGGCTTTCAATACATTTGATAACTTACACTTTGCGTAGCCCTAGATAGGAACACCCCCAAAATCAACTGAGTTCGAGAATCACATGTCCAAATTCAAACATGATAATAGGGTTCGAGAGATCGGACCCTAATTGGAAACTCAACTAATTCAAAGTTGTATACAAAAGTCAGAGACATTTGGAATCCCAAGTCACCTTGGATTACTCCATTTTATTAATCCTTATAACTTAGTAATTCTTACTGTAATAATTATTAGCAGATCTTATAGTGTATAGTAAAGGTTATTATACCCTTATCATACCATATTCTTTTGTATTAATAAGTATTAGGATCTTTTGACATAATTACAGCACACCACATCAGTCCAATTTCGATGGTCCCCACCGCCAGTACAGTTTGACCTAAGTTATGAAATTATTACTCTGATTAGCCCTGAGAATTTTCAATCCCACTGATGGCATAATTTTCTGATTTTTTTGTAATTCGTTATGAATATTTTATCGCAGGTTGTTGGCACAGAAATAGTTTTAGCCGAGAGCCTTAATCTTAATTCTATTTAATTAGCAGGTGTAATCACCCTCTGTTTTGATTACTAAAACCTTTCTAACTTTAATAACATGCTTCCTAGGTCCATTATAGAACCTTAGTGGTTCTAGATTTTTATAATTACCATGCCTTAAGACTTGTTTTACCACCCGAACCTGCTTATACTAATACATCCTTGATAATAGAAGTGTTAACCAAATAGGACAACTAATTCCAAACACTTGAACATGTCATAAGAGGACTGACAGATCATAAAAGACCCTTTTTAATGATCGATAGGCTGTGACACAACAAAGCTGACATGTTCCATATTAATAGTTCACTTTGTAATTACAATAAGTGCCACTTACTGATTGTTGGAATTGTATGGCTTATGAATTGTTATAACTCGACCAAACATCATGACAATATGAAATGAACAGAACATGACAGAGCCCGTACGGCCAAGAATATGATCAAGAGATGTCCCAAAATAATTAGGGGCTCCATCTAGTTGCTAGTGTGTGTACTTAGAAGGAATTTCAAACACAATTGTCGATATAACACAACATATAACATATCAACATGAACATTCCATCATGCAATGAACTTGAATCAATATCAATAGCAATATGAATACAAGATATCAGTCATAAGATAGCACAAAGATGATCTTCATAATTAAAGAGAAATCTTAGAAGAAAAGTGTAGGAAAAATCAACCTACTTGGTTAATCATAGCACTTCCTCATCTCCTTAAGTCAACCGTCGCTTCCCTTGTCCTTCGAATTGGATGAGTTTTGAGTCAAGGGAGAAGGGTTATAAGGTGCTGGTTTGGATGTAGGAAGAAGAGAAGAAGAAGAAAAACCAAGGAGAAGGCACACAAGGGGGTGGTCGGCCAAGTGGAAGGGCCGACCTCCTTCTTTTGTGCTTTTATACCTAGTTTCCTAATCCAACAAGGTTCAATCTCTCCCCCTAGATTCCTTACCTCATATAATCCCAACCATCCAATCTCAACCCTACTCCAAATTGGCATGGACGCCCTCCTCAAATTGGTTTGTTGGGATTCTAGATCTTCCTTAGAATCAAATCTTTATTCAAATTGATCTCAATAACCAAATCTAGAAACTGCCAAATACCATCCTTACCTCTTGGATGCCCTTCATATTTGACTATCCATCTCTGATTGGCTGATGAAGCTTTAAGAAACAATCTCCTCTAATCACTGATTGGTTCTCTTAATTAACCATAACCGATTCAAGTAGTTTCCCGATTTACCATAAGCTTTTCCTTAGTTACAACTAGAAAATCAAATCTTTCCTTTTCACCAAAATTCTATCTAACCTCCAAGATAAGCCACCACGTGTCACGTCATCCTCTTGCCAAGACGTCCCTAGCCTTAAAATTCATGTGGTTCTAGGGCTAGGTGCGCCTGGTATCAGGTACGTGTCTCGTGCTCACATGCCTCCAACGCCCTGCATACATGACACATTACTCCATCTCGCATGTCTTAACCACCGCGTCTCACACACACATGACCTCACATGTGTCATGCCTCTACTCTGGCGCCCCGGTGCACCTGACGTCCAGGTGTGTCTGGCACCCAGAGGGTCTGACGCCCAGTGCTCCTCTGACTTCTATTACATGTGCAATTACGTTACATCTCGTAAATTCTCACGTTACCATACTTTACACCTTAAAAAAATCACATCGCTCATAAGAGTCTAGACATGTTGTACTTGTACCCTGGCGCCAGACCAGCCTCAGTGCTAGGTTGAGCCCAACGCCAGGGCTAGTCCTCATGCCATGGTAAGCTACCTAATTGGTCTAATGATTAAGCAGTTCATCATGCATCACATCAACATATCAAATCACATGATATAACAGAAATCCAAATAGGCAGCTAAAGTATCCTAATTTAGACCAGTTTCTTAAAATAGCAATTTAGCAAATATATCGATTTTTCGGGTGTTACAGATACTATGGTGGAGGTGGTTGAGGTTGACGAACATTGTACAAGGGACATGAGTCTGCTCACTTACATTTGTTGGTGGTGGCAAATATTAGGACTGCCTTGTGTTCATGCATGTGCTGTCGTATGTGTCCGAGGAATGTCACCAGCTTATGCATGTCGTGGAGACTTTTGGACAGTTCAGAGCTATAGGAATATATACAACTACACTATCTTCCCAGTTTAGCATGGTGACAAGCCAATTCGAGTCGAGCCACTAGTAGGAGAAGATCTCATTCTTCCTCATGTAACCAAGAGGGCAAGGAAGAAGTGTATTGAATCTCAATAAAAGCTAAACAACCATTCCATTGCAGCAAATGTGATGGGCTTGGGCACAACAAGAGCACATGCTCAACACCAATTGGGGTGTAACTTGTTGTAGAATAAGTTTCAATTTAAACTTTTTGTTTCAGTTGTGAATACTTAACTAGTTAGCATTTTAGTAATCTTGATATTATTAGGTCATTGCTCTTTTGAATTCGAGATACTTTCTATTAGGTTGTGGTTGTGTTTGTGGTTGTGTTTGACTATTGTGATGTTATGTTTGATTATGCATGTTTGGTTTGAATCAGGTTGTGCAATCACACTTTTCATTAGGTGTTTTTCTATCAGGTTCTATTAGATGTTTCCACTTGTTGAATTCATGAATGTTTAAAAACCTTATCAAGCAGATCAGATCACAATCGCAAAGCATCGAAAGCAAACACAATATTATCACAATCATAACACAACCTAATCTCAACAACTGTGTTCTGCAAGCTAACATAATTTTCCGCTTATCGTAAACAAATAGCAACATCATCTTGATCGTTTAAATATAAAACCCTTACAAGTGCACAAGGCAATTGTACTACGGTGAGTATTGATAAGGGTTGTCGAACCTCAGGGACGGTGAATACTTTACCAAATTCAAGAGAAAATAGCAGTGTTGATTTTAGACTAAGAAAGCAATGAACTTTAAACTAAACTAAGCTGAGATTTATCAATAAGGAGAAGACCAAGACTTCGAATCCACCACAATAACTAGTGTATCGTTTCTCTCTCTCTCTTTTGAATAAAGATTTCCAATTGGCTAGCATATTCCTCTCGGACATACACTTGTCAACTCAAAATATAGTGCTCTCCTCTCGGATGTAACACATAAAACAATTAAAACATGGAATTGTGATCTATCTCTCTCGAGTATAAACCAATGAAATTTTATTGATATATAACACCTCAGTCTACTCACGTTCCTCTCGGATACGCAAGTATTCTTCGGATTGAAACTCACAAGAATTCACTCTTGTCTCTCTCGAGTACAAAGAACAAAACTTTATTGAATTAACAGTGATTACACAATAAAATCCATACACCAACTAGAGTAAAAACATAAGATGAGAGAAAAGAAACTACACAACCAGATTATTGGGCTTCATCTACGCCTTGGATAGGAGTTTAGCCAAGCATGGGAAGAGAATCCAACATCTTCATCTTCATCATCTTCTTCTTCCTTTGCTCTAGCCTCCAAGGGTTTCTCCAAGAGTTGAATATGTGATCCCAAAACGTTCTCCCATAAGGCCTATTTATAATAGTGAAGAGAAAACACGAAGTCCCCTTCCAAATCCAAGTCAAAATAGGTCTTATTTCGGTTTGCCGCATACGGCGATCGATCGCTCCGTATTGCCGATCATTGGCTTTCCGATCGATTTCCTCCGATCGATCGCTTTGCCGATCGATGCCGTATGATACCGATCGATCGTAGTTACTGTCTTCGGCGATTGAAAAATTTAAGTAGATACGATCGATCGTTTTGAGATCCGATTGATCGTTTCCTTTAATACACTGCTTTAGCGGCTCTGGCGATCGATCGATTGTAGTTACTGTTCATGAACTTCAAATGACTATAACTTTGTGCCCCAAACTCCGAATTGCACGTGGTTGGTGGCGTTGGAAAGCTGACTTCTTCAATTTTAACATGAGACTTGAATCAGTCCAATCCAATATTTGTACACGGAGTTATGATAATTTAACCATTCGAGTTACTTTTCACCTCATTTCTGTGTATTAGTCTTGTTTCCTACAAAAACCAAAAAACTATATCAAAGTAGTAGTTATTCTAATCAAACACTAGCATAAACATAAGCTTAGGAGATAATAAAATGCATATTTCATGAGTAGATCACACCCCCAAACCTAGATTTTGCTAGTCCCTAACAAAACAAAACAAAACAAAATCAAACAATCAAACTAAAGGAACTAATGCATAAAAGTAAACACCACGTTCGTAGGGAACATGATTGCATTGAGCGTATGCAACAAGCTGTTAAACCTCTAGGTGTCCCTAGTAGGACGAGTGTTGTCTCGTGAGGGTTTGCAGCCATGCTACCCACAAACATGTATTTATGAAACTAATTAACCTAAGTGCAAAAACAAAGCAAAAATTAAAACATTGCAAAACAAACAACCTATTATCCCGACAAATGCACACTACAATGCTTAAGAAAATCAACCACATGTACTTGGTTCATAATCAACAGGAATATAGAAGCCCTCAAGTAAGTGGTTTTATTCCACACTTCCATCTTGGAAATCTCTGCTCAATATAATATAGCATGATAATATAAATAATAGAAAGTGAAGAACATTGTAGCAATACATTCTAAATTTCTGTTTATACAGATCCAGTGTTACCCATTAACCAAAGAACATCAGAATCTACATAGTCATAGTAATCTTTAGGTTCATGATAGCACAGATCTGCGCGCCTCCTTCGGGTCCAACATTCTAGATTTGAGAGGATAATACACCATAGACTCTTTTTTTTCGCTAGGACTGTGTAAGGCCTGACTTCAAGATGCTTAGGTTTAGCAATGACTCAGGCCAATGACTCCCAGCCAGTTAGCTTAGGGCATTAGGTTTTAAGAGACCGCTTCGGGCCCGAGCATCAGCCTAAGTTAATCCTATAAAGTCAAGCAGCCCCTTTCTTTCATTTTATTTTCATTTTTTCACATTTTCATTTTCAGCACATATTTTTTTAGCACATCTTTATTTTGTCCAGGCTGTATTATACTCTCAACCTATTTCCGGTTCCAATCCCTTGCCATAGCCAAGTAAATGGTCTATCATGATCTTTTAAGCTCAACAGATAACTACACATCATCCAATGACTATGACTAAAGACATCCCACTGTAGATTAGCATTCAACAAATCTCTAGATGGTATTACTTTATGTACTAGTGTGTGTGAGTGAATTTTCTTAGTTCAAGCACTGGTTCCAAGAGGACTGTAACAGAAAGGTATGCTCAGTTAAGTGTATCTATCCTCCAGTATACTTACTCACACTTCCAATGTAAATTAATCTCCTAAGAATTGTAACATGCATTATTACGGGATAGACTACCAAAACCTATAAAAAATACTAACAAACAACCTAAAAACTAATCAAATTTTATAATTTTTTTTTAATAAAATTTTTTTAGTATTTTTTTTATATACAAGTAATATTCCCTCCCCCAAACCTATTATAAACATTGTCCTCAATGTGAACAAAATATAGCATGACAATGAGCATATAACAAAGAAAATCCGATAAAGGAGAGAATACACCTGAATACGTGGGTTGCCTCCTACCAAGCGCTAAGTTTAACGTCTTCAGCCAGACTGGGCCACGATCATTCTGTAATTATCGGATCAATTAAATACACCAGCCCGTCATCCAGGTCACCAACAGTCTCGAGATAGGGATTTAGATGGTGGCTGATCTATACATGAAATATGCATTATATTATCTCCTAAACTTATGTTTATGCTAGTGTTTGATTAGAATAACTACTACTTTAATATAGTTTTTGGTTTTGTAGGAAATGAGAGCAAAGATGCAAAAATATGGCGAAAACGGACTTCAATGGTCAAATTATCATAACTCCGTGTACAAATATCGGATTGGACTGATTCAAGTCTCATGTGAAAGTTCAAGGAGTCAGCTTTCCAACGCCACCAACCACGCGCAATTCGGAGTTCGGAGCAAAAAGTTATAGCTATTTGAAAGTTTCCGGACAGTAGAAACGATCGATCGCAACCTTTACGCGATCGATCCTGTATACGATCGATCGGACACACAAACGATCGACCGTATCTACTGGAATTTTTGGATTTGCGCAAAGTTTTGAAGACAGTAAAAACGATCGATCGGCTTCGTCCGGCATCGTTCGCACTACGATCGATCGGGAGTAATTAACAAAGGAAAACGGCTTCGTTCGGCTACGTTCGCAAAACGATCGATCGGTGCATACGGGCGATCGATCGGTGCATACGGAAACCGCAATTTAACCCTATTTTGACTCGGATTTGGAAGGGGATTTGAGGGCTTTCCTTCACCCCTATATATATGCCTTAAGGGAGAACGTATTGGGGATGCAAGAATAGAGTTTTGAGTTCTTTTGGAGACCTTGGAGGCTAGAGCAAAGGAAGAAGAAGAAGAAGAAGAAGAAGAAGAAGAAGATGAAGAACTTGTTGATGGATTCTCTTCCCATGCTTGACTAGACTCTCTTCCAAGGCGTAGATGAAACCCAACTGATTGGTTGTATTATTTCTTTCTCTCATATTATATTGTTATTCTAGTTGGTGTATGAATCTTTGTTATGCAATAAAAGTTAATTCATTAGAGTTTATTCTTTGTACTCGAGAGAGACAAGAGTGGATCTTTGTGGGTTTCAATCTGAAAGAGCACTTGCGTGTCCAAGAGGAACGTAAGGGCTCTGAAGTGTTACATATTAATAAAGTCTCATTGGTTTATACTCGAGAGAGATAGATCACAGTTCCATGTTTTAATAGATTTATGTGTTACATCCGAGAGGAGGGCACTATAATTTGAATTGACAAGTGTATGTCCGAGAGGAATACACTAGCCAACTGGAAATCTGAATTCAAAAGAGAGAGAGAGACGATACACTAGTCTATTGTGGTGGATTCGAAGCCTTGGTACTTCTCCTATTGATTAATCTCAGCTTAGTTTAGTTAAAGTTCATTGTTTTTCTCTAGATTAATTAAAAATTGCTGCTTTTCTCTTGAATTTGGTAGAATATTAATCCGTCCCTGAGGTTCGACAACCCTTTCCATACTCGCCGTAGTACAATTGCCTTGTGCACTTGCAAGGGTTTTATATTTAAACGATCAAGTTTTTGGCGCCGTTGCCGGGGACGGCATAATAGTTTACTAAATTCTTAGCATAGTTAGTTTTAGAGTAGTTTCATTAAATTTAGATTTACTCTCAGTAGCATAATTTCATTCTTCTTCCTTTTTGCAGGATTAAGAGAGGACGCAGATTTTCGTCATCGTTGGAAGGGCCATCCCTTCCCACTGTTTGCATTCTCTTAACCCTCTTTTAGAATAAATTTGGGTGCTTGGTGTTTTCCTTTTCTTTGTGGGATTGCATGACGTGCTAGTTGTCGCTATTAGGTTGCTAGTTGTCGCTATCTAGGGTTGATGTTTGCTAGTTGTCGCTATTAGGACTGCACAGGTTTTGCTTGATTTTATTTGTGCATGCATGGTCGTCGTTCCCTAAACCCCGACCTAGCTTTTGACCCTGATCCTGAGCGACTCTACAGAATTTTGAGAACTCCTAGACAATCAATTCCTGAAATCCAACATATGGCGAACAACATGAACCTCGGGGATGGTACTGGTCTAAACCAGGATCCATTAATCCCCCATGCCCGAACCCTGCAAGATTACTACCGTCCAACAGCCTACACCTCCCCTTCCTGTATCCTACTACCTGCTACCGTGGCCAATTTTGAAATCAAACCAAACATCATCCAAATGCTGCCCACTTATCACGGCCAACTTAATGAGAATCCTTATAGGCATCTCCAAAATTTCTTGGAGGTTAACACCACATTCAAACTCACATTATCGGATGACCAGGTGCGCCTTAGACTTTTCCCATTCACTTTAAAAGACAGGGCCAAGGAATGGCTCTACTCCCTTGCACATAACTCTATTTCTACTTGGGAGGAACTACAAGCTGAATTCCTAAAGAAGTACTTTCCTGTGGGGCGGACTAATAAGATCCGCAACGAAATCATTACTTTTACCCAGCAACCAAATGAGCAATTCCATGAAAGTTGGGAAAGAATGAAATCCCTCCTCCGATCCTGTCCCCACCATGATGTGCCCAAGTGGCAGCTAGTGCAGCGATTTCATGAGGGTGTGTGCGACCAGCACAAGACCCTGATTGATGCCTCCTGTGGAGGCACATTCATGAAAAAAACCCCTGATGATGCCTGGGACCTACTAGAGGACCTAAGTGAAAATTCTCTACATAGTGCCACCCTCTACAGAACTGAAGGCCATCTGCCGGGTAGGAGTGCCTCAAGGGGAGGCATGTATGATGTTAAGCCCACCAACAGTTTAGAACACCAAGTGGCATCACTGACCGAGAGATTTGACCATTTTTTCTCACAGCTCCCTTCTCAGACCCCTATCTCTCACGATGCCTGTGCCATCTGTGCCAGCCCCATGCACACTGTAGTTGACTGCCCTTCAGCTTCCCAGTATCCTGATCTTGTACAGGAGCAAGCCAACTTTGCACAAGGCTACCCTAGAGCTAATAACCCCTATTCAAATACCTACAACCCGGGGTGGCGAAATCATCCCAATTTCGCCTGGAAACAGCCTAACCAAGGGACCACTTTCAATCAGGCCCCAAGACCCGAAATCCAAAACCCAACTCAGTCTTACCAACCAGCCACCAATCCTTCCTTTGGCCAAACCAATAAGAAGCCATCCTTTGAAGATCAGATGAGCCAATTGCTAGCCACCCAATCTACCCTCCTCTCAGCTTTTAATGCGATGGAAGCCAAGGTGGACGCCAAGTTAGAAACCAAACATAGAGAGCTGACAGGTGAGCTAAGAACCCAGGCCCAGCTTGTCCATTCCCATACACAATCCATTTCCAAAATAGAAACCCAGTTAGGACAGCTGGCCCAATCTATGAACCGTAGGGAAGTAGGAACCTTGCCTAGCCAACCACAGCAGAACCCTAGAGGCCAGTTCGCCGTTGAAGGTTCCCATTATCCAAATGAGCAGGTGCAAGCCGTTACTACCCTAAGAAATGGAAAACAAGTGGACAATCAGGTTAGGGACCCACCTATTGCGAGTGAGGACACTCTCCTTGAGAAACAGAACCAATCCACTCCTACTATGCCTGACCCTGTTAATCTCTCACCGCAACAGGAAGCCCCTCGGGAACCCACAAAGGATACATCCTATATCCCTAGGGCCCCTTTCCCCCAATGCCTCAACCAACCCTCCCCGTTTAGTAAGTCCCACCAACGAATGGAGGAAATGTTAGAGGTGTTCAAGCAGGTTAAGGTCAATCTTCCCCTCTTAGATGCCATCAAACAAGTACCTGCGTATGCCAAGTTCCTGAAAGACCTGTGTACCCAAAAGAGAAAAACCAAATCCCATGTCACCCAAAAGGTCTTTTTGACCAACCAAGTCAGCTCTTTACTAACCAGTGATGTGCCACCTAAATTCAAGGACCCGGGAACCCCTGTTATATCTATTGTCATAGGTGACCATACCATTAGCAGAGCCCTCTTAGATCTCGGCGCCAGTGTCAATCTCCTCCCATACTCAGTTTATCAACAACTTGGCCTAGGAGAGTTGCAGCCCACCTCAGTCACCCTGCAGTTAGCAGATCGATCCATTCGCAGACCTAGAGGTATTATAGAAGACGTTCTTGTCGGAGTTGACCGGTTCTACTTTCCTGTTGACTTTGTCGTTCTAGACATGGAACCTGTTGCCAACTCCAAGTCCCAAATTCCTGTTATCCTTGGCCGGCCTTTCCTAGCTACCGCTGATGCCACCATCAATTGTAGGTCGGGTCTCATGAACGTCTCATTCGGGAACATGAAAGTTAAATTAAACATCTTTAGTGCTTCCCAACAACCCTCGAGTGAAGTTGAATGCCTTATGGTTGACGACCTAGATGACCTGGTCCAGGAATACCTCCCATTTGCTGTGCTTAAGGATGCCCTCGAGCACACCCTTTTCTATGACTGGATTGATACATATGAGGGCACACCTGACCTTGAAGAGGTCCATCACCATTTAGTGGCTGCCTTACACCCTGACCATATCCCATGGAGACCCCACCCCGACCCTCTGCCTGTGTCCACCTCTCCACCACTCAAACCTTCCATAGAGTCTCCTCCCACACTTGATCTGAAAACCCTACCTAGCTCGCTGAAATATGCCTTTCTGGGTCCTAATGACACCCTTCCTGTGATTATCTCCTCAAGTTTATCTAGTGACCAGGAAGCCCAGTTGTTGGAGATCCTTACCACACACCGGCGAGCTATAGGATGGACAGTAGCTGACCTCCGGGGTATAGACCCCTCTGTGTGCATGCATCGCATAAACCTGGAGGACCAGGCTAAATCTTCTAGGGAGGGGCAGAGACGGTTGAACCCTCACATGAGAGAGGTGGTGATGAAAGAGATAGTGAAACTCCTAGATGCAGGTATCATATACCCTATCTCTGACAGCGAGTGGGTGAGCCCCATCCAGGTCGTCCCTAAGAAATCAGGCATCACGGTGAAACCAAACTCAGAGGGTGAACTTGTGCCAATAAGAGAAACCACGGGCTGGCGGGTATGCATTGATTATAGGAAACTGAACTCCAATACCCGTAAGGATCATTTCCCTCTTCCATTCATTGACCAAATCCTAGAGAAACTAGCGGGCCAAGAGTTTTATTGCTTTTTAGATGGGTACTCAGGATATAATCAAGTGCCAGTTTTTCCAGGGGATCAGGAGAAGACGACTTTTACATGCCCCTTTGGTACATTTGCATATCGAAGAATGCCTTTTGGTCTTTGCAATGCTCCTGCTACATTTCAGCGATGCATGATGTCCATTTTTTCTGATATGATTGATAAATTTTTGGAAGTTTTTATGGACGATTTTTCGGTATTTGGCACTTGTTTTGATGAATGCTTGCATAACCTTACTATGGTTTTAAAAAGATGTGAGGAAACAAACTTAGTGTTAAGTTGGGAAAAGAGCCATTTCATGGTTCAACAGGGGATTGTGCTTGGACATGTTATATCAAAAAGGGGTATAGAGGTTGATAAGGCCAAGGTTGACCTAATTGCTAATTTACCACCTCCTACCTCAGTGAAGCAAATACGGTCTTTCCTTGGCCATGCCGGGTTTTATCGCCGATTTATCAAAGATTTTAGTAAGATATCACGTCCACTCTGTCACCTCTTAGGTCAGGACGTGCCATTTGAATTTGATGATTCTTGCAAAACGGCCTTTACCACATTAAAAACCCTCCTCTCGAGTTCCCCCATTATTAAGCCCCCTGACTACACACTGCCCTTCGAAATCATGTGCGATGCCTCTAATTTTGCTGTAGGGGCAGTGTTAGGCCAACGCCTTAACAAGATTCCTCATGTTATATATTATGCGAGCAAGACGCTCACTGATGCTCAATTGAATTATACTACCACTGAAAAAGAGTTGCTTGCTGTTGTGTTTGCATTAGATAAGTTCCGGTCATACCTCCTGGGTAGTAAGATCATCATTTTTTTCTGACCATGCGGCCTTACGGTACCTCCTTTCCAAGAAGGATGCCAAGCCAAGGCTGATCCGTTGGATCTTACTTCTTCAGGAGTTTGACTTTGAAATTAAAGATAAAAAGGGTTCTGAGAATGTTGTGGCTGATCATCTATCCAGAATTCCTATTCCTGATTCGCACAGCCATGACCCTCTGAGGGATTCATTCCCTGATGAGCAGCTTTTTGCTGTCTCAACTACTGCTCCACCTTGGTACGCACATATCGTGAATTATCTTGCTGTGGGTCAAATCCCCACCTTTTGGACTAAACATGACAAAGACTTGTTTTTCTCACGAGCCAAACATTACTATTGGGATGACCCTGATCTATTTAAGATATGTGCGGATCAAGTCATAAGACGATGTGTTCCAGAGAGTGAGTTTCATAGCATTTTATCTTTTTGTCACTCTCGGGCCTGTGGTGGACACTTCGGTGGTAAGAAAACTGCGGCCAAAGTACTTCAAAGTGGTTTTTATTGGCCAACTCTATTTAAAGATGCCCATGCTTATTGTCAATCTTGCGATAGGTGTCAAAAATTGGGAGCCTTGTCTAAAAGGAATATGATGCCTCTACAACCTATATTGATTGTTGATTTATTTGATGTATGGGGTATCGATTTCATGGGACCTTTTCCGCCATCTTTTGGTCATACATATATTCTTGTTGCTGTGGATTATGTGTCTAAGTGGATTGAAGCTGTTGCCACTAGGACCAATGATCATAAAGTTGTGCTGGAATTTCTGAAAACTAACATTTTCAGCAGGTTTGGAACTCCTCGAGCTATCATTAGTGACGGAGGTTCTCACTTTTGTAACAGGTCATTTGAAGCTCTTCTCAAGAAATATTCCGTCACCCACAAGGTTGCCACACCATATCATCCTCAGACCAGTGGCCAGGTAGAGGTCTCCAATCGCCAAATCAAGCAGATTCTCGAGAAGACGGTTCGCCCCGACAGAAAAGATTGGTCCTTGAGACTCAATGATGCATTATGGGCCTACCGGACAGCTTTCAAGACCCCGATTGGCATGTCTCCGTATAGATTGGTATATGGCAAAGCTTGCCATTTACCTGTTGAGTTGGAGCACCGGGCTTACTGGGCTATTAAGGCCTACAACTTCGACATGGATAAGGCCGGTGAACAGCGCAAGCTCCAACTGAGTGAATTAGAGGAAATGCGCCTTGATGCATATGAGAATGCCAAGCTCTACAAAATGCGAACTAAGGCGGTTCATGACAAGATGATTTCCAGGAAATCCTTTCAGCCTGATCAGAAGGTGTTGCTCTATAACTCTCGGCTGCACTTATTCCCTGGGAAACTTCGCACTCGGTGGTCTGGACCTTTTACTGTGACCGAAGCGTTTTCACATGGTGCTGTTGAGATCCGAAATCCAAAAGATGGGAGCACATTCAAAGTAAATGGCCATCGCTTGAAACCTTATTTGGAGGCAGTTGGTGACCAGGATGAGATGCCGGTATATTTTGCTGGTTCAACAAGTACAACATGAGCATGGATCAACGTCTGGCTGAAGACGTTAAACTTAGCGCTTGGTGGGAGGCAACCCACGTATTCAGGTGTATTCTCTCCTTTATTTGATTTTCTTTGTTATATGCTCATTGTCATGTTATATTTTGTTCACATTGAGGACAATGTTCATAATAGGTTTGGGGGAGGGAATATTACTTTCATAAAAATAAAAATCAGAAAATTAAAAAAAAAAAAATCATAAAAATTTGGTTAGTTTTTAGGTTGTTTGTTAGTACTTTTTCTTAGGTTTTGATAGTTTATCCCGTAATAATGCATGTTACAATTCTTAGGAGATTAATTTGCATTGGAAGTGTGAGTAAGTATACTGGAGGATAGATACACTTAACTGAGCATATCTTTCTATTACAGTCCTCTTGGAACAAGTGCTTGAACTAAGAAAATTCACTTACACACACTAGTACATAAAGTAATACCATCTAGAGATTTGTTGAATGCTAATCTACAGTGGGATGTCTTTAGTCATAGTCATTGGATGATGTGTAGTTATCTGTTGAGCTTAAAAGATCATGATAGACCATTTACTTGGCTATGGCAAGGGATTGGAACCGGAAATAGGTTGAGAGTATAATACAGCCTGGACAAAATAAAGATGTGCTTGAAAATATATGTGCTGAAAATGATAATGTGAAAAAAAAAAATGAAAACAAAATGAAAGAAAAGGGGCTGCTTGACTTTATAGGATTAACTTAGGCTGATGCTCGGGCCCGAAGCGGTCTCTTAATACCTAATGCCCTAAGCCAACTGGCTGGGAGTCATTGGCCTGAGTCATTGCTAAACCTAAGCATCTTGAAGTCAGGCCTTACACAGTCCTAGCGAAAGAAAAAAAAAAAAAAAAAAGTCTGTGGTGTATTATCCTCTCAAATCTAGAATGTTGGACCCGAAGGAGGCGCGCAGATCTGTGCTATCATGAACCTAAAGATTACGATGACTATGTAGATTCTGATGTTCTTTGGTTAATGGGTAACACTAGATCTGTATAAACAGAAATTTAGATTGTATTGCTACAATGTTCTACACTTTCTACTATTTATGTTATCATGCTATATAATATTTGAGCAGAAATTTCCAAGATGAAAGTGTGGAATAAAACCACTTACTTGAGGGCTTCTATATTCCTGTTGATTATGAACCAAGTACATGTGGTTGATTTTCTTAAGCATTGTAGTATGTATTTATCGGGATAATAGGTTTGCTTGTTTTGTAATGTTTTAATTTTTGCTTTGTTTCTTCACTTAGGTTAATTAGTTTAATAAATACATGTTTGTGGGTAGCATGGCTGCAAACCCTCACGAGACAACACTCGTCCTACTAGGGACACCTAGAGGTTTAACGGCTTGTTGCATACGCTCAATGCAATCGTGTTCCCTACGAAAGTGGTGTTTACTTTTATGCATTAGTTCCTTAGTTTGTTTGATTTTGTTTTGTTTTGTTTTGCTAGGGACTAGCAAAATCTAAGTTTGGGGGTGTGATCTATACATGAAATATGCATTATATTATCTCCTAAACTTATGTTTATGCTAGTGTTTGATTAGAATAACTACTACTTTAATATAGTTTTTGGTTTTGTAGGAAATGAGAGCAAAGATGCAAAAATATGGCGAAAACGGACTTCAATGGTCAAATTATCATAACTCCGTGTACAAATATCGGATTGGACTGATTCAAGTCTCATGTGAAAGTTCAAGGAGTCAGCTTTCCAACGCCACCAACCACGCGCAATTCGGAGTTCGGAGCAAAAAGTTATAGCTATTTGAAAGTTTCCGGACAGTAGAAACGATCGATCGCAACCTTTACGCGATCGATCCTGTATACGATCGATCGGACACACAAACGATCGACCGTATCTACTGGAATTTTTGGATTTGCGCAAAGTTTTGAAGACAGTAAAAACGATCGATCGGCTTCGTCCGGCATCGTTCGCACTACGATCGATCGGGAGTAATTAACAAAGGAAAACGGCTTCGTTCGGCTACGTTCGCAAAACGATCGATCGGTGCATACGGGCGATCGATCGGTGCATACGGAAACCGCAATTTAACCCTATTTTGACTCGGATTTGGAAGGGGATTTGAGGGCTTTCCTTCACCCCTATATATATGCCTTAAGGGAGAACGTATTGGGGATGCAAGAATAGAGTTTTGAGTTCTTTTGGAGACCTTGGAGGCTAGAGCAAAGGAAGAAGAAGAAGAAGAAGAAGAAGAAGAAGAAGATGAAGAACTTGTTGATGGATTCTCTTCCCATGCTTGACTAGACTCTCTTCCAAGGCGTAGATGAAACCCAACTGATTGGTTGTATTATTTCTTTCTCTCATATTATATTGTTATTCTAGTTGGTGTATGAATCTTTGTTATGCAATAAAAGTTAATTCATTAGAGTTTATTCTTTGTACTCGAGAGAGACAAGAGTGGATCTTTGTGGGTTTCAATCTGAAAGAGCACTTGCGTGTCCAAGAGGAACGTAAGGGCTCTGAAGTGTTACATATTAATAAAGTCTCATTGGTTTATACTCGAGAGAGATAGATCACAGTTCCATGTTTTAATAGATTTATGTGTTACATCCGAGAGGAGGGCACTATAATTTGAATTGACAAGTGTATGTCCGAGAGGAATACACTAGCCAACTGGAAATCTGAATTCAAAAGAGAGAGAGAGACGATACACTAGTCTATTGTGGTGGATTCGAAGCCTTGGTACTTCTCCTATTGATTAATCTCAGCTTAGTTTAGTTAAAGTTCATTGTTTTTCTCTAGATTAATTAAAAATTGCTGCTTTTCTCTTGAATTTGGTAGAATATTAATCCGTCCCTGAGGTTCGACAACCCTTTCCATACTCGCCGTAGTACAATTGCCTTGTGCACTTGCAAGGGTTTTATATTTAAACGATCAGTGGCCATTAACTTTGAATGTACTCCCATCTTTTGGATTTTGGACCTCAACAGCACCATGTGGAAATACTTCTTTGACAATAAAAGGCCCAGACCACCGAGATCGGAGTTTCCCAGGGAATATGTGCAGCCTAGAGTTGTAAAGTAGTACCTTCTGATCAGGATGAAAAGATTTCCTCGAAATCATCTTGTCATGTACAGCCTTGGTCCTCATCTTGTAGAGTTTGGCATTCTCATATGCATCAAAACGCATCTCCTCTAACTCACTCAGTTGGAGTTTTCGCTGCTCACCTGCTTTATCCATATCGAAGTTGTACGCCTTAATAGCCCAATAAGCCCGGTGTTCTAACTCAACAAGTAAATGGCAAGCTTTTCCATATACCAATCGGTAGGGAGACATACCAATCGGGGTCTTGAAAGCTGTCTGGTAGGCCCATAATGCATCATTCAGTCGCAAGGACCAATCCTTCCTATCGGGGCGAACTGTCTTCTCCAGAATCTGCTTGATTTGGCGATTGGAGACCTCCACTTGGCCACTCGTCTGAGGATGATATGGTGTGGCAACCTTGTGGGTGACAGAATATTTCTTGAGAAGAGCTTCAAAAGACCTGTTACAAAAATGAGAACCTCCGTCACTAATAATAGCTCGAGGAGTTCCAAACCTGCTAAAAATGTTAGATTTCATAAAGTCCAGCACAACTTTTTGGTCATTGGTCCTAGTGGCAATAGCTTCAATCCACTTAGACACATAATCAACAGCAACAAGAATATATGTATGACCAAAAGATGGTGGGAAAGGTCCCATAAAATCGATACCCCATACATCAAATAAATCAACAATCAAAATTGGTTGTAGGGGCATCATATTCCTGTTAGACAAAGCTCCTAGTTTTTGACACCTATCGCAAGATTGACAATAAGCATGGGCGTCTTTAAATAGAGTTGGCCAATAAAAACCACTTTGAAGTACTTTGGCCGCAGTTTTCTTACCACCGAAGTGTCCACCACAAGTATGAGAGTGACAAAAAGATAGGATGCTATGAAACTCACTCTCAGGGACACATCGTCTTATGACTTGATCAGCACATATCTTAAATAGGTCAGGGTCATCCCAATAGTAATGTTTGACTCGAGAGAAAAATAAGTTTTTGTCATGTTTAGACCAAAAGGTTGGAATTTGACCCACAGCAAGATAATTCACAATATGTGCAAACCAAGGTGGAGATGTAGTAGAGACAGCAAAGAGCTGCTCATCAGAGAATGAATCTCTTAGAGGGTCATGGCTGTGCAAATCAGGAATAGGAATTCTGGATAGATGATCAGCCACGACATTCTCAGAACCCTTTTTATCTTTGATTTCAAAATCAAATTCCTGGAGGAGTAAGATCCAACGGATCAGCCTCGGCTTAGCATCCTTCTTGGAAAGATGGTACCTCAAGGCTGCATGATCAGAGAAGATGATGATCTTACTACCCAGGAGGTAAGACCTGAACTTATCCAATGCAAACACAATAGCAAGCAACTCTTTTTCAGTGGTGGTATAATTTAATTGTGCATCATTGAGTGTCTTGCTAGCATAGTATATAACATGAGGAATTTTATTGATGCGTTGGCCTAACACTGCCCCTACAGCAAAATTCGATGCATCACACATTATCTCGAAGGGCAGTGTATAGTCAGGGGGCTTAATGATAGGGGAGCTAGAGAGGAGGGCTTTGAGCTTTGTAAAAGCATCCTTGCAAGAATCATCAAAGTCAAATGGCATGTCTTGACCGAGAAGGTGGCATAATGGACGTGATATCTTGCAAAAATCTTTGATAAATCGGCGATAAAACCCTGCATGGCCAAGGAAAGACCGTATTTGCTTAACTGATGTAGGCGGTGGTAAATTAGCAATCAGGTCAACCTTGGCCTTGTCAACCTCTATACCCCTTTTTGAAATAACATGTCCAAGCACAATCCCTTGTTGAACCATGAAGTGGCTCTTTTCCCAACTTAACACTAAATTTGTTTCCTCACAGCGTTTTAAAACCAAAGTAAGGTTGTGCAAGCATTCATCAAAACAAGCGCCGAACACCGAAAAATCGTCCATAAAAACTTCCAAAAATTTATCAATCATGTCAGAAAAAATGGACATCATGCATCGCTGAAATGTAGCAGGGGCATTACAGAGACCAAAAGGCATTCTTCGATACGCAAATGTACTGAAGGGACATGTAAAAGTCGTCTTCTCCTGATCCCCTGGAAAAACTGGCACTTGATTATATCCTGAGTACCCATCTAAAAAGCAATAAAACTCTTGGCCCGCTAGTTTCTCTAGGATTTGGTCAATGAATGGGAGAGAGAAATAGTCCTTACGGGTATTGGAGTTCAGCTTCCTATAATCAATGCATACCCACCAGCCCGTAGTCTCTCTTATTGGCACAAGTTTACCCTCTGAGTTTGGTTTCACCGTGATGCCCGATTTCTTAGGGACGACCTGGATCGGGCTCACCCACTCGCTGTCAAAGATAGGGTATATGATACCTGCGTCTAACAATTTCACTACCTCTTTCATCACCACTTCTCTCATGTGTGGGTTCAACCGTCTCTGCCCCTCCCTAGAAAGTTTAGCATGGTCCTCCAAGTTTATGCGATGCATACACACAGAGGGGTCTATACCCCGGAGGTCAGCCACTGTCCATCCTATAGCTCGCCGATGTGTGGGTAAGGATCTCCAACAACTGGGCTTCCTGATCAATAGATAGGGCTAGATGAGATAATTACAGGAAGGGTGTTGTTGGGTCTTAGGAAGACGTATTTGAGGGAGCTAGGAAGGGTTTTGAGTTCAAGTGTGGGTGGGGATTCTATGGAAGGTTTTAATGGTGGGGCGGTAGACACAGGGAGAGGGTCAGGATGGGGACTCCATGGGATATGTCCAGGGTATAGGGCAGCCACTAAATGGTGATGGACTTCCTCAAGGTTAGGTATGCCCTCATATTGATCGATCCAGTCATAGAAAAGGGTGTGCTCGAGGGTATCCTTAAGCACAACAAAGGGAAGGTATTCCTGGACGGAGGTCATCTAAGTCGTCAACCACAAGGCACTCAGCTTCACTCGAGGGTTGTTGGGAAGCACTAAAGATGTTTAATTTAACTTTCATGTTCCCAAAGGAGACATTCATAAGCCCGGACCTACAGTTAATGGTGGCATCGGTTGTGGCTAGGAAAGGGCGGCCAAGGATAACAGGAATTTGGGATTTGGAGTTGGCAACTGGTTCCATGTCTAAGACGACAAAATCAACAGGAAAGTAGAACCGGTCAACTCCAATAAGAACGTCTTCTATAACACCTCTAGGTCTACGAATGGATCGGTCTGCTAACTGAAGGGTGACTGAGGTGGGCTGTAACTCTCCGAGGCCAAGTTGTTCATACACTGAGTAAGGGAGGAGGTTGACACTAGCCCCTAAGTCTAAGAGAGCTCGGCTAATGGTATGGTCACCTATGACAATGGATATAACAGGGGACACCTGGATCCTTAAATTTAGGTGGCATATCACTGGTCAGCAAAGAGCTTACTTGGTTGGTTAAAAAGACCTTTTGGGTGACATGGGATTTGGTTTTCCTCTTTTGGGTACACAAGGTCTTTCAGGAACTTGGCATAGGCAGGTACTTGTTTGATGGCATCTAAGAGGGGAAGATTGATCTTAACCTGCTTGAACACCTCTAACATTTCCTCCATTCGTTCGGTGGGACTTACTAAACGGAGAGGGTTGGTTGAGGCATTGAGGGAAAGGAGCCCTAGGGATATAGGATTTTTCATTGGTGGGCTCAGCTGGGACATCCTTCTGTGATGGGAGACTAACAGGATTAGGCATGGTAGGAGAGGATTGGTTCTGTTTCTCAAGGGGAGTGTCCTCACTCGCAATGGTCAGGTCCCTAACCTGATTGTCAACTTGTTTTCCATTTCGTAGGGCAGTAACGGCTTGCACCTGCTCATTTGGATAATGGGAACCTTCACAACTGGCCTCTAGGGTTCTACTGTGGTTGGCTGGGCAAGGTTCATACTTCCCTACGGTTCATAGATTGGGCCAACTGTCCTAATTGGGTTTCTATTTTGGCAATGGATTGTGTATGGGAATGACAAGCTGGGCCTGGGTTCTTAGCTCACCTGTCAGCTCTCTGTGTTTGGTTTCTATTTTTGGCATCCACCTTGGCTTCCATAGCATTAAAAGCTGAGAGGAGGGTAGATTGGTGGCTAGCATTTGGCTCATCTGATCTTCGAAGGACGGTTTCTTATTGGTTTGGCCAAATGGGGGATTTGTGGCTGGTTGGTAAGGCTGAGTTGGGTTTGGGAATTCCTGTCTTGGGGCCTGATTGAAAGTGGGCCCCTGGTTGGGTTGTTTTCAGGCGAAATTGGGATGATTTCGCCACCCCGGATTATAGGTATTTCAGTAGGGGTTATTGGCTCTAGGGTATCCTTTTGCAAAGTTGACATGCTCCAGTACAAGATCAGGATACTGGGAGGTGATCTACACATGAAATATGCATTTTATTATCTCCTAAGCTTATGATTACGCTAGTGTTTGATTAGAATAACTACTACTTTAATATAGTTTTTGGTTTTTGTAGGAAACAAGAGTAATACACAGAAATGAAGAGAAAAGTAACTCGAATGGTTAAATTATCATAACTTCGTTTTACAAATGTTGGATTGGACTGATTCAAGTCTCATGTTAAGGTTCAAGAAGTCAGCTTTCCAACGCCACCAACCACGCGCAATTCGGAGTCGGGACACAAAGTTATAGCCATTTTGAAGTTTATGAATAGTAACTACAATCGATCGGAATCACTACGATCGATCGCTAGAGCAGCAAAAGCACTGTATTGAAGGAAACGATCGATCGGCATAAAAATGATCGATCGTATCTACTGGAATTTTTCAATCACCAAAGACAGTAACTATGATCGATCGGTATCATACGGCGTCGATCGGCAAAGCGATCGATCGGGGTAAAATAACGAATGAATTGCGATCGATCGGCCCGCGAACGATCATCAATACGGAGCGATCGATCGCCGTATGCGGCAAACCGGAATTAAGACCTATTTCGACTTGGATTTGGAAGGGAACTTCATGTTTTCTCTTCACTATTATAAATAGGCCTAATGGGAGAACGTTTTGGGCACCACATATTCAACCTAGAGAGCAATTTGAGACCTTGGAGGCTAGAGCAAAGGAAGAAGAAGATGATGAAGATGAAGATGATGGATTCTCTTCCCATGCTTGGCTAAACTCCTATCCAAGGCGTAGATGAAGCCCAATAATCTGGTTGTGCAGTTTCTTTTCTCTCATCTTATGTTTTTACTCTAGTTGGTGTATGGATTTTATTATGTAATCACCGTTAATTCAATAAAGGTTTGTTCTTTGTACTCGAGAGAGACAAGAGTGAATTCTTGTGAGTTTCAATCCGAAGAATACTTGCGTATCCGAGAGGAACGTGAGTAGACTGAGGTGTTATATATCAATAAAGTTTTATTGGTTTATACTCGAGAGAGAGAGATCACAATTCCATGTTTTAATTGTTTAATGTGTTACATCCGAGAGGAGAGCACTATATTTTGAGTTGACAAGTGTATGTCCGAGAGGAATATACTAGCCAATTGGAAATCTTTATTCAAAAGAGAGAGAGAAACGATACACTAGTTATTGTGGTGGATTCGAAGCCTTGGTCTTCTCCTTATTGATTAAATCTCAGCTTAGTTTAGTTTAAAGTTCATTGCTTTCTTAGTCTAAAATTAACATTGCTATTTTCTCTTGAATTTGGTAAATTATTCACCGTCCCTGAGGTTCGACAACCCTTATTAATACTCACTGTAGTACAATTGCCTTGTGCACTTGCAAGGGTTTAATTTTAAACGATCAAGTTTTTGGCGCCGTTGCCGGGGACGGCTCAATAGTTTACTAAATTCTTAGCATAGTTAGTGTTAGAGTAGTTTAGTTTAATTTAGATTTATTTTCAGTCGCTTAATTTCGTTCTTCTTCTTTTGCGGGATTAAGAAAGGACGCTGATTTTCGTCATCGTTGGAAGGGCCATCCCTTCCCACTGTTTGCACTCTCTTAACCTTCTTTTATAGTAACTTTGGGTGCTTAGTGTTTTTCTTTTCTTTGTGGGATTGCATGACGTGCTAGTTGTCGCTATTAGGTTGCTAGTTGTCGCTATCTAGGGCTGATGTTTGCTAGTTGTCGCTATTAGGATTGCACAGGTTTTGTTTGATTTTTATTGTGCATGCATGGTCGTCGATCCCTGAACCCCGACCTCGCCTTTGATCCTGATCCTGAGCGCCTATATAGAATCTGTAGAACTCCTAGCAAACCAATCCCTAAAATTCATCCAATGGCGGACAACATGAACCTTGGGGGTGGGAATGGCCTAAACCAGAATCCACTAATGCCCCAAGCCCGTACCCTGCAAGACTACTACCGTCCCACTGCCTACACCTCCCCTTCCTGTATCCTACTTCCTGCAACCGTGGCTAATTTTGAAATTAAGCCAAACATCATCCAGATGCTGCCCACATACCATGGCCAATTAAATGAGAACCCCTATAGGCACCTACAAAATTTCCTAGAGGTTAACACAACCTTTAAACTTACACTATCTGATGACCAGGTGTGCCTTAGGTTGTTCCCCTTCACCTTAAAAGATAGGGCCAAGGAATGGCTATACTCCCTTGAGCATAACTCTATTTCCACTTGGGAGGAACTTCAAGCCGAATTCCTCAAGAAATACTTTCCTGTGGGGCGGACCAATAAGATCCGCTATGAAATCATCACCTTTACCCAAATACCTAACGAACAATTCCATGAAAGCTGGGAGAGGATGAAATCCTTACTCCGGTCATGTCCCCACCATGATGTGCCCAAGTGGCAATTAGTACAGAGATTTCATGAGGGTGTGTGCGATCAGCATAAGACCTTAATTGACGCCTCCTGTGGAGGCACATTCATGAAGAAAACTCCGGATGATGCATGGGATCTACTAGAGGACCTGAGCGAAAACTCTCTACACAGTGCCACCCTCTATAGATCGGAAGGCTATATGCCTGGCAGGAGTGCCTCAAGGGGAGGCATGTATGATGTTAAAGCAACCACGAACCTAGAACACCAAGTGGCATCCCTTACTGAGAGGTTTGACCGGTTTTTCTCACAGACTCAACTTTATAACCCAACCTCTCAAGATGCCTGTGTGATCGTTTAAATATAAACCCTTGCAAGTGCACAAGGATATTGTACTACGGTGAGTATTAATAAGGGTTGTCGAACCTCAGGGACGGATTAATCTTTTACCAAATTCAAGAGAAGAAAGTTGCAGTTTTTGTTTAATCTAAATAAAGCTATGAACTTTAACTACTAAGCTGAGTTTTAATCAATGTGGAGAAGACCAAGGCTTCGAATCCACCACAATAACTAGTATATTGTCTCTCTCTCTCTTTTGAATAAAGATTTCCAATTGGCTGGTGTATTCCTCTCAGACATACACCTGTCAATTCAAATTATAGTGCTCTCCTCTCGGACGTAACACATAAATCAATTAAGCATATGGAATTGTGATCTATCTCTCTCAAGCATAAATCAATGAAACTTTATTAACATATGACAAATCAGAACACTCACATTCCTCTCAGACATGCAAGTAATCTTTCAGATTGAAATTCATAAAATCCACTCTTGTCTCTCTCAAGCACAAAGAATAAACTCAATGAATTAACTTTAATTGCATAACAAAGGTTCATACACCAACTAGAGTAAAAATAATATTAGAGAAAAGAAACTACACAACCAGATTATTGAGCTTCATCTACGCCTTGGATAGGAGTTTAGCCAAGCATGGGAAGAGAATCCATCATCTTCATCTTCATCATCTTCTTCTTCCTTTGCTCTAGCCTCCAAGGTCTCAAATTGCTCTCTAGGTTGAATATGTGGTGCCCAAAACGTTCTCCCATAAGGCCTATTTGTAATAGTGAAGAGAAACTACGAAGTCCCCATCCAAATCCAAGTCGAAATAGGTCTTAATTCCGGTTTGCCGCATATGGCGATCGATCGTACGTATTGACGATCGTTCGCTATCCGATTGATCGCAATTCCTTCGTTATTTTCCTCCGATCGATCGCTTTGCCGATCGACGCCGTATGATACCGATCGATCGTAGTTACTGTCTTCGGCGATTGAAAAATTCCAGTAGATACGATCGATCGTTTTGATGCCGATCGATCGTGTCCTTCAATACAGTGCTTTTGCGGCTCTGGCGATCGATCGCATTGATTGCCGATCGATTGTAGTTCCTATTCATAAACTTCAAATGGCTATAACTTTGTGTCCCGAACTCCGAATTGCGCGTGGTTGGTGGCGTTGGAAAGCTGACTTCTTGAACCTTAACATGAGACTTGAATCAGTCCAATACGACATTTGTACACGAAGTTATGATGATTTAACCATTCGAGTTACTTTTCACCTCATTTCTGTGTATTACTCTTGTTTCCTACAAAAACTAAAAACTATATTAAAATAGTAGTTATTCTAATCAAACACTAGCATAATCATAAGCTTAGGAGATAATAAAATGCATATTTCATGTATAGATCTCACCCTCAAACCTAGATTTTGCTAGTCCCTAGCAAAACAAAACAAAATAAAATCAAACAAACTAAGGAACTAATGCATAAAAGTAAACACCACTTTCGTAGGGAACACGATTGCATTGAGTGTATGCAACAAGCCGTTAAACCTCTGGGTGTCCCTAGTAGGACGAGTGTTGTCTCGTGAGGGTTTGCAGCCATGCTACCCACAAACATGTATTTATGAAACTAATTAACCTAAGTGCAAAAACAAAGCAAAAATTAAAACATTGCAAAACACACAACTTATTATCCCGATAAATACATACTACAATGCTTAAGTAAATCAACCACATGTACTTGGTTCATAATCAACAGGAATATAGAAGCCCTCAAGTAAGTGGTTTTATTCCACACTTTCATCTTGGAAATTTCTGCTCAATATAATATAGCATGATAATATAAATAGTAAAAAGTGTAGAACATTATAGCAATACATTCTAAATTTCTGTTTATACAGATCCAGTGTGACCCATTAACCAAAGAACATAAGAATCTACATAGTCATCGTCATCTTTAGGTTCATGATAGTACAGATCTGCGCGCCTCATTCGGGTCCAACATTCTAGATTTGAGAGGATAATACACCATAGACTTCTTTTTTTCTTTAGGACTGTGTAAGGCCTGACTTCAAGATGCTTAGGTTTAACAATGACTCAGCCCAGCCAAATTGGCTTAGGGCATTAGGTTTTAAGAGACCGCTTCGGGCCCGAGCATCAGCCTAAGTTAATCCTATAAAGTCAAGCAGCCCTTTTCTTTCATTTTGTTTTCATTTTTACATTTTCACATTTTTTTTAGCATTCCTTTTTTTTTTAGCACATCTTTATTTTGTCCAGGCTGTATTATACTCTCAACCTATTTCTGGTTCCAATCCCTTGCCATAGCCAAGTAAATGGTCTATCATGATCTTTTAAGCTCAACAGATAACTACACATCATCCAATGACTATGACTAAAGACATCCCACTGTAGATTAGCATTCAACAAATCTCTAGATGGTATTACTTTATGTACTAGTGTGTGTGAGTGAATTTTCTTAGTTCAAGCACCTGTTCCAAGAGGACTGTAACAGAAAGATATGCTCATTTAAGTGTATCTATCCTCCAGTATACTTACTCACACTTCCAATGTAAATTAATCTCTTAAGAATTGTAACATGCATTATTACGGGATAAACTATCAAAACCTAAGAAAAAGAACTAACAAACAACCTAAAAACTAATCAAATTTTTATGATTTTCTTTTTAATTTTATGATTTTTTTTATACAAGTAATATTCCCTCCCCCAAACCTATTATGAACATTGTCCTTAATGTGAACAAAATATAACATGACAATGAGCATATAACAAAGAAAATCAGATAAAAGAGAGAATACACCTGAATACGTGGGTTGCCTCCCACCAAGCGCTAAGTTTAACGTCTTTAGCCAGACGAAACTCTTTAGTTCAACTTATCCAGGGTCTTTCAAGCCAACATTCAGTCCCTCAGTGGTCCTACTACACACATTAAAATTAATGAAAGAAGGAGCAAATGAATCAGTGGGACAAAACCATGGGGGTGCACCATCCACCAGAGTATCAATCATATGAACTGCGTAATAATCATCTGGTGGTGGATGTTGTTGTTGGGCATTAAAAACATTCAGTTTGGCATTTAAATTTCCAAAAGACAATTTCAGCACCCCATCCCGACAGTTTATAATAGCATTGGATGTCGCCAGGAATGGACGTCCCAAAATTACTGGAATTTGACTACCAATGTTCGGTACAGGTTGTGTATCTAAGACAATGAAGTCCACAGGAAAGAAAAATTTGTCAACCTGTACCAAAACATCTTCAATAACACCACGTGGAGTTTTAATGGATCGGTCTGCAAGTTGTAGTGTTATTGTAGCCAGTTTCAATTCCCCCAACCCAAGTTGCTCATACACAGAGTAAGGCAATAAATTCACACTGGCTCCCAAATCTAATAATGCCTTGTCAACAGTATGGTTCCCTATAACACATGAAATTGTTGGACATCCTGGGTCCTTATATTTCGGTGGAAGGTTATGTGTTAATAGGGAATTCACCTGCTCGGTAAGGAAGACCTTTTTAGTCAAATTAGATTTAGTTTTTCGCTTTTGGGTACAAAGGTCTTTCAGGTAGGCAGGGACCTATTTAATTGCATCTAGCAAAGGGAGATTGACCTTAACCTGTTTAAACACCTCGAACATCTCCTCCGTCTTGTGATGAGATTTATTAAACGGGGAGGGTTTGTCCAGGCATTGTGGGAATGGTACCCTGGGAATATAAGATCTCTCTATCTGGGCCTCGGGTTGGGTATCCGGTTGGGTTTTAGAACTAATAGGTATAGCTTTGATGGAATTGGGTTCTTTGTCTTCCTCATGGGAAGGTGTCTCACTTGAAAGGCTAACAGATGGATCCCGAACCCTATTGTGAATTTGTTTACCGCTTCTCAAGGTAGTTATGGCTTGTACTTGCTCAGGAGGGTAATAGGAGGCCTCAGCTACAAACTGGCCTCGAGGGTTTTGTTGGGGTTGGCTAGGCAAGGTTCCTGCTTCTCTACGGTTCATGGCTTGAGCTAGCTGTCCCAATTGGGTCTCGATCTTGGCAATAGATTGTGTATGAGAATGGACTAGCTGGGCCTGGGACTTTTGTTCATTTGTTAGCTCAGTCAAAACCGTAAGCATGGTGGATTGGGTGGCCATTATTTGGCTCAGCTGGTCTTCAATTGTTGGTTTCTTATTAGATTGGCCAAAGTGCGGGGCCGAGGATGGTTGATATGGTTGAGGTTGGTTTTGAAATTCATGTCTTCGGGCCTGATTAAAAGTAGGCCCTGGATTAGGTTGCCTCCAAGAAAAATTAGGGTGATCACACCACCCGGGGTTATAAGTGTTGGAGTATGGATTGTTGGCTCTGGGAAAAGTTTGTGCACTGTTGACATGCTCTTGTACTAGGTCTGGATATTAGAAGGCTGAAGGGCAGTCAACAATGGTGTGCATAGGGCTGGCACAGATGGTGCAGGCATCATGAGAGGTTGGGGTATAAGGTGGAGTCTGTGAGAACAACCTGTCAAACCTCTCAGTAAGGGATGCCACTTGGTGTTCTAGGTTTGTGGTAGCTTTAACATCATACATGCCTCCCCTTGAGGCACTCCTGCCAGGCATATGGCCTTCAGATCTATAGAGGGTGGCACTGTGTAAAGAGTTTTCGCTCAGGTCCTCTAGTAGATCCCATGAATCATCCGGGGTTTTCTTCATGAATGTGCCTCCACAGGAGGCGTCTATTAAGGTCTTATGCTGATCACACGCACCCTTATGAAATCTCTGTACTAATTGCCACTTGGGCACATCATGGTGGGGACAGGACCGGAGTAGGGCTTTCATCCTCTCCCAGCTTTCATGGAATTGTTCATTAGGTATCTGGGTGAAAGTGATGATTACATGGCGGATCTTATTGGTCCGCCCCACAGGAAAGTATTTCTTGAGGAATTCGGCTTAAAGTTCCTCCCAAGTGGAAATAGAGTTATGCTCAAGGGAGTACAGCCATTCCTTTGCCCTATCTTTTAAGGTGAAGGGGAACAGCCTAAGGCGCACCTGGTCATCAGATAGTGTAAGTTTAAAGGTTGTGTTAACCTCTAGGAAATTTTGTAGGTGCCTATAGGGGTTCTCATTTAATTGGCCATGGTATGTGGGCAGCATCTGGATGATGTTTGGCTTAATTTCAAAATTAGCCACGGTTGCAGGAAGTAGGATACAGGAAGGGGAGGTGTAGGCAGTGGGACGGTAGTAGTCTTGCAGGGCACGGGCATGAGGCATTAGTGGATTCTGGTTTAGACCATTCCCACCCCCAAGGTTCATGTTGTCCGCCATTGGATGAATTTCAGGGATTGGTTTGCTACGAGTTCTACAGATTCTATATAGGCGCTCAGGATCAGGATCAAAGGCAAGGTCGGGGTTCAGGGAGCGACGACCATGCATGCACAATAAAAATCAAACAAAACCTGTGCAATCCTAATAGCGACAACTAGCAAACATCAGCCCTAGATAGCGACAACTAGCAACCTAATAGCGACAACTAGCACGTCATGCAATCCCACAAAGAAAAGAAAAACACTAAGCACCCAAAGTTACTCTAAAAGAGGGTTAAGAAAGTGCAAACAGTGGGAAGGGATGGCCCTTCCAACGATGACGAAAATCAGCGTCCTCTCTTAATCCTGCAAAAGAAGAAAAACTAAATTAAGCTACTGAAAGGAAATCTAAATTAGACTAAACTACTCTAAAACTAACTATGCTAAGAATTTAGTAAACTATTATGCCGTCCCCGGCAACGGCGCCAAACACTCGATCGTTTAAATATAAACCCTTGCAAGTGCACAAGGCAATTGTACTACGGTGAGTATTAATAAGGGTTGTCGAACCTCAGGGACGGATTAATCTTTTACCAAATTCAAGAGAAGAAAGTTGCAGTTTTTGTTTAATCTAAATAAAGCTATGAACTTTAACTACTAAGCTGAGTTTTAATCAATGTGGAGAAGACCAAGGCTTCGAATCCACCACAAAAACTAGTGTATCATCTCTCTCTCTCTTTTGAATAAAGATTTTCAATTGGCTGGTGTATTCCTTCATTATTAACATATGACAAATCAGAACACTCACATTCCTCTCAGACATGCAAGTAATCTTTCAGATTGAAATTCATAAAATCCACTCTTGTCTCTCTCAAGCACAAAGAATAAACTCAATGAATTAACTTTAATTGTATAACAAAGGTTCATACACCAACTAGAGTTAAAATAATATGAGAGAAAAGAAACTACACAACCAGATTATTGGGCTTCATCTACGCCTTGGATAGGAGTTTAGCCAAGCATGGGAAGAGAATCCATCATCTTCATCTTCATCATCTTCTTCTTCCTTTGCTCTAGCCTCCAAGGTCTCAAATTGCTCTCTAGGTTGAATATGTGGTGCCCAAAACGTTCTCCCATAAGGCCTATTTATAATAGTGAAGAGAAACCACGAAGTCCCCTTCTAAATCCAAGTCGAAATAGGTCTTAATTCCGGTTTGCCGCATACGGCGATCGATCGTACGTATTGACGATCGTTCGCTATCCGATCGATCGCAATTCCTTCATTATTTTCCTCCGATTGATCGCTTTGCCGATCGACGCCGTATGATACTGATCGATCGTAGTTACTGTCTTCGGCGATTGAAAAATTCCAGTAGATACGATCGATCGTTTTGATGCCGATCGATCGTGTCCTTCAATACAGTGCTTTTGCGGCTCTGGTGATCGATCGCATTGATTGCCGATCGATCGTAGTTACTGTTCATAAACTTCAAATGGCTATAACTTTGTATCCCAAACTCCGAATTGCGCGTGGTTGGTGGCGTTGGAAAGCTGACTTCTTGATATTTAACATGAGAGTTGAATCAGTCCAATCCGACATTTGTACACGAAGTTATGAGGATTTAACCATTCAAGTTACTTTTAACCTCATTTCTGTGTATTACTCTTGTTTCCTACAAAAACCAAAAACTATATTAAAGTAGTAGTTATTCTAATCAAACACTAGCATAATCATAAGCTTAGGAGATAATAAAATGTATATTTCATGTATAGATCACACCCCCAAACCTAGATTTTGCTAGTCCCTAACAAAACAAAACAAAACAAAATCAAACAATCAAACTAAAAGAACTAATGCATAAAAGTAAACACCACTTTCGTAGGGAACACGATTGCATTGAGCGTATGCAACAAGCCGTTAAACCTCTAGGTGTCCCTAGTAGGACGAGTGTTGTCTCGTGAGGGTTTGCAGCCATGCTCCCCACAAACATGTATTTATGAAACTAATTAACCTAAGTGCAAAAACAAAGCAAAAATTAAAACATTGCAAAACAAACAACCTATTATCCCGACAAATGCACACTACAATGCTTAAGAAAATCAACCACATGTAGAATGCCAGCCCTATGCACACTATTGTTGACTGCCCCTCAGCCTCCCAGTATCCAGACCTTGTACAGGAGCATGTCAACTTTGCACAAGGATACCCTAGAGCCAATAACCCCTACTCAAATACCTATAATCCGGGGTGGTGAAATCATCCAAATTTCGCCTGGAAACAACCTAACCAGGGACCAGCTTCTAATCCAGCCCTAAGACCAGAATTCCAAAGCCGGCCCCAGTCTAACCAACCCGCACCGGCTCCCTTTGGCCAATCCAATAGGCGACCTTCCTTAGAAGACCAGATGAGCCAAATGAGCCAAATGCTCCTCTCACACTTAACCGAGATTAAAACTTAACAGAAGGAGACAAGAGCAGAGCTAAGAACCCAGGCCCAGCTTGTCCATTCCCATACACAATCCATTGCCAAAATAGAGACCCAATTAGGACAGCTGGCCCAATCTATGAACCGTCGGGAAGTAGGAACCTTGCCCAGCCAACCACAGCAGAACCCTAGAGGCCAGTTCGCCGTTGAAGGTTCCCATTATCCAAATGAGCAGGTGCAAGCTGTTACTACCCTAAGAAATGGAAAACAAGTTGATAATCAGGTTAGGGACCCAACCATTGCGAGTGAGGACACTCCCCTTGAGAAACAGTACCAACCCACTCCTACTATGCCTGATCCTGTTAGTCTCCTACCACAGAAGGATGTCCCAGCTGAGCCCACCAATGAAAATTACTATATCCCTAGGGCTCCTTTCCCTCAATGCCTCAACCAACCCTCCCCGTTTAGTAAGTCCCACCAATGAATGGAGGAAATGTTAGAGGTGTTCAAGCAGGTTAAGATCAATCTTCCCCTCTTAGATGCCATCAAACAAGTACCTGCCTATGCCAAATTCCTTAAAGACCTGTGTACCCAAAAGAGGAAAACCAAATCCTATGTCACCCAAAAGGTCTTTTTGACCAACCAAGTAAGCTCTTTACTGACCAGGGATATGCCACCTAAATTTAAGGACCCAGGTGTCCCTGTTATATCCATTGTCATAGGTGACCATACCATTAGCCGAGCTCTCTTGGACTTAGGGGCCAGTGTCAACCTCCTCCCTTACTCAGTGTATGAACAACTTGGCCTAGGAGAGTTGCAGCCCACCACAGTCACCCTTCAGTTAGCAGACCGATCCATTCGCAGACCTAGAGGTGTTATAGAAGACGTTCTCGTTGGAGTTGACCGGTTCTACTTTCCTGTTGATTTTGTCGTCTTAGACATGGAACCAGTTGCCAACTCCAAATCCCAAATTCCTGTTATCCTTGGCCGCCCTTTCCTAGCCACAGCCGATGCCACCATTAACTGTAGGTCAGGGCTCATAAACGTCTCCTTTGGGAACATGAAAGTTAAATTAAACATCTTTAGTGCTTCCCAACAACCCTCGAGCGAAGCTGAATGCCTTGTGATTGACGACTTAGATGACCTCGTCCAGGAATACCTTCCCTTTGCTGTGCTTAAGGATGCCCTCGAGCACACCCTTTTCTATGACTGGATCGATCAATATGAGGGGATACCTGACCTTGAGGAGGTCCATCACCATTTAGTGGCTGCCCTATACCCTGGACATATCCCATGGCGACCCCATCCTGACCCTCTCCCTGTGTCTACCGCCCCATCACTAAAACCTTCCATCGAAGCCCCACCCACACTTGAACTCAAAACCCTTCCTAGCTCCCTCAAATATGTCTTCCTAGGACCCAACAACACCCTTCCTGTAATTATCTCATCTAGCCTATCTATTGATCAGGAAGCCCAGTTGTTGGAGATCCTTACCACACACCGACGAGCTATAGGATGGACAGTAGCCGACCTCCGAGGTATAGACCCCTCTGTGTGCATGCATCGCATAAACCTGGAGGCCCAAGCTAAACCTTCTAGGGAGGGGCAGAGACGGTTGAACCCACACATGAGAAAAGTGGTGATGAAAGAGGTAGTGAAATTGTTAGACGCAGGTATCATATACCCTATCTCTGACAGCGAGTGGGTGAGCCCCATCCAGGTCGTCCCTAAGAAATCGGGTATGACGGTGAAACCAAACTCAGAGGGTGAACTTGTGCCAATAAGAGAGACCACGGGCTGGCGGGTATGCATTGATTATAGGAAGCTGAACTCTAATACCCGTAAGGACCATTTTCCTCTCCCATTCATTGACCAAATCCTAGAGAAACTAGCGGGCCAAGAGTTTTATTGCTTTTTAGATGCGTACTCAGGATATAATCAAGTGCCAGTTTTTCCAGGGGATCAGGAAAAGACGACTTTTACATGCCCCTTTGGTACATTTGCGTATCGAAGAATGCCTTTTGGTCTCTGTAATGCCCCTGCTATATTTCAGCAATGCATGATGTCCATTTTTTCCGACATGATTGATAAATTTTTGGAAGTTTTTATGGACGATTTTTCGGTGTTCGGCGCTTGTTTTGATGAATGCTTGCACAACCTTACTTTGGTTTTAAAACGCTGTGAGGAAACAAATTTAGTGTTAAGTTGGGAAAAGAGCCACTTCATGGTTCAACAAGGGATTGTGCTTGGACATGTTATATCAAAAAGGGGTATAGAGGTTGACAAGGCCAAGGTTGACCTGATTGCTAATTTACCACCGCCTACATCAGTTAAGCAAATACGGTCTTTCCTTGGCCATGCAGGGTTTTATCGCCGATTTATCAAAGATTTTAGCAAGATATCACGTCCATTATGCCACCTTCTCGGTCAAGACGTGCCATTTGACTTTGATGATTCGTGCAAAGATGCTTTTACAAAGCTCAAAACCCTCCTCTCTAGCTCCCCCATCATTAAGCCCCCTGACTATACACTGCCCTTTGAGATAATGTGTGACGCATCGAATTTTGCTGTAGGGGTAGTGTTAGGCCAACGCATCAACAAAATTCCTCATGTTATATACTATGCTAGCAAGACACTCACTGACGCTCAATTGAATTATACTACCACAGAAAAAGAGTTGCTTGCTGTTGTGTTTGCATTAGATAAATTCAGATCCTATCTCCTGGGGAGTAAGATCATCATCTTCTCTGATCATGCAGCCTTGAGGTACCTTCTTTCCAAGAAGGATGCCAAGCCAAGACTGATCTGTTGGATTTTACTTCTCCAGGAATTTGACTTTGAAATTAAAGATAAAAAGGGTTCTGAGAATGTCGTGGCTGATCATCTATCCAGAATTCCTATTCCTGATCTGCATAGCCATGGCCCTCTAAGAGATGCATTCCCTGATGAACAGCTCTTTGCTGTCTCCACTACATCTCCACCTTGGTTTGCACATATTGTGAATTATCTTGCTGTGGGTCAAATTCCAACCTTTTGGTCTAAACATGACAAAGACTTATTTTTCTCTCGAGTCAAACATTACTATTGGGATGACCCTGACCTATTTAAGATATGTGCTGATCTAGTCATAAGACGATGTGTCCCCGAGAGTGAGTTTCATAGCATCTTATCTTTTTGTCACTCTCAGGCCTGTGGTAGACACTTCGGTGGTAAGAAAACTGCGGCCAAAGTACTTTAAAGTGGTTTTTATTGGCCAACTCTATTTAAAGACGCCCATGCTTATTGTCAATCTTGCGATAGGTGTCAAAAACTAGGAGCTTTGTCTAAAAGGAATATGATCCCCCTACAACCAATTTTGATTGTTGATTTATTTGATGTTTGGGGTATTGATTTTATGGGACCTTTTCCACCATCTTTTGGTCATACATATATTCTTGTTGCTGTTGATTATGTGTCTAAGTGGATTGAAGCTATTGCCACTAGGACCAATGACCAAAAAGTTGTGCTGGACTTTCTGAAATCTAACATTTTTAGCAGATTTGGAACTCCTCGCGCTATTATTAGTGACGGTGGTTCTCATTTTTGTAACAGGTCTTTTGAAGCTCTTCTCAAGAAATATTCTGTCACCCACAAGGTTGCCACACCATATCATCCTCAGACGAGTGGCCAAGTGGGGGTTTCAAATCGCCAAATCAAGCAGATTCTTGAAAAGACGGTTCGCCCTGATAGAAAGGATTGGTCCTTGCGACTGAATGATGCATTATGGGCCTACCGGACAGCATTCAAGACACCTATTGGCATGTCCCCTTATAGACTGGTCTATGGCAAAGCTTGTCATTTACCTGTTGAGTTGGAACATCGAGCGTATTGGGCTATTAAGGCGTACAACTTTGATATGGATAAAGCCGGTGATCAGCAAAAACTCCAACTGAGTGAATTAGAGGAGATGCGCTTTGATGCATATGAGAATGCCAAACTCTACAAGATGAGGACCAAAGCAGTGCATGACAAGATGATATTCAGAAAGTCCTTTCAGCCTGAGCAGAAGGTACTACTTTACAACTCTAGGCTGCACATATTTCCTGGGAAGCTCCGATCTCGGTGGTCTAGGCCTTTTATTGTCAAAGAAGTATTTCCCCATGGTGCTGTTGAGGTCAAAAATCCAAAAGATGGGAGTACATTCAAAGTTAATGGCCACCGTCTAAAACCCTATCTCGAGGCTGCTAGTGACCTAGATGACGGGCTGGTGTATTTAATTGATCCGATAATTACAGAATGATCGTGGCCCAGTCTGGCTGAAGACGTTAAACTTAGCGCTTGGTGGGAGGCAACCTACGTATTCAGGTGTATTCTCTCCTTTATCTGATTTTCTTTGTTATATGCTCATTGTCATGTTATATTTTGTTCACATTGAGGACAATGTTCATAATAGGTTTGGGGGAGGGAATATTACTTGTATAAAAGAAAAAAAAATCAGAAAATAAAAAAAAATTTCATAAAAATTTGATTAGTTTTTAGGTTGTTTATTAGTACTTTTTCTTAGGTTTTGATAGTTTATCCCGTAATGATGCATGTTACAATTCTTAGGAGATTAATTTACATTGGAAGTGTGAGTAAGTATACTGGAGGATAGATACACTTAACTCAGCATACTTTTCTGTTACAATCCTCTTGGAACAGGTGCTTGAACTAAGAAAACTCACTTACACACACTAGCACATAAAGTAATACCATCTAGAGATTTATTGAATGCTAATCTACAGTGGGATGTCTTTAGTCATAGTCATTAGATGATGTGTAGTTATCTGTTGAGCTTAAAAGATCATGATAGACCATTTACTTGGCTATGGCAAGGGATTGGAACCGGAAATAGGTTGAGAGTATAATACATCCTGGACAAGATAAAGATGTGCTGAAAATATATATGCTGAAAATGAAAATGCAAAAAAATGAAAACAAAATGAAAGAAAGGGGCTGCTTGACTTTATAGGATTAACTTAGGCTGATGCTCGGGCCCGAAGCGATCTCTTAAAACCTAATGCCCTAAGCCAATTTGGTTGGGAGTCATTGGCCTGAGTCATTGCTAAACCTAAGCATCTTGAAGTCAGGCCTTACACAGTCCTAGCGAAAAAAAAGAGTCTATGGTGTATTATCCTCTCAAATCTAGAATGTTGGACCCGAATGAGGCGCGCAGATCTGTGCTATCATGAACCTAAAGATTACGATGACTATGTAGATTCTGATGTTCTTTGGTTAATGGGTAACATTGGATCTGTATAAACAGAAATGTTCTATACTTTTAATATTTATATTATCATGCTATATCATATTGAGCAGAAATTTCCAAGATGAAAGTGTGGAATAAAACCACTTACTTCAGGGCTTCTATATTCCTGTTGATTATGAACCAAGTACATGTGGTTGATTTACTTAAGCATTGTAGTATGTATTTATCGGGATAATAGGTTGTGTGTTTTGCAATGTTTTAATTTTTGCTTTGTTTTTGCACTTAGGTTAATTAGATTAATAAATACATGTTTGTGGGTAGCATGGCTGCAAACCCTCACGAGACAACACTCGTCCTACTAGGGCCACCTAGAGGTTTAACGGCTTGTTGCATACGCTCAATGCAATCGTGTTCCCTACGAAAGTGGTGTTTACTTTTCTGCATTAGTTCTTTTAGTCGATTGTTTGATTTTATTTTGTTTTGTTTTGCTAGGGACAAGCAAAATCTAGGTTTGGGGGTGTGATCTACACATGAAATATACATTTTATTATCTCCTAAGCTTATGATTATGCTAGTGTTTGATTAGAATAACTACTACTTTAATATAGTTTTTGGTTTTTGTAGGAAACAAGAGTAATACACAGAAATGAAGAGAAAAGTAACTTAAATGGTTAAATTACCATAACTTCGTGTATAAACGTCGGATTCGACTGATTCAAGCTTCATGTTAAATTTCAAGAAGTCAGCTTTCCAACGCCACCAACCACGCACAATTCGGAGTTCGGGACACAAAGTTATAGCCATTTGAAGTTTATGAACAGTAACTACGATCGATCGGAAATCACTGCGATCGATCGCCAGAGCCGCAAAAGCACTGTATTGAAGGAAACGATCGATTTGCATAAAAACGATCGATCGTATCTACTGGAATTTTTCAATCACCCAAGACAGTAACTACGATCGATCGGTATCATATGGCGTCGATCGGCAAAGCGATCGATCGGGGTAAAATAACGAAGGAATTGCGATCGATCGGCCCGCGAACGATCATCAATACGGAGCGATCGATCGCCGTATGCGGCAAACCGGAATTAAGACCTATTTCGACTTGGATTTGGAAGGGAAATTCATGTTTTCTCTTCACTATTATAAATAGGCCTTATGGGAGAACGTTTTGGGCACCACATATTCAACCTAGAGAGCAATTTGAGACCTTGGAGGCTAGAGCAAAGGAAGAAGAAGATGATGAAGATGAAGATGATGGATTCTCTTCCCATGCTTGGCTAAACTCCTATCCAAGGCGTAGATGAAGCCCAATAATATGGTTGTGTAGTTTCTTTTCTCTCATCTTATGTTTTTACTCTAGTTGGTGTATGGATTTTATTGTGTAATCACCGTTAATTCAATAAAGGTTTGTTTTTTGTACTCGAGAGAGACAAGAGTGAATTCTTGTGAGTTTCAATCCGAAGAATTCTTGCGTATCCGAGAGGAACATGAGTAGACTGAGGTGTTATATATCAATAAAGTTTCATTGGTTTATACTCGAGAGAGATAAATCACAATTCCATGTTTTAATTATTTTATGTGTTACATCCGAGAGGAGAGCACTATATTTTGAGTTGACAAGTGTATGTCCGAGAGGAATATACTAGCCAATTGGAAATCTTTATTCAAAAGAGAGAGAGAAACGATACACTAGTTATTGTGGTGGATTCGAAGCCTTGGTCTTCTCCTTATTGATTAAATCTCAGCTTAGTTTAGTTTAAAGTTCATTGCTTTCTTAGTCTAAAATCAACATTGCTATTTTCTCTTGAATTTGGTAAAGTATTCACCGTCCCTGAGGTTCGACAACCCTTATTAATACTCACTGTAGTACAATTGCCTTGTGCACTTCCAAGGGTTTAATTTTAAACGATCAGGAGGCTGAGGGGCAGTCAACAATAGTGTGCATAGGGCTGGCACAGATGGCACAGGCATCTTGAGAGGTTGGGGTATAAGGTGGAGTCTGTGAGAACAACCTGTCAAACCTCTCAGTAAGGGATGCCACTTGGTGTTCTAGGTTTGTGGTAGCTTTAACATCATACATGCCTCCCCTTGAGGCACTCCTGCCAGGCATATGGCCTTCAGATTTATAGAGGGTGGCACTGTGTAAAGAGTTTTCGCTCAGGTCCTCTAGTAGATCCCATGAATCATCCGGGGTTTTCTTCATGAATGTGCCTCCACAGGAGGCGTCTATTAAGGTCTTATGCTGATCACACGCACCCTTATGAAATCTCTGTACTAATTGCCACTTGGGCACATCATGGTGGGGACAGGACCGGAGTAGGGCTTTCATCCTCTCCCAGCTTTCATGGAATTGTTCATTAGGTATCTGGGTGAAAGTGATGATTACATGGTGGATCTTATTGGTCCGCCCCACAGGAAAGTATTTCTTGAGGAATTCGGCTTGAAGTTCCTCCCAAGTGGAAATAGAGTTATGCTCAAGGGAGTATAGCCATTCCTTGGCCCTATCTTTTAAGGTGAAGGGGAACAACCTAAGGCGCACCTGGTCATCAGATAGTATAAGTTTAAAGGTTGTGTTAACCTCTAGGAAATTTTGTAGGTGCCTATAGGGGTTCTCATTTAATTGGCCATGGTATGTGGGCAACATCTGGATGATGTTTGGCTTAATTTCAAAATTAGCCACGGTTGCAGGAAGTAGGATACAGGAAGGGGAGGTGTAGGCAGTGGGACGGTAGTAGTCTTGCAGGGTACGGGCATTGGGCATTAGTGGATTCTGGTTTAGGCCATTCCCACCCCCAAGGTTCATGTTGTCCGCCATGGGATGAATTTCAGGGATTGGTTTGCTACGAGTTCTACAGATTCTATATAGGCGCTCAGGATCAGGATCAAAGGCAAGGTCGGGGTTTAGGGAGCGACGACCATGCATGCACAATAAAAATCAAACAAAACCTGTGCAATCCTAATAGCGACAACTAGCAAGCATTAACCCTAGATAGCGACAACTAGCAACCTAATAGCGACAACTAGCACGTCATGCAATCCCACAAAGAAAAGAAAAACACCAAGCACCCAAATTTACTCTAAAAGAGGGTTAAGAGAGTGCAAACAGTGGGAAGGAATGACCCTTCCAACGATGACGAAAATCAGCGTCCTCTCTTAATCCTGAAAAAGAAGAAAAACTAAATTAAGCTACTGAAAGGAAATCTAAATTAGACTAAACTACTCTAAAACTAACTATGCTAAGAATTTAGTAAACTATTGAGCCGTCCCCGGCAACGGCGCCAAAAACTTGATCGTTTAAATATAAAACCCTTGCAAGTGCACAAGGCAATTGTACTACGGTGAGTATTGATAAGGGTTGTCGAACCTCAGGGACAGTAAATACTTTACCAAATTCAAGAGAAAATAGCAGTGTTGATTTTAGACTAAGAAAGCAATGAACTTTAAACTAAACTAAGCTGAGATTTGATCAATAAGGAGAAGACCAAGACTTCGAATCCACCACAATAACTAGTGTATCGTTTCTCTCTCTCTTTTGAATAAAGATTTCCAATTGGCTAGCATATTCCTCTCGGACATACACTTGTCAACTCAAAATATAGTGCTCTCCTCTCGGATGTAACACATAAAACAATTAAAACATGGAATTGTGATCTATCTCTCTCGGGTATAAACCAATAAAATTTTATTGATATATAACACCTCAGTCTACTCACGTTCCTCTCGGATACGCAAGTATTCTTCGGATTGAAACTCACAAGAATTCACTCTTGTCTCTCTCGTGTACAAAGAACAAATCTTTATTGAATTAACGGTGATTACACAATAAAATCCATACACCAACTAGAGTAAAAACATAAGATGAGAGAAAAGAAACTACACAACCAGATTATTGGGCTTCATCTACGCCTTGGATGGGAGTTTAGCCAAGCATGGGAAGAGAATCCATCATCTTCATCTTCATCATCTTCTTCTTCCTTTGCTCTAACCTCCAAGGGTTTCTCCAAGAGTTGAATATGTGATCCCTAAAACGTTCTCCCATAAGGCCTATTTATAATAGTGAAGAGAAAACACAAAGTCCCCTTCCAAATCCAAGTCAAAATAGGTCTTATTTCGGTTTGCCGCATACGGCGATCGATCGCTCCATATTGCTGATCGTTCGCTTTCCGATCGATCGCTTTCCTTCGTTATTTTCCTCCGATCAATCGTAGTTACTGTCTTCGGCGATTGAAAAATTTTAGTAGATACGATCGATCGTTTTGAGATCCGATCGATCGTTTCCTTTAATACACTGCTTTAGCGGCTCTGGCGATCGATCGCAGTGATTGCCGATCGATCGTAGTTACTGTTCATAAACTTCAAATGGCTATAACTTTGTGCCCCGAACTTCGAATTGCACGTGGTTGGTGGCGTTGGAAAGCTGACTTCTTCAATTTTGATTTTAACATGAGACTTGAATCAGTCCAATCCGATATTTGTACACGGAGTTATGATGATTCAACCATTCGAGTTACTTTTCACCTCATTTCTGTGTATTACTCTTGTTTCCTACAAAAACCAAAAAACTATATTAAAGTAGTAGTTATTCTAATCAAACACTAGCATAAACATAAGCTTAGGAGATAATAAAATGCATATTTCATGAGTAGATCACATCTCAACTTGAATAAGAGCCTTAATCACAATCTAATACAACATAGTTCACAATTGCCTAACCACAGGATTTTGCAACCCATCACAGCTAAATCAAAACCTCATTGTTATTGTAATGGCCAACTCCCACATCTCACAAACTCACAATACAAATGCATTGCAAAATAAAAGAAAAGATAATAATTCATAATTAGTCGCAACCACATATTAATCTATCACAAAATTCACATATGTAATTAGAGATGCAATTTAAAAGAAAAGATAAACATAATTCATAATTAGTCGCAACCACATATTAATCTGTCACAAAATTCACATATGTAATTAGAGATGCAATTCACGATGCACCCAGAGTGATCCAAATGGTTTTCGTTTCAATATTTGATAAACATGGGAGTACATTCATAATATATCACTCATAATCCAAACATCAGAGTACACAACCCACAAGTATCCTACCTAAAGTCTCAAATTACAACAATACATAGCCCTCTCACACTTTACACCAAGAAGGTATATAAATAGTACACCATACAAATCAACATGATAGGATAATTCCACAATCACATACATTACCCCTTGGGCGATGTCTATGGTCTACGTCCGCTTCCTAGCTTAGTGAAGTTCTTTACTCTCTGGTACATTGACAACCTCACCGACAACCCAATTGTTCGTGGGCTTGTCGAAGTTTTTTACTCTCTAATTCTTTACTAGCTTCTCCATTACTGACATTGATCAAAGACTTAAGTTTGTGTTCCTCATTTTCCTAGTTGAGATTCATGACCACTCGAATGGTTAAAAGTTCATGTAATGGCCAACTCCAACATACTGTGCGTTCACCAATTCTAAAGTCCAATTAGGACAAGTGATTACCCTTGATGATTGGAACAAGACACATGTTGATCTATACATGAATTATGTATTTTATTAGCCCTTAAACTTATATTTATGTTAGTGTTTGATTAGATTTAGTGATACTTTAATGTAGTTTTTGGGTTTTGTAGGAAAACAAGAGTAAGATGCAGAAATGACTTGCAAAATGACTCCAATGGATGAATCTTCATAACTTCATGTCCATATCTATGATTGGAGCTTCATGTTAAAGTTCAAGAAGTCAGCTTTCCAATGCCACCAACCGCGTGAAATTCAGAGTTCGGAGAAAAAAGTTATGACCATTGGAAAATTGGGCTAAAAAGTGAAATCGAGATAACGATTGATCGGCAGCAAGCGATCGATCGCATTTGCAGGAAAATATGAGATGCGCGAAACTGAGAGAATGATCAATCGGCAGCCAGTGCGATCGATCGGCAAGCGATTGATCGGCCCGTTGATCGTGTAAAATTAAACTCTTGCACAAGGCAATTGTACTAGGCGAGTATGAAAGGGTTGTCGAACCTTAGGGACGGTTAAATATTTTACCAAACTCAAGAGAAGAAAAGATGTAGTTTGTTTAATTAATCTAGAGAAAGCAATGAACTTTAACTATTTCTAAAGGATTTGAATCAATGTAGAGAATTATCAAGGCAATAATTTCACCACTAGACATGCAGTTACTACTCTTGATTATTATTACATGCAGATTGACAGATATAGTAATTCGTGTTCTTAGTCGGACACACAAATTACTAATGAATTCACTAACGTTCTTGGTCGGACATGAAAGTTTATCCACTATTATGTAATCAATCCTATTCTTGGTCGAGCATAGAATCAATCACAAACCTGTTCTTAGTTAGACACAGGAATTAAAAAGATCTAATTTCATTCATATCAATTAAGTCTATGGTCAAGCACTCAAAAGAATACTCATGAAATGGCATTAAGCATGAATCATAATCAACTTTATTAAATGAAACTAACAAGAATAGCAATACATATATTTAGGGCTTCATCTAGCCTTGACAAGGAATTTAGTTGCATATAGAAAGAGAGAAAAGAAAAGCTTGTTTTGATAGTTCCATAAGCGTGAATTTCTTCTTCTTCTTTGGCTCCAAAAGACTCCTTCTCTTGCTCCTCCCTAGCCTCCAATATAGCTCAAGATCCTTTAAAACGTTCTCCCTTAAGGCCTATTTATATGTTTGAAGAGAAACCCTAAAGTCCCCTTCCAAATCCGAGTCGAAATAAGCTTGATTTAGGTTTTGCCGCACAAAATGATCGATCACTCCATATTGCCGATCGATCATTTCCTGATCGATCATTTTCCTCCGTTAATTCCTGCGTTGTCGCACCGATCGTCCGTTTCATCTCGCCAGCCGATCGATTATTTTTGTTCTCGATCGATCGTTGTTACTATATTACGCACATCCAAAAATCCAGTAGATACAATCAATCGATCGTTGCCTTTACTAACACTGTTTTCTGGCTTGGGCGATCGATCGTGTATGAAATGCCATTCGATCGTAGTTACTGTTCATAATTTTCAAATGGTTATAATTTTTGCTCCGAACTCCAAATCGCGTGTGGTCGGTGGCGTTGGAAAGCTGATTTCTTAAACTTTAACATAAAGCTTGAATTAGTCCAATCAGAGATGTGCACACGAAGTTATGAGGATTTAACCATTGAAATTATTTTTCACCTCATTTATGTATCTTACTCTTGTTTCCTACAAGAACCAAAAATTACATTAAAGTAGCACTAATTCTAATCAAACAATAACATAAACATAAGCTTAGGAGATAATAAAATGCATATTTCATGTGTAGATCACCTGTATTGGCGATTGATCGCCGTGTGCACAAAAGTGAGTTTTGACCTCTTATGTTTTCTTCCCAATTATATAAATAGGCCTTAAGAGGAACGTGGAGATTATTAGCGAATAGAGTTTTGAGTTCCTTTGGAGACCTTGGAGGCTAGAGCAAAGGAGAGAAGAAAAAAAAAGATAATGAAGAACATGATGATAATTTCTCTTCCAATGCAAGGCTAAACTCCTTTCCAAGGCGTAGATGAAGCCCAATAGACTGGTTGTATAATCTCTTTTCTCTCATATTATGTTTTACTCTAGTTGGTGTATGACTCTTTGTTATGTAATTAAAGTTAATTCATTGAAGTTTTTTCTTTGTATTCGAGAGAGACAAGAGTGAATTAAGTGAATTTCAATATGAAAGAACATTTGCGTGTCCGAGAGGAACATGAGTGGTCTAAGGTGTCTCATATTAATTAAGTTTTAGTGGTTTATGCTCGAGAGAGATAGATCACAATTCCCTGTTTTAATTGATTTATGTGTTACGCCCAAAACGAGAGCACTAAAATTTGAATTGACAAATGTATGTCCGAGAGGAATATGCTAGCCAATTAGGAATTTATTCACAATAGAGAGAGAGAGAGACGATACACTAGTTTATTGTAGTGGATTCGAAGCTTTAGTATCTTCCATATATTGATTTAATTTCAGCTTAGTTTAGTTAGAGTTCACTGCTTTCCTTAGATTAAATAAAAACTGCAACTTTTCTCTTGAATTTGGTAAAATTTTCATCCGTCCCTGAGGTTCGACAACCTTTTAATACTCGTTGTAGTACAATTGCCTTATGCACTTGTAAGGGTTTAATTTTAAACGATCACATGTCATACATGAAAGCATGATCACCATCTTCGCTCTTGCAAGATTTGTATTAATTATTGTTCCAATATGGATAGAAAGCATCATGATCAACATCTTTTGGCTTTGGCTTTATACTTGCTAGCTTGGTATTGAATGCTTTTGGGTCAACATAGCAAAATAATTGCATTCAAATACAAAGTAAGCAATAAAGAAGCATGACATCACATATTAGTGTATAATGGTGTCACAGCTATATCACAAGTATGCATTCACGTACAAGGTTAACGTAGCTCACCAAGAAGTGGGGGCTAAATATAAAGACCTTGAGAAGCTCTTCCCCAGTCAGATCCCTCATGTGCTTTCGCAGGAGTGACACATGTGCTATTTGGAGCCTCCAAAACGTTTTAACCATGCTCTCATCCTTGGGTGTTATGTAAGGACCCTCATCTTGAACCCGTTTATCTTAGTGTTAATTATCGGTTATCGTGTGGTGTAAGCGTTTTCTGATTTAAATTCAATGGTTTTCGAAAATAAATGAGGTTTATAAAGGTTTTAATCAAAACCAACTTCACAATTATGAGTTTTAAGTGATTTTGGATCAAACATGATTTTTTGGGATTTTTTTGATTTTTCACCAATTTTCTGAAAATTAGGGTTTGGCGGGATCCTTGTGGGCCCCACCGTCAAAATTAAGTTTTTGTGACCAAAATGCCCTATACATCAAAGGAAGGCACTATAAAAAATTTCAGATTTTTTTTGGACTTTATTTTGGGTTAAATTGCCAAATTTCCTCATTTTAGTTAAAAACTCTATTTTTACCCCACATTTCACTTCACTTAGGTTTATCCCAACCCTCTTCTAGAAAAGGAAAGTGTTGTGTCATTTCCCAAATTGGGAATAGGCTTGGCTAGGAGATTAGAGCCTAATCCCCATTAGGCCGAAAAAGGAAAGGATTAGAGGTGAGTTTTAGTTTAATCTTTGTTTCTTCTTAGATTTTTCTTAAATCCATCTTAAATCTTGACTTCCTTCATTGTTTCAATCTATTTTGAAAGCATAAAATCACTGTTTTATCTCTCTTTTTCAAGCCCTAATTTTCAAAATCTTATTTTTTTTTATGCTTCCAAAGCTCTAGATTTATGGTTTACTTTTTATTTAAAAGCCAAATCGAGATTAGTTGTGTATTAACATAAAATCATGTTTTCGGAAGGTGTTGGAGGAGGTTGAAGGTTCATTCTCAACAAGAAAGATAATGGGTTCTTCAATCTCAGCTTTGAATGGTAAAAATCTTCTGTTTCTTGTTTTCTTGATTGGGATTTGCTTGTTTAGGACTCTAATGGCAAGTTTAATAAATGTTAATCTCTTAGTCCAATTTCTTAGGGTTTTATCTTAGAATGGTATAAGTTGATATTCTGGAAAGTTTGATGGGTTTTTGATAATGTTTGAGACCATGAATGAAGGTTTTAAGTCGTGTTAATGGTGTCTCGATTTTAAATTTTTCGAAATGGAGAAGAAGCCTGTCGATCGGCCTTCTGGCCGATCGATCGAATCGACTGGCTGTCGGATGGCAATCGTATGGTGAGCGGCAAGCGATCGATTGGGCCTTCTGGCCGATCGATCGGCTGTGCTACCATTTTAAAAAATTATACTTATTTCAATGTTTTCACTCAATTTAATGATTCCAATGGTCATGGAAGGTGGCTTATGTTGAAATAAGGCTACTGGAGGTGTGAAATTGATGATGAAAGTTATGGATTATGTTAAGTGCTCGTATGTGCATTTGTACTATATGTCGAGAATTATGCATGTCGATATTAAATTACCTCATGATATAATTCTTGTGATTAAAGCATGTTTCCAGCAAGGATATTATATGGTAGACGATGAGATGTGTTCTCTTATATCGAGTATAGTTTATGATTAAGATGCATAAGGGGATGGATGCGATGTGACATGAATGCATAATAAAAAAGTATGTGATTGAGATACTATTATGCAGGTTGATGTGATATGAATGCATGATCAGAAAGTATGTGATTGAGATACTATTATGCAGGTTGATGTGATATGAATGCATGATCAGAAAGTATGTGATTGAGATACTATTATGCAGGTTTATGTGATATGAGTGCTTGATCTGAAAATAGTGTATTATGTCAATTATGGATCTTAATTGCTATATCATCATGCCGTGATGTTTTCTAATTATCGCCGAATATATCAAAACCATTATTGAGTTTTTTTATTCACCTCTCTTTCCTTGTTTTGTTTTGGGGCTGTGTGGCGTGACACGCAGATGGACATGACCCCCTATATGAGGAACGATCGGGGAGAGCATGTGATTAATCGCCGTCGGTGACGATCGGTCGTAAGTACTGTGATTGCCCTTAAGGGAAGCAGCGATCGATTGCCATTGGTGACGATCGATCGCACCAACAAGTCTTCAAAAAGGAAATTGTGTTTTGTTATGAATTTGATGGGAAAAGGATACCAAATACTAACCAAACTTGGAGAGGATATCTATCTAAGGATTTTGGAGTCCAGATGTCATTGAGTACCAACTATTCACTTGTTATATATTTCTCTTCATCCTGTTAGTTTATTTTAAGTGGGTTTTTATATCATACTGAGTGTCTCTATGAAATATTCATGCATCCTCTGATGCAGGTGTGAAAAATAACTAAGATAGGACAGTTGCAGTAGCAGGAAGGTGTTGATGACGCTGAGAAGAGATTAGAGATTGCTTTAGTATTATTCAGTTGCTTGATTTGATACTTTATGATATTATTGGCCATTTGTGCCAGAAACTTGGATTTTATTTCTATTGACTTTGTTAAATTTAATGGTTGTAATAAAGACTAAGTAGGTTCATTTCATAATTTTTAATGATGTTTGAATATTGTATTACACTGAATGTTGGGATGACCGATTACACATCTTTTTGTGATGGCGTAATTGGTTGTGTTTTCGACTGTTCGGTCATGTGCCCGGGGTCTCGGCCTCAAGATGTTACTATCTTTGAAGGCTTCTGCACTCCGATCGAGGTGTGAGATCCTGGGGCATGACACTGCCTTTCGTGTGTTTAAATACATGCTTCATTTGCACACTGTCTATTACTTGTAATTTAAAATACACAATATAAATTGAAATTTTCACGCTTAAATTTCTTCTATTCTATTTATATACATGTGTTTCATATATACAATACATTTGAGAGATTGTGGGATTGTGAATGATTCCTGGTTATCAGATACAACAACATTCTTCCCTTTCCACATGGATGGTTTTGTAGCAGTCATGTTTAGAAATTCTTCATACTCAGACGAATCAATAGGTGAAAGGTTGAAAATTTATATTAGCCTAAAAATAATCAAGGGAATTTTTCTGATTGGTGACAACCCATTTGGGAACCTGAAAGTAATCAGGCGCCAGGGTGAAAATTTTTAGGCCTAATTTGTGAAAGGTGGGATATGTTTGGGAACTGAAAATAAATCACGTTGATGTCGCCCTCTTTCTCCCCAATGGTGATGGCGGCGGCAGTGGCTGCCTCATTGAGCCCCCCACCTCGACACTACCACCGCCCCCCGGTGTTTACCTACACCCCTACGCCTCCTCTGCCGCACCGTTGAGCCGAGGGAGCCCCCCGGTCATATCTCCCTTAAATTTAGTCCATTTTTACCATTTTTTTCATTATTATAGGAAAGAGCCCTAAAAATGAGGAAGAATAAAAAAAAATGGGCCAAAACGGATCAGAAATGAGTAAGAAACGCATTGTTGAAGTTTGTCCCATTAAAAAGTTATAGTGTAATCGATTCCACGATAGCCAGTGCTATTACACGATAGCACTGGTTATCTTGTAGTCGATTACACTATAGCACTGGTTATCGTGTAATCGATTGCACAATAGCATTGGCTATTTTGTAATCGATAACTTTTTTAATGGGATAAACTTCAATGATGCGTTTCTTACTCATTTCTGATCCGTTTTGGCCCATTTTTTTTCATTCTTCCTCATTTTTAGGGCTCTTTCTTATAATGATGAAAGAATGGCAAAAATGACTAAATTTAAGGGAGATATGACCAGGGGGCTCCCTCAGCTCAACGGTGCGGCGGCAGAGGCGTAGGGGTGTAGGTAAACACTGGGGTGAGGGGGATTTGGACTACCCGAGCAGTTGGCCAGGATGAGGGGGGCACGGGCTCCCTCGGCTCAACGGGGCGGCAGTAGCATTGAGGTGGGGGGCTCAACGAGGCCACCGTTGCTATCACCACCGGGGAGAAAGAGGGCGACAACGAGTGAGCTCGACGACGGGCAAGGGGGCGGTGGGTAGTTTTTTCTGTCAGCTCTCCCTCGTCTGCCTGATTCTCACTCGGGTGAGAATCAGCCTTTCAAGGTGAAAGGTGAAAAATTATCACCTTTCACCTATCAGGGCTACTTTTCAGCCTTTCAGCAACCAAACACAACCACAAGTCTGAAAGGTGAAAAAGTGAAAATTTTCACCTATCACTGTCACCAACCACTTTTCACCCTTTCAGCTTCCAAACACTTTTCACCCTGATAGGTGAAAATTATCACATTTCAGGGTTGAAAATGGGTTTTTTTCAGCTTCCAAACGCACCCTAGATGTCCCCTATCCAGCTCAGAGGCTTGTAAGAGTAGAGGTAACAACCACTCATCCCTTGGCCATGGATCATCAGTATCAATAAATTCTTCGCCTCCAGACCTTCATTTGAAAATTGCTCATCATTTTTAAATTGCTCATTTTTTTCATTTATTATTTTTGCTTCTTGTCCTTGTAATGTATTAGATCCAACCTCCTCAGTTGTGAATGTCTTCACAATTTCATTACTTCCTCTCAAACTGCAAGATATAAAGAGGGCATATCAGTATGGGTAGTTTAGACAAATACATGAAATATAAGAATATTGTGTAATCACTTACACGCTATCCTACAACTTCTACTTCGAGCCATATCATCGTGCACACGACTTGTTTATAGTCATATCATCGTCAACACAATACGAAGTCGCATATATAATACATGATAAATTGCATAGTCGTGTCACCGATGATGTGATATTGTGTTCTTACCTTGTTGTTCCAAATACAAGCTCCAGCTATTTCCTTCCTTCATCTCCTAATGATTATAGGTCAAGTGAACAAGTTGATCTGATGGGAACATCCTCTTCTTATTGACACTGGAAGTCCTCTCCATATACAATTCCATCACTTCCTTCCTTGCTTTCTTATAAATATTAAAGACAATTTCCAAATCTTCATTATCCCTCAAAACATATGGTATGCATAGAGATGCTGACGCAACTAGATGTTTGAGGGATAAGTTACCTATTGCAGACTTGCATTCTAATCTTTGTTCAACTTGAATTAACAAATCTAAGAACTTCACCCGTGTGTTAATGGTAATTGGCTTCACTTTTCTACCTAGGTACTCATGAGGACTTCCAAATAATCCATTGTAGTATAGACAAACAACCACTTTTTTCTATTACTAGTCACCCCTTAAGATCAGAAATACAAATATATTGTCAAGAACATATAATATCAATAATTCAAATATCATGTAATCATTGTCATGAAGTCGTGTTCAACATGCTTAATTCATTGACATTGGATTCACAAAAAATTCATCATCACCACTAGAAGTTGTGTAAATAAATTTTGGGATATCCTCATAGGGAGAAAGATGAGAAAAAAAATAAAGAATAACACAAAAGAATAGGCAAAATAAATAAAAAATAAGTGAGAAATGACTCATTGAATTTTGTCCTACTATCATATACTCGATTATACGATAATAGTGGTATCGTGTCATCGAGGACATGATAATAATGCTATCGTGTTTTTAAATATACGATTTGAGGGCAACATTTAATCTCGTCATATCTGCCTTATTTCTGATCCATTTTCTCCTATTATTTTTGCGTTATTCTATATTTTTTCTCTTCTTTCGTCCTATGAGTATATCTCAAATTCCTTGAGACACCTTGTTTGGATGACGAATTTGCAAAGAGTAGTTCGCCACTCGACGGCAAGTACTCGATGCAAAATTTCAACTTTCTTCATTCTTGAACGTGTAAATAAAAAAATAATAATTCTGAGTTGTTGAACTACTTTTGAAATAGAATGGGGAGGTTGAGAAAGTGTTTATTCGGGCCGTGTTGGCGATCTTCTTTTGCCTGTTTGCAGGTAAAAGATGTCGTCTATCCTAAAAAAGCTACTAGAAATATTTGTGTTTGCCACATAGCGCTGTCTCTCCACCGGTAAGCCTTTGTATCTAACAGGAAACTTCCTTGCCATATGATCATTGCGGGGGAAGATTGTGTGAATTGAGGTGCAGCTCAGGGCGAGTAAATATATGAAGTATTAGGTGGGAGGGTAAAATGGGAACAGTAGGTTCTGAAACGAGGTTATATGGCGTGAACGTAGAAAAACCGTCTAATATGGCATTTTAGGCTCATTGGCTAGATAATATAAAAAAATAGGGATTTTATATAAAAAATCATCGAAAAAAAATTTTTACCAAAATAGCGCACTGTAGCAAATAATTCCCGGAATGGTGTTCTGACAAGCCACGCAGGCGCCAGCGTGGCCGCTGGCGCCTGCGTGGCTTTTTTTTTTAAAATTAACCCAAAAGGCGTCGGTTCAACCGACGTCTTTTACTACCTTAGCAAAATTTCTTTATAACAGAAAGGCGTCGGTTCAACCGACACCTTTTATTTCGTATATAGCCGTCCCCGCGCGGGCTCGGCCTCCTCCCCACCGAGCCCTAACTATCCGCCGTCGCCCTCTCTCGCCGCCGCCATCGCCATCGCCGCCGTCGCCATCTCTCTCCCTCGCCGCCGTCGCCCTCTCTCGCCCCACCGACGCCGCCGTCGCCCTCTCTCGCTCTCACCGCCGTCGCCGCCGTCGCCCTCTCTCGCCGTCGCCGCCATCGCCCTCTCTCGAACGAGGCCGCCGTCGCCCTCTCTCGAACAAGGCCGCCGTCGCCCTCTCTCGCCCCGCCGTCGTCCTCTCTCGCCCCACCGACGCCGCCGTCGCCCTCTCTCGCCCCACCGACGCCGTCGCCGCCGTTCTCTCCGCGGACACCTCGGCCAGTCGTGACCCCGCTCCGTCTCACCGGTAATATACGTTTAATATCCGTTTAAAATACATATTGATGTATTGATTTAGCTTTTGTATGATTTGAAAATAATTAGCTAGTGTTTGTTAATTGTTTTGTGAGAAAAGATGGCGGGAGAAATGGTTCCGTTTGTGTTGATGTATGGTGGTAGAATTGATAGAGGTGAATACGAAGGCGGTGAGAGCGTAGGATTATTGATTAATAAGCCAAGTACTTACGATGAACTAGAGATGCAAGTGGTCAATAAATTGGGATGGGATCAAAGATTGTGGAAAATTCGTATGAAGTACAAGATGCCTGTTTTGGGAACAAGGACTACCGTAATACCAATTGATGATGATAATTCTATGCATGTCATGCTCTATTTTGCGCCTCGTGTGTTTAGCTTCGAGCTATTTATAGAAAAAGAGGCGCGCATGCCTAGGTTTGCAAATGACGGCGAAGGCACAAGTAGGAGTGCTCGCATAAATAGGTCGAGAGAAAATTCTAGAGGAAGGCGTGTGGAAGATAATGAAGAAGATGATTTGTCTATATCACTAGCGTGCAACGAACCTCAACTTTCGCCGAGTTGGAGGTAAGTTTATTTACAAAATGTAGTTTGACCATTCAACTTACGACTAAGTGAATTGTTTATTTATGATATAAGTTCTGTTTTGAATAATTTAGGCACACATCTCAAGCTCATGAAGCGATGAATCTTGGCATGGCACGAGGTGGTGAATTGTTTGACACACAAACATCATTTCGTAACCCCTATACTTACCCTGGTTCAAGTGGTTGGCAAGAGGGAAATATTAATGAGGAAGAGGATGGGGAAAATGATGAGTGGGTGCCTAATTCACCTGAGGTTAATGTTGAAGATGTACGAGGAGAGGATAGTGTGCAAGAGATGGTTCAAAATGAGGGAGATGATTTGGTGGATATCGCAATTGCTACAGATAACTTGGATGATTTTGAGGAAGAATTGCCTTACGAGGAGGAGCCCACGTGGGCGCGACTAACTGATGAAGAAATAGATGGGGCAATAAATCGGGGTTTGCATGAGGAGACATATCATGAGGAAGCAATATGTGTGGGGCAAATATTCCACAATAAAGATGAATTTGTACACGCATTGAGGGAGTTTTCAATAGCGCATAATGTTCGCTATAAAGTGTTGCGTACAAATCCGACGCAGTACACAGCAAGATGTCAATACCCTGACTGCCCATGGAGAGTACATGCATCAATGAGGAAGGGGAGTAATGATTTTAAAGTGAAGACATATGCTGGCGAACACACTTGTAGAAATTCCGAGCTAGACACAGGTCATAGACAATGTACTGCGGCGTTTGTCTGTCGGCATATATTACCCTCTATTAGAGCAGAAGTAGATATCCCACCAGTGCTTATTCAAGAGAGGATTAAGGAGATTTTTCATGTTGATATTTTGTATATATTTTGCGTCATGTTGTATTATTGGTTCAAAATTTATCTTGTTATTAGGTTGTGATGTTGTATTATGATGTGTGTGTTTATCAGGTTTGAAAAATTGTAGATTTCGTCCTCAAGAGAAAGGCGATTTTGAAGGTGTTGGTTGGAAGGCGTCGGTTCAACCGACGCCTTTAGGTTTTTTTTTTTTTTGAACAAGTGTTTGCAAGGCGTCGACCGACGCCTTTCGGTCTTTTTTTTTTGAACAATTTAAGGCGTCGGTTCAACCGACGCCTTTTTGTAACATGAAAGGCGTCGGTTGATCCGACGCTTTCCTTTATAACATAAAGGCGTCGGTGCAACCGACGCCTTACTTTATAAACTAAAAGACGTCGGTTCAACCGACGCCTTTATGCTAACCTTAAAGGCGTCGGTTGAACCGACGCCTTTTGGGTTAATTTTTAAAAAAAAAGCCACGCAGGCGCCAGCGGCCGCGTGGCTTGTCAGAACACCGTTCCGGGAATTATTTGCTACAGTGCGTTATTTTGGTAAATTTTTTTTTTCGATGATTTTTTATATAAAATCCCCTTCTTTTCTAGAACAACAACGATTTTGACAAAAGACTTGGTTTTCAATAAAATAAAAAACGGTTGCTAAGAGTAACATACTCCATCTAGAATTAGATTATAGATTTGATTTTCCAAAATGTACTAATTTACGAAGATCGGTGAAAAAACCTATCACATGAACTTTGGATGAAAAATTATGAAAAAACAAAAAAACTTGGAAGAATATCCACAAAGTCGACTCGTTTGCAAACCGATTAAGAAGTCCAAGAAGGAGTTCTCTCTGTCGTCCCAGATCTCCCAAACATCTCTCCGCGTTCCGTATCCGTCACCGCGTCTACTCCGGCGACGAGGCGATGGGAGTTCCGGCCTTCTACCGGTGGCTCGCCGACCGCTACCCGCTTTCCATCGTCGACGTCGTCGAGGAGCAGTCCGCCGTTGGCCCCGACGGCGCGCTCCTCCCCCTTGACGTCTCCAACCCCAACCCCAACGGCGTCGAGTTCGACAACCTCTACCTCGATATGAACGGCATCATCCACCCCTGCTTCCATCCAGAAGGCAGGGTAAGCCTTTTTTTTTTTTTTTTTTTTTTTTTTTGCTTTTATACTGTCTAAAATGGGCTGATTTGCCTTTTTCCTTTTATGGTTTTGATGTTGTTGTGGCTCAATTTCTTGAAATAATTGTTTTGTGAATTGATTGGTATACTGCGCCTTGGAAAAGGGTCATCAGTGTTGATGCGTGATAAAGTATAAGTGGTTGATCTTTTATTGATAAAAACATGCTGGAGACAAGTGGCTGTATGAAAAGTATGAACCTTGGAACGATGACCAACTTATACAATGTGAAATGGGCTACTTTCGCCTTTTCCTTTTGAGGGTTATGGAGTAAGTTCCATGTAGATTCTGATATTATGGTGGATCAATTTTTGAATAGCGTGTTTGAACTGTAATTTTCGGTAATTGGCTTGCATAGTGAGTTTTGAAAAAGGTATCCCCGATAGGTATAGGGGGTGCTCTATCATGTGTTTGAGAATGTTCTGTGATGCAAAGCTTGATCTTTTAATGATAAAACATGACGGAGACAAGTGACTATGTTAAAAATTTTGAAGTGAAGGACAATGATCAATTTCTACTCCCTGAAATGGCCTACTTTCCCCTTTTTTTAAGGGTTACGGAGTAAGTTCCTTGTAGTTTTGATATTGTGTGGATCAATTTCTTGAAATATAAGTTCTTGTACTGTAGTTTGCGGAATTGGCTCATTTAGTGCATCTTGAAAAAGTGTTATTGCCGCTGACTTGTGATGAAGTATAAATGGTGCTCTATCATGTGTTTGGTAATGCTCTATCACATTAAATTGCTTTTTAACCAGTGCATAAAAGTTTGATCTTTTATTGATAAAACATGTTGGAGGCGAGTGCTTGTGTTAAAAGTTTGACTGACGATGAGCATTTTCTTGGTGTTGCGAATATGGTTGATCTCAGGTGAAGTGTATTGTGTCTATATTTGTATGCATTTTATGTCAGTAATTTTCCATGTTTGGTCATCACGAACGTTATGCACTCTAATTACTCAATCTGTCCCATATTAATAGTCTCATAACGAAAAACGTGAATTTCAAGGAAGTCTTACAATTGACCGTATTACTTCATCTCTTAACTCTTTTTCCTCCATCCTATAATTAATAGAAGTCATGAGATGATAAGAGGAAACAGGACTATTAATATGGGACAACTTTTTTTTTCCTAATAGGACCATTAATGTGGGGCGGAGCGAGTATTGAACTTGTGATGGTAATCCTTGTTAGTTATGATGAAAAACATTTGAGGAACAAGTAAATGAAGGAAATTAGCATTTAACGATTTTTTTGCCTGGAGTTTAGTTGGCCTGGATTTATCCACATTCCTTTGTCTCTGCCAGCAGTTCATCTTTGGTTGTTAGTGGATGTTTGTTTGATAATGAAGTGGATTTGGTAATTGAGAGATGTTTTCTCTGCTTTTTGGGGAGATTATTAGAGATGCTGTCAACATGCTCTTAGTTATCATTCGCCATATTCCTAGACAGTACAACAGAAGTTCGAAGTATTGAGTTTCTTACGGTCTAGCTTGCTATTTTTTGGTATTTGAAGAGTCATGAAATTTAAGCTGATTTTAAATAAATGTTTTCTTTTTCTTGTGTTGATCTCAGGTAGCTACTAGTTTTCTATCAATTTGAAATTGGGTGATTGCAATTTGTTTGGTGGGTTCTATGGTTAAATTTCTGGCTAGCCCGTTTTGATTGAGTGTGGTGGACATTTTTCTGGAACTGTAGATGCCTTTAGGCTTTTGCTGATAATGTGATTTTGGTGGATAAGATTTTGAAGGGACTAATGCAATTGGTGTTGAGACTTTGAGATAAATCATCATCATCATCATCATACGCCCAATAGAACATATGATCTGTCAAATAGATAAATAGATAAATGGGTTTTGAAAATATGGAGGATTTTGACTTGGGACATGATCTGTCAAGAGTCGAGACTTTATGAATTAGGGCATCGCCCAATAGAACATTGACTTGAAGTAATCATTAAAGATTAAATTTTAAACTAAATTTAAAGGACAATTTATTAATCCTGGACTAATGAATTTTGACCCTGAAGGTGGAACCCAACCCTAAGGAGTGTTTCCTCATCATTGTTAATGATATTAATATCTTTATACCCTTGATGATTGTTTGAGAGTAGTATAAGTGTTTATTGGTGTTAGAGATATGTGCACAGCATTTGTGTGAAATTAGTGTTTCCTCATAGTTGTGATCACTCCCCAATTCTCCTAGATCTCTTATTTTTGGCTGACCAAGGTCAAGACCGAAACCAAGATATCTATGGTGGTAGGTTCAAAATGGGTTTGGCTGGAGTGTTCGAGCAGTAGCATTGGGGTGCCTCTGCAAATTTTTTATACATAGAACTGGAAGAAACAAAAAGTGGTGGTATCCTGCATTTAATAGTTAGTGTGATTGACAGGTAAAGGTGCCTGCAAGATTTTCCTAAAAATTTACGTTTTTTTTGTAATATATGCTAGAGAAGAGGTGTAATCGGAATGGGGAATTAGGACTAATTTTACATCTTTTAAAATTTTTGTGGTTGTTGGTGCTAAATTAGGGATAGTTAATTTTATATGCAATTAACTATTAATTTTCTGTTTTACAGCCTCCGCCTGGGTCATATGATGACGTGTTTAAATCTATATTTGAATACATTGACCATCTCTTTGCGTTGGTTCGTCCAAGAAAACTTTTATATATGGCTATTGGTAAGTTTCTCATCTTTACCGTGCTCACTTCAACGCCCCTTATTATAAATTTTGAGATAGGTATTGGCTTAATCATAGTGAGACACAATAGTTCACACCGTTATATGTTTATTTATTATGCAGATGGTGTTGCCCCTAGGGCAAAAATAAATCAGCAACGTTCTCGGCGTTTCAGGGCTGCAAAAGATGCTGCTGAAGCCGTAAGCCTTTAACCTTCATTTAATACTTTGAGTCAATTTGCAATCTTTTTAATTATTTAGGTATCCTGCAGGAGGCTGAAGAAGAAAGGTTGAGGCTTGAGTTTGAGCAAGAAGCAAGAAACCTTTCCGTTAAGGAGAAACCAGAAACATCTGACTCAAATGTTATTACTCCAGGGACAGAGTTTATGGCCTTATTATCGGCGGCCCTTCAGTATTACATCTACTCAAGATTGAACCAGCGACCTGGATGGCGGCGCACCAAGGTTTCAGTTTTAGTTTCTTCTAATTACAGTGGGTTTAATGTTTGCTTGCTTTCAATAGCTGTAGCATACTATTTGCTGGTTTTGTTTATTTTGTTTTTCTGAACGTTCTGGGTTTCAGGATACTTGTCTGTCTAAATTTATTCACGGGGCTCTGCCCTGGATGATTATTTGAAGGTTATACTTTCTGATTCAAATGTTCCTGGTGAGGGAGAACACAAAATTATGTCCTACATACGGTTGCAGCGTAACCTTCCTGGTTTTGATCCAAATACACGCCACTGTCTTTATGGTCTGGTATGTACACATCTAATTTCCCTCTATATGTTCATTTAATTTTTTGAGTTACAACTTATCACTTTATTATCTGCAGGATGCAGATTTAATTATGCTGTCCTTGTCTACACATGAGATCCATTTCTCTATTTTAAGGGAGGTTAGTTTTTCTGTTGTTTCTTTCTAACTGCTATATAACTTGTTTTGCTGTTTTATGTGCTTGAACTAACGAAATGATTTCTTACTGTACAGGTGGTCTCCCTGCCGGGAAAGCAGGATAACTGCTTTCTGTGTGGTCAACCTGGTCACTTGGCAGCTGATTGCACTGGGGATTTAAATGAGAATGATACTCCTATTTACAAAAAGAAATATCAGGTTGAATATATAATCTGTGTTTGTCTGTTTTTGCAACTTGTATGCTGATTGGTGCTGTGGATGCAGTTTCTTTGTTGTCAGAATGTCAAATTGTTTTTTTTTGTAAGAGTACTTATAAGCATACATATTTAGGTCCCATTTGGCAATACATTTGTAGTCAGTTTCACCACTATCTTGTTTGGATGCACCTTTTTTTGGAGGAAATCTCCTCGTGGGGACATTTCCCCAATTTGGGTTTTAAGACTTGTAGGCGTAGTGATGTTGACCTGACACCCACAATGGCAATCATGGTAAACTGCCATTTGCTACACCCATTTAGCAATCTTAGTAGTCCCTTTCCTGACAGCTTGAGCTTTGGGGGGAAGTGGTTAACCAGGGTGGTACCCGGAGTGGAGGTCTGTGCTCCTTAAGTTCCTAGAGTAGAAGTTCTCATTATGTACTCCATGGCTTGATTGAGTTGTCCGTGCAGGAGAGTATCCATGTACATAGTCATTTTCCTCGGCTTCTGCTTTTAAAAAGAAGTGGTTAAAACTAAAAAGACTCTTTTGAAATGTTTGTTTCTGGGCTTGGAAGTAGATTTAGTAGTAAAACGTGAAAGTTTTTGTTAGATACCTATAGTGTTTCCAGCAGTTAATGTCTACTTCTGCTTTTGCTTTGCAAACTGACTTCTTAAGAAGATTCATTTATAGTTTTCAACGAGGCATTGCAAAGCATCGTTTCTAATGTTGTCTTTTTGCAACTCTTGTGTGCATTAGTTATGTGCTCACTCCGCCTACTTGTTGGTACTTGTGAATTTGTTGACTCGTCTTTAATTTATGTGCAGTTCCTCAATATCTGGGTGTTGCGAGAATATCTAGAGAATGATTTGGAGATAGCAGACCCACCGTTTAAGATCAGTTTTGAACGATTAGTTGACGATTTTGTTTTCCTTTGTTTCTTCGTTGGCAATGATTTTCTTCCGCACATGCCTACTTTAGAAATCCGTGAGGTATGTCCTTGTGCTCATGGATGACATGAATTGTTGTGTGGATTTTTTTATGTATTTCTTTTTTATAGTAGGTTTTTCTTTTTATATACTTCAAATGGGCTTTCTTAATTGTCTATTTGCTAAATTTATATTATTATTGATAGTTCTGATTGCAGTCCGATTTACTATTCAACATTATTTTGGTGTATAAATGTCATAATCATAATCATAATCAAGTAGCGCCTTTTCCCAACTATTTGGGGTCAGCGACACGGATCTTACTCCTCCATTCCAGCCTGTTTTGGGCTACCTATTTTCTAAGAGATAGTAGAGTCAAATCCTTTCTTATTAACTCCATCCAAGTTCTCTTAGGTCTCCCTCTCCCTTACATGTATCCCTTCTAATCTTCTCATAGGGGCATCTAAAGGTCTTCATTTCTAATCCTATCTCTCCTAGTTATCCCACTCATCCACCTTAACATTCTCATTTCGGCTACATTCAACTTATCTATATGAATCCTCTTTGGTGCCCAGCACTCCGCTCCATAGAGTATTGCAGGCCTAATGGCCGTCCTATAGAACTTGCCTTTAAGTCTTTTTGGAACCCGCCTATCACACAACACTCCCGAGGCTGCCCTCCACTTTACCCACCCCGCATTTATCCTATGCACCACATCACTATCAATATCCCCTTCTTTATGGATAATGGATCCTAAGTAATGGAATTGATCACACCTTGGCACTTCTTGCCCATCTATTTCAATTAGGGCTCTATCTATAGTTCTACCTTCCTTAAAATTAAATTCCATGCACTCTGTCTTAGTCCTACTTATTTTAAAACCTTTTGATTCTAGAGCATCCCTCCACAATTCTAATTTCGCATTTAAACCTACTTTACTTTCATCAATTAAAACTACATCATCTGCAAAAAGCATACACTAAGGTACATTATCTTGCAAATGACTAGTAAGTTCATCCATAACTAAAGCGAAAACCTACCGTAACTGGAAACTCCTTACTTTCTCCCCAAATAGTCTGCACACTAGTCACAACCCTTTCATACATATCCTTTATGATATCTTTGTAACCTCTTATGACACCCTTCTTCTTCAAAACACTCCAAGTAAGCTCTCTCGGCACTCTATCGTAGGCTTTTTCCAAATCTATGAAGGCCATAAAGAGGTTTTGTTTTCTATCCCTGTACCTCTCAACTAACTGCCGTAGTAAAAATATAGCTTCTGTTGTTGACCTTTCTGGCATGAAACCAAATTGATTCTCTGATACTTTAGTAACTTTTCGCATACGCCCTTCTAATATTCTCTCCCATAATTTCATAGTATGCCCCATAACTTTTATACCTCTATAGTTTGTACAACTTTGGATATCCCCTTTATTTTTATACAAGGGTATGAGGGTACTCCTCCTCCACTCCTCTGGCATCCTCTTAGACTTCCAAATCTTGTTGAACAAATTAGTCAACCAAGTTAAGCCCACACCTCCTAGTGCCTTCCACACTTCAATAGGAATTCCATCGGGCCCTAGAGCCTTGCCTTTTTTCATCTTCCACATTTTGGTGTATAAATGTGTCATTGACAAATTTCAGGGAGCAATAAATTTACTGATGCATGTTTATCGGAGGGAGTTTGCAGTCATGGGGGGTTATTTGACAGATGCTGGTGAGGTAATTTTTTTCTTGAAAAGTTCTTCTGTCCCATATGACTTGCAAGATATGTAGCTGATTTGTTGCTAGTGAAACTGGAACTTGGTGGAATATTTTTACTCTTCATCTTGTTTTGCTTTTTGGCAATACTTTGGATATGTCAATTTCTGCAAAATAATTTTACTGTTGAATGTGATCTATAATGACCTACCTAGTAAATAAGAGTGTTTCTCTGCATGCTTTGTTTTAAGAGTGTTTCTCGTAGTTGGAACTGTAAGCATGGGACTGGGGAAGTAGTTGCTCTTATGTCTGCTTAAATCTCAGCAAATACAAAAATCTGGCCTGTCCGGCCTTTGGTAGCAAATGATGTGCATGATGAACACTCTCTAGCATTGCAAGTGCCAGGAATTATTTTGAATGATGGATGATTTGATCAATTTAAATTGTTACTGACAAAAGTTCTTCCTATAGCTGAGTTATCTTCATTAATATATGACTGCTTAGATGGCCACTAAAAGTTTTCAGTTTTTAATTTTTTAAAAAGTAACGTTTACAAGAAAAATAGTATTCCTAGGATTTGGATTGGCTTTGCACCTAGATCAACTTCTCGTAACATCTGGTTCACCAATGCTAACCTCTGTTTGCGAGATGGGCAGCATCTGCTGCCTCAAAAAATAATAAAAGAAAAAAAATAAAGTTGCTTCAGCTCCTGCTCTGCACTGCAGGTAATAGCTGTATGTTATGGCCTTAGCATTCAATACGAGTTTGCTTATTTTAGTGAATCCTAGTAGGCGTAGGATTAGTTTATTGCTTTATAGTTTAATTAGTATTTATGTTTCTACTTTACTTAGAATTGACTTATGTCATCTCTAATCATAGTCATTGATGCTTAGTTCTAATTGGATTAGAATTCATAAATTGTAATGAGGAATGCCTTAAGCCTGAATCTATGAATTGGGCTTGTGCCTCATTGCTGCAGTAAACCGTGAACAGTAATTTTCAAGAGTAGAGCTCAAGTTTCCTTTGCCTCTTTCTTCTCCTCTTCATCTGATCTTCTCCTCCTCCTCTTCACTCTCTACTTCTCCCCATTCATTCACCTTTTTCTTACTTATTTGCCTTGTAATCCTAAGGGGTTACACCATTGGTGTAGAGCCGGTTGCAGTTTCCTGTGCCCATACCCACCCTCCCTTGCTTCGGAGCATTCATCTGTGATCAACATTGAGTTACTGGGATTATGCAGGTGCTTTCCAACAACTGCACCGAGAAATTCTGCACATCTTGACAAGCACATAGTAGCATTGGAGACAATTTTTAATTACCAAAAAAAAACATTGCAGACTCGTTTCCTTAAAAACTTTAAGGGAATGGCTGAGAAACATGACAAGGAAAGCTTTAAGCCTGACTCTATAAAGTGGGCTTCTGCCCATTGCTACAGTAATATCTGAACAGTAATTTCAGAGTGCAAAGCTCAAGTTTCCCTTCTCTTCATCTGATCTTCCTCCCTTCCACTCTCTTCTTCTCCCCCTTCTTCCACCTTTCTCTTACTTATTTACGTTGTAATCCTAAGGGGTACATCACTGTAGCAGCTGTTTCACACACAAAAAAAGCTGCATGCATGCATTTTAGAAGAAAATCATATGTATTATAAGGAATGGGATAGTATATAAACTAATAGGGACAATTATCTACGGTAAGAAATTTATGACGTAACATTCAGTCTGAATTATATGAACTAATAGAGACAACTATTCATGTGTAGGTTTCTTGTGGTTCCCATGTTGATGGTACAACGAAGCTAAATTTTCAAATAGTTGGCCACATTTACCAGAGGATATTGGTGCTATAGGTAAATGTTATATTCTCTTGCCATGGCGCTGATTCTTGCATGAGTCTGAGGAGTTAGGCTTGAAGATCTTCCGAGTAAAATCCAAGGATGAAGCATTGGCTCAAGATTCATCACCGCCTCACCGATAATTGTTACATTTTTTGTGCGAAAAATTTCCTTATGCTCTATATACTCTAGAGTCCATAGGAATTTACTTAGTTCCATAGCCAAAGAGAGGTGTAGGAAAAGATGACTGCTTTGCAACCCCCCTCTCAACATTTAGGCAGACCAATCCCTGAAGACGACGTGTATATCCACTGTCAGCATATGTGGCGGAAGTAAATTTCGTCCACTGATTGTTGGTCCTCTTAGTGAGCTCGGTAAAAGAACTGATAGGCTGCCCAAACTGAAAATTCAGATTGCCCAAAATGTAATTTTCATAAATCGACGGGTTGGTCAAAATTTAATTTTTGACAACCAACCGTCAGTTGTACTTAACTTGTCTCTTCCTCTATAAGTAGAGGACTCTAGTTCGGTTGGTGGTATAGCAACGCACTCCAAAATCACGGGGCCCGGGCCTTCGTCCGTAATCTAGAAAATTGTTTAAGGTCTTTGAGTGACTCTTATCCTCTTTCCGCCTTTCATGGGTAGATCAATGGGTCACGTTGTCTCATCCTTGGAAAGAGATCAAAGTTATTCTTGGTCCCTTGATCCTATTGGAAAATCCTTAGTGAGTCCATTTTGGGTTTCTTTGATCCTTGGAAGGATACTAAAGTTTCCTTGGTCATGGTGTTTACACTGATCCCAAGGAGAAATTTGTGGGTGAAAATCAAGCCCTTGGTCTAAAAGTCTCAAAGTTTTGGAGCATCTGTTAAGATTGAACTATAACCGTGGGAAGGCCACATTCTTGGAGATCTCAAGCAAGCATGCAGGAGCAACCAGCCCTCACAATGAGAGTAAGTGCTCTCATCACCCTTTTCTTCTTATAAGAAGTGGAGTAAACACATGGTTGAAGCATTTGGTGAGAGAGCTGGTTTTGGATTAATCCATAGTATGGAATTTTGGATTAACTCGATGATGAGTTTGGATTGACTCATATTGTAAGGTTATTGGTGAGCCAAGAAAACTGGGTTTTATAAATGGGTGGATAGCCAAATACCTGGAGGTGACTCATTTTGTAAGATTACCGAAATTGCCTTAGAATAGGTTCTCCACTTGACTTGTAAGATTAACGAAAGTGCCTTAGAATAGATTCTCCGTGAGAGACATACTCGTCAAAGCATGTGTTGGGCGGCATACCGTTATGAATTCTTGTGTGCATGGGTGTGATGCATGCTTGATTCATCTCTCACGCCATCATGCTATTTAGATGTTCTTGGTATATTTTGCATCCTATGTATGATTTTTGTGATCTTCTTGTGCTTAATCTAATGCCTTGAATGTGTGAATGCAATTTTAGTTCATTGCTAAAGTTTGTTCTTTTGGCCATTACTTTAAATCGGTTAGGAGTTTTACTATGTCCTGTTCACCCCTCTCTATGGTAGCTCAGCCGGTTACTGTACAAATTTTAGAGGAAACATGGATAAATCCGCCAATACAAGGGGAGATGTCATTCCACAGCGTATTTAATTTTGAGAGTTCTTGTCTCACCATTTAACTGCTCACAATAAAGAGACTTTTTAGTGGACATCAAAGGCTTGCTAGTCAGAGAGTCTAATTTGTAAACCCTTCTTGCCATATATTGCATAAATTTGAAGACTTTTTGAAAGTAGCTTGTAATCATGAAACTTGTAGAATTAAAAAGAGAAAGAGTTGTCGCTCAATCAATTGCTGAAGTTGCACATGTCATGGCTTTGACAGTTTGCCAGTTGCTCACAGAGCAGACTTCGTTTTTGTGCATTTTGGAATCCTTGTATGTCATGGGCCTACCATGACATTATGGTTTAAGGAGGAGGCTTCCATTCACATTGCGATCGATTCTGTGTTATTTGAACAATCAAAGCATATATTATGTTATGCTTGCTTTTGGGGAAAGGTTTAATATTTGGTGCATATGTTGTATTGAAGGTCCAAGGGTTATCTGGTTAATATTATCTCATTTTATTTTCTGAAGGTGCAGATCTGATATACATGTCTTGTACAAACTACTTGTAACAGATATTTACATACCAAATTGAGGAGTATTATCAATCATTAAGCATTCGACAAGACTTCTTGGTTTTCTCATAGAATTAATAGAATTCTAAAGTGTTTTTCAATCGCAGGTCAAGACAAATGTCGTTTAGGATAAATTTCTACATTAAAGAATGTTGTAAATTTGGTCTTCAGTTTTGCGGGTTATGAGAAAACTTAAATGCAGTTTAGGATTATTTCCTAATCAAATAGTGAATATGGTCTCCCATTTTGCTGGATCGGAGAAATTAGTTGTATTTTCTTTCAAAGTGCTGTGAATATTAACTTATAAAAAAATTGTTGTATTTTTATTATATGCAAAGTGGGAGAGCTCAACCAAGATAATCATCTCTTTGTTTATTTCTTTATTTAGTTATGTAATAGAAGGTGCCTCATATCTGACGGTCACGAGGTCTGAAATCTGATGGTTGTCAGATTGTTTCTCCCTCACCCCATTTTCCCTTAACATTGCATCTGGTGTGGTCTGCAAAGCACGGGGAGGGGAAGGAGTTCCCTGACCCAACTGCCGCACTCTGTGACAGCCACCACACAGGTTGACCGGCTGGTGCACTCTGTGGACCTGTGACCAGCACGCGGTGAGCGCAGAAGGACCAGAGTAGTTTTCCCCTTTATCATGTAGGATAATGTTTGAGCGCCTCTTAAAATGGACATCGTTCTTGACTGAGAAGTGAGAAAAGCTGTTGTATATTGCTTTAGCATATCCTTTCTAGTGCCTACAATGACAGTCTCACAGTTAAATACGTTACTGATGCTGGATGTGGCTGGTAGCTCTATAGTAGAAATGAGCAGCTTTGAGGCCTATAGGTTGTGAGACTAAATGCATCTCTTTGAAGTAAGAGTACTTCAAGTTTTTGCAATGATACATAAGCAATGATATGGCTAGTTTTATGTTATGTGATTTTTCGGGCTTCTAGTTAACAATGTTTACATGAGGAAAAAGTTGATTATGCTTTTATACTATTATCTTTTTCTGTTACTTTCTTTGAGGGTAGTCAATGCTTCTGCAAGAACAAGTTCCACACTGTGAAGTCTGGGTTTTATTTTGTTCATCTCCTTCATACCTGGTGTGTTATCTGCTCAGGTACTTCTGGACAGAGTTGAGCACTTTATTCAGGCAGTTGCAGTTCATGAAGATCAAATCTTCCAGAAACGTACTCGTATTCAGCAGGTTATTCTATATGCTTAATAAAATGGAGTATGTATCTGTGATTGTAGTCTGTAGAGGTTTTTATAAACATGATATTGCACATGTATTTGTGTGTGGTTTGCTGTTTAGTGTCTGTATTAACTTACACATCACTGTTAACGTGAAGGTTCATAATAATCATGTTTGATTATGCTTATAAAAGATAGGCTTAAGAATAAGGGGAACTATCCTAGCTTTGAATTGGGCATAAGTTTGTTTCTTTAGAACATTCACCCCCAAAAAAAATGAATTTGGGCTTTCATGTCATCTAGTTCTTGTAGCCTGCCTGCTTTCATGTCATCTAGATCTTGTATCTTTCAAGTATAAAAAAAAGACATTCTGTCTGATTTGTGTTCTTTTCTATTTAGTAGTGCTTTTGTTTGTTATTGATGCATTCTGAGATGCTGTCTTTTGTTTCAGGCAATAGAGAATCACGAAGAGCTGAAGATGAAGATGAAGGGAGAAAATAGGGGGGAAACCCAAAACGCTGTTACTGACAGGGTATGTCTTCTTTATTGTGTTGTGCACAATGCTCCTAGCTAAAGTGACTTTCAGTCGGGTGTTTTCTGATGAACATTGACTAGACAATAAGACATCAAAAGCATTGCATTATCATGCATTAAATGGTCAATTCAGTCACTTCAAAATGTGTTTCCGACAAATTCGGAACATGGATATAAACTGGATGTCTGGTTGCTTTCCAGGTGAAATTAGGGGTACCTGGATACAAGGAAAGATATTACATGGAGAAATTTGAGCTGGATAGTCCTGTGAAAATTAATGATGTCAGAAAAGATGTTGTAAGATTGTTGTTTTGCGATTTACTTCGTATGTAATGCCCTTTAGTTGAAACCACGTTTCAATATACATTACTAAAATTGTGGAGATAATGTGAAATGCTTTGTTGTTGCAGGTCCAGAAGTATGTGGAAGGGCTTTGCTGGGTTATGAGATATTACTACCAAGGTGTCTGCTCGTGGCTGTGGTCAGTTAATATGCTGTGTATTTTAAGGCTTGAGACATAATGAATTGGTGATCATCTTGTGAGTTCTTTCTCAGATGCTAGCTAAATGTATCTTATGTTTGAATCATGGCAGGTATTATCCTTATCATTATGCTCCATTTGCATCAGACCTTAGAGGCTTGGCTGATCTTGAAATTACATTTTTCTTGGGTCAGCCATTTAAGCCTTTTGACCAATTAATGGGAACACTGCCTGCAGCAAGGTATGTCTTACCTATAGGTTTTGGCTTCATCATCATCTTCTCCTTATCTCAGATTGTTGGTATCCTGTGTGTGGTGCCATATCTTGCTGTTTTTCTTTATAGTTCAAATGCTTTGCCGGAGCATTATAGGAGATTGATGACTGATCCAGCATCACCTATAAGTTCGTTTTATCCTGAAGGTATTTTTTTTCTGAATTTTGAAAGCCAACCTTTAACACCCATCTGTAGTGCTAAAATCAGGCATCTTTTTTTTCTTTATCTGTGCTTAGATTTTGAGATAGACATGAATGGCAAACGATTTGCATGGCAGGTATGATGTTCTCGCATGGAGTATTTTTCTTGATGTGACAGGATGGCTGTATATAACAATGCGTGCGTTTTATTCCTTTGATGTTATTTCGTATTGCAGGGCGTGGCAAAATTGCCATTTATTGATGAGAGACGATTGCTAGCTCAAACTAGGAAACTTGAGGACACATTAACGGTGTGGATTTCCGCTCTTATCTCTTCATGTTTGTCTTGATTGAATTTTATTTTGTGCAAAACACTTCTTTATTGAGAGAAACGCTGTAATTTATATTGCTAGGAAGAAGAAAAGGCTCGAAACAGTATGATGCATGATTTGCTATATGTCTTTGAGGATCATCCATTAGCTTTTCAAATTGCGTCATTATATCACTTTTACCGTCAGTTGCCCATGCAACAAAGGTATCCTTGTCCTATTGACGCAGCTGCCAGGTCTGTGGCATTTTTTCTTGTTTTTATTTGTTTCCTATGTAATGTTTGCTATATTCTTTATTTTTATGGTTTATTGTAATTGTAGTGGCGGAATGAATGGCTTTTTATGGTTGAGTGTGAGGAATGGTCATAGGAGAACAATTCATTCTCCAGTAAGGGGTTCAAAGGACGTTGAAGAAAACCGAGTATTGTGAGCACTGTAGATGTCTTTTTTTAAAAAATTTAAGCTGGTTTCTTGCTTTGTAACTGATATTTTATATTACACAGAAATGCTACTTATCTTAATCCTCCACTTCATCCACACATTCCTGAACCTCCCAAGCCTGTTACTGTGCCAGAAAAGGTAATACTGAAACTTCATCACTTTGGTCTCCCCTTTAGTATTGGTGGAATTGGTAGAGTTTGGATAGTTTGTCTTCCGCATTTGCTTCTGTGGGCTTGATGTACATTGTCGGGCTGTACCTAAACAGCTCGAACTTTTGAGGTATCTTGGTTTCTAATCTGAGTTTCTAGTTTTTGGATAATATGTCGGTCTGCATTGTCATCTGTGGGCTTGATATACATTGTTGGATGTTCCTAAATATTAAAGCCCACATGCAGATAGAAACAAACAGACAGGTTATCCAACTAGCAACTCAGAGATTAAGAACAAGAGACTAATGTGAGATTTGCCGCTGATTCTTTTCTTTCCCAATCTGACCTGGGGTGTTCTATATCATCATTTGTTACTTTTAACCTCTATGTGTGACACTGCATTGCAACTAGAAATTTTTTCTTTAACCTTTTCCTTTTTGGCTTTAAACAAAATTGTCAGCAAAATCACTAGTACCAAATTCACTAATAATTTCCATTAATGTGGTGAAATAATGTCGCAATTTCAAAGAGCTAGATAGTTCAAGGCATCAAACAGGTTGAAGAACTTCAAATGGAATGGACAATAGCAAAGTTAAAAAAACTAAGACATTAGCAAAACAGCTGAAAAATATAAGGTGTGCTGGGCACGCAGTAATGGACTTTAGAACAAATGGTAGCCCACATGCTGACAGGACTGATGGGGATACCTTAATATTAAACAAGTAATAAAGCCACTAGAGGAGAATACGATTGATCTGGTCTGTGTGAGAAGTAGTCCCCGAACCTTTTAGCAGACTTTCTGAACTGCAGCTAGGGCTCCAATGATTGTCAGCCAGCAGCAGAGCTTTATATGAATTGAAGACTGGAGTCGAACTTCAAATCGTCCTCAAGTTGAAACAGGTAGGGCTGGTAAACGAGCTCAGGGCTCGCTGAACCAGCCCAGCCTGAGCCCATTTAAGGGGCCAATAACAGCCCGTGAAGTTTTGCTAGCAGTTCTGCCAGCTCCCCGGATGCCTTTCCCGGAACACTTCCCGGGGTACCCCACCAAGAACCAGTTCATCAAGTACCTCGACTCCTACGCCTGCCACTTCCAGCTCTCTCCCCGCTTCAACCAGTGCGTCCTCTCCGCCAAGCACGATGACACCTGCGACCTCTGGTGCGTCCGCACCACCTCCGTTGGCAGTGCAGGAAGGGGCGGTGAAGTCAAGTACATCTGCAGGTGGCTGGTGGTGGCCACGGGGGAGAACGCCGAGATGGTGGTCCCAGGAGTTCGGAGGCCAGGTGGCCCACGCCTGCGAGTATCAGTCCGGTGAGGACTACCGCTGAAAGCGCGTCCTTGTTGTCGGCTGCAGCAACTCTGGCATGGAGGTCTCCCTCGACCTCTGTAACCACAATGCTCACCCCTCCATGGTCGTCTGCAGCTCGGTAAACATTCATTAAAACTCCGGTACACACTGACTAGCTAGCTAGTTTTTTAGTTCCCTGACTAGCTAGCTTGGTGAGGTGAAGTGGGCTCTTTTGATGAGTTGACTTGAAATGGGTCCCTTGGAGCTCAAGTACACACTGGGGAAGACCCCAGTCTTGGACATTGGGGCACTGCAGAAGATCAGATCCGGGGAGATCAGTATAGTCCCTGGGATCAAACGGTTTTAATATGTTATCCCATAGGATACTCTGCTGGGAAACTTTAGGCGCAAAAACCATAGCCCAATAACCACCCAATAAACAGCCCGTGACTGTTTATATCTTGGCGGGCTGTGACCATTAATGCTGAGTTGGCTCGGGCTATTGATGAACAATTGCGGGCCTCCCGAGCCCGGCTGGTTTAGCAGTCCTAGAAACAGTTGCTCCAAAAGTCTTCGAAGAATGCATCTTTAACCAGTAAACTTTGTCTTCTCCAATCTAGCGGCTATCTGCAATTTTTTAGCAGGAGTCCAGCGTTCTTGGTCGACTACCTTTGAGACCTTCAACTAACAATCTTCAGAAGTCTCAGGAGAAAAAAAACCACTTTCAGTCTCAGCTTAGTTCAAGTATTTCTATGTTGAACGGCTTCAGCACAGGGATTTTTATGGTTGCAGAAATGGGACAGAAAGGAGATACTGCAAATGAAGGCTGACTGTGGATATTAGGGTAGACACCCTTTTTTCCTCCAAAATGTATCTGATATGTGTCCGGGACATATCCCAGACGTATCTAATATGTATCTGAATGGTTCATTTTTTTAAAAAATTCTGGCTGGAATTTTGTCTCTAACCTCATGGTCTTCGCTTTAAGTTAAGGGCTAATTAGTGGACTTTTGTATGCGATTAGCATATATCGACTTAACTAGTAACTAAGTTGGATTTTAATTAATAGAGCCCATTTTAAATGCACAAGGTCTAAATGAGCTGAACTCCCATTCTATTAAGCCATTTTATTGACTTAGCTTAAGGCCTTATTTGTCATTTATTAATAGAAAAGACCTTACTAGTTGATATCATGACTATGCAAGGACCTAGTGGGCATAAATTTACATTTTACTGTAGTATTTTTGTTCAATTTAGAATTTTTGGATTTATTTGCAGATACTGAAGCCATATGACATAAAGCCTTTTCCTGTGTTATGGCATGAAGAAAATGGAAGTAGGCGTCAGCAAGGGAGAGAGAGGTTAGCAGTAGTGAATGTTAATAACAGTTAGTAAGTGTAGATGGATAAAAAAACATTACTACATTGTCATCATGAATTGATGAAAAGTGGCTGTGCTTATTATTATGTTCTTCTAATTGTCCTCGGTTTAGGAAATGGGCAGGCTAGCTGTTTGCTGATCAGTATGGAATAAAAGAAGGTTTTTCCTTACGATGATTTACATGCTGGCCTGTCTATGAAACAAATATTAAATTTCTGTTCTTGTAAAGTATTTTTACCTCGTTATAATTGTTATTATATAGTATCAGCATATTCCAAAATTGTCTGGGCAGAGTTGTAGCTTTAATTGTATCTCTGCTTTGATTATGATTCAACATTTGCTTTTCCTTTAGTGATTCAAGGATTCTCTAAGATATATAAGGCTTCTTTTGTGTACTTTTTAGACCTCAAGTTCCTGGAGGAATCTCTGGCTCTCTTCTTGGTGAAGCGTCTCATCGACTGCTTAAAAATTCTCTTCAGATCAAGTCTAACAATTCGGGATTGTTGGGCGTTCATGACCAAAACCGTTCAGCAAATATGCCTAACAGACACAGGCCTTCTGGAGCTTCAGCATATGAAAGAGGGTTTAACCCAGGTTCTGGTAATGATGCTTTTTACAACAATCAAGCTGCTCTTCACCATTCTAGGTCGGCACCTATGTTTAACGAAGTTCAGGGCTACAGAGCTAATGGTAGATTTCAAGACAGATCAGTTTACCCTCAAGAACAGTACAATTTACAGGCACAAATGGTAAACATGTCATTTGGAGAAGGGATGAGAGCAAGTCCGAGGATTTCAAATGATGAGTATTGGATGATTCCAGTGAAGGAGCAGCAGCATATTAGGAATACCGGTAGCCCACCATGGCCACCTACCAACTGGATTGATAAGCCAATGACAGGGAACTCGGGTATTTACAACCACCAAGGGACGGGATTGCAAGGTGGTTTCAACAAGCAAATGAGGAGGGTTTATCAACCCAGAACGAAGCAAAACGGTTCTACTTCCCAACAGTAATTCTTCTGTATTGTTCTCCCTTCAATATGCTAATGTTGTACAATAGAGCTGCTTGGCTTCTTTAAGGTGGATATTGGCGCTCCTGTTTGATTTTTCTTTTCTAATATATTGATTTTAGTTTTTTTAGTAATAGATGCATGTTACTGCCTCGGTTTAACTGCTCATAATATCAAGTGAACTTTTCTTGAGCAAGGAAAAGCAATTCAGACGGTCGTAATATAACCCAAACAGCTTCCTTCCCTTCCAGAGCATCAGAGTCGCACAACATTAAACAAATTATTTGTAACACTTCAATGTGATATGGGAATTATTGGGACTTTGGAAGGGATTGAGCACAAGAGTCCACACTCATGGAATATACAGATTTCGGATACTGCAAAGCCTAATGAACTGGATTCAGGTTTTACTTATTCAGTAAATTAGCTTGCAGTTGAATTCTAAACGGAATTTTTTACTGAAAATTTATTTGCTATGATATAATTGCCACTTTGATTTGACAAATATTTTCAACTGTCAACCAAAGTGGGTTATGGACTTAGATGTAGACTTGTGGAGTCTTATGAGATTAGATGGCCTCGGGATGGGATGATCTATTTTGACTATGTTTTATTTGGACTACAGGGTAGTCTATGAATATGAAGGTTGATTAATGGTTTTAGTCTATGAGTGAGATTTGAGTACCTTGGGTTTTAAAAACCAAAAACCATTGAGCAAATAATTAAAATTGCACCACGGAGGTAGCCATTCCTCTCAATAAGTATGTGCATTGAAGTGAATCCTGTGAGGTATTGACTTCACAAATGACCGCGTGATATTAGAGGAGGTTTTTTGCAAGACCGGCATCTGGCTTTGGGCATTAGGTGCAAATGTATGGATGGGCTGCCAATCTACACAAGATCATGCATTCATGTAGGTAATCGGTAATCATGGCATGCCGGTAGTCTGTTAGCACGTGGGTCCATGAAGCCCTTGTGTGATCCGAAGGAATCAGTACATGGGTGGGAGAAGGGTCTGGAATTTTGTGGGTTGACAGGATTCTGAGTCCCACATGAGTTGGCTGCTCTGGATGACCTATTCAATACTGGGATGGGTAACTGAATTGGACAGCAAGAGAGATGTCCTAAGATGAGGAGTTTCCAGACATGAGTTACTTCGTATACTTGATAGTGTAACAGACAAAACTGGACAACTACAACATGGCAGACATACCAGTGGTTCAACATGTCAGAATCATTATTTTTTTATTCATACATTCTAGAAATGAAGAAAGTTGAAATTTTAAACCGAGAAGTAGTTGTGGCCGTTGGCGAACAAGTTTTTACAAATTCGTCATCCCCACAAGAAAGTGTCTCAAGGAATTTGAAATATCCTCATAGGGATAAATAGAAAAAAATATAGAAGAACGCAAAAAGAATTAACTAAAACTGATAAAAAATGAAGGAGATACGACGAGAATGAATGTTGCTATCAAATCGTGTATTTAAATACATGATAGCACTACTATCGTGTCTTCAATGACACGATACCACTGCTTTCGTGTAACTGAGTACATGATACCATTGTTATTATGTCTTTGATCACGATTACATGATAGCAGTTGTATCGTGTATTCAATTACGTGTACTCGGTTACACAATAGCAGTGGTGTCGTGCCATCGAGGATATGATAGCAGTTGTATCGTGTACTAGGTTACACGATAGCAGTGGTATCATGTCATCGAGGACATGATCACTAGTATAGTGTAATCGAATATATGATAGCAGGTCAAAATACAACGAGGCATATCTCCCTCATTTCTTATCCATTTTTTCTCATTCTTTTTGCATTCTTCTTTATTTTTTCTCCTCGTTCTCCCTATTTATTTATACAAATTCTATTGGGGATGATAAATTTTTTGTGACTCCAATGTCAATGAATTAAATATGTGGTGAACACGACTCCATGACAATGAGTACATGATATATGAATTATAGATATTATGTGTTCTTGACAATATTTCGTGTTACTGATCTTAGGGGGTGACTAATAGTAATGGAAAATAAAAGTCGTTATTTGTCTACACTACGATGGATTATTTGAAAGTCTTTATGAGTACGTAGGTAGGAAAGTGAAACTAATGACCATTGACACACGAGTAAAGTTCTTAGATCTGTTGATTCAAGTTGAACAAAGATTAAGATCAAGTCTGCAATGGGTAACTTATCGCTCAAATATCTAGTTGCATCAGTATCTCCATGCGTACCATACATACTAGGGGATGATGAAAATCTGAAAACTGTCTTTAACATTCATAAGAACGCAATGAGGGAAGTGTTGGAGTTGTACGTGGAGAGAACTTCCAGTGTCAATAAGGAGAAGATATCCCCATTAGATAAACTTGTTCACTTGATATATGATGACCTGGACTCATCAGGAGGTGAAGGTTGGAAACAACTGAAGCTTGTATTTGGAACAGCAAGGTAAGAACACAATTTCGCATCATGTGTGACACAACTCTACAAGTTATCATGTATTATATATGCGACTTCGTATCGTATTTATGATGACATGCCTATGAACAAGTTGTGTGCACAATGACATGACTCAAAGTTGCAATTGTAGGATATCATGTAAGTGATTATACAATATTCCTACATTTTGTGTATTTGTTTATACTACTCATATTGATATACCTTCTTCATATCTTGCAGTTTGGGAGAAAGTAATGAAATTGAGAGGACATTCAATACCTAGGAGGTTGGATCTAATATAGTACAAGGAGAAGAAGCAAAAAATATAAATAAAAAGATTGAGCAATTTTCAAATGAAGGTGTTGAAGAAGACGATGAATTTATTGATACTGACGATATATGGTCAGGAGATAAGTGATTGTTACCTCTACACACACAAACCCTTAAGCTGGATAGGGGACAATTAGAAATTGATCAGCCTGATAACCAGAAATCCTTGGACGCATAGTTTATTCATATTGAAGAAGATGGAGGTTGGGATTGAGGCATTGAGTATAATTTGGATGAGGTAGAGACATACGAGGAGGAGGTGATGTTGAGCGGTAGTTTGCAAGCAACCGATTGGAGGATTTTTTTTATTAGGGGCTCGGTTCGAAAGCATCAAACATTTTAAGAGAACTATTGTTGATTTGGCAATAAAGAGGAGGTTCACATATACTGTGGTTGTTGAGAACAAGAATACATTTGCCATAAAGTGTAAAGAGAATGAGTCCAAGTGGTATATTTGAGTGTCAAACAAGTCAGGTGATCGTTTTAAATTAAACCCTTGCAAGTGCACAAGGCAATTGTGTACTACAGCGAGTATTAAGGGTTGTCGAACCTCAGGGACGGATGAATACTTTACCAAATTCAAGAGAAAAGTTGCAGTTTTTATTTACTCTAAGGAAAGCAATGAACTTTAACTAAATTAAGCTGAGATTAAATCAATATCGAAGAGACTAAGGCTTCGATTCCACCATAATAAACTAGTGTATCATCTCTCTCTCTTTCTTTTGAATAAAGATTTCCAATTGGCTAGCATATTCCTCTCAGACATACACTTGTCAATTCAAATTATAGTGCTCTCCTCTCGGATGTAACACATAAACCAATTAAACACATGGAATTGTGATCTATCTCTCTCGAGTATAAACCAATGAAACTTTATTAGTATATAACACTTCAGATTACTCACGTTCCTCTCGGACACGCAAGTGCTCTTTCATATTGAAATCCAATTAATTCACTCTTGTCTCTCTCGAGTACAAAGAACAAACTTCAATGAATTAACTTTAATTGCATAATAAAGAGTCATACGCCAACTAGAGTAAACATAATATAAGAGAAAAGAGATTATACAACCAGTCTATTAGGCTTCATCTACGCCTTGAAAAGGAGTCTAGCTTCGCATTAGAAGAGAATCCATCATCATGTTCTGCATCTTCTTCTTCTTCTTCTCTCCTTTGCTCTAGCCTCCAATATAGCTCAAGATCCTTCAAAATGTTCTCCCTTAAGGCTTATATATATGTTTGAAGATAAACCCCGAAGTCCCCTCCAAATCCGAATCGAAATAGGCTTGATTTAGGTTTTTCCGCAATAACCGATCGATCGCTCCGTATTGCCGATCGATCGCTTCCCGATCGATCATTTTCCATTGTTAATTCTTACGTTGTCGCGCCAATCGTCTGTTTCATCTTGCCTTCTGATCGATCATTTTTATTCCCGATCGATCGATTTTACTGTATTGCGTACAACCAAAAACTCCAGTAGATACGATCGATCGTTTTAATAGCCGATCGATCGTTTCCTTCAGTAACATTATTTTTTGAATATGACGATCGATCGTGTATTTAATGCCGATTGATCGTAGTTACGGTTCATGATTTTCAAATGGTCATAACTTTCTGCTTCGAATTATGCGCGGTCGATGGCGTTGGAAAGCTGATTTCTTGAACTTTAATATGAAGCTTGCATTAGTCCAATTAGAGATATGCACACGAAGTTATGAAGATTTAACCATTAAAGTCACTTTTTACCTCATTTCTTGTAACACCTAGAAAAATTGGTACGTTAACTAAAAGTTTCTATTTTAGGAAACTGTTCTAAAATAGGAAAGTTTTGTTGCCTGATGTGATTTCTAGTCGTGTGTTGTGCTTTGATGTGTTACTTGACTTTTATGATATGGTATGATTAGTTAATCGCATGACTAATAGTAGTAGAAAACCAGGACGCGAGGGTTGGTCCTGGCGCAGGGCACAACCTGGCGTTGAGGCCAGCCTGTCGCCAGGGTCTAAGAACACCTGACGCCAGGAGTGGGGCTAGGCGCCAGGGCATATATTCAGTGGATTACTTTTAAATTGATAAATTGAATTTGGCTTTGATGTGTGGCTCGTGGTTTACGCGAGATAGTGTAACGAGTAGTGCAACCACGGGAGACCAGAGACATGTGCGCGAAGGACTCTAGCCTAGACGCAAGGGGCCTGGGCGCATAGCCACGTGGCAATGGCCTAGGGGTGACTTTTGAACGTGGGTAACCTAGCATGAGGAGATCTTCAAAGGATTGGAGTGAATCTTGGTGTAAAATCTACAGTTTGACCTAATCGCGGTGGATAAGGTAAGTACTGCGGTAATCGGAAGTTATCAGTTCAGTTGTGATAATTATGGAGATAAGTCTGAATTAAAAAGGAAGTGATTAGTCACTTTTTAACCAGCCAATAGGAGGAGGGGATGCCACTGATCTATACATGAAATATGCATTTTATTATCTCCTAAACTTATGTTTATGCTAGTGTTTGATTAGAATTACTACTACTTTAATATAGTTTTTAGTTTTGTAGGAAATGAGAGCAAAGATACAAAAATGAAGAGAAAACGGACTTCAATGGTCAAATTATCGTAACTCTGTGTACAAATATCGGATTGGACTGATTCAAGTCTCATGTTAAAGTTCAAGAAGTCAGCTTTCCAACGCCACCAACCATGCGCAATTCGGAGTTCGGAGCAAAAAGTTATAGCCATTTGAAGATTCCGGACAGTAGAAACGATCGATCGCATCCTTACGCGATCGATCGCGTCTTCCGCTTAAAACACTACATTGAAGAAAACGATCGATCGGACACCCAAACAATCGATCGTATCTACTGGAATATTTGGTCTTGCGCGAGATTTTGAAGACAGTAAAAACGATCGATCGGCTTCGTCCGGCGTCGTTCGCCATACGATCGATCGGAAGCAATTAACAAAGGAAAACGGCTTCGTTCGGCTGCGTTCGAAAGGCGATCGATCGGGTTATACGGGCGATCGATCGTTGCATACGGAAAACACAATTTAACACTATTTTGACTCGGATTTGGAAGAGGATTTGAGGGCTTTCCTTCACCCCTATATATATGCCTTAAGGGAGAACGTATTGGGTATGCAAGAATAGAGTTTTGAGACCTTGGAGGCTAGAGCAAAGGAAGAAGAAGAAGATGAAGAACAACATGATGATGGATTCTCTTCCCATGCTTGGCTAGACTCTCTTCCAAGGCGTAGATGAAGCCCAATTGATTGGTAGTATTGTTTCTTTTCTCTCATATTATGTGTTTACTCTAGTTGGTGTATGAACCTTTGTTATGCAATTAAAGTTAATTCATTGAGTCTATTCTTTGTGCTTGAGAGAGACAAGAGTGGATTTTATGAATTTCAATCTGAAAGATTACTTGCATGTCTGAGAGGAATATGAGTGTTCTGATTTGTTATATATCAATAAAGTTTCATTGATTTATGCTCGAGAGAGATAGATCACAATTCCATATGCTTAATTGATTTATGTGTTACGTCCGAGAGGAGAGCACTATATGTCGAATTGACAAGTGTATGTCCGAGAGGAATACACTAGCCAACTGGAAATCTGAATTCAAAAGAGAGAGAGAGACGATACACTAGTCTATTGTGGTGGATTCGAAGCCTTGGTACTTCTCCTATTGATTAATCTCAGCTTAGTTTAGTTAAAGTTCATTGTTTTTCTCTAGATTAATTAAAAACTGCTACTTTTCTCTTGAATTTGGTGGAATATTAATCCGTCCCTGAGGTTCGACAACCCTTTCCATACTCGCCGTAGTACAATTGCCTTGTGCACTTGCAAGGGTTTAATATTTAAACGATCAGCCACATATGAGAGGGAGAGAGAGGGGCGTCCTATTGGATGGCTCATATTTGGTAGTTTCCTAGTTGAGTAGGGAACTAGACTTGATAAGGAAGTATCCTAACTAAGAAGATTTCAAATCTATCTAATTGTGGAGTTAACTTGCTGGGCATCCTAATCATCATTGGAGAAGGAAATCTAATTGGTTGATGGAAGATTGGGATTAGGAAAGTCTTAGATTTGGAGTAATCCTAGTAGGGAGAGGCATTGGCTATATAAACCAAGGAAGAGGTCACCCATGCTCCACACACCAAAAGCCTTAGATGCCCAAGCCCAAAACCCTAGCCTTTTCTTCTTCTTTCCCATCAACTCCAGCAGCCTTCTGATCTATACATGAAATATGCATTTTATTATCTCCTAAACTTATATTTATGCTAATGTTTGATTAGAATTATTGTTACTTTATTATAGTTTTTGGTTTTGTAGGAAAATGAGAGCAAAGATGCAAAAATAGGGTAAAATAAGACTTTAATGGTTAAACCTTCATAACCTCGTGTATATATTTCTGATTGGACTGATTCAAGTCTCATTTAAAGTTCAAGAAGTCAGCTTTCCAACGCCACCGACCATGCATAATTCGGAGTTCGGAGCAAAATGTTATGACCATTGGAAAATTGTGCTGCAGGATGAATAGGACCGATCGATCGGCTAAATGAGGCGATCGATCGCCTGAGGAAAAAATCGAAATTTTTGCGATCGATCGTCACCGTTTGATCGATCGTATCTACTGAAAATTTGTCATGAACAGTACCGTTCGATCTGTGAATAGTGCCGATCGATCGCAGTATACGGAAAACGTGATTTTGGCCTATTTCGACTCAGATTTGGAAGGGGACTTCGTGGTTTTCCTTCACTATTATAAATGGGCCTTATGAAGGAACGTTTTGGGCATTAGAAGGTAGACTAGAGAGCATACTTTGGAGGCTAGAGAGGAGCAAGAGAAGGAGTCTTTTGGAGCAAAGAAGAAGAAGGATTCATGACGATGGATCTACATAAACAGGCTTTTCTTTTCTCCCTTTCTATGTGTAACTAAATTCCTTGTCAAGGCTTGATGAAGCCCTAGATGTGTATTGCTACTCTTGATAGTTTAATTTTATACAGTTGATTATGATTTATGCTTAATGCGATTTCATGAGTTTCTTTTGAGTGCTCGACCATAGACTTGATTGATTTGCATGAAATTAGATCTTTTCAATTCTTGCGCTTAGCTAAAAGTAAGCTGGTGTTAATTCTATGCCCGACCAAGGATAGGATCATTAGCCCAAATGATAATTCTATGCCCGACCAAAGATAGAATTATCTACATTAATTTTTAGTGGATGAACTCTCGTGTCCGACCAAGAACGTGAGTGAATTCATTGTGATTTGTTTGTCTGACCATGAACACAAATTACCATATCATGTCAATTTGAGCGTAATAATAATTGAGAATAGTAATTGCATGTCTAGTGGTGGATTCTCTGCCTTGATATTTCTCCATATTGATTAAATCTCAGTAGATTAGATAAAGTCCATTGCTTTATTTAATATTAATTAAATTACATCTTTTACTTCTCTTGAATTTGGTAAAATATTCACTGTCCCTGAGGTTCGACAACCCTTTAATACTCGCCGTAGTACAATTGCCTTGTGCACTTGCAAGGGTTTAATTTTAAACGATCACCTTCCATCTCTTCTTTCACCCATATCTCACGTGGAACAAAGGAGTAAAGGCATCGTCGCGGAGAAGAGCGAAGGAGCTATGCGTGGAGGTGTATTTCGCATACATCTAAGTGGTAGGATGATTTTTCCTAACCAATCTGATTTGAATCTTTTTGCTTCATTCTTAGCATGATTATTTAATGATCCTATTGATGTTGCCTCAGTGATAAGAGTTGTGTTAGTGTTTGATTCATGAGAGATTCCTTATTGTTTATCAAGTAAGAGTATCCTTGCGATATCTTGTTTCATGCTTGTGTTAGTGCATATATGCTTACCTTTGATGGAAATATCTATATAGTCATGTCTCTTGAACATGGGAGGTCATAAAGTTCTCTTCCTTATTCTGTAATGTTCTGTTTTAATTGTCCATTATGGTTAAGGGATGTATTAATAATATTAAAAGCTTCATTAGAGCAAAGGTTATGTCTTGAGTATGGCTTAAGGTTTTAACAGCAACTAAAGTCATAAATTCATTAAATTCCAGAACGTACCAGAGTTTAGAATTACTTTAGAAGGGGAGTAATTAAGGGTATTAAGGTCATACTATCATAATTAATGAGTATTAATACGAGATTACTTATTATAAGCAAGTAATGCCTTCTCGGCCAGGACTGTTCCTGCGCCAACAATGCTCATTATAAAAATCATAACTAAATGTATAAAAATAAGAAAAATACACCGTTAGTGGGGTTATATACTAGACTATCTGCTATAAAAGTTTCAGAGTCAGATTCCTTCTGTGTTGTTGGTAAGATCAGTCGAAATTGGGTTGTACAGTATAAAACAGTTTACTGGAATTAGGGTTTTAAAGTACTAATAAGTATTAATACTTATGATATGATGTAATCTAATCTAAATAATACTAATACAATATGGTAAGACCTCTTAAGTACTATTACAGTAAGAAAGGAAGTCCAAAACATTAAGACTTTGGGACGAGTCAATGTACCTTGGGGTCAAGATGATCATTGTTTCCTTTGTACAATTGGAGTCGGTTTGAGTATCCAATTGGAGATCAAACCTTCTTATAAACCATCTTGATATTAAATATAATACAACTCCAGATCTAGAAATGTTCTTATCAAAGATAAAGCTATGATGCATGATGTGTGATCGATGAGTAAAATTCATACTCCTACAGTAAGTTATCCATTGGCCAGACTTTGAAATCTCATTTGTGTTCTTATGATGAACTTCGTGCTATTGAAAACAATTATTTATTATACTCCAGAGAGTGAGTCATGTATTGTTGAGAGACTTGATATTCTATTCCATACTCCATGAGTGAGTCATTGTGGTAAGAACTACCCTATTCTCAGAAAATGTAACACCCGAAAAATTTGCATGCTTATTAAAATTGATATTTTAATAGATTGATCTAAATATATGAAATTTTGATGTTTGTTTTTATTCTATTTTTGTATATGGTATTAAAGAGCTTGAATAGAGCTTTCTAACGCCACCGACAGTGCGTAAATCGGAGTTCGGAGCATAAAGTTATGTTTGAATTTTGGTATGTAGTCGGGGTATGCGATTGATCGCCGGGGTATGCGATTGATCTGGCAGGGTACGCGATCGATTGTCGGGGTACGCGATAGATTGCAACGGCATTGAATACGAAAATTGCGTTTTGAGTGGATTTTCTTGAGAAAAAGATACCAAATCCTAACCAAACTTGGAGAGGACGTTCATGAGGAGATTTTGGAGGATTTTAGAGGATTTCTATTGGAGGAAAGAGTCCATGATAAGGAAGGATTTACATAAGAGGTGGAAACTCTAAACTCTATATAAACCCATGAGAGGGGAGGGCTTGTGCAATTCATATCAAACCCTAGCTCTAGAAAGCTTGTGCTTTTCTCCTTCCCACGTTCACCCTTCTCTCAATCCTCTTCTTGGTATGAGTCTTCATCCATAGCTTAGAACGGATGCATTGCTACGAAGCGAAGAAGGCAAACGACGCGTAAAGGGCAAGACTTTTGTGAAACTAAGAGTAGGATGATTTTACCACTATTCTTTGTAATTTATTTCAATCATATGAATGTTTATTATTCAAGTTCTGATGTCAAATATGTGACCTTGTTTAAGAATGAATATGTGTGGTATTTCTATTCATGAGTTGATTATGATCATGCTCTTATATGTGAAGATGTAGGGGTCAATTGATATATGATATGTAACATGATAAAATGGTATACTTTGGTAATTTTAGACAATCCTAGAGTCTGTAATTGATCTGGGAGGGGAGTATGGTTGTCTGTTAATAATATATTATCACCTCTAATGTGTTATTAAGTGAGATAATCGAGTTTAATGAAGAGTCTTAATCTCGGCCAGAACTATTTTTATGCTAACAGTCTACAGTAAATAATTCATAACTAATTCAAATAAACTCGGAAAAATATGCCATCTGTTGGATTAGAAACTAGACTCAAAGGTCTATACAGTAAAAATTTCAGAGAGTAATTCAATCTGTGCTGACACTGGGAAGAGCCATAAATCAACTAATATGTAAAAATAGAATACTGTAATTAGGGTAAAAGTTAGAGAAACTTTAGCAAAACATTAACCTATTCTAAAATAAAAATACTATGAAAGTAATATGTGTTATACAAGATCTTCTAGAAAGAATTACAGCAGAATGGACTAAGTATAATACTTTAGTTTCATGGGCTAATGGTGGGTAGTTTGGTGTTCAGCAAGTCCTATGTGTTTCACTATTGATATTGACTAGATTGTGTTTTCAATTGGAAGGTGAACCATCATTCTCTTTGACTAAAGTCTTAAACCTTGAAGTTTGGATCAATGTTTCTATGACCGAGTTGAGTATTGGAATAGTTCCACCTATGTTAAAGCAATGTGTGACACTTCTGTTGTTGACACTTTATTTTGATACTTCTATGGTTAGTTGTGTGACGATAGAGATTAAGTAATCTCATTGGTACTCCTTTAGTGAGTAAGACTTTTGAAAGAGTATCGAAATATTTGTTGTACTTCTTTCGTGAGCTAGTTATCAGAATGAATATGTTCTTCATAGAGGATACCTTTCCTTCGAGTAAATAGTTACATGAGAGATTTGTTATAAGAACCTTGTGAGATTTTGCCCAAGAGAGGTAAATTAGTTTTCCAGGATGAGAGATGGGTAGTCTCAATAGTACTTGAGTGAAGACATTCGTAGTATGCTAGTAAAAGCCATAATAGACTCCGTCCAGTTGAGAGTTGTAGAATACTCAAAAGCACTTGGATTAGGAGAGACTCTGTCCGGTTGAGAGTTGTAGAATACTCAAAAGCACTTGGATTAAGAAAAACTCGGCCAGGGTGAGAGCTAATGATACTCAATAGCCCCTGTGTTAAGAGAAACTCAGCCAGGGTGAGAGCTAATGATACTCAATAGCCCCTGTGTTAAGAGAAAGTCAGCCAGGGTGAGAGCTACTGATACTCAATACCCCCTGTGTTAAGAAAAACTCAGCCAGGGTGAGAGTTAATGATACTCAACAGCCCCTGTGTTAAGGGAAACTCAGCCAGGGTGAGAGTTAATAATACTCAACAGCCCCTGCGTTAAGAGAGATTCAGCTAGGGTGAGAGTTAATAATACTCAAAAGCCCCTAAGTTAAGAAATTCAGTTAGGGAGATAGTTAATAATACTCAAAAGCCCCTGAGTTAAGAGACTATGCCAGGATGAGAGTTAATAAGACTCAAAAGTCCCTGTGTTAAGAGAGTATATCTTTGAACCCTTGTTAGGTTCCCGCCCAAAGAGAGGCATTCGATAAGTACTGATAGAGCCAATATTCTAGACAAGGCAGAGGGTTCCAAGGAGATAACCTCTAGGATGGTCTGGCAAGAAACCACATGGAAGTGGTGATATATGACAGTGAGAGTTGTAGCTCCATACGCTTGTGATAGTTGAAGTCTCTGTGAATGACGTTTTTCTTATGCACTCTCAATGTTTGGATCATTGATTAATTATATTCTCTCCATACATTCTAGCTATTTTGGAGTCTTAGTGACTGATGATGATTTCTGGTAATGCAATTCCTTATATTGGATATCGATATTGCTGATTTATATGTTGTTGTTGAAATCTTATGCATTGTTATATATTGTATCTTTTGTGTTTGTGTGGGTTTTGCATCCTACTGGGTATTTCTTCGGAATACTCATGCATCCTGTGATGCAGGCTTGGATAAAGATTAGATTTGGAGAACGTTGCAGCATAAGGAAAAGCTCAAGGATTGCAGTCAAAAAGTTACGAAGTTTATGTTGCTTTTGAAATAAATAGCTGTGACATTAATGGCATGTGTGCCAAGAAGTTTTAGTGATTTTGTTAAGAGATTTTAATGACTTTTATTTTGGGTTAATTTGAGATTAAGAATTTTTATTTCATATGGTTTAATGATGTTGATTCATATGACTGAGTGGTTTCAATTACACATCCTTTTGAGATGTTGTGGTTGACTGGTAAATGGGTATTCAGTTGCGTTCCCGAAATTCGACTTCAAGAATTTCTCGCCTAAGGGTCAACTTCCGCACTCCGTCGAAGCTTGAAATTTCGGGGCGTGACAGAAAAGTTGTGACCTTTGCTTTTGATTGAATCATTGTCCAGTTTGACATTGACCTATTTCTCCACTAAGAGTTCTTTTAAAGATCTCTCCAGGTGGAATCATAGTTTGCTCACAGGCCCTTGCTAGATCCGAGGTGATCTCCGATATTTATGGAATTTTAATTCCTTATTGCTCGAAGGGTGACATTACGGAAGGTCTTCAGTCTCCAACCATAGTGTTCGTAAACACTGATGGGACTAGCATCCTAGACGCATGGACGGGTTCCTAAGGGAGAACCTCTAGGATGAGTCTAGTCAAGAGCCACTTGTGTGGCATATTCAGCGAGCAGAAATTGTAACTCCTTGCACTATAAATGCCTGGAGCCTTTGGCATTTTGACCATTATCTCCTTACACCGGTATTTCTTTGGAGTCGTATTGATATTATTCTTCCCTACATCTGTGAATTAGGAATGTTATTATTTGACCTTTCTATTCAAGTAATATAAACCTTTGTTTCGTCTTTCAGAGAGTGCATATTCCTGTTTATCTGAGTGACTTATCCTTCATATCCTATTTTGTTATCCTGGTAGGTTTTTACATCCTACTGGGTATTTCTATGAAATATTCATGCATCCTCTGATGCAGGCTTTAAGGTTCAGTAGGACAGGACTTTGTAGCTCGAAAAGGTGGAGCGGATTCGCAGAGGACGTTTTGGAAGAATTGCTTTTTATCTGCTTTATTTCTTTTGTTAGAACTTTATTAGTGTTGGCCAGTGTGTGCCTAGATTTGATGCTTGATTTATTTGACAGTTTTTAATTAATCTGCTGTAATAATTTAAGTAGGAATCATTTGCTACATTAACAATGTTATTTGAAATTGGATGAAGAATTTCTTAGTTCTTAATTTTGAGATTTGTTACGAGTTCCTGGTGATGTCGATTGCACATTCTTTCGTGACGATGTAATTGACCCGAGTGATAGACTGTTCGGTCGTGTCCCAAGGTTCCTATCTCCGCTTTTGATTGGTTTACTGTAAGGCTTCCGCACTCCGATCGAGGTCAGGAATTTTGGGGTGTGACATTTCTATATCTTGCTCTTGTTTCCTACAAAAACTAAAAACTACATTAAAGTAGTACTAATTATAATCAAACACTAACATAAACATAAGTTTCGGAGATAATAAAATGTATATTTCATGTATAAATCATCAGGGGCTATTAGAGTCACAAGGAGGGAGGTTGTGTATACATTTGACATAAAGCTAAGAACAAAATATCATCTTTTAGCTTCACACTTAGGGATTGCAAGAAAATATCACGGCCTACATAAAAAGTTAATACTATCGCACCAAATAATATCATAAGGTAGATTAAGAAACATTGAGGCATCATAGTCAATTATAAGAAAGAATGGCAGACAAAAGAAGATTTATCGGTGTTGATTGATGGCAAGCAGATGATTCATATCAATTTTGCCCGCATATGGCAAAGAATTAGAAAAATGGAGGTCGCCTTTAAGAGTTCGCTGTTAAGCAAGGTTGTGCTGTAGAAAAGATTCAACCTTTACTGTCGTGATCCTCCCCTTCTAGCACTTTGACAGAAGATATAGGTTTTCAAATGAATCTGTGGGGAAGTGGTCGGAGATGGTCTTCTCTAGTATGATTTTATCAGAGAAACTGGCAGATCCTGGCGAGGAGGCCACTACCTGCATCGAACACGGCGTAGATGGTTAGAGGAAACAGAATTTATAAAGTGAGACCTCACCTTGTTGGCCCTAGTGATTAATAAAAATGAAGAAATTTCTAAATCTACACAATATTTCCAAAGGGAGGGAGTATTACTTATTTAATGTTTATTCCTCCCTCCATCTAAAAATATTTATCCTCATTAGAAAATTAAAATGAACTAAAATCAGTTTATTTTAGTTTTCTGATTAGGCCATATATATTGAAAATTATTTATTTATTGTATACATTTTGCCAAATCACATGACTTCGTCTTTCCAAAATTGGAGGAGACTTTGAAGGATTGACTTGAACTTGGTTCGTGAACGAGCATATGAGTTGGACGGGATATTTGGGAGGAGTCATGTGACTTCTTTGTGGGCTTCATGATCCAATAAAAATGAGAATTTTATCAAATGTATACAGTATTTTGGAACGGAGGGAGTATTATTTATACTGTTTACTGTTACTTATGTTCATCTCATTAGACTAGAGGATAGACGCAGCCGGTCAGGATTTTACTGTATCACAACCTTTCTTGGATAGTTATTTGGTTGTTTTGGATTTTGGAAACAAGGGATGTTATAGTTTACTATCAATGGGAAATGTGATAATTGGAAATTTACACTTCTATGAATTTCGTTTGTTGGCCAGTGGGAGCAGTGATGTACTTCAATCAAAAGGTAGTGAAGTAAAAGTCGATTTCTCATATTAAGAGGCCGTTTGCGGCGTGAAAAATAAAAAACATCCAAGAGAGGTGGGTGGGGAATGCCCCATCTTTTGTTGGATGTGCTCCGTGAGGACTGGTGTTACTAATCTCTATTTTACCTTTTTTTGGGCTTCAATGGATGCCGAGTAGAGATAAATAAAAATGGTGTACAAATCTGCGTCATAAATAAAGTTGTCGCAAAAAAAGGAAGTCGGGTAGCGATGTTTTTTCATTCTCTGTCCATTCAATTAAGCATGTCTGTATTTGAAAATGTGTTAAATTTATTGGATTCTAAAGGCCACCCCCCCCCCCCCCCCGCCCCCGTGAGGGGGCAAAGTCACCCATGCACCGATGGGCCTATGTTTTTTTAAAATGCTGACAGGCTTCACCGGATTGAAGGAATAGCATTCAAGAGAATTCTGCTAGAGATAGGCATATGCGCCATGTGGAGAACCAAAAATTGAAGCTAGGAATAAATAAGGGGAAGATAAACCACACCAAAAATGAGTCTTTTTTTTACAAACCAAAAATGAACCTTCAATTGTTATTGGAACAATCAGATGAGTAAATTCCAGCTAGCCATGTAAAAGATGAATACATCAATCAAGTTAACTATGCAATGTCTCGGCCCCCGGCAAAGCAAATCAGGTCCTATTTCGCTGCCTGGAAAAGATGATAGCAAGACCCACTATCCTAAATCTCCTGTTACAGCCATACCCATCATCTTCTAGTCGTGTGTTCAGCCTTCGAAAGCCTCGCAGGCCGCGTAGCCTCCGAATAGCGCCACAGAGGAAGGGGACGATTCCGGTGTAACCATCCATTGCCACTGTCAACCTCAATTAGTAGACGTCCAAGGCTGCACTGGGGAGGAAGTATTTATTGTGAACATGTATGTGTATTTTAAGAGTATGTGAGGGAAAGCCTTGCAAGTATATTATCCAGAATCTTGCCAAAAAAGAAGTATATGATCCTGTCCGATGGCTGTCTTGACAGCTAACGAGTTAAGACATGTAGGCACGTCTTCTCAGTAGACTGCACAAAAAGAGACATGCAGCTTCTGCTAAGTGTGCCTTTTTTGTCAAAAGTATATCTTCTTCCCAGGCACAAATGAGGTTGGTTGGTCTATGCAAAAAACAAAAAAAATGCAGCTCCATGCTTCTCCCACGCCAGTCGGAGGATGGTTGGTTTCCCACCCCTCTTTTAGGCAGCTTCCTTTAGTTTCCCCACACCTAAGAGAGGAAAAAACATAGGATTTGTAACATCTACCCTCCTTGTACGGAAGGATTTTTAACTGCCTGGCGGATTTCTGCCTAGAAATCCACCATGTATACGAGATCGACCTATGATCGACGGCTCTTGTAATATGGCCGATTTCCAGGCGGATATCTGCCATGCGGATAAAAAATGTTTCCTCCTACATTTGTGTTTTTCTTCTCATTCTCAACAAGTCTGATGCGTTTCACTCTCGATGCCCTGATTTCCTACTCTTAAAATCTGTCATGCATTCATGTCTTTCTCATATGGATGGCAAGTTTGCCACCCCCAAGAATGAAACAGCCACCCAGTTAGAAAGGCCACCCCAAAGGTGTAAGCTATATATATGGGTTTGTCCCATATTATGTGACTAGAATGTACCTCTCATGTAGTGTATGGACATGTGGAGTGGTTAGGCTTTTGTAGGCCTGGGTGGGTCCACCTAATATGGAAGAGACACCTAGTTTAGACCATTATGAAAAGTCCTAATTTGGTTTGAAATAACTATGTAGAGAGAAGATTAAGTATGAGTGTTATGTCCTAATTATGGTAGGACTGAGAGGAGCAATTTATGGGGTGTATATAACCCAAAATTAACCGAAAAAGGATAAGAATAAGGGGGTGTGAAACCGCCCATTCTCCCCCACTCTCGGTTTTGCGTGCAGAGAAAAGGGATGCCCTTTTTCTCTCTCTCCTCACGGTGGAAAATCTCTCTCTCTCTCTCTCTCTCTCTCTTGTGGACATCTTTCTCTCTCCTCCTTCGTGGCTTTTGTTTCTCAATTAGCTTTGGCTTTGGCTTTGGATTGATCTAGGAGATTCAATCAAATGAGAAACACAGGGAGATCCATACACGAACAGTTGGTGGTGATCTCTGACATACTCTTATTTTTCTACGACGAACGATTTAATCATTGGCACAAATGCCGTAGGTTAGTAGTACTCATTCCTGTGTTTTATTTGATTTGTGCATGACATAATTTATGTTCGTATATATTGCTCAAATTCTTGTACTTTATTTTGTTGTTGTTTGTGAGTGCAAGAGGAATTCTAGATCAAAGACAGAATTTGGAGAATTCAACACCACCACGGAAGATTTGATTCGTTTCTGCTACGGCTCGCGAGCCCTACAGTGGTATCGGAGCCCCAATTCCGTTGTAGTGTTAGAGTTCCCAAAAATCTGATTAATTTTTGTGTGGAATTCAGAGCAATCGAACTGAAATTTTGAGTCTTGATACGGCGATCGATCGGCAATTTATACACGATCGATCGCTGTAAGAACAAAACTGAGAAGACGACCAATTAACGATCGATCGGCGCCATTTGCGATCGATCGTAATTACTGGACGTTTTGTTAAAAGGAAGGAATTCCAGTTAATGATCGATCAGTTGAGAAGCTTAAGGTGCAGCAATCGACGCGGTCGACGCGATCGATCGATTGTGAGAACGAACGATCGCATCTTCTAGTTTGGTCAGCTTAAGGTACGTGATCAATCGGCTTGAGGAAGCGATCAATCAGGTGTACAATCGAACATTACATTACAAGTGGGGCGATCGATCGGCTGAGTACACGATCGATCGGCAGTTGTGACACGATCGATCGCAAGGGAAAAGGTTTAAAAAACCAATTTGTTTTGAAGCAGTATTTGTGCGACATATTTAACTATGTACTGTTAGTTGTTTAGTGATTCAAACTTTGCTCTTTAACACTTATTGTCCTGTTTCACTGGTTGTAGATTTTTTATCTTCACCTTGTTGCATCACTTGCTGATTTCATAAAAGTTACAATGGCATCCCGTATGGTCTCCAGTGAATTGTCTAAGATTGAAAAGTTGAATGCCATGAACTTTGTCACCTGGAAGAGGCGCATTCATCATATTTTATTCCTTAAATAATTGGGTCATTTGTTGGACCATGTAGTTGAACATCCAAATGATAATAGTACTGCTACTCAAAAGAGAGAGTACGAAAAGTTCAAACTGGAGGATGCACGAGCAAGGACCACTATGCTGACCTTTATGAAGGCTAATATTGAGTTGCTTTTTGAGAAGCACAAAACGGCCAAGGAAATGTATGAGGCCATTCAGATGAGGTATGGAGAGCATACTGAGGCTCACATCAGGTTGCTCCACACTCGCTATGCAAACATGAGGATAGAGGAAGGCAAGACTGTGCTTGAGCACATAAATGCCACGTCCATTATTTCTAGTGAGCTGGAGATGCTTGGAAATCCTATTTCATTGGGGGTCCAAGTGTCTATGATACTCACTAGTCTTCCTCCATCATGGGAGCCAGTTGTTGTGGCATTGAACCTGAGTGATAAGAAAATCACACTGGATGACCTTACTGCCAAGCTGGGCTCGGAGCAGAAAAGGTGAGATCATGTGAGGGCCTCTAATGCATCTTCCAACCTTTCTCATCATGTTGGCTCCAAGAAAGGTGGGTCTTATGCTGGTACCTCAAAGAAGAACTTCATTCCAGGGAGGAGACAAGGCCAAGAATTAGAAGAAGGGAGCCTGCTTTACTTGTAGCCAGATGGGCCACTATAGCAGGAACTGTCCTAATGGCTCACAGGGTAACAAAAAAAAGAAATAGCAAGGTGGAGGAAAGGACATAGCGTGCATGATTTCTGAAGCACTGATTGTGAACACTAACATGAGAGGATGGTGGCTTGACTCGGCTGCAACTCGTCATATGGCCATGAACAAGGAGTCATTTGCTGATATGAAAGAGATTAGTCCCGGAGAGCACAAGATATATATGGGAAACAACACTTATTGTGGTGTGTTAGGGATTGGCTTTGTTTGTATTCCTCTCTCAGGAGGAAACACTCTGGTCCTCACAGATGTCTTGCTTACACCAACAATTTGTAGGAATCTGATTTCAATCCCTTTGTTGACTCAAAAGGGATTTGAAGTCAGGTTCAAGGGTGGCAAGGGAATTATGGGACAAAATAATAATATTTTATTTACTGCTTTATTAGTTGATAGTTTATTCAAACTTAATGTAGTCAATGACTTTGCTGATTTTAATAATATGCATGATTCTGAGTATATTACTTGTGTGATGGTTGATGATGCTTTATTGTGGCATTTATGCCTTTGTCATGTTAATGCGAGAAAATTACACCGAATGTCGGGTAGTGGGTTATTGCCTAGAATAGGTGATGATTTACGTGTGTGTGAAGATTGTTTATCTGGAAAAATGACTAGGCTACCTTTTCCCAAAGGTCAACGAGTAATAGACCTTTTAGAGGTCATTCACTCAGATATTTGTGGGCTTATAAACGTCAAGACTTAAAGGGGTATGACATATTTTATTACGTTTATAGATGACTATTCTAGATATGGTTATGTGTACTTATTATCCAGGAAGTCTCATGCCTTGGAAAAATTTGAGGAATTTAAGGCAGAGGTTGAGAACCAATTAGGACGGAAAATTAAAGTTCTGAGAACAGACAGAGGTAGTGAGTACACATCTGATTTGTTCAAGGACTATTGTACTAACCAAGGAATAGTGCATCATTATATTTTTCCGTATACCCCTTAGCAGAATAGAGTCGTTGAAAGACGTAATAGGACGTTGTTGGACATGGTAAGGTCCATGTTAAACCACTCTGAACTAGGAACTCCATTTTGGGATGAAGCACTAGACACCATTGTTTATGTACTAAATCGAGTACCGAACAAATTGACCCTGTATGAGTTATGGACGGGAAGACATCCAAACTTTTCGAACTTAAGAGTGTGGGGGGTCAAAAGCCCATGTTAGGGTGCCTGATCAACTAAGAAGTAAGTTGGATCCTAAGACCTATAAAATGTAATTTTATAAGTTATTATGATCATTCTAAAGGGTATCGTTTTGTAGTACACCATGATGATGGGACAGTGGGGGTAATTGAGTCTATGGATGCTTATTTTCTTAAGGAAGATGTAGAACTTAAAACTCCTAGTCATAGAGTGGAACTCTTTAAAATAGAAAAAGAGAAGGTTACTATCACTAGTGATAAACGAGTGATAGGAACCACATCCAATGAGGATGAGGAGTCACGAGCATCAAGAGAACGTAGACCTTCAGTATTGTTGAAGGATTACTACGCGATGCTTGACGGATATAAATTTACGGTAGATGAACCTGTACTTAATGATCCGGTCACATTTAAGCAGGCTATGAGTAGTCCAGATTCTAAGGAATGGAAGAAGGATGTTCAAAAGGAAATGGATTCAATCTTGAAGAACAAAGTCTGGAAGATTGTTGACTTACCAAATGAGAGAAAACTAATTGGGTGTAAGTGGATATTCAAGAAGAAGCTCAAAGCTGATGGATCAATAGATAAGTACAAAGCTAGACTTGTCGCGAAAGGGTTCACACAAGTAGAGGGCATAGACTTTAAGAAAACGTATTCTCCCATGTCTAGGTTTATCTCAATTCGATGTTTGTTGGCAATTGTGTCATACTTGAATTTAGAGTGGCACTAGATGGATGTAAAGACTGCCTTCCTAAATGGTGATTTAGAGGAGGAGATTTACATTGAACAACCCGAGGGTTTTGTTGTTTCTGGGGAGGAACAAAAGGTGTGCAAGCTTATTAAATCTTTGCATGGACTGAAACAATCGTCAAGACAATGATATTTCACTTTTCATAAGGTGATTAGTGAATATAGCTTTGTGGCCAATGACTATGACCATTGTGTGTACTCCTTTAGAGATGGGAGTAGATTTATGATATTGTCACTATATGTAGATTCTCAGTCTTAAAGAATGGCTCAAGATCCAATTTGAAATGAAAGATATGGGTGAAGCATCTTACATCGTTAGGATGAAGATTGACACAGATAAAAAAGCGAGGAGGCTAAGTTTATCTCAAGAATCATACATAGATAGTGTGTTAAAACGCTTTGGTGTGATTGGTTGGAAGACCATAGATTCGCCCATTTATAAAGGGACAATTTTGTCTGAGAAAATGGCACTTGCATCAGACGAGGAACGTCTGAAGATGCAATCAGTGCTATATGCGCAGGCTATTGGCCGCTTGATGTATGCCATGAACTACACTCGACCTGATTTGGCATTCGTGGTAAGCCTTGTGAGTCGATATCAGGCTAACCCAGGTATGCAACGCTGGCAGGCTATTAATCGGGTGTTCAGATACTTGTTGGATACTAAGGATATGGAACTCACATATCAGGCTGAGAACCTGTCATTGGAAGGGTATAGAGATTCATACTATGCTGGGTGTAAGGATGACAGAAAATCCACTGTCGAGTATGTTTTTATGTTTGGTGGCGGCGCCGTAGCGTGGGCTAGTAAGAAGCATAAATGCGTTACTAAGTCTACGATGGAAGCTGAGTTTGTTGCATGCAGTTTGGCAGCTTTCTAGGCAGTGTGGATTAAAGAGTTTCTAGCTGGGTTGCAGCTAGAATAGTGGACTAATGCTCCTGTCCAAATTTATTTTGATAATTTGGCAGCTGTGTCGATACTCCGTAATGGGGAGATCAGTTCTAGAGCTAAGCACATTGAGGTGCATTACTATTATATATTTGACATGCTACAACGGAGAAAGTTGACTGTGAGTCATCTTTCTACGGTTGAGATGTTTGTTGATCCGTTAACGAAGGCCTTGACAACGGATCTATTTGTGAAACATGTTTATAGTTTTGGATTACAACAGGATTAGTTCACAAGTCACTGTTGAATCGCAAATATGAGCACATAACACATAGTGGGGAATGTAAGTATATATATATATATATATATGGGTTTGTCCCATATTATGTGACTAGATTGTAGAGAAGTCGGCCCTCTCATGTGGCGTATGGACATGTGGAGTGGTTAGGCTTCCGTGGGCCCGGGTGGGTCCACTTAATATGGAAGAGGCACCTAATTTACACCGTTATGAAAGAGTCCTAATTTGGTGTGAAATACCATGTAGAGAGAAGATTGATTAGGAGTGCTATGTCCTAATTATGGTAGGACTGAGAGGAGCAATTTATGGGGTGTGAATAACCCAAAATCGGTAACCGAAAAAGGAGAAGAATAAGGGGGTGTGAAACTGCCCATTCTCCCCTACTCTCTCAATTTTGCGTGCAGCTCTCCTCACGGTGGAAAATTTCTCTCTCTTGTGGATGTCTTTCTCTCTCCTTCTTCATGGCTTTTATTTCTCAATTGGCTTTGGCTTTGGATTGATCTTGAAGATTCAATCAAACGAGAAACATAGGGAGATCCATACATGAACGGTTGGTGGTGATCTCTGACATACTCTTATTTTTCTACGACAAACGGTTTAATCATTGGCACAAAGGCCACAGGTTAGTAATACTCATTCTTGTGTTTTATTTGATTTGTGCATGACATAATTGCTGTTTATATATATTGCTCACATTCTTGTACTCTATTTTGTTGTTGTTTGTGAGTGCAAGAGGAATTCTAGATGAAAGACAGAATTTGGAGAATTCAACACCACCACGGACTATTTGATTTGCTTCCGTTGCGGCTCGCGAACCCTACAAAAGGGAGAGGATGGCATAACATTTCTTGTCTGGGTCATAGCTGTGGTGGAAGTTGGCCATTACCGCGTTATCCTAATTGTGGAGGTGGCTAGCAACTATCACAACCATTGTGGTGGAGATCAGACATGGTTATGGAGTGGTCTTCGGCATGGTCCCTAGTGGTCTGGAACATGGCTGGCAGTGAAGTCTGGTGGAAGAAAATGCTTCAAGTAAGAGAAGAAGATAGTAAGGTAAGTAGTCTAACACAAAAGTGGAACATCGGTTCTCATTTTAAGTTGCTGATATCAGCATTTAGGGGGTGGTTGTTCTATTCTTTGGGGTGGTAAACCAGCCCATGGTCATAAGAGACTGTCAAATGACCAAGTATCCAAAAGCTAGAGATGGTAGGAGATGGTTATTTTTCATATTTATCTTAACACTTTGAAGCACAAGCATCCACCAAAGCTTAGCACGATGACATAATAAGACGAGAGGAGATCATAGGAAAATATGTCTGAAACATAAATAGAAGAAAACTACTCCCTGCAAGACTTGAGACTAAGATCTGGCTAACCAAGTTTTCCAAAAGCTGGAGCTATTAGAAAAGGGTTATCTTTAATATTTAACTCAACTTAATATATATATATTGGGACCTTGCTATTCTCGCTGGTGCATGATGTCTTAGGTAGTTTTAGGTCAAGCTGCTGAAGTTTAAAGATGTTGCCATGGATATGGCCACTAACACTAGTAAGCCCTTGATTATCATTTCGGTTGTTGGGATCTTGCATCACTTGAGCTGATCTCCGAATCCTGAGATTCTGCATAGGGGTGCCTAACATGTTCGTGTAAGATGTTTGGTGGTGGCTGACTGTTATTCAAACTTTCTTCACTATAATGTAAGGATAATATCTGCGTACCTTCGCAAAGATGATAATGAAATCGTTAGTAGAAGAATTGATGATCGAATCAAGCGAAACACTTTGTCCTTAAGACAGAATTCGCCCTCCCTACGATGCTTAAGACTCGTGGGCGTCTGTCTCCCAGGATAAGACGATCAACCGCGCGCTGTAGGAGCACTCCAAATAGCACGCACAGCGAACCACAGTGTGCAATGCTTTCACCGTAATAAAAAAGAAGGAAGAAGACGAATTGCCCTAAAAAACATACAGAAAAACCCATTTTTCATGACTTTATAGAAATCCTGTTAAAGGCCCATTGAAAATACCCTTTTCCCGTTAAACAGACACGTCCATCTGTTCACGGTCATAAGAAAGTAAACCGGACCCGTTTTGGTTGAACCAAAATAAATTAGAAAATCAAACCAATTGAATTTGTCCCAAAATAATATTATCTTGTTGACCCAACCCGACCCGAATCGAACTGAACCAAGCCGAGACGGCCGGCCGGACGGACAGCGGCAGCAGCGGCGTGCGCGCATGTGTGGGTTAGCCCACCTAGGTGCATAGGTCCAACATCTCTCTCCCCCACAAAAGTAGGGTGGCCCAAGGGCCTAACTTCAAAGCCCAAACTTGGGATTATATACCATCCACAACACCTCCTATGTGTGGATGTGGGACTATTCATTCCTTCACCCAATTTACTCATTCAAAACAAATTGGGTTCTAATGCCCACTTCTAACAATCCTCCACATGAATGAGAATTGGCTGGATAACTATGCAAAAACAATGCAGATAAATCGTGAAAGCAAATATTGAGAAGATCATGCATGGGGGAAAGGTAGCTTTTGGCTTTGAACCTTCCCTTGTGAAAACTATCGGGTTTACTGGCTAATCAGTGAATGTGATGTCTTCAACTATTTAGCCGTTTGTGTAAACCAAGACAATAGAATTCACACAATCACTTCTCAGACATTTCTGATTTTATTTGAATTAGTTATGAATTATTTACTACCGACTGTCAGCACAGAACCAGTTCTGGCTGAGATTAAGACTCTTAATTAAACTTGATTATCTCACTGAATAACACATTATAGATGATAATATATCATTAACAAACCACATACTCCCCTCCTAGACTAATTACAGACTCTAGGATGATCTGGAATTATTAAAGTACACGCCTTTCTCATGTTCCTTTACGTATAACATAGTTTTAACTATTAATACCACTCAAATAATACCTTTAATGCAAGACACACATTAAGACACCAAAATTCAATGTGGATCATAGTCCATCAAGCAATATCAGAACTTCTAGTCTCTGGAAAATAAATAAAGCATTAGACTTTAGGTGCGAATTTCCATCTAGAAACAGAACATGAATGCACATATGATTATGATGCACTACGCATAGAAATAATGACACAATTCATTCATCTCACAAGAATCCACACAATACTCTAAGGTACTGAATCAAAACACTTGTCAATATCATATAATCAGAAGAGAGAAGAGAGGAAAAACCATCCTACTTAATTCACTAAAGATTCCGCCTTTTTACGCGTTGCTCGTCTCCTCCGCTTTCTCCAAAGCTCCTGCTCCAAGCTTTTGTAAACTCTCACAAGAAGAAGCCTTAAAGGAGGTGAGTAAACGTGGGAAGGAGAAGAGGAAAGGTCACTGGACGTTCTAGGGCTAACACAAGCCAACTCTCTATGGTTTATATAGAGTTAGGGGAGAATCCCTTCTTAAACTAATTTTCTAAATTATGGACACTTCCCACCAATTAGAAGGCCTCAAGATCCCTCTAGAGACGTGCAAATCGAGTCCAATTGGGATTTAGTATCTTTCCCATGCAAATCCACCCCAAAAATAAGCTAGAAATCGCAAAACCGCAACCGACGATCGATCGGCTATACGGCGATCGATCGTCGTATGCGTTGTTCTACACTACCGCGTTACAGCCGATTGATCGTAATTATTGCCAATCGATCACTTTACCCGAAACAAAACATCCAATAATCACAGTAACTATGATCGATCATTTTAGTAATGCATCGATCGGTTCAATTTGCCAATCGATCGTTTCTTATGGCGATCGATCGCCGTCACGCTCAAACAAAATTTAATTTCTCATATCTTTTTACTGTGAACTCAAAATCGTGCATAGTTGGTGGCGTTGGAAAGCTCTTCTCACCAACTTTAATTCTCATAAGGCAAAACACGACCAAATCAAATATTAATAGGGTCAAATTTTTGTTTTAAAATACTTACTAATTTTTTGGGTGTTACAAAAAAAAATTTCAAGTATTATTTAATAAATTCCCCATAAATCTTCTCCATACCTCATGGGCTTGGGCCAAGCCCATTCCTACTAATTAATTAAGGGTATGGATGCAACTCACTTGAACCCATTGGGGCCTGTTCCACAACACACGGCCATGCCCACGAAAGTGTCGACCTCATGTCAGCGACGTGGGTGCCACTATGTGCGTAATTAAACGATGGCCCCCACAAGTAAGTGTGAGGATGTGGATCCCACAAAATATAGTACACATAGATGTCACAGTGGTGGCACGGCCATCCCCGTTGACCTTGGTCCCCATGGACCCCGATGGCTTATCCAAGCCACCGATGGCCCATATCTTGATCCAACATATGATCGGTCTGCTTAACCTCACAGCTAATTCATTAGCTCATAGGTTCTTGTGTGTTTGCACAGATTCATAGATATTGCAAGATTCTTCATAAAGCCCTGAAACGTGCGGCCACATTAAAAAATTTGAAACCAGGTTTTAAAATGTCAATGCTCTACATATGCAAATCCTTTTTGGTTTACGGTTAATAATTGTGCCGGAAACAAAACAGAAAGTAAGCATTCGTATATGATTGTTGAATCATCTCTGCACAAATGCAAAATCGCTTCTATTTGACTAGTGCTTTCCTATCTCCTTTGTACACCTATCCGGCTATCCCGACTTAATTCACATTTCAGAGATCTATCACATCAAATAGACGTATAAGATTTCACGAAAGAACCAAATGGCCAACAAGTTTTTAGGGATTATTTGGATGCACCTTTGGAATATAAATGAAAGGCACTTTCCCTCTTTTTCGTTTGCTAAAAAAAACATAAGAATGCCTTTATGTTTGGTTCCCCTTTTTTTATGACTTTCAAGGACAAAAAGTGTTTCTGCTGCTTTTACTTCAAGATGGTGGCCGATCGCGAAGGAAAATTGGTTTAAAGTCAATTTTGATGGGTCTGTGTTTGAAGACAAAAGAGTCTCGGTGTTGGTTGTATGGTTTGCGATGACAATGGAGAAGTAATTGAGTGCCTTAGCAACCCAGCTGGGGCGTGTTGCAGATTCTCAATGCTGAGTTGATTGCAGCCTTGACCGCTATGAATTTGGCAGCAGACAGAAAATTGACGCTTGTGGAATTTGTAGGTGATTCTCTTGTTGTTATTCAGGGCTTAAAGGATGGATGCAACTTTGAAACTCCAATGGCCTTGATCGCAAAATCAGCGTTTCAAAGATAGCAGAGATTTTTGTCAGCACGTTTTACTCGTGTTCATAGGGAACCAAATGGTGTAGCCGATTGCCTGGCCAGGCATTTCCTAAACATTTGACTGAACCCAAGGCTTGGGTGAGGAGGTTCCAACCTTTCTAGAGCAGGCTGTGGGATGGATAGAACACGGCCTATGTAGTGAGTTTCTGTGTTTGTACCCTCATTTTCAATAAATCGAAAAATAAATGTGAAATGATGAAAATAGCATGCACCATGTACGCGACAATAATTCTTAGAAGAGTGAAATTGTTCATAAAGACTCCTACCAGAAACCTCCTCAGGGGGGTTGTAGTAGAAAGAGAAAAGACCCTCTCCGTTTACAAGAAAAAAGTGCGTGTCCCCCTTAAAAGTCCTTTTCAGCCCAGGAAAGGATGCTTCCAAACAGCACCTTACACAAGTGGAAGGCCATAGGCCCATATTACAGCATCCACTTGGCACAAATTACAACTTCCAATAACTAGTCTCATTGCACCTCCTTAACATATCTTGACCAAAGAGTAATGTGGCTCACCCGCTATGCTTGTAATGTTCTCAACGTTTTCTTTTTTATTTGATACATAAATCAGAGGGTGATAGTTATTTTCAAAAAAAAAATGTAAACGAAAACACTCACCTCAAAGATAAAATTACAAACTGCAATGCCAAATCAAATTTAGAGGTTTATCAATTGGTAAATGTGAGTTGATTCAGCTATTTTTCATGTGGAGCATAGATAACACCTTCTTCAGACTTAAATCACTTAAACACTCTCAGCATCAGACGTGTTACTCTCAACCTTATTTTCATATCACCCAAATTCACACTCATGAAAGGCACTATACTTGCAGGTTCCTCTCTTTCAGATTCCTTGGCGCTAGGTACTCTGCTCATGGCTACTGATTGATGGAATGCAAACCGACTAGCCGTAAGTTAATGACAATTTTTTAATCAAATACCAAATAGGAATAGGACAGAACTTGTATAGTGTATCATCCTTCTCTTTTGGAATAAAAACCAAGAATGTATAAAATTAATTTAGCATCTTCCCAATTGAAGAAGTTTAGAAACAATTACCAGTAATATTTCAGGGATAATACATAAACAAAGTACTACTTGATAGACCTTTCCCGCCCAGGAGCTTTATTAGAAAAAAGGAAAAAACTACATTTTCAACCTCTGCATCTGATAAAGAAGGATCAAGATCATATTAGGTTTTCCTCTTATTAAGTAATAGTTCTTGTATTCGGAGGTGGATTCTATTAAGTTCAGCAAAAGCTATGGTATAGAACAACCTCGGGTCATCTGTTACTCTTGTCAAGCTTTTAATGTTCATAGTATTTATATCAGGATCACTTAATTGGCATGCTAACGATACTCCTTTCATCATCCTCACCAATTAAAGCATTCTTCTGGTGGTCAGAAACATGTATGCCATTTCCATGAGATGCTCCTCAACAAGGAGGCTGCTCCTAGAGCTTTTAGATGCAGTTGAACTTCTTCCATCAAGATTGGGAACAAGAATTGCTAATGATCCATGAGGTGAAGAGAACATTGTGTTAGATAGACCCCTGCTGGAGTGGTTACAATGTCATTGGCTAATTGACTGCAAGGATGACACCAAATTCTTCAATTCAAGTAGATGAAGTTTATGGTCATTGATAGCCTTCCTTCATATCTCCAGAGATGTTTTATATGTTTTTACCCGCTCCAAATGGCAATTTCGTATTTATCTAACACGAATTGTTTTCTCTTTACAAATTTAGAACAACCGACTCAGAAGTAGATGTACTCTCTCCATCCCACATTAAGATCATTATTTGGTTTTCAAAATGAATTCATCTTGAAAACAAAATACGACAATTAATGTGGGACGGAAGGAGTATTTACAAAGGCCAATATTTGCATCAGACAAAATGTTATACCAAAACACTATTTGAGGACAGAATAATAGCAACAAAGCATTCAGATATTGCATACGAGTTTTCTCTTCATGAATAACAGAGTAGACCAACGATAGAAGCCATAATCCAATCACAATTACAGTTATAATCGTTTGTTTTTAAAGTTTTCAATCATTTTGCCAGCTGTAAGCAATTGTGTCCAGTTGAGGTTAACATTCAAGTTTCATAAATGTTCCATCAAGCAACAAGGCAATGAAGCTCACATATATTTGTACACAATAAATTTGTGATTGTTTTCTCACCTAATATTTTTCCTCCCCAGAAGCCTATCAACCATCTGAACCTGCATCAAAATAAAAAGCAAAAAATACATTACAATAAAAGGGTGAAGTAGAATATAAAGTCAGATGTAGTGAAGATATATTACCAGATCATAAGCATGGCTTGCAATCTCGCCGAGATCTCTCTTCTCGGTTGGGGTCTGAGAAATGTAGGTATGAGAACTGCCTAACAGGAGAAAATTTCCAGATCTTGGAGAGATCTCAGTATCTAGGCAAGATCTCGTTAAAAGTTGACTGCTAGGGTGTTAGATTTCCAGATCTCGAAGAGATCTTGATAAATCTCGCCCAGTCTCGGTTTGTCTTGGGAAAAATATGATTAGAATCTTTGCATCGACCCTGATTTTCACATTGTTATTTGACTCCTAATAAAGATTGGTGGAAGATAAATCCTTCCTTTGACCATGTTTTCCATTATTAATGAACTCCTAGTAAAGGTCTTAGAATTTATTCATGTGAAAATAATAGAATCTTGTGAGATTATAGACATGTAATATTCGGTACATGGTGACTCTCGACCATGCATGACTTGGTTTTTTATGGTAGCATTAGTATGTATAAGGTTTATAAATAATCCATAAGCATTACTTTTACTTCTGAGATTAAAATTTCCTGATCTCTTTTCAGATATCATTTTCCAGACCTCTTCGAGATTTCTTCGAGATCGCTCTGAGATCTCTTATCTTCAGCTGACCGAGATCAAGACCGAGATTGCAAACCTTGATCATAAGCAGCAGAAAGCAAATGTCATTGAAACAGCCAAAAAGATATGGTAATAACCAACTTACATGTATTTTTTTGTCAAGAATTGGTTTTTCTCAAAATACTTCAAAAACTTTTCACCCTAAAGGAACCGCCATGATCCGCTTCACAACTTTGACAAAAACAAGCCATATACCAGCAGGAACTTTGTTTCAAACTTGACAATTAGCCCATAATCTAGAGCTACTTCTCTCCAATCAGACTTTCAACCTGTAATATCAATTGGTTGCAGCAACTTTGATCCACAAAAATGCATGTACTAGACTGCATGTTTCCACATCTTTTGTATAGTTTCTATACCATTCTCCAATGCTGATATTATCCTGAACCAAATCCAATTGATATCACAGACTCTTGTATTCTTGTGGGAAAAATTTTATTGCAGACTGCAAAATATGACGAATAAAGAAGTCCGGCCTTCGATATCAGCTACTTGAGAATAATCTACATGCAAAACATCGGTAACTGATTCTCCTCACTTCCACCTTTCGTAGCATGGAGAGTAGTCTAATCAGAAGCTGAAGGGAGAGAAATAGCGGTAACTTGGACTTGCACTTCGTAAAAGCTAAATTGCACACACTAGGGGCTTGCGTTTCCACTTCTTTCAGATATGGAAGGAATGTCAGCTGATCAAACCAAATAAAACCAAGCTCTTTCCCATAATAAAATCACGGAATTCCATTGTAACCAAGAAGATAGGCAGTGGAAGATCCACGAATACCATAACAGTACCCGTTTATCAATGGCATAGGCAAGATGCTTTAAAATTTTAATTCTTAAAGTGCTTGCACCAAGATTAGAATATCCCTCACAGCGAGTAGCATCAGCTTAAAAAATCCCCCACAGAAGGTATTATCAGCTGAAGATATACTAAAGAATACAGGAAACAACAGTGACCTAATCTTGGGTCTAAAGAGGATAGCAACAAATATGACTGCAGTGCTTTACAGCAACTATATAATTTAAAGCTGTCCCGAATTCTGATTCAACAAATCTATAATAGCGTCCTTGAAGACTCAACCATTCTCATTTCAGAATTATGAGAAAAATAGCACCACGCAAGGAACACCAAGCTCAGAAGCTTTAATGATTATTGATTGACTTAGCCTAATAAGCAAAACAATTAGCACTGCCAGAAGCAACTATATGACATGAATCAAATGACAACACCACCTATTCCACTAGTACCAAAATGGGAGGCAAGCTTGCTTGGAGACAATCCAAGACAATTTTCTTTGGCATGAGCATCAAAATTGTAACTGTTTCCTTATTTCTTTACCATGTTATAAGAGATCAGGAAACATGAAGCAGAATCAGGTACCATCAATTCAGGATTGCATTCTAAAATGTTTTGCCTAGAACCTTCAGTATTTCCCCACCAGTGGCAAACACCACAAGACAAGAAATTTTGCCCTTCAGAAAAAACAGTATTGTCACCTGACACCTAACCATTATTCTCAGAGGCAGCACCCAAAAGACTGAGCAACAGTATCTAAAGCAGTAGTACTAAGTTGTGCAGTAGCAGCATCAACTTCCACCAAAAGAGGTTCCAAAATATTACATAATGGTTCACAAGTAATTGTGGAACCAACCGCAGCATTCTGACAACTTCCATCCACCAAACAACCATCTTTTGCCTCCTTCGCTTCATGCTCAAGCAAACCCTCTTTGAAAGCATGAGCATCCGGCTTCACAAAATTTGAGACAAGAAGCTCATTTGCATCGACATGCCTGTCATGGTTGTTGCCACTAAGCTCACTAATCTTTCCTACTACATCAACAATAGTACAATATCAGACTCCAGTAGAATTCAAAAGCTGTATGCTGACATCACTCTGCATAACCTTGTTTACTTACCTGCATCATCAGTTGAATTTGCTCCAGCCAAATTACACTTAAACAGTGATTTCTGCAACATATCTGTACCAGGGAAAACCAACAAACTCATGGACTTCATTTCCTGCCTGTGTGACTCCTCCAGAGGTTTGAAATCAAAGACCACTGTCCAAGTGTGCATGAGTTCGTATATGGAAGGTATGATAAGTCTCTCAACATTGAGCGAGAAAAGTACCTTCAAAGAATACGTCAGTTGAGTCAAGTACGCTGAAAATGAAGGTCTTTCTGTGCAATTTAGGAGTGATGAATAAAAAATAGGGAGAAACATAAAGGTCTGCATAGAACAATGAATCAATTTCTACAAATAATTGAAGCAAAAAGTAAAACAAAAGACAAGTTCAAGCACAGACAAGTTTGCAGTGTAGTGCATTCATAGCATTCACCATTGGCATTTCACTTTGGTCAAGCTCAATTTTGCTTACACGCAGAGAAAGAAGGGAGGACGGAGAGAGGGAGAGAGAGGTATGTTGCATTAAATATAGGACAGTGCAATAGAACACATCAACCACTTATTCCACTTCAGTATGTGCGAAATGAGCTACATTGTTATAAGAACATATTAAAGCACCTATAAAATAAAACAACAGTTTATATAGGGTGAACACATATAATCTCATCTTACCCAAGAGCCCAACTGTTATGAGCTGTAGAATCTAGCCCGGTCCACTGTTGTGTCCCACGTACACAACATCCACCTTGGGGCCCACATTGACAGTCAGGCCAAAAACTAAAAAGTCAAGCCTGAGTGCCTGACCCAACCAAATCTCATTGAATCGAAAAGTAAAGTAAGCCACATGAATCTAGAACCTATTCTTGTTTTTGTATTTGTAGCTGCAGACTACCTGCACCTGGACAGACAGACCCTATGAAGCATTACTGTTCCCTGGGATTGGCTTGGGTATTTATGATTTACACAATTCCTTCGTTAGGGGTAATTTAGCAAATAGATTATTCAGATCTTATGTAGAGTATTATTTATGTAATATTCGTTTAAAATTAATTGAGACCTTTTGTGATAATAATCCGGAGTGTTATATTAAATAGGATCAGGTCTTATAAGTATCAAATCAGAAGATCGTGGTTTTTAATGAATGGAACACAGAGTTAGATTGAGTAGTTAGCTCCAACTCCCTTCATTCTCTTTGTCTATTTCCTTTATCTCCATCCAAAATTCTACTATCTTGTTACCCTATTTTTCTAGAAATCCAGAAGGATTACACTAGGAACACAACTACTGCATGTAACAAGTATGATAAGAAGTTGCTTGCAAAGAAACATCTACACAGCACGCGAAGGAGGAAGAGGGATAATTTTCATGAATCACCGCCAGAGATTACCGCCCCGGACGATGGACCATGACATTGGCACCATGGTTGTTCATAATCATCACTGAACGAGGAGAAGAATGTAGTTATTTTTTTTCTTCAAATCATCGTTTTCTATTTTTCTTGATGTTAAGACCCGTAAAAAGCTTATTACAGAGAGTTCTACTTCAAGAAGGAAATATAAACCAACTTATATTTTTCCTAAAATAAAAAAACGGGAATAAAATCCTATTCTAACTAGAATTCTCTATAAAAACAACTGTTATATAAAACTCATAGTTAAACTAGGAAACTTTTAAAATTAACAATCTTCCATGTGATGACTGCATCATTCTCCCGAGGTGGAAGAAACTCGACCCTCGCTCATGGAACTGCAAGAATGCTCTAGCAAAGCTGGCTGAGTATGAATGCTCTAGCAAGTCACGACAAATTGTTGTCGTGCGGCGGATCGGGTGGAGGCGGAAGGATATGAAGCAAATCTTCTACACCAGTCTTCAAGACCCTCCAATCTGAGGTGGTGTGGTGGTTGTGTGCAGCGAATGCAATGGGAACAGGAAAGGGGCGATCTTTGTCACCGATACAGAAGCCGTGGCCATTGAAAAAAAGAACTCAAATATCAAGAATGATCATTGGCCTTGGGTTGCAGGGCACGAGGAGAGAGTCATGAGACACTTCCAGGTTTTAGGACTCCTTGCATCACTTCATTTTGGGAAAGAATCACCCATTGCGGCACAAGCACTTGTTCCATTGTAGCCGGTGATTCTTATGCATACAGCTGATTAACCAGCACAACATCTAACAACATAGTTACAAGAGACAGAGCCACATCGTCTTGTCCAGATTGCGCTTGGTCAGTGGTGGTCGTCGTAGACAATTGAGTGATTGACTCTGGCGGATTCTTCCATGGCTGCCTGTGCACGTTTGGTCTCGATCATCTGATGTACCATTCATGTAACTTCCTCGAGTTGGGCTTTGATGTCAATGAGATCGGCTTTGAATCAATTAACTTTAGATCTGCATTTAGCAAGAGAGGGCGTCCACGAATCCATATTATCAAGTTGCAGGTTTTTGCATGGCCACAAAAGTGATAGCGGACAACACGTGAAGGAGGAGAAACGGAGGGGAAAGAAGGATAAATTTTTTTGCAATCACCACCCGAGATTACCGCCAGAATCAACACCGAATGATGGACCACGACATCGACACCATGGTTGTTCAGAATCATCACTGAACGAGGAGTTTCTCCATCAACAGAGAAGAACGTAGTTGTTTTTTTTCTTCAAATCATCGTCTTCTATATTTCTTGATGTTAAGGCCTTTAAATAGACTTATCACAAAGAGAGCTCTACTTCAATAAGGAAATATAAACCAACTTATATTTTTCCTAAAATAAAAAAAGGGAATAAATACCTATCCTATAAAAGCAACTGTTATATAAAAACTCATAGTTAAATTAGGAAACTTCTAAAATTAACTATCTTCCATGTGATGACTGCATCACCTAGCATGCCAACCACACTTATCCTGTAACATATGCTACGAAAGCATTTAGGGGTCATTTGGCAACCCATTTGTGAGTTTAGGAAATGAACATTTGTGGGCAATTCATTTGTCACATTCATAGACAAGACACATTTCATACATTTAAAATGTTGCCCTTGTCATTGATGAGGGGCAATAGTGTAAAACAAATATATAGTACCATAGACCAAGACCCTTTCCCAACAAAGGACCTCAGGAGGTTCTTTGACAAATGGTGAATTGACCACAAATAAGCCATAAATGCTCATAGGTGGGCAAATGTTCATAGGTTGACAAATGATGTCATACATGACAACTGAGCCACAAATGGGTTGCCAACAACCCCTTAGTAAAGGTTTCATTTATCGAACATACCAACTCAATTGCATTTAGAAGACGGCGACACATTCCCTGATGCCTATACATATGGCGAGTGCCAATAAAGGGCATCTCTGCAAGGCTGGTTCCATGTATCCTGTTTAAAAAAAACCATGTTAAACTATCAACAAGAAATATTTTTGCATCTACATAGCTCATTTAAGTACAACACCTCATCTAAGAAACACCATCAATCATATTATACATTATCGTAGTAGTAGAAGTTATCAAACTCAAAATCAAACATGAGTTACTCCTTCCTCCGTTTGTAAGTTACCACAAAAAATCCACCACCCAATACTTAGGCTTGTCTTACCACCAATAGCAAATTTAGAACAACAGATTTAAAGATTGAACCTAGTAATGGCATTTGTAAATTGGCCAGGTATCCTAATCCTTTTTTAAAAATGTACAATTACAGTGAATTAGTGAATAGCCAGCTCAAAACAGCAAAAAATCAGTCCTTGACTTCCTGCAAGCATCAGGTTGGTGGGGTGAATTAGGCCACCATTTGACCTCATTCCCACTTGTTAACTACCTTTATATTGTTTCTCAGACCGTCTTTTATCAGCAGAAAATGTATGTTGTAATATCAAGGAACATGAAGGACTCTCACTTATGGTGGGGGACCAATTTAGGCTTCATCGCCTCTAAAGGAACTTCCATCTGAGCTTGAAATTTTTCAACCATTAAATTGGCGTTAAAAAGATAGTTGCAATGACTGAAGCCCGCAAATATAAATTCTAGAAAATTATATCCTCAATCATTTGTCACTAATTCACTTTGACCACACCTCCACCTAACATCATATAGGCCGGCTAAATTAGATCAGGAACTACAATTAAAGGGCGTAAAGTGATATTGACAATGATATACCTGATAGATGCAGCAGAAATTATCTCATCACCCCTCTCCAATATGGCAGTGTAGAAGCCACTATAGTTCAGCCTGCTAAAGTTTGAACTACAAAACAAAAAAACTATAGTTAATTAAGCAAATATATACTCAAACTACATTAGTAGCGTATATTTAGTATATTCTTACCCGCAGTTATAAAGGACATTGTGGATCAAATTGATTCCACTTCTCCGATCAACTATGGGTAAAAAGCACTCATCCATGACAGCAAGTGCAACAGAAATCTTCGAATTCCACTCAGCTCTTTGAGAAAGCCCACGGGGAAAACTCTCTGATTCACAATCTATACGCTGAATTAAAGTCCATGAATATCCTCCTTCTAGATCATTTTTTGTTCCAAGAAGCTTTTGCAACTGCTCAAAAAGCTGAAATATAAAGAAAAATGCAATTCCATTGGTAAGTTTTCACCAGAACCATAAGATGCAAAAAGCAACTACAAATAATTCAACCAAAGAAATAAATCAACTTCATTCTAAGTAGACAACTAAAAATTAGTTCCATAAAGGACCATAATTATATTCAAAGATCACTTTGTACGTTTTTTTACATGGCTAGGAATATTTTCTCCTTTTAAGAAAATGGTACTATGCAGTACAGTTAAAAATCTAAGCTGATAATATAAAATATTGCATTCCATCAGCTCACACTTGTTTTTAATAGCTCAACATGAACATATTTTTTGGAGTATACACTCTAGTCCATGCCTAAATTAATGAAAACATGCAATAGTAAAATTGCATTCCATCAGCTCACCCTTGTTTTTAATAGTAATGTATTTTTTGGAGTATAAATACATTTTTTCTAGTACACTCTAGTCCGTGCCTGAATTTATTAAGATATTCAATTAGAACAGTTCAAAACTGCTAACAAAAGACCACAATTGCAGCGATGCAAAGAACCTCATTACCATTGTACTTATTCTCCCAGGTTGATCTGGGATTAACAAGTTTTAGACTCTCAAAATAAATTTACATGGTGGATAGTATCATTTTCCAACATTATCATAATAAAATTTTACATTTATAAGATAAGATAAATTGAATGTAGTTGAAATGAGAATGCCAAAGTATGCATGGGATAACTAGGAGAGATATCATGAGAATTTAGGAGGTAGCACCACTAGGAGAGAAGCTTAGGGAGTCGATGATACATTGATCATTTGGTATGGACATAAACAAACAAGACCAATGCATGCCCCAATAATAAGAAGATTTAGAGGAATGCATGCACATGATGCCGAGAGAGAGAGAGGGAAGAGTGGATTTTTTTTTGCTACTTCCAAAGAGTGGAGTTAATAGGAAGGGACATGCCTATGCTATCTCTTGAGAAAGAGATGGGATAAAAACAGGCACTTCAAATTATTAGGAAAAAGCACAACTTGAATATGATTATGATCATAGTAAAATTGTTAAGTAAATGTTGCTAATAGGCTCTGCTCTTGCATGTGCACAAAAAAATAGCTAAAGAAAATATTGCATTAATCTAAAAGAGAACAGTGAAGGGACTGAATCTTCTATGTCATCCAGCTTAAAACAAATGTAAAAAAAAATCTCGTAATAAATAAAAGAAAATAGGACTACAAAACTCAGTTGACACTATCACTCCTTTACATATAAGGATGAACAAATGTCCAAGCATTGTGGCTATTGGTTTTTGAGTCAGTTGCCAGAAGAGGGGAAAAAACCAACTTCAGGAGCAAAATGGCATCCCAAGCACCTCCAACACAGGTTCCTACCTTGGCTCGTACCATGCACATAGGAACTGCAGGCAACCCTGGCCAAGTTAACTACAGGCACCTGTAGTTCCCAGTTGGTGCTTAAGAAAACCCTCTACCCCTCTATTCTCATGATATGGCAGTTCACTAAAAATTGTTACAATTTATCAGGCAATCGTGACCAATTTGACTAGGAAACCTGTAGCACCACTGCAACAAAAAAAAATGATTATACGGCAACAAGCTTAATGAATATTACAAATTTATTTACATACTCGAGAGCTCCAAACTAAACTATTTTCTACAAAAGCAATTCCACCTACTAATATAAGGGCCACTATTATGGTCTGAAGAATTCACGAATTGAATAATCATACCAACTAGTTGAGATATGGTTTCTTATGTCTAAAATAACTGAAGAAATGGCAGTGACTATGTATTCATTTTTTACTAGATAAAATAAGCAATTTGTTAGATTCAAATGCTTATCCAGTAGGCTTTAGAACTCCCTATTTTAGTGCCAACCTTTAAAACCATTCAATCAGTGCTAAAAAATGGAGAGAGTTAAGGTGGGCAAAGTTGCGTTTAACACCCAACTTCGCGTCCAGGGCAAACCGTGGACTAGGTTCGCTCAAACCATTTTATACGTAACTAATTAAAGAGGGACTACTTGGGTCCACAAGAAGGACACAATAAAATATAGTTTAAATAACAAATGAACTAAAAATTCATAATGTTGCAAAAGTAAAAAAAAAAGTCAACTGTATCAATCCTTCATAGTACGAATCGTTGCATTCTCCTGAAAAAAGTCTAAAAATTCAAATAAGATTCTAAAAAGTAAAAATTTTCTATTTCACATATAAAAGTTTGATGCCCCAACCAACTTATTTCACAGGTCCAAATGCTAACCCAAATTTAATTTAGTCATTCGTTAAACTAAAATCGGGCCAAACGAATTTCTACCACTTCTTTTTTACTTTATGTGCTTATGACCTTAAGCATCAGCTATATGTTTCTAACTGATCTTAGAGAAATGGAAGACCAATGCAAATGATGCATCAGACCAAACGAAGTTTCACCACTTCTTTTTTTACTCTATATGTGCTTATGACCTAAGCATCAGCTATATGTTTCCAACTGATCTTAAAGAAAGTGAAGACCCAATGTGAATGATTCATTTATGAGTAACTTCAACAATTTCATCCAGCTTAAGGCATTTGAAGAACAGCCAACACAATAATAGAACAACCAGAAGCAAATCGAAAACAAAAACTTGCCAAGAAAAGCTTGCTTTAGTGTTAAATGCTTTATTATAAGTACGCAGATAGGTGCCTAATAAAGAAAGTTAATATAACATCATTATCAATGTGGTTTGCTCTGAAGAGCGGCCCAATGTATATACACCACTGACATGATCCTCCTCTCGAAAGATCATGGCAAACCCTGGTTTATGTTCCCATTCTCAGTTTCAAACCGTATTTTAGTCTTGCCCGGGTTTTGGGTCGAGTTATCCCTAGCCAGTTTGATTTTCACATTGCTACTTCAAAAGTGTAGTCCTGGCAGGTATTAAGAAGTTATAAAGACATGCAATATTGCTCAGCAACACTAGCTAGATACTACGTATATGTTTGTGGTTATAGATCATAAAAAAATGCTGAATTAGAATAGGAGTTACAAGCCAGTTTGATTTTCACAATGCTACTCGACAAAAGTGTAGTCCTGGCAGGTATTAAGAAGTTATAAAGACATGCAATATTGCCCAACAACACTAGCTAGATACTACGTATATGTATGTGGTTATGGATCATAAAAAAATGCTGAATTAGAATAGGAGTTACAACCTGTAAGTAAATATGTTTAATCCTTGTAAAATAAGATGCTTAAATAGGAATTAAATACTAATTTCATTGCCGTCAAGGTAGACTACAAAACTGAAACAGAGAAACATTACCTTTCTACAACTCTTCCCGCAAAAAGAATAGTGAGGTTTAAAGTTTGTCTCTCCAGTACAATTTTGATGATCTACAAGAAAAAAAACAAATAAGTAATAGCACTTAAATGCACACAAAAATATATGTTAAACTATTGTTTGTAAAAGCTGCTCACAAGAACACAAAGTGGAAATTTTGCTAAAGCAAGAAATTAACAAAAAGGAGACAGTGAACATACATTTCCTCTCACACAGGCTACAAGAGAATAATGGGCTGTCACCAACATCAGCAATGCCACAGAATTTGCAGGAACAATTTGGACAGTGCCAATCCCCTGAGGGAAGCATCTGCAATACAAAGGAGAAATAGTGACAACATTAAATAGCTAAAGGGAACATTCCAAAAATTTAAAATTGCCACCTTCACAAAACAAAACCCAGCAAAAAAATCTAAATGTAGATTTTTAACTTACAACATAAAAAATCTATGCTAGGCACAAAATCAAGAGAACAGCTGGATAACCTAATATTTCAACAAAAACCTACTCAAGCACAGAAAATCTCGGTGAGATCTCGGATCTGCCCAAGGTGGGCTAGATGAATTCTCAAAAGCGCGAATCTCGGCCTCAGTTTTCCGAAAACAGCATGTCCTTGAAAAACTAATCTTAATATATCAAGGTCACTTATGTCAAATTGTTTGTTTCAAAAAGCTTCTGTAAACTACTCTAGGTACAATTGCACTCTTATCTCTACCATTTTGCTTATTCAAATAAATAACTTTATTAAAATTAATTCAACTTAGTTTTCCCTAATTTATTTATGCTTCCTATTCTCGACAAGAACCTGCCTTTTATGCATACCAAATTGCTCGTTGAGAGCGAGGCAACAATTCTTAGTATCAAGGTGACATGATATATAACCATAAAAGTACAAGTAGAATGAACGAACAGGAAAAATGTAGGTTGTTTACACCATGTGTTGACCAGATAAAAAAGAAATCACAAAACCCTCAACTCACTTCATCTATAAATATATATATGTGTGCATGTATATATCATATCATATCATACTTCTATAAAAAAATATAATAGGTGAAGATACGACTTTCAATTTTTGACTGATTAATCCCTAATTTTTTAAGAAATTCCTTTATCACTCTTAATATCACATCAGTCATTAATGACACGCGCTAAAAGTACGTCTGTTCCGTATTTATAGAATTCCAATGATCAATTACGGATTTTTTCTAATTCTGAATCTTCATCTCACCAAAAAAAATAGGACTCTTCAATTAAATTGACCCGTACCTAAGTTATTGTTTTCCTAGAAACCGGGGGGACAAAATCTCTATGGTATAATTATCTATTCTATTCGCCCAGATTTTAGGAATTTAATTGCTTGGTAATTACAGATGATAAACCGATTAGGATCCTAATCCTTTATTAGCTACAATAAAAAGCATTCCTCTCCAAAGGAGAGGACTCCAATTCCTCACGACTTCTCCTATTTGCTTTGCCTTCCCTTCCCTAATTTATTTGGACTCTTCCTACCATAAAAAAAGTCAAGCATATATTTAAGATTCATTTATAAATAGCAATTTAATTATAGATAAGGTGAAATTATGTAATAATTTATATATTGCGTCCCATTTATATGAGGCATGACTCATGAGCTGAGTAACCTTGAACTGTCGGATTGCAATCTGACAGCAGTTGTCAAATGAGGGGGGCAGGCGAATGCGAATCACTAGCTGCCCTTAGCGCCATCAGATCAAAATCCAATGGCTCGAGGTGACTTGGCTCACATGCGGGTGAACCATGTCTCATGTAAACTTTTCCCATATAGATTTACCTTATATAGAGTTAATGATCCTATTTTGAGGGATTGTTATGGTGAGATATCCCTATTGATTAGATACTCCTTAAGGTGAAAAAAAGTTCAGTACAATTTCTGAAGTGTTGTTTGAGACTACTCATGATTCTAATTAAAACAACTAATTTACCCTAATAATTGGTAATTGCATTGCTTTATATTTTCAGCACGATCTTAGAGAAAATATGTTTTCTACAATTCACCATAAAAGCGTTAAGGAAAAATTTATTCACTTGTGATTAGGAAAGAAGAAGAGCGAACTTCAGAGAATCTCGGGAAGAATGCAGGGCCAAGATACAAATTCAATCTTTTGCGTGCCATCTATATCAGTCAAAAAAGTCTTTAGATGTTTGTCAAAAAAAGACTATTTTACATCAACATCAGAATGGAAGCTTTGTATATGTATTTGTCAAAAAATACCTATAATCTAAACAATAAGAGTATCTCCGTAAGTGACAAATCTATATTTAGATTTCACTTTATTTCTATATTTAGTCAATCCTACTCTAAACTAATTTATCTTTACACACGCATTAGTTTGTGAAATTGATTTGGGATTGGCTCAAAAGAGGATATTTCTTTTTTTTTTGTTAAGAGAAACTATTTCTCGGTATTTAAGGGGTGATATATACATATTCATAAGAGGCATATATACGCAATAAATAACCTATCCTTTCGTTTCTTAATAGTTTATTAAGTATAAATTTCCAAGTGCATTATATGGAGCTTCTTAAATTCCTAGAAGGTTACAACATTAAAGTTGTAATATATCAATATAATTAGGTAAAATCTTCTAACAGAAACAACGATTTTTAATCTATAAATGATCAATTATGCTTAACTTTCTAAAAAGAACACAAAATACCACAAAATACTTTAAAAGTTCAATAGCATGTTCATTTGGCACGTGCATTCTTACTAGTATATATGTCTGTGTGTGTATTCTTACTAGTATACTTTAGGCAAACTCTTAAAAATGAACCGACATAATTAAAATATATTTCAATGCTTGTTAACTGCATGCAACTTTATGATATTCTCAAAAAAGTGTAAATTACAAGTAATTAAGCACCCAATTGTTTCCTCGTGTTTACATGTTTGACCAATTATTCCTCCATTTTGACTTCAAACTGTCCGTTACAGACATACAGACAGAAAAGTAAATAAGCAAAGCACTTAAAGAGCCAGTACAAAGGATAAGGACCACAAAACAGCCTAAAAAAGTGGAATATACTAAAGCAATCATTGAAGAAAAGTTCCAGTCAACACTCCATAGCTTAATTAGTATAATTAATTTTATAATAGCAAACAAAAAACACCCTATTTACCTTAACATTTAAGCAACCTTGATGGAAAGTTGATGGGCAACCATCACAACATATCAAGTTGCCACCATCTCCACAATTGCCACATGTATCATCATTTGGGTCATCACCATCTGTCTGTATTAAGTGAAATTCTTCTCTATCACACTCCTTCTGAAGGTTCCATGCGTCCAATTGACATTGCAAAAGAGAAACCCCTGTTTCCACATATATGTTTTGAAAGGGTTGACGAAGTTTGCTTCCAGCATGAATTTCAAACTTGGAAACGGAAAGAATTTTACTACAGCAACTGCAATGAATCCCTTCTTTTGTAATCCAGCCATCCAGCATAACCTTTGTGCGTCTCCTGTTCATATATTGTACTTTTGCATTTTCAGGAACAGTTCCTGAATCTATCAACCAGGAAAGAACTGTAAGTTTCCCCGGATACCTCAAAGACACGTTGGAATCTCCATTATCTTCTTTGTTGACACTTCGAGCCAACAAAGCATACCTTTTTTGTTTGTTGTTTTTCTTTCCTAATGTCCCAACATTAGAATCTGCAAATGATTTTGGCACGCTAACAGGTTTCATTGCTCTTTCAGAATTGATACTTGTTGAATTACCCTGCCAACTATCATCAGATTCTTCTGACACTTTCCTGAATTTACCTTTCCCCTTAGGTTTCTCTTTCATTGCCTTCCCCCTCTGTGTAGCAGATGAAATGATGTTGCCCTTTTTTATAGGTTTTGACTTTGATTTAATGCTTTTTGCATTTCTACTCCCTTTCTCCTGTTTTTGCTTCTGCTTAGCAAGTTGCTCCCGCATCTTCTTCTTGACAGTCTTTCTAGTAAGCATACCGAGAACATCTGCCGGAATCCAAGAAAATGATTTATTTTCTTTATCATCTGGCCCGTCTATTTGATCTCCTTGAACATTGAATTGTTTTTCAAGGGCATAGTAGGCCTTAGTTATTGACCAATATTCAGTTCCTGCAGGTGAAACATACACATGATCTCGATATGTTCTTCCCCTCCTGGGCCTCATATCAATCGTCCAGCCTGCCTCAATAAGCATATTCTTTATTTGATCTCGCAGCATTTGCTTCTCAGTTTGACGGCTACTCTTTGACTGTCTACTATTCTTCATGACTGACACCTCCTCAACTGAACTCTTAACTTCCAACTTTATACGGCTTAAATCTATACTGCCTGACTCCTGAGACGAAGAAATACAATCTTCGGTCTTCACAGTACAGACTTTAGCCTTTCTGTTTAGCAATATTTGATTGGAATGATTATGCAGCGCTGAAATAGGAGTACTCATTCTCTCTTTCATTCCCATTCCCCTGAATGCCTTCACTTTTGTATTTTCTGGATGATACATATTTACAGGTTCTTTTTCCCCCCTGGTGATACTGGATGCCGCCTGACTAGACCTTTTGTTTCTACCCATTGCCGCTGTGAGCCCATCAGAAATGCTCCTCGACTCAGTCCCAGATGAAGAACAATCATCCACATCAGTTCTCAAACCTTGCATCATATTCATTCCATTTGTCAATGTGTCACAATGGTTCTTCAGTATTTTTCTGGACGAGGCCAAGCTCCCATTTAATTTCTTTCCCATGCCTACCAGTGCATTCCGATGAGAATCAGTAAGTAGTTTTCTGCTCCCTTCAGCTTCCATCTGCTCACAAGTTTGCTCATACACAGCCAATTTCATCCTCTTGTTTGGAATCAATTTCAGAACACCACTTTTTCCTTGTACCTTTATCCCTGTGTCACAAAAGCCATCACCAAATTCAAACTTAGAACCCTTCCTCTCCAAATAGACAGACCTCGTTGTCACTCCTGGCAACATGTTGTGACCTTCCAACAATTTAGAAAATTTCCTCTTTCCAATGCTGTTCCTAATGAGTTCTGCATCTCTTGCCTGGGCAATAGAAGCTGCACCTGCACCTCTTCGACTCAACTCCCTATCAATGTTAACCTCTCCATTGTCTGCATTACACTTCAAATGCCCATTTTTCATCTTTTTCTTTTGCACTTCAATACTTCCATTACTTCTAGATGAACCACTTCGAAATTTCAACCTAGTTCTTAAACCACCAACATTCCCATAATTATCTTCCCCTACATCAGGAGCTTCAAACTTCACCTTGTTTTTTTGGTTTATACTTTTTCTCTCAATGCCAGACCTCAAAAAACTCATTCCACCACTAGATTCCTCACCAACTAACTCACACGCTTCAATCTTTCCCTTGTCTTTCGACGCGCTCGACCTGTTCATTTTCAAACTAAGCGCCCCATTGCTACTCCGACCAATCCTCCGGCGTGCAAAAACCATCTCATCAGACTCCTCCGAATCGCTCACCCGCAGCCTTCGCTTATTCCGCGGGCCCCCACCTTCCTCCATTACCCAACCCAAATCCCAACCCTACCTCAGAAAAACTCTCTCCAAACACAATTCCACCATCCTCCCCAATCCTCAGAAAACCCTAGATTCCCATACCTAAATCCTCATACAAAGCCCCCCGGATCTAAGACCAAGCAAAATCCATCAGAACAAGGAAGCAAAGAGATAGAACAAGAAGATCAGAATGTAATCTAAGAGTCGCGACAAAAAAAATGGCGTACCCGGCCGGAGACGGCGACTTGCCGGAGGCAATTGCCTTGGATTTGACCGGATTCAGGCGGCAGAAACCGAAAAATCTCCCCGCGGAGCTGATCGGGCGGATTTCCCGATGGGGGGTGCCTTTGTGTCTGGGAGAAGGTGAGAAAAGTCGCGAGGTGTGCTGATAGAGGCTTTTTTTCCTTTCGAGGTTTTAGAATTGTTTTTTACATCACAATTACTCTAAATTTTTTTATTATTTTAGAAATTAATTAAATAATTAATAAAAATATGCATAGCAAAATTAGATGATGCCGTTGCCTGACTATTTTCCGACCGGATGGCCGAAGACAGCATCGATGGCCACCCGGCAACAACAGTCGATTGAGGTCACCTTTTCTATTAATATATATAAGAGTTCTCCAGTTCTTATATTAGGTTCTTTTCTTTTGTTCTAACTTATAAGTTATTAACTTCTAACTTTTGGATAAGGGCATGTCTATTTATACACTCCCTGTGAGCCAATACATCGTAACCCGTTGGATTTTGATTTGATGGTGCACCTCAAATCATGGTTGGCGGGTGATTCAAAGGTTTTTTTAATTGTAAATGGGGGTAGCCCATTCTACTAAAACAATAGAGCATGTTACATAGCAAATTTAGAAAAAAAAATATAATTACATGTTTTATTTAATTGTCTCCTATGATGAACATAGAAACTATAGAGCGTGTATGATGAAGCTTTTCTTTAGAGGTTCTAGAATTATTTTTCGTGTCATAATTAGCACACTACAGTTAAATTTTTTTTCTTTTCCTTCTAACTTCCAATTTTTGAACAGTGGCACATCTTATTATCGTAATCCTAATCATAGTACCTTCTTCTTCTTCATGGATTTGGATCTTATGCCTCCATTCTAACATATTTTGTGACAACTTTTTTATAAGAGATAATAAAAACTAGGGGAATTTATATAATAAATTATAAAAAAAATTACAAAAATGACGCACTATTGAAAATATTTCCAGAATAGGTTTCTGACAAGTCACACAGGAGCTAGCGTGCATGGCTTCTTTTTTTAAAACCGACCGATGCCTTACAAAGTAAAGTAAACCGACGCCTTTCAGCCTTTTAAAGGCGTCGGTTCAACTGACGCCTTTCAACCCCTTTACCTTCTTCTCCCTTTACCTTCGTCTTCCTCATCATCAACACTAGCCTCTTGCCAACCACTTGAACCAGTGTAAGTATAGGGGTTATGAAACCATTCACCACCTCATGTCATGTCAAGATTCATCGTTTCATGAGCATGAGATGTGTGCCTAAATTATTCAAAACAAAAATAACATCATGAATAAACAACTCCTTTAATCGTAAGTTAAATGGTTAAACTATTTTTTTTAAATAAACTTACCTCCAACTAGGCGAAAGTTGGTATTCGCTGCACGCTAGTGATATAGACAAATCATCTTCTTCATTATCTTCCACACGCCTTCCTCTGGAATTTTCACTCGACCTATTTCTGCAAGCACTCCTACTTCCGCCTTCGCCATCATTTGCAAACCTAAGCATACACGCCTCTTTTTCTACAAATAGCTCGAAGCTAAACACACGAGGCGCAAAATAGAGCATTTATTGCATAGAATTGTCATCATCAATTGGTATTACGGTAGTCCATGTTCCAAAAATAGACATCTTGTACTTCATACGAATTTTCCATAATCTTTGGTCCCATCCCAATTTATTTACCACTTGCATCTTTACTTCCTCGCAAGTACTTGGCTTATTAATAAATAATCATATGGTTTTACCACCTTCGTATACACCTCTATCAATTCTGCTACCATACATTAGCACAAACAGAACCATTTCTCCCGCCATCTCTTCTCACAAAACCATTTACAAACACTATCAAATACTACACAACTATGACATAATCAATTTCATATAATGCAGAAGCTATATCAATACGTATTTCTAATTGATATTAAACATATATATTACCTATAAAAAGGCGAGCGACTCGGCGAGGAGGTGGCCGGGGCTAGCCGAGCTTGTGGCCAGGGCGAGGACGGGGAGGCGGAGCTAGCCGAAGCGGTGGCAACGACGTCGCCAGAGAACCGAGGCGGTGCGTTGCGAAGCGAGCAGAGACAATGGCCGGGGCGAGACGGGGAGGAGGAGCTGGCCGAAATGGTGGCAATGACATTGCCAGAGAGCCGAGGCGGTGCGGTGTGGTGTGAGCGAGCCGAGACAGTGGCCGGGGCGAGGACGGGGAGGTGGAGGCGAAGCACCAGAGTTGCCGGAGAACCGAGGCGAGGCGGTGGCAGGGGTGAGCACAGGGAGGACGAGGTGGCTGAGGCGGTGGTGAGGACGTCGTCGGAGAGCCGATGCGAGGTGAGGTGAAGCGCTGGTGACAAAATCGAAATTAGGGCTCGGTGCGGCCGAGCCCGAGCTGATATAAGTGAAATGGAAGGCGTCGATTGAACCGACGCATTTCAGGTGATTTTTTAAAAAGGGCAAGGGGCTGAACTGACTCCTTTTGGGTCAATTTTTTAAAAAAAGCCACGCATGCACCAACATGGCCGCTGGCACCTGCGTGGCTTGTCAAATACCCTATTCTGGAAATATTTTGAATAGTGCATCATTTTTGTAATTTTTTCGTGATTTATTATATAAATTCCTCTAAAGACTATGGCATGTCTGATTATATAGTAGAAAAAAATTATTAGACATAGCTCATAAGCATAACTGTGAGCTAGCGTATCATGATTTGTCGGATTGCGACCTGATAGTGTTCAAATAAGGGGCGGGACAGGTGATAAACTTGCCAGCCCCTTGATTTGATGTGTGCAGTTGGATCATCGAGATCCAACGGCTTACAACTTCTTGGCGACGTCCAATGCTATTATAAATTGTTGGGATGGGGTGCTGAAATTGTCTTTTGGAAATTTAAATATCAAACTAAATGTGTTTAATGTTCAAAAACAACATTCACCACCAGATGATTCTTATGCAATTCATATGATTGACACTCTAATGGATGGTGCACCTCCATGGATTTGTTCTAATGATCCACTTGTGATTTCTTTCATTAACCTTAATGTGCATAGTAGGACCATAGATGGACTGAACGTTGGATTAAAAGACCCAGGATAAGTTGGATAAATGGCCAAGTCTGGCTGAAGACGTTAAACTTAGCACTTGGTGACCCATGTATTCAGGTACATTATCTCCTTTTCTTCTTTTCTTGTTATGTTTTCATTGTCATTTTATCTTTTGTGCACATTAAGGACAATGTTCATAATACGTTTGGGGATGGAATATTGCTTGCATATATAAAAAAAAATTTAAAATAAAAAACTAGAAAAATTTGATTACTTTTTAGCTTGTTTGTTAGTAGTTTTCATAGGTTTTGATAGTTTATCCTGTGATAATGCATGTTACAATTCTTAAGAGATTAATTTGCATTAGAAGTGTGAGTAAGTATACTGGAGGATAGATACACTTAACTGAGCATATCTTTCTGTTATAGTCCTCTTGGAACAGGTGCTTGAGCTAATAAAACTTACTCACACACACTAGTACATAAAGTAATACCCTCTAGAGATTTGTTGAATACTAATCTTCAGTGAGATGTCTTTAGTCAGAGTCATTGGTTGATATGTGGTTATTTGTTGAGCTTAAAAGATCATGATAGACCATGTACTTGGCAATGGCAAGGGCTTGGAACCGGAAATAGGTTGAGAGTATAATACAACCAGGACGAATAAAGATTGCTGAAAAATGACGGAAAATATGAATGCTGAAAAAATAAAAAATGAAAAAAAATGAGAAAAACAAAATAAAGAAAGGGGTTGCTTGACTATTATAGGATTAACTTAGGCCGATGCTTGGGCCCAAAGCGATCTATACTTAAAACCTAATGCCCTAAGTCAACTGGCTGGGAGTCATTGTTAAACCTAAGCATCTTGAAGTCAGGCCTTATACAGTCCTATTGAAAAAAAAATGTATATGGTGTATTATCCTCTCAAGTCTAGAATGTTAGACCCGCAGGAGGCGCGCAGGCATGTGAGCTATCATGAACCTAAAGATTACGATGACTATGTAGATTTTCATGTTCTTTGGTTAATAGATAATACTGGATCTGTGTGAAACAGAGATTTAGAATGTATAACTACAATGTTCTACACTTTCTACTATCTACATTATCATGCTATATCATATTGAGCAAAAATTTCGAAAATGAAAGTATGGAATAAATCCACTTACTTGAGGGCTTTTATATTCCGTTGTTTATGAACCGAGTATGTGTGGTTGATTTTCTTAAGCATTGTAGTTTGCATTTGTCGGGATAATAGATTTGTTTGTTTTGTAGTGTTTTAATTATTATTTTATTTTTGTATTTAGATTAATTAGGTTAATAAGTACATGTTTGCGGGTAGCATGACTGCAAACTCTCACGAGTCACAATTCGTCCTACTAGGGCCACCTAGAGGTTTAACGGCTTGTTGCATACACTCAATGCAATCATGCTCCCTACGAAAGTGGCATTTATTTTATTTATTTTACTTTAGTTTATTTATGCATTAGTTCCTTTTGTTTGATTGTTTGGTTTTGTTTTTGCCTTTGTTTTGCTAGGGAGTAGCAAAATGTAGGTTTGTGGGTGTGATCTACACATGAAATATGCATTTTATTATCTCCTAAGCTTATGTTTATGTTAGTGTTTAATTAGAATTAATGCTACTTTAATATAGCTTTTAGTTTTTGTAGGAAATAAGAGTAAGATGCAGAAATGAGGTGAAAAGTAACTTCAATGGTTAAATTTTTATAACTTCGTGTGTATATCTCTGATTGGACTGATTCAAGTTTATGTTAAATTTCAAGAAATCAGCTTTCCAACGCCACCAACCGCGCGCAATTTGAAGTTCGAAGCGAAAAATTATAATAATTTAAAAATTATGAACAGTAACTACGATTGATCGTCATAGCCGGGAAACAGTGTTAGTGAAGGAAATGATCAATCGGTACTTAAAATGATCGATCGTATCTACTGGAGTTTTTGGATTTGTGCAATATAGTAGAATCGATCGATCAGCAAATCAAAATGATCGATCGGCAGGCGAGATGAAACGATCGACCGGCGCAACAACGCAGGAATTAACGAAGGAAAATGATTGATCGGAAAGTGATCGATTGGCAATACGGAGCGATCGGTTGGTTATTGTGGTAAAACCTAAATCAAGCCTATTTTGACTCGGATTAGGAAGGGGACTTCGGGGTTTTTTTTCAAACATATATATAGGCCTTAAGGGATAATGTAGGGGATATCTTGAGCTATTTTGGAGGTTAGAGGAGAGCAAGATAATGAGTCTTTTAGAGCCTAAGAAGAAGAGATTCATGCCAATAGAACAATCAAAATAGGATTTTCTTTTCTCTCTTTCTATGTGTAACTAAATTCCTTGTCAAAGCTAGATGAAGCCCAAGATATGTGTACTACTTTTGTTAGTTTCATTTAATAAAGTTGATTATGATTCATGTTTAATTCTATTCATGAGTTTATTTTGAGTGCTTGACCATATATTTGATAGATATGAATGAAATTAGATCTTTTTAATCCATTGTCTAACCAAGAACAGGTTTATGATTGATTCTATGCTCGACCAAGGATAGGATTTATTACACAACAGTGGATGAACTTTTGTGTCCGACCAAGAACGTTAGTGAATTTATTAGTGATTCGTATGTCCGACCAAGAACACGAATTACTATATCATGTCAATCTGCGTGTATTAATAATCAAGAGTAGTAATTGCATGTTTAGTGGTGGATTCATTGCCTTGATAATTCTCTACATTGATTGATCTCAGCTAGTTTAGTTAAAGTTTATTTCTTTATTAGATTCATTAAAAACAACAACTTTCTTCCTTGAGTTTGGTGAAGTATTTAACTATCACTGAGGTTCGACAACCCTTTAATACTCGTCATAGTATAATTGTCTTGTGCACTTACAAGAGTTTAATTTAAAACGATCACTGGGCTCAATTATATAGCCATTCGAAGTGAGTTGAACCCATATTGAGGGGGCTGATCATTTAATTTTTCCCGCTCCAGTTGCTATTCTTTATTCCTTATAGTCTAATTGTTGTAGACATGCTTTGCCAGCCATCAGCTATCTCCTAGGACCTGTTTGGCATGACAGCAGGGAAGAGGCTGGATTTTAGAAGAATCCAATTTTTTTAAGGAGATTTCCAAAAGGATCCAACTTTCACTTCATTGACTTTTTTCAATGGCATTTGTTATAATTTTATAAAAAAATAGGGGCAATTAATAACAAAAAACGTGGTTTCAATCATAAAACTTCATTTTTTGCTATTAATTGCCTCTATCTTTCAAATTTATTTACGAAACATGTCATCAAACCCTAAATTCTTCCCAACCAAACACCCATATTATTCTTTCAGCTTCTCCCCTAAAATTCAGATTTCTCACTTCTAAAATTTCCAACCAAACAAACCCTTAGATAGGGGGACTAGGCTAGTCTTGCATCCTCTGCTCTCTCCTCTAAAAAAGCTATAAGAAGTGTATGTCATCAAACTTACAAGGTTTTAAAATCAGGCTAGTTATCAACCGGAATTCTTGCAGAGTAGGACCAACGGGAGTCAACCCCGGTTGACCCGATTGCTAACGTCATCAATATAAAAAAATTAAAAAAAACCCTCCTTCTCAAAACGTTATATGATATAAAAACTTTGCATAGTCTAATGCTCTTTGTATAGCAATTTAATGAACAAAATAACTACATTACAAAAAGTAAAACTCTTAAATAAAAGAATAAATATTTTTTTGAGACATAAAAAGAAAAAAATATATGTGGTATGAGATTCTACTAAGATAGATGTTGAAAGAAAATGAGAGGATGTTGCAAAGAAAAAAAGAGAAAGAAATTGTGTCGAAAAGAGCTTGAACCCGACCAAGACCCATGGGTCATGGTTTTAAAACCCAGACCAGACCGGTTAGTTCGACCCGGTTCAACTGTGCGGGTTAAGCCAAGTCAACTGGGTCAATCGACCCGGCTCGAAAAACCGACAAGCTCCGGTCGAACCGGTCCGGTTTTTAAAGTACTACAAACTTATAAAGGCTTTTCAAATTAAGAATTGCTCTGTCTCATATTAAATATACTAATTGGTTCAGTTAGTTCATTTTGAAAGCCATTTACTCCTTCCGTTTTGACTATGGAATTAGTAGGAACATTTGGTTTTCCAAAATGAATTGATTGGAATAGGAAACTTATGAGCTGTTTGGATACCAAATGAGCGAATGTAAATGAATTTTTTTGTAGAATTCATTCAATTGAATGTACGCAAAATGTACAAATGTGTTTGAATGTGAAGTGGAAAAAGTAGCCATTTGGTGGAATGAGGACATTCTCGTGAATGAGGGCCAGGATGGAGCATTCCAGGAAATTTTCCATTCAGCACCCATTAGGTATCCAAACCATGGTTTTCAAAACCGGACCGGACCGGCCGGTCCAACCGCGGAGAACCGGAACCGGCCGGGAAACCGGTCCGGTCAACCCGGTTCACTCCGGTTCGTTGAACCGGCCGATTTCCTCCTTCAGAACTTTTTTTTTACAAAAATTAAATGTCGAACCTGGAACAGGTGAATCACCCCCTCATAACTAAACCACTTGAGCTAGGAGTGGTTTGGTGTTTATATTATACAAAATATATATTTAACATATATATATCATTCCTCTCACCTACACTGGGTCATTCCGGTTTGACCACGGTTTGACCGCGGTCAAACCGCGGTTCAACCGGACCGGCCATCATTCCGGTTCGATGGCCGGTCCGGTTTTGAAAACCTTGATCCAAACAACCTTTTAGCCAAATGGGGGGCGAATGACATAAGAATATTTAAAAACAGGATAAGCAATGGGGGTTATGTGTAATTTTTCTAATAGCTGATGGGAATGATGTACAACTTTCAATTGGTGATGGGCATGGAATGTCGTATCGGATATCGGTAAAATATCGGTCGGCCTAAGAGACGAAATATCGGAGATATATCGGAGATATTGCGTAAAAAAATATCGGTCGTCAAAAACTAGTTCCTATCATGGGGAATTTATATAAAAAATCATGAAAAAATTTTTTTTTTACCAAAATGTGGCACTGTAGCAAATATTTACCGAAATGGTGTTCTGACAAGCCACGCAGGCGCCCGCGTGGCGCGGGCGCTTGCGTGGCTTTTTTTTTTTAAATTAACCCAAAAGGCGTCGGTTGAACCGACGCCTTTCGGGTTAAGAATAAAAGCGTCGGTTGAACCGACGCCTCTTGAAAGGCGTCTGTTCAACCGACGCCTTTTACTACCTTAACGAAATTCGTCCCATTTAAACAGGTCGTCACTTCAACGATGCATATCTTTATCATTTTTTATCCATTTTTACCCATTTTTTTTTCATTCTTCCTTATTTTTAGTGCTCTTTCTAGTCATTATGATATCATGAAGATGTTGAGCCATCGCATACTATTTATCGTAGTTTTTGTGGTATTTTTTTCGATAAATGGTATATGATGGCTCAACATCTTTGTGATATCATGATGATCAGAAAGAGCACTAAAATAAGGAAGAATGAAAAAAAAAAGGGCAAAAACGGATCAAAAATGAGAAAGATATGCACCATTGAAATTTGTCCCACTAAAATAGCTCAAAACAAGAGGCGTCAACCGACGCCTTTAACGAAATTCGTCTCATTTTAAACAGGCCGTCACTTCAACGATGCATATCTCTCTCATTTTTTATCCGTTTTTGCTTCTTTTTTTTTTTCATTCTTCCTTATTTTTAGTGCTCTTTCTGATCATCATGATATCACAAAGATGTTGAGCCATCATATACCATTTATCGAAAAAAATACCCCAAAAACTACGATAAATAGTATGCGATGGCTCAACATCTTCATGATATCATAATGACTAGAAAGAGCACTAAAAATAAGGAAGAATGAAAAAAAAATGGGCAAAAATGGATCAAAAATGAGAAAGATATGCATCGTTGAAGTGACGGCCTGTTTAAAATGGGACGAATTTCGTTAAAGTAGTAAAAGGCGTCGGTTGAACCGACGCCTCTCAAGAGGCTTCTTAACCCGAAAGGCGTCGGTTCAACCGACGCCTTTTGGGTTAATTTTAAAAAAAAAACCACGCAAGTGTCCGCGCCACGCGGGCGCCTGCGTGGCTTGTCAGAACACCATTTCGGCAAATATTTGCTACAGTGCCACATTTTGGTAAAAATTTTTTTTTTTTATGATTTTTTATATAAATTCCCCTTTTATCATATATTTTCAAAATCTAACTTCTAAAATGAGTTATACTAATTTAAATAAAGAATAGATTTCAAAATATGCATAAAAGGATAGAAAACAAACATGAAAGTTTTTTTTTCTAAAAAAAAAAAATAATTTTTTTTTTTCAAAAAAGGCCGATATATCGCCGATATATCGGCGATATTTGGAAAAAATGGAAAAATCGATACTTAATGGTATCGGAGTATCGGTTTGTGTCCGATACCGATATATCGGCGATATATCGCCGATATATCGGCGAGCTGGCATTCCATGGTGATGGGGTCTTCTGTACAGTTTTGATTTGAATCATGGGGCTAAGAGCAACGTAACCGTTTAAAAATTCACGCCCCAACTCAAGGGCTTTCGAATCTAGAACTCAGATAGAAGACCGAAAAACCAAAGCTTCTGCTAGACAGGAGAGAAAACATGCATAGTTGTTTGAATAGCTCTTAAAAATTCTTGCACATCATGTCAAACAATCCTTGAAACCTTCTTGATGAATAAATGCAACTGCTTCTTCCTTACAGGATGGCAATGCTAACTTTCCTTCTATACATGGAGATCATTATCATCATACGCTTTATACCAGCTATCTGGAGCGGCATTGTTTTACATGGAGTGTCAAGAAAATCTCTGTACTGCAAAACCCCTCTGCTTAACTGGTGATTCGAGATGCAACTTATTTATGTCCCTTTCGATGAAGATTAGGAAAAGCCTGGTGCCTTGCAAATACACCAAATTATCAGCTTTCTAAACAAATTAAGAGGCCCCTCATGATATTGCCTGCTCAAACACTCTGAGCTATCTTTGCAGACAAGTGTAGCAAATGTACTAGTTAGAGGAAGGTTCTTATGGCAACATTTCTTCTCAGAAGCTGACAAATTTTGTGCTGATGGAGCAAAGAGAACTGGAGAAACGTTATTAGCACTCATAGCGAAGCCTCAGCACTATCTAAGTCACCCAAAATCGCGGCCTTAACATCTTCAGGTAGAGGAGCAAATGGACCTGCCTTGGAGTAGAAGTTAGCCAGTGATCTTATTGCTTTTTCCAAAGCTACACAAGATTCCTGCACCAGGACAAAAAAAAGAGCACAATAAAAAGCAGAGTTGTTCATATACAAAATTCAACAATAATGGAAAGAAGCTACCAAATAAATGCACCTTAAATAAGATTACAGAAATTACTCTAAGGATCAATTACAGAAGTTTATACTTTATACAAGCAAATTCCATGACCAGTACATGTTTCCTTTTTGCACTCACCAGTATAATTTGATTTAGCAGACAAATAATATGGATATAATACAGACTTATTCTTCTCTGATAACTGCTTAGGCGATGAAGCCACCATCAAGCTAGCACGATTCTCACGTTTGGAGACCAAATGGAGGGGCCTCATTCGGCCAAATTCGCTGCCATACAGGCCCGCATTCAGCTGAATTTCAGCCAAATGGTGAATTTTCCCATTCTATACCTAAACGCATTGGTACATTCCTCCCACATTCAATGAAAATAAACCCAACGAATTTTTCATTCACATTCTGCCCATTTGGTATTCAAACAGCCCTGCATGATCAAACACAGAGCTCACATGCTTGCATAAAACAAAAATTTGCTCTTTAAGGTCTCAGAGACTAGCCAGTTCAAGTATCAATTGATTCCCAAGTTGATTTGTAATACTTGAAGAACAGCAGAGCAGAAAAAAACTTGTGCGAAAAATAGGGGACCTTCAAGATAGTTGCATTCTGAACATAACGAATCCATATGCATTAAAATGGAGGTGAGAAGGTGTATACCTCAGCCTTCACAACTGGTTGGCCCCGCAAAACCTCCAAGTATTCTCGAATAGATCCCTTTGCAGCATCTGCCGTTTTTCGAAATTTGGCTACATCGTTGGTATCTTCCTTTAGCGACTCCCGCAGAGTCCGCACAACTTCCCTTGCAGACTTCAAATAGGCCTTTGGTAACACCTTTCCAGATTTTGTCTTCTCGTTTGGGTCAAACAGGGACTTCACTGAATCAAGTATTCCCTTATCTTCCTCATTCTCATCATCTTTCTGTCCCTTCTCTAGCGCTTTTGCAGGAGAGCAGATAGAAAAGCCACAAGTAAATGTTAAAACAGCAACCAATGGAGGTCCACCAAAAACAATAAGTCTCCTTTTATTTATCAGCTCCGAATCAGCAGCAAGCTTAACACAAGGCTCTGCTTGTGGTTTACCGACTCTGCTAGTTGAAAAGAGAAGTGCAATCAAGATCAAGTAATTAGACAATTAACAAAATTCTAAAAAGACAGCAATATGCTTCTAACTTGGGACAATGCTTTGCAAATTTTTCCACCCAACAGGAAGAGGGATGGCTGCCTTTTGCAGTCATTGAACATAAAGTCCTCATCTTGTAACTTAGTGCAGATGAACTCCTTGTATGCTTCTCCTGACTGTTAGAAGGAAAACAGTATAGCTGGTTAACTCAGCCTGTTCAAGAGGGTTTTCAAGAGCCAAAGGGTTAGAAGAATATTCTGGAACAGTTATCCATCAATAGATAAGTATACTTAAAAACTAGCTAGAATAATGCACATCCAATTAGCTAGAAATAGCTACATCTGACAACTATAACACATTTATAACACAAGTACACAAATACATATAGAAAAATGAAGGCATGGTAAAAAAAATGTAGCTAGATAAAAATCTACATACTGAAACTGAGAGAATGCACAACAATGAAGAAACAGAAAAATTAAAGAATTGTAATTGCAGAGGTATTAATACATTGTATATACAGTAGCTATTCCGATGCACAATCAAACAGGCAAGGAGGAAGAAAAAATTGTCTAGCATGAATTTAATTTCTTGCATTTAATTACCAAACAGAATCTCACTTTTCCACGGACATAGTGAAATAAATGCATACTCACATGGAGCAGTTAATTGATGTCCTGGCAGATAGTACTTCTAGAGATACCAATGAGGATTTTTTGTTAGTACTGGTTCAATATCGCAATTGTTGGTATGCTCTTCATCTGTTTATACCTAATGATACGAATGCAACTAATTTTGACACCACCTTATTTTCGGTGGATGATGCAATTGAATAGCTAACAATGTATATTAAAACTGCCGATATTTGGTTGCCACGTCAGCTAATAGAAGACGGTTACCTCTTATTCAAAAGAGAGCAGTGCCCAAATCTGACAAGTGAAAATTATTGTCAGTAACTTAGTAAGTGGTACTGACAACTGAAAACAAGTGAAATCTATGATCAAATTACTGTTGACAGAAATCAAATTAATTCCTGAATCAGGCTTGCTAAAAATTGTGCATTAAATTGATTCAAACTGATAAGGCCAATTTATAAGTTGCTCGCTCCAATGATTTAAACGGTAGGGCACATTGTGAAATATATAAAAACACGCATTCAGTGTGAAATGCCCCAGATAATCTAACGTCACCGACCAGATGACTGCATAACATCCCATAACCATATCAGAAGTAATAGACAAATACAATAATTGAAAAATACATAGCCACTTACACATACAACAAATTGTTGAAGATCATTAGACCATAAATTATCCCACGTTTCTATACGAAACAATGATAGAGTATAAAAGATACAAGTAATGGAGCCCAAAATATTGTGCCTGATATTCAGAGTGCGGATTTAACATTAAAATAGTGGTTTGATATAAAGAGAAAATGTTGATGACAATTATAAGTTTGATGACCATTTCGGAATCAGGGGTTGAAAATTAAAAAATTCAAACAAATAATAACAAGTGCGGATACAAGAGTTGGGCATCCCTCCCTCCCTATGAGTTAGTCAAAACTTGATTCGTGGATAACATAAATGAAACCTCAACTCTAACATTAAGCATGCTGATTTGGTAGGACATATATGCCAAGTAAGCTGAAGTTCTAGACATATCAAGAATTTGTCTGTCTCCAAACCTCTACCCCCACTTTTTTCTGTTCCACTTTTCTCTCTTTGTTCGCTTAAGCTATTTCTCAGCAGAATGTAAGTCTTTAACCTCATAGAAGGTGCCGGCCAATATCTACAAACACATGGTATGGTCCTAAGGGCAAGGACTACTGTGATATGACGAAGATGTTACACAATAGAAGCCGTCTAGAACATGCTACACAAGAGAAGCAGCCTGGAACCAACGCAAATTCAGTTGCTAAAATTCACCTTTTGGCTCCTGAATAACCTCACCAAGATTGGGAACCAGAAACCAAATGCGTAAGAGAAATGCGAGAAAGGATGATGAGAACAACCAATGGCATATCCAATACTTTACCCAATTTTCAGCGGGAGACAAGTTTCGCTTGAAGCTTAAGCACAGGCCAGGTAGTTGACGACACCCATTTTCCACACCCCTAAAGGCTCCGTCGGAGCCTCATCCCTGCTGATGAGACAAACTTCAAGGAATGTTTGGGTGTGCAATTTTCTGCTTATGTGGTACACCGTGGCAGTACGTAATTTTTGGGTTTTTTTGTTATCTTGTTTATCAGTTTATCTCCGGTTTCGGACGCGGTTAGGGGGGACCGACGGGTGGATTCAAAGCCTCGCACCACGAACTCTCGACCAGCCAACTATCTCTCGGTCAGCCCTCACACCACCTCTTCCGGCCATCGCAGGGAACAGTGGAGATAAAGTTCAAAATCACGACATCACGTTACCACTGTAGTTTGGAGATAAAATTTGGAAGTGAAGGTTCTAGTAGTCAAAGGGATTGGGATTTAGGTAGTGAAGCAATGCAAGAAGATTTGGACTGATGATGTCGATAACTGGGTCAACATAGGTTGACCCTGGACCTACTCCGCAAGAATTTTGGATTGATGAACGGTCCGAATTTTTAAACCTTGGTTTTAATTAACAACAATGTAATTATTGTTCTATTTTTTTATGAAAACAATCTAAATAACATTAACAACCCGAATTCCGAACGTTAATGTCTTAATAAATAATCAGTATCTGTTCACATCCTATATATGGTTCGGCTACAACTTGAAAAGAAGAAAAAATGCACCAATGAACTGAATAAGAAGAGAAGAAAAAAATGCAAGAAGAATTTTACCATTTAAAGAAGCTAAAACAACAGGAAAAATTAGAATTCGTTAGAGTAAATCACAATTCACATAATTGTAAGCAAAACTGCTGAATGAAATAGAAAATAGTATGTGCGTCGTATGATAGACTACTCCCATATATGGAGGACAAGCGGACCATAGAGGCTTCCCCCAAACGTTGATTCAACTCCTTAGCTTTCCAACAAAAATTCCACCGTCATTAAAAATAGTACAATGTCATGACTGCTGTTTATTCCCCACGCCACTGGGAGAGGAATTCCAAATCTTCTTGAATTCCAATAGATAATACTCCTTCCGTTCGAAAATAATATGTATATTTGAGAAAGTTCTTATTTTTATTGGACTATGAAGCCCGCAAGGAAGTCATATGATTCTCTCTTATATCCCATCCAACTCGTATGCTCGTTCACGGACCAAGTTTAAGTTACTCATTCCAAGTCTCCTCCAATTTTGAAAAGAGGCATTCACGTAATTTGGTAAAATATACACAATATTTTAGAACAGTAAATATTTTCATATATACATAGTATTTTGGAACGGAGGGAATATTTTTTTTCTATAATATATTTACTCTATAGTATATAAAAATTTATTATCTAATTTTCAACTATGATTTTTTCTTAGTTTAAATCTAATATATTAAGTTGAGCGCTGGGAGGCTGTTGTAGCCTACAGCCGAGTTGGCTGTAGTGCAGTTTAAGGTAAGTTTTGTGCTACAATCCGGTCAACTGGACCCATTGGATATCCTACACGTCAGCCAACTTGACTGCAGGCTACAACATACTATTTCCTAATAAAGTCCTTCTGTTTGTGTAACTTAACTTCTTTCACTCGTTAATAAATATGCAAGTGATGCAATTCGTGAGTCTTTCATCCTGTCTATCGCTTGGTGATGCTCGTAACATTATTGTTAGTCCGTCCTCTTGCCACCAACTTGGTATTGTGCACCATTTGAGTTGAGGAAGGTCTTTGCAAGATTGATTTATCCCATTGAGGGAACATGAATCTAGTAGATAGGTTATTTTCCAGGTTTCGTTACTACTAGTTCTTTGTGGGAGTGATGTGGTGCCTTTCCTTCTGTTTGTTCCGTTGAACCCAAGCTTGCCACAGTAGATAAACTCCTTGCCCAGTGTTGGTCATATGCTTTCAACGTTTGAGAGCGTACAAGCCAGTAATCTTAGGCACAACTACTTATATGTAAATAGAATTAAAATGCCTTACCTCTTGCACTTAGTAATGCTTTGCCCAAATATGCCACAATGAACGCTAGGGCTTGCATTTCTTCGTGGCATGCTCGAGAATGGTAACTCAATTACACTAGATGAAAATGATAGTTTGTTTGGTGATGCCTTTTTTTTTTTCATTTTCCTTTGGGATGTAAAAGGTTGCTTGGGAGGTTTATTTAGAAACCCATTTAAGGGTACTCTATTTTCACCATTCTCATTTGAAAAGTCATTTGATATTTAAATGTCCTCGTGGAACATTCACATGGTGAATCAGAAATACCCGTTAAATGGCCTTAAATGATACTTTACTTATTGAATGTAATTCACTACGTCAATAGGCCTCCCAAACAGGTTTTAATGGAAATAGCCTTAAATGATGTGGTAAATAACCTCCCAAACAGTAATTAAAAAGATGAGTACTTTGCCACAACACGCATATTTTTGAATGGTGGATATGTAACGTAGTGTATGGGGGTGTGGCGTGGCTAACGTTGGTGAACTCTTCATTCTAGTAAGAACACCAAAATGCCAATTCTTGATGATAGTCTTTCCTTTCTTTATGTAGAGATCCTGATTAGACAAATTTTATTTATGTTTACACTTAAACCAAACTGGATTACATTTTGGTTCACCGGGAAAAAGGGTGAAGCATCTTTACACGGTAATACCCCCCAACTCTTGTCTAAATTAGAATGCACCCTTCATATTTCAAAGACTATTTATATCCCTAACCTTTGTGAAAAACTTAAATAGACCCCTCCCCTTTCAAATTCTCACATGAATCCTCTGAATATGGCAAAGTTAGACTTGAGCCCCTCACTTTTCAAGATCTACTTTTACCTCCTAGATTTTAAAAGACAAAACTATCCGAAACAATCAAGAAGACAAAAATAGCTCGTTGACGCCACTGATCTCAGCTCACCTCACCGGCACCCCCACTGCCCTCCTTCTGCTCCACACGACCTCATTCCTCTCCTCCAAGACCTGGCTTCCCTCCCACCGCACTGTAGACATTGAAGCAGTTCGTTTAGAATTGAAATGTAATAACCTATTCTAATTTCGACAGAAGTAGAGTGTTTCTTTAATATTGAAGTATTCAAACCAAGAGTGTAGAACCTTAGTTTTTTTTGGATTACAGTATGGCCTAATATGACAAGGTGCCCTTAAGTCATTACTAGGTGAGTGAGGTTGTGTTTTTCATTTCAGTGCCTTTTGATATTCGGGATATATATGTTAGAACGTAATAATTTAATTGCTCTCTCAGTTGCCTTAAATTACTTTAATTAGCAACAACGTAAATGTTTTTTGTTTTTGATAATTAACAACGTAAATGTTGTTTTAGGCCATTATTCCAAACCTTAATGAACTTTACTCTATGAATCAATAAGATATACAATTGAGGACAGTTTGCATGAAATCACTCTGCCAATCTTTTGGACCATTGAATTCCGATCCGAGGTGGATATCAGTGAGTAAGTGAGTATATCACATCAAAGGTAGGTAAATTTCATGTTAAATCAAGATTCAACGGTTACGAATAAAATTAATCTTATATAAGCCCAATGAAAGCGATCTTAT